>CM030368.1:73827099-74427099 GCA_017893485.1 Hemerocallis citrina | reverse complement strand
TGTATTAAGGACTAAGTGCACAATCACAACACGACATCAATAGGGTAGTCCCTTTAGTTTGATATGTGACAAGTTTGTGTTTGCTAAATATGAAAATAAGTTATACTATTTCCGGTCTAGAGAGGATGGCCGTGTATAATGTTCGTTGGTTGAATAAACTGACGTACCCACAGTCTTATATACAGGTAAATGACATGATAAAGATTAAAGAGGAAAGGGTTCTTAAAGATTATTCAATGTTGTTGTACATTTATTCAGTTGTTGTAAATTTTACTTCCGCTGTGCAATGTAAAGTGTAAGGTTTGATGTAAACTCTGATGTAAAGTGAAAAGTTCAAATTTCCTTGTAAAATTTTACTAAAGAAAGTGGAAAGATCCTGTAAAACATCTCGAATTCACTATATTTGGGATTCGGGACGTTACACATCATGAGGCTGCTACTGTGGGATTATGGTTGCTCCCTAGAACTCTCATGATTGGTACCGTGTGCATGGTCATAATAGCGCCAACCCATGTGACCCACAAATATTCTGTAATGTGTGTACTCTTATGAAGATCTGGCCAAATGGCCTAGTTCAAGGCGCAGTCCACAATGGTTTCTTCAGATTAAAATAATTTTTACTATGTGTAAGTTCAAGGACGAAAGATACTTACACTTAATGCATAGTATAAGATGCTTAACTCATTTATGGTTCACCTTTTTTTTTTAAATTGATTTTTTTTCTGGGTGGGGGATTCCTTCTAAGGCCCAATAATGACTGAAATTTCTAATTAGGCTGTTAAATTTCTAATTAGGCTGTTAAATTCTTTTTTCATTAATCCTTTTAATCTCTTGAACCCTCTCTTAAATTTCATTAAACTCTTCCTTTTTTTCGCTGTTGGATTCTTGGCCTATAAATAGTTGGGGTTTTTGAAAAGTTGAGTACACAAGCAATTTTGCGACTCTACATTCTCTACTCTTATTCTCCTATACTCTAAAAGTTTATGTATTTCAAGTATTGTTTATTTGTGCCTGTTTTGTTGAGCATCCTAAGGAGCTAAGTTGGGTTAATGAACGCCTCACCTCCAACAGGCCAATTTCTAAACTTTTAAACTCAATTATCTTATCTTAATTTAATTACTTAATTTTAAACTACTGCATACTAGTTCTAACAAGAATAACCCTATTAAAGTGGCCTACAAATCTTGTTATTTTTTTCTGAAATTTTATTTTACTTTTTCGCCTTTAATTTTATTTGTTTGCTTTTTCTTGTACCTCTACTTTTTATCTGTGGGTTTGGCATAATTTGATACTTTATAGTCATGGCGTTTATTTGGCTTAGGTCCCTATTATATTTGGGCAAGTTGAGCCGATTGGACTGGGCTTACCTCTCATTGCCTTGTTTTAGTAGTCATCCAGCCTTAAATTAGGTCTACATACACAACTTGTTTCTCCCATTAATGGCTAGATCGAAAAGGTGGCAGTGGCGGATACAAAAATTTTAATCCGGTTGACATTATTTATCAAAAAATGTTTAAGAAAAAAATTGTGTATATATTTCATATTGAACAAAGTTTTTACTTTGAACATGGTGGGGCCATTATATATAGAGAGAGAAAAGTGAGCTTCATATAGAGTATGAGGAAATTTTCCTCGTACAAAGTGATTATACTCACTTGGTGGGGCCATTATTGAAGATCCACTCCGTCCATCATGTTCATCATACTAATGGATGTATGTATAGAAAAAATCAAGTGATTTGGTGGTCATTCACCCATGCAACATGTGATTGAAAAATGAACGATTTCTACAGTAATATAAATCGAACCACAAATTAGACTCACATGATGCATGAGTGAATGCCTCCAAAGAACTTGATTTTTTCTACACTTACATCTATTAGCATGATGAACATGATGGATGGAGTAGATCTTCCATAATAGTCCTACTAAGTGAGTACATTCCAACATCTCAACATCTCAGATCCGAACTAAATACTACAGTAACATTATTTTGAGCCCGCATAGATGAAAGAACTAGAGAGCTAGAGAAACACTAATGGTAACTCTAGCTATCACATCACCTATATTTTCTGAACAAAATACAATCGTAACATAGTTTTGAGCCATCATAGAAGAAAGAACTAGAGAGCTAGAGAAACACTTGGTAACTCTAGCTATCCCATCACCTATAATTTTCCTTTTGAGTTATATATATAGATCGTGAGAACGTGCCTACCGCAAGTCTTCGGAACGATGCAGCATAAAAATTCTTTTAAACAGTAAAATATATACAATCATGTTTGATTAACAAATCATAGGTATCAACATTTAGATGCAATACAACTAGGATAGAAACTCCACGATAATTTACAGAAAATAATTAGAATGTCATAAAACAATCACATCGGTATCTCTAATTTTCTTTTTTTTAATATCATACAGATAGAGCCATCAAAGTTCCAATCAACACATTTATGTACAACTAACTACAAATATAATTATAACAGATAATATAGTTATAGATACAAAAAATAGGCTACATGCCGATAGGACTTGTTAGAATTAGGGATAGGAAAATATTCTTTTATTGATTGATTAAACTGAGTACCATAAGACTCATATATATAGGAGAGAATAGAATACTAAATAAATACATTATTCAATGTGGGACTAAACTAATCTATCATCTAACACCCCCTCTCAAACTCAAGTTGGTTCAAGTAACAAGAGTTTGGAATACTGACGATGTTGATGTGGAAGGAACGACAAACTGTGATGCAGAAACGATGCTTGATGGCGCATGTGACGGAACTGAGAAGTAAACTGATGGGATCTCACCCCTGACTTGAGACATAGTTGATGCTGGGATCTCACCCCTGAACTGAGAAATAGACTGATGGGATCTCACCCCTGATTTGAGACATAGTCGATGCTGGGATCTCACCCCTAACTTGAGACATAGTCGTTGTTGGGATCTCACCCCTGACTTGAGAATGTCGATGACTGAGAAATGGAAGCTGATAACACCCCCTCTCAAAATTACGATCGATCAACCGAGTGAGTTGATGATCTGGATGTAAAAGCACAAGAACCTGCAAGAAAAAAAAATTTCTTTTTTTTATAGCAGATAACCAAGCCTTCATTTTAAGAGAGTTAGAGACATACATACATGTATACCCACTCTACCAAAAAGCCCCCATTCATAATGCCTAAACCCTAAATCAGCGCAAACATAACAGAACCCTCCGAATCCTATCACCAGTGCCTTTCAAACCAAACCAAACCCAACAAACTAAAGCAGCAACAAAAAGAATAACAAAACCTAAACCAGTAGAATCAAAACCCCATCACTTAGCTCCAGGGCACTCTCTGGGAGGTCGACGAGGTTGAAGTGGCACCGGGAGATGACCGGAGAAGGGGGTGGAGAAGATGAACAGTACTGGGTTGGGGTGTTTTGGCGGTAAACGAACGGGAAAGAGAGAACAAGATGAGAGATAGTAAGTGGCTAGGGTTTCAAAAAATGTTGTTTGATGACGGCTAGGATTTTGGAGATTTTGTTGTTGATGACAGCTAGGATTTTTGGAGATTTAGGGTTTTGGGGGAGATAGTTGATGACAACTAAGGTTTTGGATTTTGTTAATTGAAAGAGAAGAGGGTTTTGGTATTTGATCGGGAGCGGAAGAGAGATGTTGGGAGGTGGAGTATTCCGATGAAGACGAGAATCACTCCACCTCAATAACGATGATCAAATTAGTATAGGCCTTATAGGATTATAGGCTTTGATAACATGATAGAATTAGGGATAGGAAAATATTCTTTTATTGATTGATTAAACTGAGTACAATAAGACTCATACATATAGGAGAGAATAGAATACTAAACCAATACATTATTCAATATGGGACTAAACTAATCTATCATCTAACAGAACTAACAGCAGAGACAACAACGTTAGCCCCAACTCCCCAAAATAAATACATAGAGTGATTCACACAAAACACATAAGCCCAATGGCCAGGCAATCTGCCAGTAAAGTATTGTCCATCACATCAAGGAGGTAAAAATATTTGACGATTAACTTTGGTGTCTCAATATATTCTACTAACATATATTAATATACTTTCTGAGATATACACTATAATTATGTTCATGCATAATACTGGATACATTTACTTTTCAGCCTTTCAGATGCATGAATCTGAAACTTCCATCATGGAGTTTATGTAGCTCAAGTTTGAATAGTAAGACAACAATTAATTGTAAATAAAAGTCCATGTTTCAATCAGCATATATTGAAAAATAATTATAAATGAGGATGTAAAATCCAACTTCTTAGAACTTTATGGATGCAAAATAATGATATTAAACATTTGAGGAGATATTTGCTATTTTCAGTGTAACTTTAAAGGATGAAATTTACCCAAGCAAATATCTACATAACCAATCAAAAGAATCAAAAAGTCTCTATTTAAATCTTCCACTGCATTTGAAGTAATCAAGGAACTAGTGAAATTTTCTACATGAGCAATCAAAAGAAACATAAAAAATCGGAAAAATCAAAAAATTTACAAATCAGATATATGAAAATCTAAATTTCTAGGTAGATAGAGAGGGAAAGAGAAGAGAGAGAGAGAGAGAGAGAGAGAGAGTGAGAGAAAGAGAAAGAGAATCTGAAAAAGTGAAGAGAGGAGAGATATAGTAATAAAGTGAGGAGGATTTTAGTTTTGGGGGGAAAAATTAGTTTTTGGGGAAAAAAGTTTTGAGAAAAATTATCTTTTGAGATGCTGAATCTGAGCCATTGATTTCGTTTCAATTTATGGCGAACCACTTAATAGCTTCGTTATCAAATTTCCTTGTGATGTATATATAATAAAACACAACACAATTTGAAAAAAAAAACTATTATGTGGTTTCCCTTCAATTTAAATAGAATCAACGGTTCTGATTCACCCTCCCAAAATATATTTTTCCTCAAAAAAGTCCCCCCCCCCAAAAAAAACAAAAAAACAAAAAAACAAAAAAAACAAAAAAACTTTAAAAACTCATTACTTTATTACTATCTCTCCTTTCTCTCTTCACTTTTTCATATTTCTCTCTTTCTTTCTCCCTCACTCTCTCTCTCTCACTCTCTCTCATTTTCTCTCTATTTACTCGGAATTTTAGATGTTCAGATTTCAGGTTTGTAAATTTTCAGATTTTTTATGCTTTTTTTAATTTCTCATGTTACATTGAAAATAACAAATATCACCTCAACAGTTAAATTTCATCATTTTTCACACTCAAAGTTCTAAAAAGTTAGATTTTACATCGTCATTTATAATTATTTTTCAACATATACTAATAGAAACATGGACTTTTATTTACTACTAATTATTGTCAAGCTATTCAAACTTGAGCTACATAATTGTTGTTTTACTGTTTACAAGGCTTTTTATATGCTAAATCATTCCGAAGACGCACCGTAGGCAAGTGCTCACGGGCAAATATAGTCTATATAATAAAACATAAGACAATTTGAAAAAAAAGCTATCAAGTGGTTCTCCTTAAATTGAAACAAAATCAACGGTTCGGATTCACCCTCCCAAAATATATTTTTCCCCGAAAAAGGTTTCCCCCAAAAACTAAGAAAACTCATTAATTTATTACTATCTCTCTCTCTCTTCTCTCTTCACTTTTCATAGTACTCTCTCTCTATCTCTATCTCTCTCTCTCTCATTCTCTCTCTATTTACTCATAAATTTAGATTTTTCAAATTTCATGTTTGTAAATTTTAAGATTTTTTATGCTTTTTTTTATTTCTCATGTTACATTGAAAATAGCAAATATCTCATCAACAGTTAAATTTTATCATTTTCCACCATCAAAGTTCTAAGAAGTTGGATTTTACACCCCCATTTATAATTATTTTTCAATATATACTAATGGAAACATGGAATTTTATTTACAACTAATTATTGTCTTACTATTCAAACTTGAGCTACATAATTGTTGTTTCATTGTTTACAAGGCTTTTCATATGTTGTATCATTCCGAAGATGTACCGTAGGCACGTGCCCACGGGCTAATCTAATATATATAGAGAGCAATGCTCCATTGCAAATGGGTCCAGTGAAAAAGGATATACAAACCACTTAAGCCGTTGTTGGAAACAAATGCTTAGATTATAAATCTAAGTGGTTGTTCCAAAATAATGGCATAGGTTATAAACCTTATCCATTGTTCCGAATATAACCTAAGCCGTTGTTTAGAACAACGGCTTATAGGTTCAAAATAAACGAAGCCATTGTTCCAGACAACGACTTCAATGGTTTAAAATGGAGAATTGCTTTTATATATATATATATATATATATATATATATATATATATATATATATTCGGTTTGCCCGTGGGCACGTGCCTACAGCACGTCTTTGGAATGATACAGCATATGAAAAGCCCTATAAACAATAAAATATACCAAACAATTCTTAATAGTTTCAAAAAGTAGGAGATACATTTACTTTCCCGCATTTTGGATGCATGAATCTAAAACTTCCATCATGGAGTTTATGTAGCTCAAGTTTGAATAGTAAGACAATAATTTTTTTGTAAATAAAATTACTTGTTTCCATCAACATTTGTTGCAAAATAATTATAAATGCGGTGTAAAATCCAACTTTTTAGAATTTTGAGGGGGCAAAATAATGAAATTTAACTTTTTAGGAGATATTTGTTACTTTCAGTGTAACTTTAGAAGTTGAAATTTACCCAAGTGAATACCTATTAAATCTTTCATTACATTTGAAATCAATCAGGTTCAGTAAAAATTTCTACATGGGCAATCAAAATAAGCATAAAAAATCTGGAAAATTTGAAAATTTACAAACCTGAAATCTGAAAATATAAATTTTTAGGTATATATATATATACTAGCTTTGCCCGTGGCCACGTGCCTACGACACGTCTTCAGAATGATATAGCATATGAAAAGTCTTGTAAACAGTAAATCAACAATTATGTAGCTGAAGTTTGAATAGTATGACAATAATTAGTTGTAAATAAAGTCCATGTTTCTATATATATATATATATAGAGAGAGAGAGAGAGAGAGAAATAATTAAATAAATAAATGAGTTGTTTTTTTTGGGCATAGGGGAATTTGAATTTAAGTTTTGAGGTGAAACTTTTGGAGGGAAAATGTATTTTGTGAGGTTAGATCTGGGCCTTTGATTTTGTGTGGATTGAAGGTGAGCCACTTGATAGCGTTCTTTGTGTTTTATTATATAGATATATGAGCAATGCTCCATTGAAAACGCAAATATTGTAAAAACTCGTGAAAACCACCTAGGCCGTTGTTGGGTTATAATGCATTATAACCTAGGTCATTGTTCCCAACAGCGGTCTAGGTTGTTTTCACATTTTTCAACACTACAGTGGTGTTTTCAATGGAGCATTGCTATATATATCTATATAGTAAAACACAAAGAAAGCTATCAGGTGGCTCTCATTCAATAAGGTTGAAATCAATGGTCCAGATCTAACCTCACAAAACATATTTTTCCGCTCAAAAGGTCCCCCCAAAACTCAAATTCAAATCCCCCCAAAATAACTCCTTTATTTATTTATTTATTTATTTCTCTCTCCTCTATCTCTCTCTCTCTCTCTCTCTCTCTCTTTCATTCTCTCTCTATTTACTCAGAAATTTATATTTTCAGATTTCAGGTTTGTAAATTTTCAAATTTTTTATGAATTTTTTTATTCCTCATGTTACATTAAAAATATCAAATATCTCATCAACTGTTAAATTTCATCATTTTCCACACTCAAAGTTCTAAGAAGTTGAATTTTACACACCCATTTATAATTATTTTTAAACATATACTAATGGAAACATGGACTTTTATTTACAACTAATTATTGTTTTACTATTCAAACTTGAGCTACATAATTGTTGTTTTACTGTTTACAAAACTTTCATATGATGTATTGTTTCGAAGATGTGCTGTAGGCACGTGCCCATGGGCAAATCTAGTATATATATACCCAGAATGATTTCGAAATTTAGAAAATTTCACTGAGTTTCCTGATTGATTTCGAATACGAGAGAATATATATATATATATATATACTAGATTTTCTAAATTTTCTAAATTTAGAAAATCATTCTGGGTATCTAAATTTCGAAATCATTCTGGGTATATATATACTAGATTTTCCCGTGGGCACGTGCCTACGGCACGTCTTCGGAACGATACAAAACACGAAAAGCCATGTAAACAGTAAAACAATAATTATGTAGCTCAAGTTTGAATAGTATGACAATAATTAGTTATAAATAAAAGTCTATGTTGAAAAAATAATTATAAATGGGGGTATAAAATCTAACTTCTTAGAACTTTAAGTGTAGAAAATAGTGAAATTTAATTATTGCAGAGATATTTGCTATTAAAAATTCTGAAATTTTACAAAACTGAAATCTTAAAATCAAAATTTTTAAGTAAATAAAGAAAGAATGGGAGAGAGAGATAGAGAGAGAGAAAGAGAGAAATATGAAAAAGTAAAGAGAGAAGAGAGTGATAGTAATAAAGTAATGAGTTTTTTAGGGGGGAAAATTTGGTTTTGGGGTTTAAAATTTTGGGGGGAATTGATTGTGAGCCACTTGATAGCTTTCTTTGTAATTTATTATATACTAGGTTTGCCCGTTGATACGTGCCTACGGCACGTCTTCGGAATGGTGCATCTTGTTTGCTCATATAAAATAGTTTTGTAGGTCCAGCAAATTAATTGAAATAGCAAGCATAGAGCAAAAAACATATAATATGATTTTTTTGATTTTTTTTGAATTATTTTTAAAGTTTTTGAATTTTTAAGTTATTTTTAGTTTTTTAATTTTTTAAACTTTTTAAAAATTTTAAAATTTTTATTTTCTCAATTTTTGGAATAGAAGAGGGAGAGAGAGAAAAAAAAAATTAAATAAATATAGGAGTTGTTTTGGGTGGGAGATTTGAATTTGAGTTTTGGAGGAAAACTTTTGGGGGGAAAATATGTTTTGTGAGGTTAGATCTAGGCCTTTGATTTTTGGGGAATAGAAGGAGAGCCACTTGATAGCTTTCTTTGTGTTTTATATATATATATATATATATATATATATATATATATATATATAGATATATATATAAAGAGAGAGAGAGAGAGAGATCTAAAAAAGTGAAGAGGATGATTTTTGTTTTGGGGTTTGGGGAGGAAGATGTCTTTTTGAGAGGGTGCATATGAGCTATTAATTTTGTTTCAAATGAAGGAGAGTCATTTGATAACTTTTTTTTTTCGAATTACCTAGTGTGTGTGTGTGTGTGTATATATATATATATATATATATATATATATATATATATCCCATCTGTATGATGATGCTTGCAAAAGATAGACCAAATGAACCATTAATAACATTATTAACTACTAGGTCTCGTCGGGGACATCTAATAAAATTGGAATTAGATAGAGAAGATTAGCATAGTCTCTGCATATCATTAACTACTAGAAATGCCATGATCAGATAGGATACAGAGTAGGGTATAGAATTCTTGGCAATTTGCTGATGCATGTATATATTGTCATGGTAGAATCTAGGAGGCCTAACAAATGATTGAATGTGAGAAAAATGGTGAAATTTGGTAGAAGAAAGGCATGTGCATGCAGGTGGGTGAGTGACATGACTAATGTCAGATATTGAAATATATTTGATTTCCATATGATGATGTGGAAGAACCCATGTGAGAAATCATCCAGATATGAACAACTAATACAAGGATAATAGTAATACACTAATACCTCCAAATTAACAAACCCTAAGACCGGGATTGAGTGAAATAGGCAAAACTGCTAACTTTTTCCATGTCATAATTAAAATGCTTAGGCTTTTGTATATATCCAATGTATGATGTATACTCAAAATCATAATGTAGGTGACTTAAATCTCAAGTCTTCAAGTCTCATGTTTGAGTGAGATTTTGGGGGCTGAAAATATGGCATGATATCAGCTACTCCTTGTTTAGCTTTAATTGGATTCAGCTGCTCAAGTTTCCTCATACTAAGCTTTCACGAAGTCATATCTAGCCCATCTCTCTCTGGTAGCACATACTAGAGACATAGGCCAATTTACTGAAGCAGGAGGAGGCGAAATTTGCGGCTAGTAAGCATATCTCATTCATCTTATCGACAGATACAGATACAGAAAAACGGCATGTGGTTTGTCGATGTTTCTTATTCGTTCACAAGGCTCAGACAAGATGAGTCTGAACATGAATGAGCCCACATAAAAGAAAACAGTCACCTGGTGTTCTTTCTCCTTTGGTCGATTATGGATTTATCCCTTTGTTTGGTAGAGATTCGTGCCAGTATGGTATTGATGAACTCTGGCCTCTTTCTGAAATGCAGAGATCACAACACATGAAATATATGGGGACCATCACCACCCCCTAATCTCCAGCGTCGCCTCGCTCAGCTAGAACTCCAGCTCTTCGGTCAGTCTGCTGGTACCTCTGCCTCTGCATTTTTTGTTACTCCCGATATGAATTCTTCTGAGATTTTAGATTCTGGTGTTTCACATCATCTCACTTATAATTATTCACTACTCACCACTAGCACTACACTTCCCACTCACTCTCCATTCTTACACACTGCCGATGACTCACAACTTCTCACTATACACTCAGGGTCTATCAGCTCTCCCTCTCTCATGTTGCCTTATGTTCTTTACGCTCCTCACACTACTAATCGGAATGGCTTTTAAGGCGATTCTTTTACCCATCGCGGCGTTTATGAACGCCGCGATAGATGGTAGCGACGATTCAAAAAATGCCATGAATCTCGCCGTTGGATCGAACGTCGGGACAAACCAATAGCCTATAACGGCGTTATTACAGTGCGCCATTATAGGTCGTTGTGCTATAACGGCACATCTTAAATGCCGCGATAGGTCTTTTTTCATTTACATTTTTTGATAAAATACTTACATATAATGGCATTTCTCAAACCGCCGTTATAGCTCGTACTATAACGGCGCATCGTAAATGCCGCCATAGGTCTTTTTTCATTTACATTTTTAATAAAATACTGACACATAACGGCGTTTCTCAAGGCCGTTATATATTTTAAAATAATTTTTATTATCCTATACCGGCGTTTGGAAAACGCTGGGATAGAGTCAACTAAATATTTTTAAATTATTCACCGCATTTGGTGGATCGATATCTATCCCGTCACAAATAACTAATCACAAATTAAAAATATCTGTAGTCACATCAAATTTAAATGTTCAAATCTTAAAATCACTAATAGCAGCATAATAAACAACCATATAATAACGGATCACAATAAACAATAAGTACTTGTCTAAAAACTTTATACCATACGAAGAGTTAGAAATATAAACGTCATACATCATTTTCTTATAACAAAACATAAAAAAACTAAAGTCCAAATACAACTAAACTATGACAAAGTCTCCTGGTGTGGCTCGGCATTGCTTTGATTCTCATCCATATTTTGCCCAGTTGTACGTGCGTTACTAGAAGTCGATGGAATTCGCTAGCCCTGTATAATTCACAATAGTGTTATTTATTAGTTTATTCACCACACCAGTCAAATGCAATAGTTAAATTTCATACTGATATCATAAAATTTTGCTGATAACTTACAGTTCCACGTACTGGATTCTGAGAGTTGAGATTTTGTTGGGAGATTAATGAAGCAATCATATCTTTCATGCCGTCAATCTCTGCCTGCATCTTGAACATGTTCGGATAGGATGTACGACTGGATTAAGATTAAAAAAAAGCCTCCTCAGCAATGCTAGAAGCTTAATGTGGCTACCTATTCTCCACAATTAACAACAACAACAATCTGAACTTTTTATGCATAAAGATTATTAGACTAGCAAAGGCACACGCCCCAGTGATTAATCATATAAATGTTCAGTAAGACAACTAGTGTTACCCTATGCAAATTGCATAGACTAAAATATCCAACAAGATTATTTGCAATCAAAAATTGCCCATCGATTCATACTGCATGTAATTATGTTTCTACGAAAAATATAATGATTCTTGAAAGTTTGAAAAAAAAGTAAAAGTATCACTATTTACCAATTCCCAGGGAGACCAAGATTGATGGTAGATGCAATAGATAAAAAATGTCACATATCCAAGCAAAAAACCTGCAAAATCTCCCTTTAAAAAAGAGATAAAAGTAAACAGTAAGAACTTAAAATGATAATGATTAGTTAAAAATAATTGAAATATATATATATATACTAGATTTGCTCGTGGACACGTGCCTACGGCACGTCTTCGGAACGATACAACACACGAAAAGCCCTGTAAACAGTGAAACAACAATTATGTAGTTCAAGTTTGAATAGTATGACAATAATTAGTTGTAAATAAAAGTCCATGTCTCTATTAGTATATGTTGAAAAATAATTATAAATGAGAGTGTAAAATCCAACTTCTTAGAATTTTAAGAATGGAAAAATGATGAAATTTAACTATTCAAGAGATATTTGCTATTTTCAATACAACATGTGCAATAAAAAAATATGAAAATTTTGAAAATTTTACAAAATTAAAATCTTAAAATCTAAATTTGTAAGTTTGTAAGTAAATAAAGAAAGAATGGGAGAGAAAGAGGGAGAGAGAGAAAGAGGAAAACATGAAAAATTGAAGAGAGAAGAGAGAGATAGTAATAAAGTAATGAGTTTTTTTATTTTGGGGGAAAAATTTAATTTTGGGCTTTGAAATTTTGAGCGGGAAAATATGTTTTGTAAGAATCAATCTAGGCCATTGGTTTTAGGGAAGATTGAATGAGAGCCACTTGATAGCTTTCTTTGTAATTTATTATTATTATTATTATTATATATATATATATATATATATATATATATATATATATATATATATATATATATATATATATATGAGCAACTACAGTTTGTTGTGTACCCTGTAAAGAAATTTTGTTTGGCGTGATTCCTATTGAAATCCCTATCATGGCTTCCTGTTCTACAACAAAAGGAAACAATTGCAAATCATCTTTTATTTTAACAAAAAAAAAAAGTAGCCGAAAGTACCAGCTGAAGCATCATAGACTCCAATAGACGCATTATTTTCAGCTAAGTCTGCTGCTTTAAGTGAGAATTTTACCTGAACAACAGATTCACATGATGCAAAAAGTTTAAGGAGAAAAGAATCACTATAGATAGGTTTTCAATACAATAAGATGAACAATCTTCGAGCAAAGTATTGTTTCCAGACTACAGTTGACAAAGATTTCTTTGCAAGCTACAACTAGACGAAAATTTCCCATCATATTGTCAATGAATGATTTCAAATTTCAATATAAATAAAATGAACAATCTGCAAGCACAATATTGTTTTCTGATTACTATTATTAACAACTAAGAAGGATCTATTTCAAGCTACGACAAGACCAATTTCCCCCCAGGATGGCTTATGGCACATGCAACCAAAATTGAGAGCAAACCGTATCAACCGTTCAAGACTGTTTTCAACAATGTTCAACTTTATTTTACTTATATGGAAAAATAATTAACTAGTGAAGTAGTTTTACTGCATATTCATTTATCAAAATACAGGGATTTGCAGGTTAAGAGATTGACAATCTTTATAAACTAACTACCAAAACAATGTTAAGAGGTTGACAATTCACACTTGTCATGCCATAATATAAACTGTAACTATGTAAGTCATCAAGTTAATTAAACATTAAGATTTAAGTATTATCGTTTCTGGCAATGTGCTAACAAATAATTAACTAGGGGCAAAAAAGCAAATCACCTGTTTTTCTATTTCATTTGTAACAATCATTCTGGGAAGCGATTGAACATGGATCCGATAAATGAAAACATAAAATGTAGCAAGAAAGCATGGAATTCATATCTGAATACCTGAAATTGTAGACTAATAATAAAGAAAAATGAAGAAAACTGGAAGGTACCAATTTATAAAGAGAATCAAGTGTAGATGCACATGAAAGTAAATTGGAACATGCATGATGCCGATAATCCGTCTAACTCCCTGTAATAAGAAGAATTTAATGCATTAGTTGGTGAAATTTAAGCAGCAATGAGAAAAGGAAATTTGATACTTAACAGAATATTTTTGTTGCAAAGGAACTGCTGAGATGGTGAGATATCACACCAACATCAAAAATAATGATGGCAATTACCCCATAAACACACCTTAAGATCTGTTAATTAATATATTCTTCCCAGAGAGACCAAGATTGATGGTAGATGCAATAGATCAAAAATGTCACATATCCAAGCAGAAAACCTGCAAAATCTCCCTTTAAAAAAAAGATAAAAGTAAACAGTAAGAACTTAAAATGATAATGATTAGTTAAAAATAATTGATATATATATATATATATATATATATATATATATATATATATATATATATAATAAAACACAAAGAAAGCTATCAAGTGACTCTCCTTCAATTCCCAAAAAATTAAAGGCCTAGATCTAACTTCACAAAACATATTTTTCCCCCAAAAGTTTTCCCCCAAAACTCAAATTCAAATCTCCCACCCAAAACAACTCCTACATTTATTTATTTATTTATTTATTTTTTCTCTCTCTCCCTCCCTCTTCTATTTTTAAAAATAAAAAAAACTAAAAAACTAAAAAAATTAAAAATTTATAAACTTTAAAAATAATTCAAAAAAAATCAAAAAATCATATAATATTTGCTCTATGTTTTTTGCTCTATGTTTTTTGCTCTATGTTTGCTGCTTCAATTAATTTGCTGGAGCTCCAAAACTATTTTATAAAATCAAACAAGGTGCACCGTTCCGAAGACGTGCTGTAGGCACGTGTCAACGGGCAAACCTAGTATATATATATATGAGCAACTACAGTTTGTTGTGTACCCTGTAAAAAAATTTTGTTTGGCGTGACTCCTCTTGAAATCCCTATCATGGCTTCCTGAACTAGGCACATTGGTGAAACACTATAATCATCTTTTAGTTTGATACAGATGCTATAGGAGATAAAAGGCTATGCCTGGCATACTGTGCTGCATTCAGTTTTGTATTTCTTTGACTGAAAGCTTTCCAGATGCTATAGAAGATAAAAAGCTTTCTACACTAGCATTTATGAGTACTCAGCAATTTATATGAGACTAAAATAATCTTAAGGAAAGGTAAAGGTAAAATAACAAAAAGTATATGGGAATGTCAAGAACTTCACTTTCAACTTCCACATGATTTAGACCTTAATGCCTTGTTATTCTTGATACAGGTTTTGGATGCGACCGATCATATTAATTCATGCAAACCAGTTAATCGAAGTGATCCCTCCTATGTTGAGACATTGGAATTCTTGCAGAAATTGATAGTGCGGCTTAAATGACCTCATTCAGCTCATTTTGTGATAGAGATCTTAAATTGATAGTGCAGCTTAAATTACCTCATTCGGCTTAAATTGATACTTTTTACCAAGAGGTAGCGATACGGATGCAGGCAGGAATATTAGAGATCTCAGACTGGTATCATAATGTGCAAAAGAAACAGTAGTGGATTTATTTTGTGTACAATGTACCTGTGAGGGTGTTGGCCCCAATCCCATTCCCCGCACACGACCGGATCGCTCTTTCCCCCTCACATCGGTCATAGCTTGATGCTGGATCGTTAATCGATCTGCTGTAGAAGATGACGACCTCTCTTCAATCAGTTTTCTAGCTTCTTTCTACAAAAGAGAGCAAACACAACATTAATACCAAAAATTAGTTTGAAAGTTATTACCAAATTAAAATGAGCTCGAAAGTTTCATGTTTACTACTATATCGGCTGCAAATTCATCCTGAAAGGTCTCATCCTTACTTGTGTGGGTAGTTTCAAAAAAATCTACCTCACTGACACTTTCTCCCTCGATTGACGTATCCTATATATGAGTCAAATGCAATAGTTAAATCATACCAACGCAGAAATTGGCAAAAAAAAACTTCCAACCATTTTAAAATAGACTTGCTATAAAATAAAATTTCCATTACCATCTTATCCCGCACAACAGCAAAGTTGCAGCTCCCCGTAGTGTGCTTGACCTTCATCTACTTACGGCTACTTACACCAATCTCAGCTTTCCTTTATGCAATTTTAATAATTAGAATACATGCTTATGTTTACCAAAATCAATAATTTATATCATCAATGGAAGTCACAGAAGATATATATAATGTGTTAAATAGATGGTATGATGAAAAAATGTAGGTTAACGGGCCTCGTAAAATAAGACCCTGAATTGTAAATAAGACCCAAAACATAAATAGATATAAT
The DNA here is from genome assembly GCA_017893485.1 of Hemerocallis citrina. Lineage (NCBI taxonomy): Eukaryota > Viridiplantae > Streptophyta > Magnoliopsida > Asparagales > Asphodelaceae > Hemerocallis > Hemerocallis citrina. The sequence goes on along the minus strand of CM030368.1, from coordinate 74,410,781 downwards.
GGACCCAAAACATACATAGAATCAGTCAAAGCCTAAACCCATTCAACCAACCAATCAAATGTTTCAAGAGAGATTAGCAACCATTAAACTCTTCTCTTACACATACAAGTTCAGAAAGAAGAACATCATACCAGTTTTTCACTATAATAAACCTGTCAGTAACATGAACAACAAGTTTTAGGCATTTCACAATGTCAACCACAAACAAATTGCCGATTTGTCAATAACTTCTGTCATGTAACTCTTAGGCCCTCATCTAATCAAATAGCTTCTCAATCTATTAATAATTTAAAGCAACAACACAACAATAAAATAGAAGTGTTTCTGTTTCACAAAAGATAAAAACACATGCAATATGCTAATTATGTCAATGGAAAATTTAAATCAGGCTTCCCTAATGTATTGTAACTGATACCATCTAGGTCAAAGTTTTGGTCTATAATAACGAGAGAGAATATATTGACAACATTGATGAAGTTTCTTTTCTGGAATTGTCTGTCGTCAAATTAGAGACTTTTGTCATGGCCCCTCTACAACACCAAGTACACACGCATTCAAAGGCAACATTGAACATTAGAAATCTACAAATATACACGTATGCAGAGTACAATATACTGTCTATTTTGAGTTATTTCCCCATCAAACATGGATGTGTTTAGATAGAGCAATACTAAGCTTAATCCAAGAAGCATTACTGAGTTTGATAACCAAAGACATGAACAAATGTACAATTTTTTTAGGACAACATATTCAACCGAATTGATCTAATTAAATCAAGAAAAAAGAGCATACATTTAATTTAGGTGAACCCTCGAATTGATCTAATTAAATCAAGAAAAAAAAAGCATACATTTAATCTGATTAAATCCTAATTAATTACTGAACTGTTTGGGGGAACTTTAGGGCTCAACAGTCCTTCCCTCTTATTAACTCTAGGGCACACAACAATCAAACAAATTAATATACTAATCACAATCGTTGAAGTTACCTAGGCATCGACAGAGGGGAGGCAGTGGCAAGGGAGACACGACAATGGAGGGGCGGCAGGGAGTAGAAGGGCGGCACGAGCGGCGGTGGACGAAGCGGCGTGAGCAGCGATGGACGGAGCGGCGATGGACGGAGCGGCGCGAGCGGCACGATGGACGGAGTGGAAGGGCGGCGCGAGCGGCGATGGACAGAGTGGAAGGATGGAGATTCAAGAGGAGAGGGGGTGAGGGGCAAATGGCAAGTGGCCAGAGAGAGAGAGATTTGGGAGGCTTAATATATAGGGTTTATAGAATTGGGGGGAAACCAAAGTGAGGGCGGGACGAGGGGAATAGATTTCATTAGCACGTGCAGATCACGTTGCAACGAAATAGTAAAAAAAAATAGTTCAACGCCGGCGGTGCATGTATAAGCACCGTTATAGAGTAACATATGCCGGTGGTTCATGTATAAGCGTCGTTATATATCATATATCTAACAGCGTTATATACAAGCGCCGTCATAGACATTCGAAAGCACCGTTATAGAGTAACATATGCCGGTGGTTCATGTATAAGCGTCGTTATATATCATATATCTAACGGCGTTATATACAAGCGCCGTCATAGACATTCGATATTAACAAAAAAATAATAACGATGATCTATTCCGGCGTTTAGGTGTACATGCCGGGATAGATATGCCGTTATAGCCGTTACGATTAGTAGTGTCATTTATCCAAGAACCTTATTTCCAATAGTAGTTACATTTGATTCTTTTGGTTGTTCTAATACAGATTCTCACACTGGTCAGGAATTTGGGCGTGCTAGTCAACAGAGTCGTCTATATCACCTAGATTTTCTTCATGCACATAAATATTATCCTCATTTTGCTGGTGTTGTGCACTCTGATGCTAATCTGTGGCACAAACGTTTAGTACATATAAGCGAGTCTCGACTCAAGATTTTAGCCTGTAGTGGTGCCCTTGGTCCTTTTTCTTTTACCCATTTGGCTGATTGTCAGGGTTGTCATTTAGCTAAACACATAGCACTCCCTTTAATCACAAAAGTATTTCTCAAACCACCTATCATTTTCAGCTTATTCATTTTGACATATGGGGACCATCACCCACATCTTCTCACAAAGGTTATCTATATTATGGTAGTTTCATAGATGACCATACTCGCTACACTTGGGTGTTTCTTATGTGCCAACGCCCTGAGATACCTGACATTTACCGATTCTTTACAAACATAATTCACACTCAGTTTGGTGTGTGTATCAAAATCTTTCACTCAGATGGTGCTGTGAGTACACTTCCACTGCTATGAGATCAATCCTTCAATCTCATGGTACACTCTTTCAGTAATCATACCCTCACACTCATGAACAGAATGGTGTAGCTGAACACAAGCATCGTCACATTCTTGAGACAACTTGCGCTCTTCTACTCTCCTTTTCTGTTTCTCGTTCTTTCTGGGCTGAAGCTGTCATGACGTCTATTATTCTCATTAACATCACTCTCTCGTCTGTCCTATTTGGCATGTTACCTTATGAGGCTCTTCGACACTCACCGCCGGACTACAGTATGCTCCGTACTTTTGGGTGCACCTGTTATGTCCTTCTTCCTCCCACTGAGCGCATGAAACTCACTGCTCAATCTACTAAGTGCGTTCACCTAGGTCTCAGTCTTGAATATAAAAGATATCGTTGTTTTGACCCTATGGCAGGTTGTATTCGTATTTTTCAACATGTCACCTTTGTTAAAGACTCTCCCTACTATTTGACCTTTCGTGGGGATGCTAGTTTTCTTGACTACTCTGTTGTTGGGCCTTCTTCCCCGGTCAGACCTTTGCGCATTCAATTTGATCCCACTCATTTAGGTCCTTTCCCACCACATACTGCCGTTCCACCTATTCTCCTTCCTACATAAACAACACTTGCATCTCCACAGCATCATGCCCCCTCACCACCTACATCCCCACAGGTGCATGCACACGAACAACCTAACTCACCTCCCCACCATGTTCATCCTCAACCAGTCCATTAGTCTGCACGTTACACACCTGATGCCACTGGTCCTTCTGACTAGTTTGGTTTTGCCACCCTAGCCTCTTACTCACCACAGTTTCATGCATATCTTACTGCCATACACTCTACCATGATCCCAAAACTTACTAGGAAGATATTCAATATCCTGAGTGGCGGGAAGCTATTGCAGAGGAGTTCAGTGCATTTGATTAGACTGGCACTTGGGATGTTATTCCATTGCCTATGGGCGTCCAGCCCGTTAGCTACAAATGGATTTTCAAGGTCAAATATCGACCTGATGGCTCCATTAAGGTGCATAATGCTCATCTTGTTGCTAGAGGATTTACTCAGGAGCATGGTATTAATTATGATGAGAATTTTGTCCCCATTGCACAGATGACTACAGTTCGCACTCTCCTTGCCATTGCCGCCATTCGTCAGTGGTCGTTAAACCAGATGGACGTGAAGAATTCTTTTTTTCATGGTACCTTATCTAAGGTTGTTTACATGCATCCTCCTCCTAGTCTTACCACTCCTCCTCGTCATGTTTGCTATTTGTTTCAGGCTATATATGGTATGAAACAAGCCCCTCGAGCCTAGTTTGAGTGTTTTCACAGTGTTATCACCCAAGCTGATTTTCGTAAGAATTCACAAGACCATTTTATAGGTTCATCACCGCAGGGGAGGGTCATTCTATTATTATATGTTGATGATATGATTATCACTGGGGACGATTCTACAGGCATTGCCTCTACATAGAAGTACCTTCACCAGTAATTTCATAAGAAAGATCTTGGCAGGCTATGCTACGTTTTGGGATTAGAGATTGCCTATGGGTCTCAGGGGATACTTATTTCTCATCATAAATATACATCAGATATTATCTCCACTACTTGTCTATCTGACAGTTGATCGGGCGACACTCCCTTCGAGCTTTATGTGAAACTTCATCCCACAGATGGTGAGTTCTTCCCCGACCCCACTAGATGCAGACAAATTGTTAGATAGCTTGTCTACTTATGCTTGACTAGACCCAATATTACTCATGCAGTTAATATTTTTAGTCAGTTTTTTTCGCTTTTACATCAGTTCACTACAGTACTTTTCTTCGGATCCTCAGATATCTTCGGGGTACTATCACTCTCTCATTATTCATGCCTTCCACATCCACTCTAGTGCTCCGTGCGTACTCTAATTCAGATTGGGTTGGTGATCCTACCACCAGACGGTCAACCAAAGGTTTTTGTTTATTTCTTGGTTATTCACTAATCTCGTGGCGAAGTAAGAAACGGGTAGTTTTAGCATGTTCTTCAACTGATGCTGAGTACAGAGCAATGACATCCACGACTAGAGAAATTGTTCATGTTCGTTGGCTGTTATCAGATATGGGTGTAACTCTCACAGGTGATACTGCTCTTCATTGTGATAACCAAGTGCATTGCACATTGCAAGCAACCCGATTTTTCATGAGTGAACAAAGCACATAGAGATAGATTGCCACTATGTTCGAGAGCACTTTGAAGTGGACCATGTCACTTCACTCTGTTACTTCTTAACAATAGACAACAGACTTCTTCACCAAATCACATACTGTCCAGAGATTTCAATACTTGGTAGGCAAAGTCACACTGTTCGACCCATCGTGAGTTTGATAGGGGCTGTTAGATATTGTATTATATATATTAGTCCCATATCGGATATGTATCAGTTTAATGATTGGTTCTCTCCTATATATAGGAGTCATTGTACTCAGTTGTATTCATCCCAATAATCCAATCATATTTTCTAATCTCTCTATTAACCTTATCTTATCATATATATATATATATATATATATATATATATATATATATATATAGGGTAAAAGGGATATGAGCAACTTGCTCATTTAGTAAATGAGCAAGTGATGAGGTGGCATGCATGTGATTGGAAAATCCTAAAAGTGGTTAGATACTCAATGTATCACATGCATGCCACCTCATCACTTGCTCATTTACTAAATGAGCAAGTTGCTCATATCCCTTTTACCCATATATATATATATATATATATATATATATATATAAATCAGCTTCATAGATGATGGATGGAATTTATGATAGTACTAGATTTGCCCTTTGACACGTGCCTACGGCACGTCATCGGAACGGTGCACCTGGTTTGATTATATAAAATAGTTTTAGAGATCCAGCAAATTAATTGAAGTAGGAAACATATTATATGAGGAAGCAGCATATCTATCTTTAAGCTCAACCATCGCCTTCTTGATCATTAGCCTGAACTTACATGGAATACATATAGTTTGTTAGAAACACTGCATAGAATTTTTTTTAACTTCAGCATCACTTATAGTTGCTTGTAATAGTTATACAAGGACATGATCACATAGGTTTCATCGTGCTTACTCTATTCCCAAAACCACTATGAGCATGTCTAAATAAAATGGTAATCCAAGTGCAAGTGTGAAGGTATCTACAATACCAATAATCTAAATATTTATTTGTCTAAGACTCAGTTTGCAATTGAAATACCTCTTATTATTATTTCAACCAAAATGTAATACATGAAGTTCTCAAAACTCTAATCCAAGCTAATCATTTCTTTTATCTCCACTTTTTCACCCCATTGTACCTTTATAAAAAAAATCAAAATGGATCAATAATAAATTTACTTTAGCTGTCTTTCTTGAATGGAGAGTTTGCACCCTTCACTAGTAAACTCAAGTCATCCCAATCCTATACTACCAAATATACACTAAAAGTTCTTATATGTTATGTCATCCATGGTTTCTAATAACCAGTGAAAGGAACACTTCACGAAAGTATATTCACTTGTAGTAAAGAAATTAATGTTGCATATTTGCCAAGTTATTTTAGGTTGCTGACCAGCTTACCTGTCCTGCTAGGGTTTGGAAGCCCAAATTGTGGCCACCAAATAATCCATCTCTCACTTGCGTATACCTTAAATCAAAACCAATAAAAACTCATCAAATAAATTACCAAATTAAAATCTTTTAAACCCAAAAATAAAACAATCATACCTCTCTGAACTTAAATCCTATGTACACAAAAAATTCGAGTCAGCAAAAAATTGACTAATTCCCTGCACACACAAAACTAAAAATTAGAATGAGAATTCGGTTAATGAGATAAAATTAGTCGCCGCATTGCATGTAATATCCCGATCGACTATTAATAATATTATTTCATTAGCATCCGACTACTTGATTATTTTATTTTTCTTTCACCATTGTGTTACCTTTTAGCCATGACAATCTAATGAATAATTAGGAATTGTTGTGTAGCTAAACCTAGGGTTACAAAGACATAAGGGATTAAGAATTCTTCTAGAAACCCTCTCTCCTCCACCTCACCAAAAGAACCATACCCTCACCATGCCTCCACCTCATCCTTCCCTCCACTAGTAGCAACCGGCCCACATTTTGTGGGAGGGGCTTTGTGCAATTGTGTGCATACACATTTGCACTTTCCCCCACTCTCTCCTCCTATAAATACCCCCTTCCTTCTCCTTAGTTCATTTTAGAAAGATCAAAAGAAAGAAAGAAAGAAAGGAAAAGAATGAGTGAACTAACTTGAGAGTTTTTATTTGTAGGTTTGGTAGGAGTTCTAGGAGAAAGAAGGAGAGTAATCTAGTTCTTCCATCAAAGAAACAAGGTGGGGGTTTCTCTTGTATGTTTGTTTGTTTGTTTGTTTATTTGAATGATGGTTTTGATGTTCTTCTTCTTCTTACCCTCCTTGTTTATTTTCTTTTTTTTTTGGGTGTGGTTATTATGTGAATTCTTATGTTGTATGTTGTAGTATAAACCACCTAAAAAGAGTTCTTATGTTGTATGTTGTTGTATGATAAAGAATTAACTACTTGGACTAAAATGACACATGCATATGAACTTTTACATACAACCATGTAAGGTTGTAGGACTTGAATATGAACTAATGCATAAGGCATATAAACTTCTATACAACCATTTTGGTTGTAGAACCTACATTGAACCTTGGACTAAAAGAGAGCATATGTTGGTTGAACCCAAAAATGAAGGGTTCTTACTTATTGTATTATTGTTTAGTTCCTTTTATAATCATAAAGTATGAAAAAGAAACTAGCTAACCACTAGTTGTAAAAAGATTAAAAAGATCTCTTTTATGTTCACTAGTAATAATAAGAAACATATGCTAATAAAGATTTTAGTAAGTAATTTAGTTGTAGATATTTATGTTATACTTTAGTAGAAACTCATGATAGTAGTAGTAGATATTAAAGTAATTTAGTTGTAGATATTTATGTTGTATTTTAGTAGAAGCTCATAGTAGTAGTAGTAGATGTTAAAATAAAAAATAGTTGTAGATATTTATGTTATGGGAAATCTTAGTAAATGATTATTAATGGATGTTGTGTTTATGTTAAAGTAGATACCATGCTTAGATTAATTTATTTGTGTTTAGAATGTTGTAGGATTCATTCTAAAAATACCTACTATGCTTAGATTAATTTATTTGTGTTTAGAATGTTGTAGGATTCATTCTAAAAAATACCTACCATGCTTAGATTAATTTATTTGTGTTTAGAATGTTGTAGGATTCATTCTAAAGATACCTACCATGCTTAGATTAATTTATTTGTGTTTAGAATGTTGTAGGATTCATTCTAAAGATACCTACCATGCTTAGATTAATTTATTTGTGTTTAGAATGTTGTAGGATTCATTCTAAAAATACCTACCATGCTTAGAATAATTTATTTGTGTTTAGAATGTTGTAGGATTCATTCTAAAAATACCTACTATGCCTAGATTAATCTATTTGTGTTTAGAATGTTGTAGGATTCATTCTAAAAAAATACCTACCATGCTTAGATTAATCTATTTATGCTTAGAATGTTAAAGGATTCATTCTAAAATTTCCATCATGTTTTAGGAATGATATATATGCTTAGAATGTTGTAGGATTGATGTAAAATTACTTACCATATTTTAGGGATGATGTAGAAGTATATATACATGCTTGAGAATGTTGTATGTTCATACTAGTTATATGTATGCATGCTTGGGAATGTTATATGTTCGTACTAGTTATATATGTATCCATGCTTGGGAACGCTACAAGTGCATGCTAAAACACATTCACAATCAAGAGTGTTATAAGTTGATGGTTATGTCATATATACCATGTTTTAGTGGTGGTAGGTTGATGCTTGCAATTGCATACCATGATCGAATTGCCATAGGTTAAGAAATAAGAAAGGGCCATGTGGAAATTGTAGGAGTAACTACCTTGTTGTAGTTAATGTTAGTATGGAACCATAGCATATGAGCACCCTTCATTCATAGCAATAAGGGTTGAGAAGTGCTAATAGTTGTAGCTTGAGAAAAAGCTAGTTTAGGGTCTTCAAGTACCCTAAGGGTCATCGACCATCAAGACCACATCCTACCCCCTTAGAGTAAAATGGATAGATCTCACCCGGGGCGTCGACGGATCTTAACCGATGTAGGTTGACCGTGGGCCGAGAGTGTTCGTAGAATCCGAGTTAGGGGTAGGAATGATTGAGAGAGATATTATTACTAGAGTCTTGGATCGAGGAACCACGAGTTGGACCATGATTGGAAACTATGCAAGATTGCATAAGAATAATAACCTCATTAGGATAGTGATTTATAAAATCATTACTTAACCTTTTTGCCCGAAAGAAGGGGAGTTGGTAGTAGGGTGCACCGTACGACCAAACCTTTCTTTAGGGTCGATCTTAGGTGGTGTTATTGGGTTGTACCTTCCCGTCAAAGGGATACGTACGGTGCCGTCTCACAAGTTGAGGACACGGGTTGCGTATCTCGCGCTGTTAATTCCTGAAGTACCGTGGCTACGGGTGCCACAGGATGCATTGTGCAGTCCTGCGCTTGAAAGACCCCAGAGGGTGCCACAGGGTAGGCTTCGCGCTACCCTGCGCTTGCGAAACCCTATAGTTTGATTTTTGGAATGATGCCCGATACATTGGGTTCGTCTGTTTTGAGTGCGGTCCGGTTAGCCGGGTCGCGGTGGCGAACATAGACACCATTGGCAAAATGCAACAGTGGCATATGATCACATCTGCAGCCTCGCGAGTCACGTGTAGGTGTCAGGAACAGGTTGTGTGCAATTAGAATTCATAACGCGGGTTCAATCCCTATATATGGAGAAATGGCTTGAGATGGAGTCGCATGTAGTATGGGCTGCATGTTGCTTTCGGAGACTTGCTGACATTAGAACATGAGCATCCTAGTTTAGTTGACATGGCATTAGTGTCCTAGCTTAGTTGACAGTGCATTAGTATTCTAGTTTAGTCGACAGTACATTAGTGTTCTAGTTTAGTCGACAGTACATTGGTATTCCAGTTTGATTGACATTTGTTAGGTTCTAATCATTGCACTCACAAACACTTAAACTACACTGACATATTTTACTATGTTGTATATATTGTCTGGAGATCCGCTGCTATATGATCAGCCTTTAAGCGTCAGTGAATACTGATGTCCCCACTTCAATAGGTTGTGGACACAAGATCGCGAACCAGAAGGACTCTAGCCGAGGCATGATCTACAAGTGAAAAAGCAATGTTTATCTTTTATTCATGTACACTCTGATGTAACTTATTGTATTAGTGGAAACACGTGGCCTGTAATATTATGTTAATAAAAAGTTTTGAATTTTCCTGTTTCTGTGTATTGTGACTAATTGAATGAAAAGGTCCTGGCTCGTGTCTCGGTTTCCCAGTATATGGAAAACGGGGTGCTACATTGCATGTAGAGGCTCTCGATTCGGTGGAGGGGAGTCGCCGATACAGTGCGCTTGATATTCGCGCTTGATTTGGTGGAGGAAGTCGCCGATAAGAAATCAGCAGCGGATCAGAAATCGGCAACAACTTCTTGATTGAGGTTCGACACTGGATTTGGATTTTGATTTTCCTTAAGATTCGTGCTTGAGAGGACGATGGAGGCTTCGCCAATGGAATGGAGCGAATATTTAAGAAAATGGTTTTAGGGATTTGGAGTTAGCGGCTTAAAAATCCTAGGGATAGAGAGAGAAATTGGAGCTCTCTGGTTTGGGGGATAGAGGGAGCAAACTAATCTGAATAGGAAGGAGAGAGAGAGAGAGAGAGAGAGAGATAATTAAATAAATAAATGAGTTTTTTTGGAGGGAGAGGAGAATTTGAATTTGAGTTTTGGGAGAAAAAATATCTTGTGGGAGCTTAGATCTGGACCATTGATTTTCTTACTATTGAAGGAGAGCCACTTGATATCATTGCTTTGTATTTTATTATATAGATAACTGTTAATTAATAAACAACAATTTTGCTTTAACCATTCCATGCATCTGAAGCAAATGACTGCTAACTTAAGGTAAATACTAATTAAATCAGCTTGATTACCCTATAGGGTGGTGGGTAATCAAGATGCATGATTATTAGGGACACCATTGAACATAGTTTATTAAGCTTATTGATGTTGTTTCATTAGATAATATGGCATTATAAGCACTTTTAGAAATATAAAAAGTTATAACTTATATAAGATGAATTGTGAGCATGTGATATCTATCTGCTTCATGTATTATTATGTTATTACAAGTTATGATAATAAAAAAAACAAGTGTAATATTAGTGCAATTGATTCATTAAGAGACAATTTTCCATTTCAAAGTTGATAAGATCACAATATTTGCCCAATTGATAAAGTCTTTTTGGCTTTGAATAAAGGGTTACGTCTGATAAAGTTAAAAGGGAGATTGGGAAATGTATTATTGAATTGATTATAACTGAGTACAATGACTCCTATATATAGGAGGGAACAAAATACTAAACGGATACATAACCAGATATAGGACTAAATATATATTACAATATCTAACACTCCTTCTCACACTCACGGTGGGTCGAACAGTGTGAGTTTGCCCACCAACTAATGAAATCTCTGAAAAGTATGGGATTTGGTGAAAAAGTCTGCTATCTGCTGTGAATATGTAATAGAATTAAGGGAAATGGTCCCTGCTTCAAAGCACTTACGAACATAGTGGCAATCTATCTCTATATGCTTCGTTCGCTCATGAAAGACCATGTTGCTTGAAATGTGCAATGCACTCTGGTTATCACAATAAAGAGGAGTAGCTACTGTGAGAGTGACACTCATATCTTATAACAGCCAACGAACATGAACAATCTCTCTAGTAGTAGTTGGCATTGCTCTGTACTCAGCTTCGGTAGAAGAACATGCAACAACTGCCTGTTTCTTGCTTCGCCATAAGATCAACGAATCAACAAGAAACAGATAGAACTCTGTGGTAGATCATCTGGTAGAAGAATCACCCGCCCAATCTGAATCAGAATATGCACTGAGCTTTAGTTTGGATGTAGAAAACATGAATAATGACTGAGTGATAGTGCCTCGAAGATTTCTGAGGATCCGAAGAAGAGCATTGTAGTGAACTGATGTAGGACCAAAAATAAGATGACTAACAATGCTGACTGCATGAGTAATATCAGGTCTGGTCATGCATAAGTAGACAACCTGTCCACCAATCTGTCAGTATCTAGTAGGATCTGGAAGGAGCTCACCACCTGTGGGATGAAGCTTCGCATGAAACTCTAAGAGAGTATCGACCGATCGACTGTCAGAGTGATATGAGCGGAGAAAATATCAGATGTGTATTTCTGTTGAGAAATGAGTATGCCCCATGATCCATGGGCAATCTCTAGACCCAAAAAGTAGCATAGTTTACCAAGATCTTTCATATGGAACTTCTGGTGAAGGTAGTGTTAGGTGGATGCAATGCCTATGGGGTCATCTCCAGTAATAATCATATTATCAATATACAATAGCAGAAAAGTACTCTCCCCTACGGTGATGACCGCATAAACATAGAGTGGTCCTGTGAACTCTGACTGAAACCAGTATGGGTGATGACACGGAGAAAACACTCAGACCATGTTCGAGGGGCCTGTTTCAAGCCATATATAGCACGACAGAGAGGGCAAACATGACGAGGAGTGGTAAGGCCAGAAAGAGGATGCTTGTAAATAGCCTCAGATAATGTGATATGAAGAAATGCATTCTTCATGTCCATCTGATATAACGGTTGACGAACGGAGGCAATGGCAAGGAGAGTACGAACTGTAGTCATATGTGCAACTGGGACAAAAGTCTCATCATAATCAATGCCTTGCTCTTGAGTAAATCCTCGGACAACTAGACGAGCCTTGTGCCGCTCAATGGAGCCATCAGGTTGATATTTGACCTTGAAGATCTATTTGCAACTAACAGACTGAACGCCCATAGGCAGTGGAACATATCCCAAGTGTCAGTCTGATCAAATGCACGAAACTCCTCTGCAATAGCTTCCCACCACTCAGGAAATTGAATAGCTTCCTGATAGGTTCTGATCTCATGTGTGGAGTGTATAATAGTGAGATATGCATGAAACTGTGATGAGTAGGAGGCAAGGGTAGCAAAACCAAACTGATTAGAAGGACCAGTGGCATCAGGTGTGTAACGGACCGGTGAGATGCCTAGGGTAGAACATGTAGACTGACAGACCGATGGTGGATGGGCAGTGTGTAGGGGTGAGATAAGTAGAAAGGGGAGCATGCAGATGTGGGGATGCAAGTGGTGACAGTGTAGGATGCTGTGAGGATATAGGTTGTCTCCGTAAGAGGAATAATAGGTGGAATGTTAGTATGAGGTGGGAAAGGAGCCAAAGGAGTGATATCATATGGAATGCGTGAAGGTTAGGCCGGGCAGATAGGTCCAACTACAGGGGAACTGAGAAAACTAGCATCCTCAAGAGAAGTCAACTAGTTGGGAGAGTCTTCCACAAAGGAGAGATGTCGGCAAATACGAAGACGACTTGCCACAGGATCAAAACAACGATATTCTTTATGTTCTGAACTAAGACATAGATGAACACACTTAGTAGCTTGAGCGATGAGCTTCGTGTGCTCAGTGGGAGGGATAAGGACATAAAAGGTGCACCCAAAAGTACGGAGCATAATGTAGTCTGGCGGTGAGTGTCGAAGAGCCTCATGAGGTGACGTGCCAGATAGGGTAGACGGGAGAGTGATGTTAATAAGATTGACAGACGTCATGATAGCTTCAGCCCAGAAAGAATGAGGAACATAAGAGGAGAGTAAAAGTGCGTGAGCCGTCTCAAGGATGTGACGATACTTATGTTTAGCTACACCATTCTGTTCATATGTGTAATGGCATGATTGCCGAAACATTGTACCATGAGATTGAAGGATTGATCCCATAGCAGTGGAAGTGTACTCACGAGCACCATCTGAGTGAAAGACTTTGATACACATACCAAACTGAGTGTGAAACATTTTCGTAAAGAACTAGTAAATGTCAGGTATTTCAGAGTGTTTGCGGATAAGAAACATTTTTGTGTTGCGAGTAAAGGCATCGATGAAACTAACATAATAGATATAACCTTTGTGAGAAGGTGTAGAAGATGGTCCCCATATGTCAGAGTGAATAAGCTGAAAATGATGGGTGGTGTGAGAAGTGCTTTTGTGATTAAAAGAGAGTGCTATGTGTTTGGCCAAATGACAACCCTGACGATCAGACAAATGAGTAAAAGAAAGATGACTAGGAGCACCACTACGGGCTAAAGTCTTGAGTCAAGACTCACTAATATGTCCTAAACGTCTGTGCCATAGATCAGCATCATAGTGCACAACACCAGCAAAATGAGGATGGGATTTATGTGCATGAAGAAAATCTAGGTGATATAGACGACCATGTCGACTTGCACGTCCAAACTCCTCACCAGTGTGAGAATTAGTAATAGAACAACCGAAAAAATCAAATGTAACGACAAGACCAGTATCGCACAGGACACTAATGGAAATAAGGTTCATGGATAAATGAGTAGCATAAAGAATATAGGGCAATGTGAAAGTGGGAGAGCTAATAGAACTTGAGTGTGTAGTGAGAAGTTGTGAGCCATCAGCAGTGTGTAGGGATGGAGATGAGAGGAAAGTGTAGTGCTGGTAGTGAGCAGAGTATAATTACTAGTAAGATGATACGAAGCACCAGAATCTAAATCCAAAAAGAATTCATATCGGGAGTAACAGAGAATGCAAGAGCAGTGGGGCCAGCAATGATAGACTGACCAAAGAGTTGGAGTTCCATCTGAGCAAGGCGATGCTGGAGATTAGCCCAATCAGTAGGAGTTGGCAAGGCTGGAGTAACAGTCATGGCCGAGGATGTAAGGGAAGAAGTGCTGCGGGAGGAATGAGACTGATGTCACTATGGTAGGGATCGAAATGAGGGTGGAACTGCTACTGGTGTCGGGATCGGAAGAGGGAGCTGGATGGTGCTACCGGTTGTGGAAGGGGTGGGGTAGTGTTGAGGATGATGTTGAGAGGAGAAGGGAGGAGGCCGGATTCAAGATGATGACGACGTTTCATTTGTCTGAATCTAGATGGCGATCGGAATGTGAGGGACTATCGGAGAAGAAAGAGTACCTGAAAAAAAAAATTTGATTTTTTTTTTTGAAGAACAGTAAAGAAAATGGGTAGGGTTTGGGTTCGGGTATGGATTGCGGGTTTCAGGTATTAGGATTCGGATTGGGGTTAGGAAGAGAGGGAAAAAATAGGAAAGTTAGGGTTAGGAGTGGAGATTGGGGGCTAGGGTTTCGGGTGAGGAGATTGGACGAAGGAAGTTTGGGGTCGTGCTGTGGAGGGAAGGTGGCTGATGGCGAGGCTGGCGATAGAGTTTAGGGTCTTCATCTTGGGAAGTCGACGATTTTAGGAAGTCGACGGTTTTTAGATGTTGACGGTGATGAAGAAGTCGACGGTGATGAAGAAGACGTTGGGAAGTCGATAATTCTGGGAAGTCGACGATTTGGGGAAGTCGACGATGAGAAAGATTTTGAAGTTGTTGATTTGTTGTTGTTTCTGTTGATGTTTGGGTAGTCGACAGTTGATTTGGGAAGTCGACGGTTTGGGGAAGATGTTGTTGTTGATGGAGCTGGAAGAAGAAGAGGGTAGATTAAGTGGATTTGGAATTGGGGTTAGGAATTATAGTTCTGCGCTGATACCATCATAAAGTTAACAGAGAGATTGAGAAATGTATTATTGGATTTATTAAAACTGAGTACAGTGACTCCTATATATAGGAGGGAAGCAAATACTAAACTGATACATAACCCATTTGGGCCTAAATATATATTACAATCTCTAACAACATCGTAACCTGGTCTCCATTTACCCATCCCAAAATTTTTACAATAAGCTATAACTGAGTGGTCCTTTCCATTAAGTTTTTGTAGGAAAAAGAATTTCTTTGTGAATAAATTCCTAGGATTAGTAAATATACTACAAATCTTTCTTAGTTGACTTCCTTTTAATGAAAAGTAGTGCATTTTCATTATACCTACATAACTAAGCAGTTAAAATCCGATTAATCGCCTGATTAATCTCCAATTAATCGCTAATAGGAGGATAAACGATTTTCAATATTTCAATAGTTAGCAATTTAGTAGTATATAATCGGTCGATTAGTGGTTAATTGGCCAATTAACTGATTAATCCTTTAATTTATAAACTCATTTGCATTATTTGGGCTTAATTCGCCCTAAACTTAAATTCAAATCCAAATCCAAAATCAAAACTCCTTCTGTTCTCGCGCAAACCGAAACCCGATCAGTTGCCGCTCTCTTCTTCTTCCTCATGCAAACCCAAACCCGACCCGCCATTGCTCTCTTCTACTTCCTTGCGCAAACCCAAACCCAAACCAATTCTCTTCTTTGTCCTCGAGCAAACCTAAACCCAACCTGTCGTCGCTCCCTCTACCGTCACAAACTTGACCAGACCCGCATCTGCTGCACCTCCTCCTCCTCTTGCTGCTCGTGTTGCTCCTCCTCCGTGGTTATTTTTGTTTGCTGGAACCGACCAGCAAACCCGATCCGACCCATATGCAGAATCCAAACTCAGCTCAAATCAAGTACTATCTTCTTTTTCTTTATAACTATTAGTTCCTATTAGACAATCTCATAGTAGTTTTATTTTAGGGTTTAAGGTTGCTACATAATGAGTATAGATCATTTATTTAATTATATATATATACTAGATTTGCCCATGGGCACGTGCCTACGGCATGTCTTCGGAACGATCCAGCATATGAAAGTCTTGTAAACAATAAAACAACAATTACGTAGCTCAAGTTTAAATAGTAAAAGAATAATTAGTTGTAAATAAAAGTCTATGTTTCCATTAGTACATGTTGAAAAATAACTATAAATGGGGGTGTAAAATCCAACTTCTTAGAACTTTGAGTATGGAAAATGATGAAATTTAACTGTTGATGAGATATTTGCTATTTTCAATGTAACGTGAGCAATAAAAAAAAGCACAACAAATTTGAAAATATAAAAATCTGAATAAATGGAGAGAGAATGTCACAGAGAGAGAGAGAGAGAGAGAGAAATAAATAAATAACGGAGTTGTTTTGGGGGGATTTGAATTTGAGTTTTGGGGTGAAACTTTTGGGCGGGAAAATATGTTTTGTGAGGTTAGATCTTGGACCATTGATTTCAATCCTATTGAATGAGAGCCATTTGATAGCTTTCTTTGTGTTTTATTATTATATATATATATATATATATATATATATATATATATATATATATATATATACTAGATTTGCATATATATACTAGATTTGCCCGTGGGCACGTGCCTACGACACGTCTTCAAAACGATACAGCATATGAAAAGCATTGTAAACAGTAAATCAACAATTATGTTGCTCAAGTTTGAATAGTATGACAATAATTAGTTGTAAATAAAAGTCCATGTTTATATATATATATATATATATATATAGTGAGAGAGAGAGTGTGAGAAAGAGAGAGAAATAATTAAATAAATAAAGGAGTTGTTTTGGGGGGATTTGAATTTGACTTTTGTGGGGAAATATGTGTTTTGTGAGGATAGATCTGGGTCTTTGATTTTTGGGGGATTGAAGGAGAGCCACTTGTTAGCTTTCTTTGTGTTTTATTATATACTGGGTTTGCTCGTTGACACGTGCCTATAGCACGTCTTCGGAACGGTGCACCTGGTTTAATTATATAAAATAGTTTTGGAGGTCCAGCAAACTAATTGAAGTAGTAAACATATTATATGAGGAAACAGTATATCTACCTTTAAGCTCAATTATCGTCTTCCTCATCATTAGCTTGAACTTAGTTGGAATGCATATAGTTTGTTATAAACATTGCATAGAGTTTTTTTTTAACTTCAGCATCAATTTTAGATGCTTGTAATAGTTATGCAAGGACATTATCATATAGGTTTTATGGAGCTTAATCTAATCTCATAACCACTATGAGTATGTCTAAATACAATGGTAACACAAGTGCAGGTGTGAAAGTATCTACAATACCAATAATCTAAACATTTATTTTTTAATTTTATTTTTTAAATTTTAAAGTTTTACTTCTAAAATTTCAAAAAATATAAAAATTTAAAATTTTTTAAAATTTTAAAATTTTAAATATTAAAAAATATTTTTTTTTTAATTTTAAAAAAAAATTAAAAATTTTTAATTTTTTTTATAAGTTTTTGATTTTTTTAAAGATTTTTTTTTGAATTATTTTTAAAGTTTTAAAATTTTAATTAGGTTGTGTTTGGTTTGTTGTTTGAAAATAGTAATCTGAAAACAGTTTTCTAAAAACACCCTAACCAAACAAGTTGGAGTTTTCAAAAACAACACCCTAAAAATGTAAGGTTGTGCTCGTGTAGAGAGAGAATGACAGAAGTTGGAGTTTTGTGAAAACTCTTTTCACAAAACACCCTAACCAAACACGTTTTTGGGTTTTGAAAAAAAAAAAAAGCTTAACCAAACAGACCAATTTTTTGGTTTTTTAATTTCTTTTTAAAAAAATTTAAAATTTTTATTTTTTGTATTTTGTTAATAGAATAGAGAGAAAGAGATAGTTAAATAAATAAAGGAGTTGTTTTGGGTGGGGGATTTGAATTTGAGTTTTGGGGGGAAACTTTTGGTGGGAAAAATATGTTTTGTGAGATTAGATCTGGGCATTTGATTTTGGGGAGGATTGAAGGAGAGCCACTTGATAGCTTGATTTTTTTTGAATTATTTTTAAAGTTTTTAAATTTTAAATTTTTTGGTTTTTTAATTTCTTTTTAAAAAAAATTAAAATTTTTATTTTTTGTATTTTGTGAATAGAAGAGAAAGAAAGAGATAATTAAATAAATAAAGGAGTTGTTTTGGGTGAGGGATTTGAATTTGAGTTTTGGGGGGAAACTTTGGGTGGGAAAATATGCTTTGTGAGATTAGATCCGGGCCTTTGATTTTGGGGAGGATTGAAGGAGAGCCACTTCATAGCTTTCATTGTGTTTTATTATATATATATATATATATATATATATATATATATATATATATATATATACGATTTTTCGTGTTTAATCCCTGATAATTTTCCGATTACCCAAACAAAACGCTCCTAAACCGATTAGTTCCAAAAACCAATTTGTCACGCCCCGCTTCCCAAAATACAGAATACGAGTACGTAACGTAGGCTCAGCAAATAATGTAAATATCATCCATAAGCTGTACCAATCTAACTCAACAATATGAACAACATCACAGCCACACAAGAAAATATAATCACATGAATCAAAGATAAACTTCAACAATAATGAAATAATCCAAAATAATATCCAACATAATATCCAATATCTGGGAAAAATAAATAAACCCCGAGAAAAAAGTCCAAAACAATGTATAATATCAAAGGCAACGTTCAAAAGAAGTAAATCTAGCATATGGTAATTTAAGCAGCACAATCTTCAGTTCCATCTTCTAGAATCGTTGCTCACCAATTCCTTCCGTTAGTGATCCTTCAGTACCTGTAAATTTTTGATCTAAAAAGAAAGAAAATAATGTTCTTAGAGCAAGTCATGGACAGAAAGTAGAGAAAATAAGGAATAATAGGAATATGGTTTATCAAAAAGAAGGGACGGGATCAAAGTCAATAACGAAATCAAAGATTGGTAATAATATCAAAGGTCTATATTTAATCATGCATTTAATTAATAATGTCAATTTGAATTCTATATTTGTGACGATATACAAGATCAAGCATGAAATGCAAATGCGGGTTATTAATTATTTTATTAACCTATTTAGTGCACGTACTACTGTGTCCCATATGTTCCATACTACAGGTTCGGTGCATACAAATAGTGAATGCTTTAGACTGATGGTGAACTCAACAGATCGTGTACTCGGTGTTGATAACGATAATTTACAAGCAATAATTAACAATCAATTATTTACAATCAATACTCCTCCTTCCATGACAATAATCAATATCACGATAAGGGCCCTACCGAGTACAGTCTCCGATTGTTCACTGCCAAGTCAACCCATAATACCCCGGCTTGTTATTAGTTTATTTTCATCCTATGTGAGCATGCAAGAAGGTGTCAATGTTGTATGATACTAAGTGTGGCTAATTCTACTCATTACAAGCAAAGCAAAAGGCATGCATATTAAAACAACACAAAAACATGTAATCTGGACAACAGGACAGAAAATAATTTAATATGAATGGGCAATAATTTCATCATACAAACATACAATTCATGATAATTAATAAACAAGGTGATGTTTTATGATTAACATGCAGATTTCTAGATTTAAGATGCAATTTATAATCATGGTAATTAATTCATCAAATCCAATTTAATCGAAAATATTCAATTCATCAAATAATTCTATAACATGGATCTAGTTGTTTTCATGTAATTCATGCATATTCAATGTGCAATATGACTAGGATTTGAGTCAACGATAGTGGCACGAAGTTAAGAATATTGGGGTTAGCTTGTGTAAACCTTCAATATACTTAACGGAAGTCAAATAGTATAACAATATGATAAAAAGAATCGGGATCTACTTGCAGAGATCAAAGAAATTCTTGAACAAAACAATAAACCAGTTCAAGAAAGAGACTTGCCTTTTAGACGGTGAATTCGAATATAAAGAATAACGGGATGAGAATCCCGGGCGACGAACCACGAACCGCGAAAAACACGGAAGCACGTGCGCTCTACGTGTAATACCAACACACAGCAAAACAACTCAAAATAGAAAATCCAAATCCCGGATCCCCTACTCCATAACACCAAACAGCAACGAACCCCCCCCCCAAACTTCCCAAAATAGCAAACACAGCCCTCCCCTATCAAAACAACAGACAGCAGCAATAGCGCCATGGCGGCACTGTGGCTGACGGCGGGCGGCGGTGCACTCGAAGGGTGCTCGGGGGTTAACAGAGCGACGAGGGATGGTCGGGGGATGCTGGTCGCGGAGTCTGGAGGTGACGAGGGTGGAAGGTGGCAACGCCCTCTTTTGGGAGCAAAACAGAGGAAGAGGGTTGGTGGCTTTGACTTCGGAGGTTGACAAAAACAGAGGCGGGGATCGACTAAGCATCAACGATGGGATGGTGGGTGTTGGGGTTGAGGGGCCTAGAGCGAAGACGAGGATGATGAGTGGGATAGAGGGCGGTGGTGGTCAGAGAGACGGTGGGGAGCGACGGTGGAGGGAGAGGGCGATGAGCAGCAGAGCATAGGAGGCAGGTCGAAACTAGGCGCCGATGGGTTTGGGAAGAAACAGGGGTTGAGGGTGAGAGGATGCAGACGAGTGGATGGAGGATCGGGTGGTGAAAAGCAGTGAGCAGTCGGTGGTAGTGGTTGCGACTACGGATGCAGCAAGGGTGCGGCGAGGGAGGCTGCTCGACGGGACAGAGCGACGATGGGTTCGGGAAGACGAAAACAGGGGATGGGGAGAGAGAGAAAGAGAAAGCAAGAGGTTAAGGGTGAATAGCGGCTAGGGGGTAATTAAGATGGGATTAATAATTAGGGTTAAGATATAATTATTCTATATAATGGTTTTAGGATGTAGGGTTAACGGGTTTTGGGTTGAAATCCAATAAGAAAAATAATAGGGTTTGTGCTTCTAGAAAATATCCAATAAAATATAACTTATAACAAAATATAATTCGTATTACATTATAGAAATTTATTTGAAATAACTACAAATACAATTATTAAATTGAAATGGATTTTTAAGAATCAATCAAGAGTAATAATAATAATAATAATAATAATAATAATAATAATAATAATAATAATAATAATAATAACGACAATAATAATAATAATAATAATAATAATAATAATAATAATAATAATAATAATAATAATAATAATAATAATAACAATTACAATAATCACAACAACAATAATAATAATAATAATAATAATAATAACGATAACAATTATAATAATCACAACAATACTAACAATACTAATGCTAATAAAAAAAATTAACAATAATAATGATAATAATAATAATAGTAATTATAATAATAAGGTTAAATAACATAATAGGAATTGGATTTGACAAATTTATTAAAATAGTCCAAATAGTAATAATATATTTGATTTGGTCTCAAATATTAATAATCGATCAATTAGGATTAGAAACAAGGTTAAATACACCATTATTCCAAATAAATATAATTATGGATTAGAAAAACACTTTAATAGAAAATCCAAAACGAATTTAACAAATAATGAATTTATAAATATTGAAATACAGAAAATACGTATTTGCGGGAACGGAGGTTACACATTTTTAAGTGCCTAGCTACATAATAGATGTTTGCAATTTGATCTTTCTTTGATGCACAATAGTGCATTTCACTATCCTAATATTATGTCCAAGTATTATATTATATCTTAAGCTAATAGGACTACCCCCTCCCTCCTCTCTCTATTTTGAAATAGAAAAAGGAGAGCAAAAGTAGAAGTTCAAACTTATCTTACCACGTGCAGACCACACCTTTAACTTAATAAACTAAAATAAAAGAATATACAAAACACAAAAAACTCTTCCTCTCCCCAAATCCCCCAACCCATCCTCGCCCCAAACCCACCCGTTACCGTTCGTCGTTCGCAAATCCGCCTCAATCCAAACCGTCGCTGTTTGCCGTCCACCAGTCCATCCAAATACAAGTTGTCCTCATTCGTCTATCCTCTCCTCTGTCCCTAGCCCAAAACTCAACCATAACCGTTCGTTGTTCGCCAGTCCGCCCAAATCCAAGCAGCAGGCATACGCTATACCCCAAATCCTTGCCGAGATTAAGGTATTCAGGAAGTTGAAAGACCTCTCTTATTTTGGATTACATATTTATTATTTTTTAGAATATTGAGAATATGAGATTAAGGTATTAATCAAGTTGTAACATTCTCTCTTATTTTGAATTATATATATAGTATAATTATTTGCTAAAGAGATGAAAATATTTGATGAATCTAAGAATAATGTCTAAAGATCCTTTGGTTTATTATGTGAGGCTTCGTCTTCGCATGTTAAATTCTTCAGTCTTAGCTATATTTACTATATGCGCTCATCCTCTTTGATAAAAATGCATGAATGAACCAAAATATGTTAGTTGTAAGCGCCTGCTATGTGGTGGGGGCATATGAAACTCAAGTGGATGTGTTTTAATTTTGAATTTGATTAGAGATTTATACACCAATCTTCGAAATATAGGGTTCAGTAAGATGTTTATAGATGTGGGAATCTTCAAATTTGGGTTCAGGATTATCTTGATTACAATTACTTTCTCATTTGTGGTGCACACGAGGTGTTTGTGAAAATGCTCAAAAGACCTTTATAGTTATTTGGCATTATTTTGATTTAGTTTAGTCATTCAAATTACCTTCTTTCAGGTGATGTCTTGTCGACGAATTTCGAATGACTGACGAATGTGGATATAGAAGGTAAAAGTCTACTACATAGCAATTATGTTTTTCGTGTTCGATGGTTTCCTTTGTAGTGGTTTCTCAATGCTGCAGAACTTTGTCCTATACTATATCTTTTGATCCATGCTCCAGTTTTATGGCGATCATTATGTAGGCGTGCAGAAAGGGGGTTGCTTCATCATGCGCATTGTATTAAAAGGTTTGATATAAGTCTCTTAATCTCAAAACGATACACATGTTTATACTTTTTCTGACTAGCATTAGCACCTTACCAGAGGTTATTGAGGGTGTTTTCGAAAAGGAAACCTATATTTTGTTAAAGTTGATTTACTGTTTTACTTCAATTTTGATTAATGTTTCTTTCTTTTGCTATAAACTCAGTAATTTTTCTACTCAACATTGATATATGATATAATTACTGTATTGGATTCTTACTTAATAAACTATGAAGATATATATAATCGTCCGATCAAATATTGTTAAAATTAATATTTTTTAAAATTATGCATACTATTATATATATTATACTATTAGGAAAGAGAGTCTTTCCTCTATTAAAATAGAGTTGGGAGAGGAAAAGTAGACTACTAGCATGTGCTAACACATGAGGAAAAAAAACGAACATGTACTAACACGTACAGTCAATCTACAAATAAAATAAAATAAAATAATAATGAAAACAACCACTCACCTTCTGATGTTGATTATGTTTCATTTGAGATGGAAGGCAGTTGAGAAGCACACTGTGGAGAAGGAGATAGCAAAGTACATCAAGGAGGAGTCCAAGAAGAGCCACATTCCCACCTATTACTACATTGTAAGCTCAACTTCGATAATTATTCGACTTTATTTCTTTGCTTTAAAAATATAGAATAATGTTGGTTGATTTGAACATGTGAATTTGTTAATTTATAGATTTTTCATCTTTTAATTTTACTAGATTTGCCCGTGGGCACGTGCCTACAGGACGTCTTCGGAACGATACAGCATATGAAAAGCCTTGTAAACAGTAAAACAATAATTATGTAGCTCAAGTTTGAATAGTATCACAATAATTAGTTGTAAATAAAAGTCCATGTTTCCATTAGTATATGTTGAAAAATAATTATAAATGAGGGTATAAAATCCAACTTCTTAGAACTTTGGGGGTGGAAAATGATGAAATTTAAATATTGAAGTGATATTTGTTATTTTCAATGTAACATGAAAAATAAAAAAAAACATAAAGAATTTGAAAATTTACAAATCTGAAATATGAAAAACTAAATTTCTGATTAAATAGAGAGAGAATAAGAGAGAGAGATAGAGAGAGAGAAATAATTAAATAAATAAATGAGTTATTTTTTGGGGGGATTTGAATTTGAGTTTTGGGGTTTGAAATTTTGGAGGTAAAATGTGTTTTGTGAGATTAGATTTGGGCCTTTTATTTTGAGGGGATTGAAAGAGAGCCACTTGATAGTTTTCTTTGTGTTTTATTATATAGATTGTGATCGAAATAGTTAAGAGGCATCTCTATATTTAGGGATCTAAGGGTTTAACTATGTCTTAGTGTTGTGTCGGTGTTGAATAGGGTCACCTCTGTCCTTTAATGACTTTTATGTTTTTTGTTTAAGAATTAAAGTTACTATGCATGTAGATGATAATAATATGACCGAAATAGACAAAAATATCATTATGTGGGTTTTCCAGACAAGAGTAGCACATGTTACTAAATATGATAAACTGAAAAAAAATGACATAGTGCATATCATCATTATATTGTTTAAGTTCCATATAATTTTATAAGTTTGTTTAAAGTATTTTAGTCTGTGCAATTTGCACAGGGTAACACTAGTTATTCATTAATAGCTTGAATCCAAACCATTAACTTCACTTTCAGTGCAAAAGACGACACCTGATTATGTGGTTTAGACCACACCTGATTATGTGGTTTTATAAGAGACTAAATATTAATCTAAACAATTTATATTGTTAGAATTAGAAAGAGGAAAATATTTTTTTATTGATTGATTAAACTGAGTACAATGTCTCCAATATATAGGAGAGAATATAATACTAAACCAATACATTATTCAATGTGGGACTAAACTAATCTATCATCTAACACCCTCTCTCAAACTCAAGTTGGTTCAAGCAACAAAAGTTTGGAATACTGACGATATTGATATGGAAGGAACGGCAAATTGTGATGCAGAAACGGTGCTTGATAGCGCATGTGACAGAAACTGAGAAGTAGACTAATGGGATCTCACCCCTGACATGAGACATAGTCGATGCTGGGATCTCACCCCTGAACTGAGAAATAGAATAATGGGATCTCACTCCTGACTTGAGACATAGTCGATGCTGGGATCTCATCCCTGACTTGAGAATGGTCGATGATAGGATCTTACCCCAGACTTGAGAATTGTCGATGACTGAGAACCGGATGCTGATAACACCCCCTCTCAGACTTACGATCGATCAACCGGAGTAAGTTGATGATCTGAATGTAGAAGCACAAGAACCTGTAAGATTTTTATTTTATTTTTTGAATTTTTTTTAAAGACTTGGAGACAGTAGTACCACAGCAAGATCCCCTCTTGGATCCAAATACGAAACACCAGAAAACCGCTCAATCGAAAAACGGATCTTGAACAAGAAGGCTGTGGCAGTGATCTGGTTCTATCCCCGAACACGGAACATCAAAAATCCACCAATGGAAAAATTGGATCTCAACAGATCCAATCCCAATCGAAACAGAGAGCGGGAAAAAAGGAGAAGAGGGCTACTGTGGAGGCTACGCCGCTAGTGGAGGCAGCGTCGAGGAATCGAAGACGACGCAGAGGTAGGAGAAGAAGCGCCGGCCGAGGGCAGTGCTGGCTCCTGCCGGTGAGCGGCAGCTGAGAGTAGAAGAGGAGGTGACGAAGTTGGGTTCGACGAGGTGCGGGAGGTGAACAGAGGAGGCAGATGGAGGCCCGGGCCATTTCGTCGGCGAAGATGACGTGGACGAGCGTCATCGTCGCTCTCAGAACCTATTTGTATCTCGTTTCGGGATCAGAGAAGTAGGAGGAGAAGAGAGCTGGGCCATTGTTGGGGATCGAGATCATTGTCGTCGCTGAGGCGACGACTGTGGCGCCGACGAGCGTGGATTTTGAGGAGGTTGGGGGTGATTTTGGCTGCGGCTTGATTTTATGGGTTCTGCTGCTTCTCCTTCTCCTTCTTTTTTGAACGGGGAGAGAGAAAGTTGGAGGAGAGAGAAAGAGGATCTTCATGACGGTTAGGGTTTTGGAGATTTAAGGTTTTTGGGGAGATAGTTGATGACGGCTAGGGTTTTGGATTTTGTTGATTAAGGGAGAAGGATATTAAGGTTTGGTATTTGATCAGGAGCGGAAAAAAGATGTCGGGAGGTGGAGTGATTCCGATGAAGACGAGAACCACTCCACCTCGGCGACGAGGATAAAATAAGTATAGGCCTTATAGAACGATAGGCTCTGATACCATGTTAGAATTAGGGATATGAAAATATTCTTTATTGATTGATTCCATAAACTGAGTACAATAACATGTGAAAGTCCCTGTCACTATGCTAAAACTTCGAAGTTGTAGATGGGTTAAGAAAAATTGTACTTGTATTCTAACACGCCCCCACACGTCGAGGGCCCATTTTTTTTATGGGCCAAAGAAACAAGATAAATGCCCAACAAATTGTGGGTCGAGACCTGGACAATACGCAGCGGTACTTTTTTTTTAAATCCGCATTTAAATTGCGTAGCCAGTGGGATTCGAACCTGGGTTGCTCTGATACCATGTGAAAGTCTCTGCCACTATGCTAAAACTTCGAAATTGTAGATGGGTTAAGGGAAATTGCACTTGTATTCTAGCATATATCATCTGTAAGAAATATACGAGTGAATATTATAAGCTCTACAATCATCATAAACAATTTGAAGTGAGTAATCAGAATCTCAAATTTTCAAACCTAACCAGTTTAAAAAGTAACAAAAAAATTTGGGAGGAAACAATAATAATAAAAGAGGAGGAGACCAAACCATGAGCCTCTCCCCCCACCAACCTTGTCCCTTATCTCTCACCCTCAAAACAAGGAGCAAATTATGGCTGATCCCCCTTTTGATTACGCATATAAACCCTCACCACTTCCCCTCTTATAAGAACTCAATCCTCTAATCACAATCACTATAACTACATGGAGATTGAGTCAGTTCAGTGTGAGTGTTGTGGCCTAGGAGAAGACTGCACTCAAGAATACATAAATTCGGTCAAGTTGAACTTTGACGGTAAATGGCTTTGCGGGCTATGCGCAGAGGCGGTCAGAGATGAGGTTGGGAGAGTGCGCAGTAAAAAGTGCGGTGTTGATGAAGCCCTGGGGGCACACATGTCATTCTGCCGGAACTTCAGGTCGAATCCTGCTGTTAATGTGGCAGATGGGATGAAGGTGATGCTGAGGAGACAGTCAGGAGACTTGTCGACTGCTTCAGGGTCAAGGCGAGTGGTGGTGTCATCCAAGAAGATTGGGAGGTCAATCAGTACACTCAACTCGAGTAAGGTTTGAGGATTTTTAGGAGATTTGTTACTTATGTTAGTTCATCTGTGGCTGTGTATTTTGGAATTGATGGCAACTAAAATGGAGAAACCTTCATATTGTCTGCCTTAAAGTATTCTCATCTACTAAGCACACATCTTCATTTAGTTTATTTTAGTTTCACACTTCTAAAACTAAAATGCATGAAAATCATTACATCGCTATTTAGTTAGTATATAGACAATATCGATATTGTTACTGACATTCTTTCGGTTGGCTAAAAAGTAATTCAATGATGATAGGAGATGAGAATGTTACAACCGCGACATGTGCACAAGGCGATTTGACAGATATGCCAAGCCTGTCGGACAAATCAGCAATCCAACAATCTACAAAAGAGCTATTTCAGAAATTCTAACGCTGTATCAGAAGTGCTAGACAGGTTTCCTACGTGTATGAGATTCGTCCTGTGCATGTATCACTATTGTTGCGTTTCTAATTAAGCTGTGGCCTGCAGGGGTCTGGGAATGTGACCAACGCAAAAGAAGATTAATAGTACAATGACCCATTAACAGTACTAAATCATGTGCTCTACCAAATAAAGGAGATTTCCCAACTCCACTACAAAGAACAAGTAGTAATGGGAGCTGTTGGCTTCGTTTTCCATTGCTCTTACATCTTTCTCTACTTTTTCCCTTTGTCATTTTGAGGAGATCACAGTTACATACTTTAAGGCAGACAATATGAAGGTTTCTCCATTTTAGGGATTTGGTTAGGGTTTTGACAATTATGTTGCTTCCACCTAAACATTTTATTCCAAACGTGTGCACAAAAACAAGCACACAACATATACAGGACTCGCGCATGCACTACAACTATATAGAAAATGAAATTCTAGTCTGAAGTATCATCCATCATCACCAACAAAGTCTTTTCCCAAGAGGATTATGACGCAAATTTGTATGATTTGAGGTTGTTGACCTAATGTGCCAAACTTCTCTTAGCTAGATAACTATGATTCGGTAGAGGATTTCGAAAGACAATCATTTGGTGTTTGCCAAAGTTCACTAGATACAAGGGCAAAAAGAGAAAAGCAAGAAAACAAGATGCTTCCACCAAGTTGTAGTTTAGACGGTAAGAGTTTGGGATGGATAAGTTGGAGCTCAGGTTCAAAACTAGGCTACGACGTGTAGCCTTTATTCAAAAGAAAACAAGATGCCAATACAAAAGAGATGCTAACAAATAGAGTATCATATGATTCCAAATTATATGCACCCATATTAAGAAAAAGTTTGTTTAGATTTGTTAGATATTATATTCCCATATTGGGTATTGGGCTAATTTTGTATTTGGTTCACTCCTATATATAGGAGATTGTTGGAAATCGATTCCATCATATTGTACTCATCAAGACGTACAAAATGATGTACTCATATGTCCAAAAGTGATTTCAAATGAATGAAATATTCGCCTCCAAAGTTAAAATGAAGAATTAAACTGAAGAATTAAACTTTTGCTTGATAAAATGAAGAATTAAACTTTTGCTTGATATGTGACATCTAAACTTAGTCCCATATCGGTAAGGAGCAAAAAGCAAATGAAGTTATAAGTTAAAAACTGAGCCAAAGGGTTGTGCCCTTAGGGGGTACGAATATTTTCTCCGGAGGGAGAATACAACCAACTAGGGCGTCGGTGTGGAACACACGCGCGCACCCGCTGGGCTCGGACCTGGGCTTGGGCTTGGGCTTGGGCTTTCAGTAAACTTATTTTTTTTTTGCAAGAATTCAGCTCTGTTGTGATATGAGCTGGATACGGGCAGTTGCAATTGTCATGACAATTTTTGTCTGAACAGTTGCAACAACTGCCGTCAGTTCTGATTTGATACGGGCAGTTGCAACTGTCAAGTCTGAACAGTTGCAACAACTGCCACGGGATTAGGATTAGTGCTATAAATAGGACAGGATTCTGATCAAATCCTGGGCCCATTCATATCTTCCCTATCATCCTGTATCAACATAGCAGTATCACAAAAGGAGTTTTGACTGTTGTATCTTGGGAGACGACTGCCGTTAAAACCTGTGTACACCGTTGCAGTGGCAGAATTAAACGTCTTAAGAACATTGTTTCAACAAGACTCAGTCTGTATTTTTCTTTCTTTACCATACTCAAGGTCGAAATTGAAGATAACATATCTTCTTTCTGTACTTTGTGTACAGTGATATACACTGTTTGCGAAACAGTCCCTTTAATTCACGATTATCAAGGTTCGAATTGAAGATTCAGTATCTTCCTTTTGTTCTTTGTTTATAGTGAGTTATACTGTTTGCGTAACAGTATAAGTATTATTAAATTTGAGTAGGAATTTAATTCGTTGTAATTATTTTTACATTAAAAATTAAATTTGTCTACATAAGTTATAACAACTTAGGATGTTTATGTTTCTTTTTCTTTTGTAGACAACAATATGACTACCAAACCAGAATCCCCGAAAATGGTTAATAGTATGCACAACAAGCCCGAGAATTTCAAAGGGGCTGACTTCAAGACTTGGCAGAGCAAAATGCTCTTCTATCTCACAACTCTCTGGTTGGATAGGTTCCTCGAGGAGGAAGAACCTAAGCCCGCTGAGGGGCAAACTCCAGAAACTCACAAGGAGATATTTGCAGCAGTGGATGCATGGAGGCATTCGGACTTTGTTTGCCGGAACTACATTCTTAACTGTTTGGATGAAGTTCTGTACAAGATATATTGTCCAATCACTACTGCAAAAACCTTGTGGACCGCTTATCGTGGATAAATTTATGGACTACAAAATGGTGGACTCTAAGTCCGTCACTGTCTAGATGCAGGAGCTTCAAATCATTATTCACGATAGGGATGGCAACTGGGCCGGGTCAATCGGCGACCCACCCGCGACCCGCCCGTTCAACCCAGCCCGGTTAAGAGGTTGGCAGGTTCGGGTCGAACCCGTGTACAGTAACGGGTCGACCCGGGTCGAAGAGAATGCGAATCCAACCCGCCAAATCCGACCCGCGAACCCGTTAAGAACAGCCCAACCCGCCACCAATCCGCGGGTCGACCCGCGGGTTACGACCCGTTGGACCCGTACGGGTCGAACGTTCGACCCGTTACGGGTCGACCGTTGACCCGCGGGTCGAACGGCCCGTTGGCACTGTTCAACAGAGCCGTTGTTAACGGCACTTTTAGCCGTTTTTTTGTTTTTTTTTGTTATTTTTGGTTTTTTTTTCACATTTTTAGCCTATAAATACCCCCAAAAATCTCCTTAAAAAATCGCACCTTACTCTCTTACTCTCCCTACTATTATACATAATTTCTAAAGAATTTTTCAACAATTGTAGTATTCAACAAGCAAGTCTACAACGAGGCATATATACGATCAATTTTCAATCGTATCGAAATCAAAATTCAACGTCTTCAACTCTCTTCAACCCTCGTCCAATCTCCTTCAAGCTCTCCTCAACTCTTCAATTACGGAATCGCAAAACGCTTCTTTCTAGTTCTATTCTATTCTTATTTTTACGGTTTTTTTACATACGCGTATTCCACAGTGAACGGTATCAAAATTTCATACATCTCTCGTTATATTTTTTTTGCGTTGTAGTTAAAATTATTGTTGGTTTTTTTATCTTCTCTACCTCAACCCTCTTGTCTTTTAGATTTTTTTTATAATTCACCGTTCCTACATTGTGTTTTTTTTTTACATACATTAGTACATTACTATATTATGTCTAGATTACGCGGTAGCGGTCGTAGCGGACAAGATTCCTCCTCCTCTTCCCGTAGGCCACCAATTGTCCCAAATAGTGAGCCCGCCCAAGAATACCATGATCCTCCTACCCAATAATGGGGTACACACAACGAGGTTGTAGGTGACATACAATTGGAAGAAGAAGAAGAACAACAACAACTAATCGAAACCACACAATCTCATAGTAGTAGGAAAAGTAGAGGTGAAACTAGTGATTGGCATAAGTTTTACGATTATATCCCGGACAAACATACTCCGGGTATAGGTTTGAAAGTTTGTAAAACATGTGGTAAAACACACAAATTCAAGATGGGTGACGGCACCGGTACAATTAGTAGGCACTTCCAACATAACCATAAAGATCTTCTTGCTGAACTACAAGGCCAACAAAAAATCAACCCTAGGACCGGTCTAGTTGATAGCCACCCTTATGATCCCGATCTTGTTCGTCGGGAAATGACCCGATTAGTCATTAAGGAAGAGTTACCATTTTCCTATCCCGAGAGTAGGGGCTTGGAAAATTTTAATTAAACGGCCTTAAACCCTCATTTTAAAAGAATTCCGAGAAATACTTGCAAATCGGATTGTTTTAAAATGTACATCGAAATGAAGGACGTTTTGATTGCAATTTTATGGAATTTAACTTGTAGGGTTAGTTTAACTTCGGATTGTTGGACGGGTGTCAACAATATTCCAACGATGGGAATAACCTGTCATTGGATCGACAATGATTGGATTCTTGAAAAAAGAATCATATCACTTGCGTCGTTGCCGTATCCCCATAGTGGCGCTGAAATAGCAAATCGTATTATAGAAATTTGTGATATTTTTTATATTCGCGATAAAATTATGTGTATTAGTTTTGATAATGCATCTAACAACAACGTAGCAATTACTACTTTAAAATCCGTATTAAATCCTCCATCTGACAATATTTTTCATGTTAGATGTGCATGTCATATTATAAATTTATGTGTTCAAGATGCATTAAAAATAGCCGATCCATATATAGTTAAAATTAGAAATTATGTACATTTCATTGCATTAAGTCTAAGTATATTACAAGAATGGAAAGCTTGGTGTAGGGTTAGAAATGTACCTTTTAGAAGATTTCCAAAGAATGTTAGACACTGATGGAATTCTACTTTTGATTTACTAAATATTGTTACCGAATATAAAGAGTTGTAAATGATTTTTGTATCGCAAAAAATATGCACAATTTTGAAATGACTCCCCCCGATTGTTTTTTTGTCGAATCTTTGTTGAAATTTTTAGATTATTTTAAAACCGCAACTTTAAAATTTTCAAAAACATATGAATCTACTTCTAGTAGCATTTTTATTGAATTAGTTAGCATGATGCAAACATTTAACGAAATGTTAAATGATATCAATGTTGGTGAGACTGTAAAACCTGCATTCCAAAAATTTTTGAAGTATTATTTTCCTCCTCCTATGTTGATTTGTGTTGCTACCGTTATGGATCTTCGTATCAAATTAAAAGGTACGAAGAGTTTGATAGAAATGTTTTTTGCATTACTTGGGGAAAATGTAGAATTAGTAATTGATTGCGCTAGTTTTTTAGTTCAGTTTGTATCTACGTTAAATAACTTGTATGATTATTATGATAGACGTTTTGCTTCTAGTAGTACAACTTCTGTAGTTAGTTCTTCTTCTGGTACTTCTAAAGGTAAGGGTAAAAGTAGAATTGGTGATAGAACATTTAATTTACTTGAACAAATTCAATCAAAATAACCTAGGACTAATCAACCAAATGAATTAAATTGGTATAACCAACAAGATTCTGAGCCTTCTACTTCTCCACTAGATATTTTACAATGGTGGAAAGACCATGAACATACTTTTAGTATCCTGTCAATTATGGCTAAAGATTTACTAACTCCTCCTGTCTCCACAGTTGCTTCTGGGAGTGCATTTTCTTCAAGTGGCAGGGTTCTAACTGATTACAGGAATCGCTTGAAGCCCGACTCGTTAGAGATACTCCTTTGCACAGAAGACTGGCTGAAGGCTGAAGATAGGACAAAAGGGAAAGCCCTATCAACGTCCACAAGTGGGAGCAACTCGCCGGAAGAAGAAGAACAACAACAACAACAATAGCTGCTTTGCATCAACAATAGCAACTCGACCGACACGTTAGGAATTGTATTACATCTTTGCTTGTTATGTTAAATTAGAAAAATTGGAGTCAATTAAAATTGTATATAAGAAATATGTTATTATATAAAACTTATTTGTGAATTGAATTCTTCATTTCATTAGAAATTGTGAAAATTGTATAACTTAAATTCATATGAATAATATTTCAAATTTTTTTGCCAATTTCACTCTTTCAATCTTATTATTATTATTAAGATTTTTAATGATTATTAGCATTATTACTTACTTAGTATTATTATTATTATTATTATTATTTTAAGCTACAAAAAAAAATCTACCTATATAAACGGGCCAACCCACGGGTCGACCCGACCCGACCCGGGTTGAACCCTAAAGGGTTCACGGCTTGGGCGGGCCACCCAAATCAAGTTTGGGCCCGGCCCGGGCCGGCCTGGCTAAGTGGCCAAACCGGCCCGAGCCCGCCCAAGATACGTGCCAACCCGTACGGGTTAGGCCCGGCCCGGCCCGTTCTACCCGTTCGCCATCCCTAATTCACGAGATGGAAGCCGAAGGCCATAAAGTTGGCGAATCCTTTCTAGTGGAAGCAATCATTGGAAAGTTGCCACCATCATGGAAAGACTTCAGGTATTACCTCAAGCACAAAAAGAAGGAAATATCCTTAAAAGATATTGTTGTCAGGTTAAAAATTGAAGCAGACAACCGAGGTACAATAAGGTTCAGAAGCAATGAGGCTAAAGTACATGTTGTGGAAAGTTCCAACAAGCGGAAGGGCAACTCCAACAACAAGAAACATTCCTAGAAGAGGAAAGCTTCAGATCAAGGATTCAAAGACAAGAAGCCCAACAAGAAGTTCAATGGAAATTGTTGGATTTGTGGGAAGCCTGGTCACTCTGCCAGAGACTGCCGCTTCAAGAAATCTGGCGGCACTTCAGAAGCAAATGTCACTGAGAACATCATTTCAAGCATCGATGACCTGAACTTGTCTGCTGTTGTTTCTGAATGTAACCGTGTCCAACATCCCAGACAATGGTGGGTAGACACAGGTGCTACTCGGCCATATGTTTTGATAAGTCACTGTTCTCGACTTATCAGAAACTGGACCACGAAGAAAAACTCTATATGGGCAACTCTGCTGTGTCGATGGTCGAAGGCTGTGGACAAGTCATCCTGAAGTTCACGTCTAGAAAGAACGTCACGCTGAACGACGTGCTTCACGTACCAGACATCTGCAAGAACCTTATCTCTGGATCCGTGCTCTCCAAGAAAGGCTTCAAGATTGTAATTGAGTCAGACAAGTTGGTGCTGACCAAGGCTGGGATTTATGTTGGGAGGGAATATCTGTGTGATGGATTATTCAAAGCTAATGTAGCCGTAATTGGCAATAACCCAACGTACTCAAAATCTATGATTAATAAAAATTCAGTTTCTTATTTGCTTGAGTCTGAAACAATTTTATGGCATGATAGATTAGGGCACATAAATTTTCGAAAGATGAAAAAACTTGCAAATTTAGGTTTGATTCCAAACTGTAAATTTGACAAAAATCACAAGTGTGAGACTTGTGTAGAAGGAAAAATGGTCAAGAAACCATTCAACAAGTGGACAGTACTGAGCCGTTATGCTTAATTCATACTGATTTATGTGATTTCAAATCATTATCCACGAGAGGTGGTAAAAAGTATTTTATCACATTTATCGATGATTGCACTCGGTATTGCTATGTCTATTTACTAAATAGTAAAAACGAAGCAATTGCAGCATTCACAAAATACAAGGCTGAAGTAGAGAATCAACTTAATAAAAAGATCAAAATACTGAGGTCTGATCGAGGTGGAGAATATGAGTCTCCATTTGCACAATTGTGTGAAAAGTATGGAATTATCCACCAAACAACTGCCCCATACTCACCTCAGCAAAATGGAATTGCTTAAAGAAAGAACAGAACATTAAAAGATATGATTAATGTCTTGCTTATAACTTCTGGACTACCTACAAACTTGTGGGGGGAAGCTTTATATATGTCAAATCACATATTAAATAGAGTTCCACATAAGAAAACTGATTCCATTCCATATGAATTATGGAAAGGACATATGCCTAATTACAAATACCTCAAAGTGTGGGGGTGTTTGGCTAAGGTCTCGGTTCCTCTTCCTAAGAGAACCAAACTTGGACCAAAAACTGTAGATTGCTATTTTTAGGCCATGCCGAAAATAGTAGTGCATACAGATTCTTAGTTTTCAAGTCTGAAGTACGTGACATCAGTGTAAACACTATCATTGAGTCAAGAGATGCCATATTCTTTGAAGATGTGTTTCCATACAAAAGAAATAATGGAAACCCTGATCTCAAAAGAACAAGTGAAGTGTTAACTGAGAAACAGGATGAAACTCATCGTGAAAATGGTGAATCCAAAACCAGAAGAAGTGTAAGACCTAAAACCTCTAAGTCTTTCGGTCCAGATTATCTAACATACATGTTAAAGGCTGAACCTCAGACTTACAAAAAGGCAATCTCATCATCGGAGTCTCCCTATTGGAAAGAAGCTATCAATAGTGAGATTGAATCAATTCTAAGTAATCACACGTGGAAATTGGTTGACCTTTCACCAGGTCATAAACCAATTGGATGTAAATGGATCTTCAAACGGAAGATGAAACCAAATGGTTCCATTGACAAATACCAAGCTAGATTAGTAGCTAAAGGATATCGCCAGAAGGAGGGCTTAGACTTCTTTGATACCTATTCACCGGTTACACGGATAACCTCTATAAGAATGCTTATAGTAATAGAATTTATCTATAATCTTGAAATTCATCAAATGGATGTCAAAACGGCATTTTTAAATGGGGATCTCGAAGAAGAGATTTATATGGAGCAACCGGAAGGGTTTGTTTCAAAGGGAGCTGAAAATAAAGTATGCAGACTTGTTAAATCCCTATATGGATTTAAACAAGCACCGAAACAATGGCATGAAAAATTCGACAATGTCATGATGAAAAATGGTTTTCGAATTAATGAATGTGATAAATGTGTTTATTACAAACAAATGGGACAATCTTGTGTGATTGTTTGCCTATATGTGGATGATATGCTAATCTTTGGTCCTA
This sequence comes from Hemerocallis citrina, assembly GCA_017893485.1. Taxonomy (NCBI): domain Eukaryota; kingdom Viridiplantae; phylum Streptophyta; class Magnoliopsida; order Asparagales; family Asphodelaceae; genus Hemerocallis; species Hemerocallis citrina. Next base: position 74,374,400 of record CM030368.1, on the reverse strand, counting down.
ACCTGGAAGTCATCAAGACTGTAAAGAAAATGCTAATCAACCACTTTGACATGAAAGACTTAGGTGTGGCAGATGTTATTTTGGGTATCAAAATAATAAGAACACCTAGTGGCATTGAATTATCTCAATCACATTATATGGAAAAGTGCTTGACAGATTCAAGGAACATGGGATTAAAGGAGTATCAAATCCTTATTCACCATCTATCATTTTGCACAAAAATACTGATGAAAGTATAATGCAACTGGAGTATTCTCGTGTAATAAGCAGTTTAATGTACCTCATGAACTGCACGAGACCAGACACTGCTTATGCAGTGAGTAAACTAAGCAGATACACCAGTAACCCAGGAAAAGGTCACTGGACATCATTACTAAGAGTACTCGGGTATTTAAGGAATACTACAAACTTTTCACTGCATTATGGTAAATATCCTGCTGTTCTTGAAGGATACAATGATGCAAATTGGATATCGGATTCGGAAGAATCAAAATCCACAAGTGGTTATATCTTTACCCTAGCAGGAGCTGCTGTGTCATGGAAATCTTCCAAACAAACGTGTATTGCACGATCCACAATGGAATCCGAGTTCATTGCTTTAGATAAAGCAGGTGAAGAAGCTGAATGGCTTCGCCACTTTTTAGAAGATATTCCTTTTTGGCCTAAACCAATGACGGCCATTTGTATCCATTGCGATAATCAAGCAGTGCTAAGTAGAGCGCACAATTCTGTATATAATGGCAAATCACGACATATTCGTAGACGCCATAATACTGTTCGACAATTACTCTCCAATGGAATTATTTCCATTGACTTTGTGAGGTCACAGGATAACTTAGCGGATCCATTTACTAAGGGATTATTCAGAGAGAAAATTAACTGTGCATCGAGTAGAATGGGGTTAAAAGCTTAAAACAATACGAGTTACCTTATACGAAAACCTAACTTAGCGACTGGAGATCCCACGGACCAGGTTCAATAGGAAAACCAGTTATGAGTAACTCAAACAGTAATGCATTTGGACTCAGGTCCATCTCATTCCTAGGGTGTGAAATAAATGCATGCCTACAGAAGTATTAAAATGATAAGCTATATGCTTTTAATGACGTCCATATCTTGAAAATCACAAGTGGAGTATTGTAGGGTACTCTTTATGGATGCGGTCACCTATGTAAGTGTGAACTGGGTAGGCTCTATGAGAACTTTGAAAGGCTGGAGTTCTCTTAAAACACTAAACACTCGCAGAACTGAGATTTGTTCAGGGCCAAAATGAACACAACATAGAGATTGGATGTGAAGAACACAATGTTGTGTAGAGTTTATTGCTTGGGCATACACTAACGGCTGACGGTTCAAGATGAAATATTTTACCGATTAGCCAAGTATGTCCGATAAACTTTAACTAGGGAAGGTTCAAAGTGAAATATCTACCTATCCACGATGCGATATTGTTTCAAATTGCACACTGTGATATGCACTTGTTGTAAGGTGAGAAACGAAAATTTTCATTCATGTGGGGGATTGTTGGAAATCTATTCCATCATATTGTACTCATCAAGACGTACAGAATGATGTACTAATATGTCCAAAACCGATTTCAAATGAATGAAATATTCGCCTCCAAAGTTAGCTTGTTAAAATGAAGAATTGAACTTTTGCTTGATATGTGACATCTAAACTTAGTCCCATATCGGTAAGGAGCAAAAAGCAAATGAAGTTATAAGTTAAAAACTGAGCCAAAGGGTTGTGCCCTTAGCGGTACGAATATTTTCTCCGGAGGGAGAACACACCCAACTTGGGCGTCGGTGTGGAACACAAGCACGCGTCGGCCCGGGGCTTGGGCTTGGGCTTTTAGTAAACTTATTTTTTTTGCAAGAATTCAGCTCTATTTTGATATGAGCTGGATACAGGCAGTTGCAATTATCATGCCAGTTTTTGTTTGAACAGTTGCAATAACTGCCGTCTGTTCTGATTTGATACGGGCAGTTGCAACTGTCATGAAAGTTTTGTCTGAACAGTTGCAACAACTGCCACGGGATTAGGGCTATAAATAGGACAAGATTTTGATCAAATCCTGGGCCCATTCATATCTTCCCTATCATCTTGTATCAACATAGCAGTATCACAAAACGCTATCATCATATCCTTTCTCGACCGAGCCTCCATTATTCGAGTGTAAGTTAATGGAGTTCTGACTGTTGTATCTTGGGAGATGACTGTCGTTAAAACCTGTGTACACCGTTGCAGTGATAGAATTAAACGTCTTAAGGACATTGTTTCAACAAGTCTCAGTCTGTATTTTTCTTTCTTCCCCATACTCAAGGTCGGAATTGAAGATAGCATATCTTCTTTCTGTGCTTTGTGTACAGTGATATACACTATTTGCGAAATAGTTCCTTTAATTCACGATTATCAAGGTTCGAATTGAAGATTTAGTATTTTTCTTTTGTTCTTTGTTGATAGTGAGTTATAATGTTTGCGTAACAGTATAAGTATTATTAAATTTGAGTAGGAATTTAATTCGTTGTAATTAATTTTACATTAAAAATTAAATTTGTCTACATAAGTTATAAAAGAGATATTGTACTCAGTTATGTCTCAATTCAATATTCATTATTGTTTTCATCTCTGATTTATCTTAACATGGTATCAGAGCCAGTTATACAAAATTTTCCTCCATTGAGTTTCTCCATCAAACCCTAAAATTCCAACAGCCAAAAAATAAATAAATAAATAAATAAATAAGAAGAAGATTATCGTCAACAACGTCCCATCGTCCTCACTCTCATCATCAACAGCATCGTCGGCAACATCATCAGTAACCTCTTAATCCCAACCTCCTGCCGTCGACTCCTCCTCAGTAACCTGAAATCCTCATCCGAAATCCTCGTCGACTCCTCCTCAGACTCACCGCCCTTCACCCATCCTCTTCTCCCGTCGCCCTCCTTCTTTCTGACTATGAAACCCATCCGCCTTCAGCCTCCTCATCTTCCCGTCGAACTCCATCTCCCTCCTAAGCTGCCCTCATCTCTCCTCTAACCCACCATCGAACTCCTCTGACCCGCCGCCCTCATCTCACCTCTGAAAACCCTAACCCTAACTTTTCTGTCTCATCTTGATCCCAACCCAAATCCATATACCCAATACCCTAAAACCCTAACCAACTCGACCCGTTTAACCCAATACCCGAAACCCATGTCCTCTATCTCCTAACCCTAAACCCATACACGCATATTTTATTTTATTTTTTTTCATGTTGAATATATATATATATATATATATATATATATATATATAGAGGAGTGATCCAATGAGAAACATTCTTAAATGAGAAAATGAGAAACAACAATTTATACCGTTGGATATGAGGGGATTGAGATGAATGGCTAAGATTTCTCCCGCTCTCTCAATTTTGATGGAGGGGTATTGGGGTCATTTCACTCATTCTTAAATCCCTCAATCTCCTTCTTTCTCACTGTTCTCTCTCCTTTCTTCTCTCTCTCTCTCTCTTCCAAATCCAATCAACAGTTCCCCTAATTTTCTGTTGTAGAAACCCCCGTCATCCCTAATTCTCTCTTAGAAATCCAATCAGTTCCCCTAATCCAAGATTCGCTGACGTTCCTCTCTCACTTCTCTCGCCGTAGAAACCCTCGCAATCACCGTAGAAACCCTCGCCGTAGGTGGTGTTTCTATAAGACCAAATTTATATGCAGCTTTGGTGGTAAAATTCTACCCAGACCAGGTGATGGGAAACTTAGATATGTTGGTGGTGAGAAAAGGATTGTATCCATCAAAACGAGGCTTACTTTGAGTGAGATCATGCACAAGACAATGAGTATCTGTAACCAGCCTCTAACATGAAAGGTGAAGTGGAGGTGCCAACTATTAAGACCAACTTCAATGAAATTAGCCCGAATAACAAATTGTAATAAGGAATAAATTTGAAGAAAATTAGGGGAACTGTTGATTGGATTTGGAAGAGAGAGAGAGAGAAGAAATGAGAGAGAACGTTGAGAACGAAGGAGATTGGGGGATTTAAGAATGAGTGAAATGACCCCAATACCCCTCCATCATAATTGAGGGAGCGGGAGAAATCTTAGCCATTCATCTCAATTCCCTCATATCCAACGGTATAAATTGTTGTTTCTCATTTTCTCATTTAAGAATGTTTCTCATTGGATCACTCCTCTCTCTCTCTCTCTCTCTCTCTCTCTCTCTCTATATATATATATATATATATATATATATATATATAATATATATATAAATTCCAAGTACTACAACTACCACTGGATGGAATCTCAGTCTCTTCCACATATTTCCCTCCGACTTCTCTGCTGCAACCGCCTCTCGTTCCTCCTCCAGATTCAAACCGCAGTAGCACCACCTTCAGTCTGCCTCTGGCCTCCTACCTTCTCCGAACATCATTCTTCACCCTACCCCACCTCTACTTCTACCACCGATAGCACCGCCCTATTCCCTACCCAATCCAGACATCAGCAGCGTCTCCCTCCACATTATGCTCTCAGTCACAATAGCGCTAGTCATATTCTCCTCGCAGTGCTTCTTCCCTCACATCCTCGGCCATGCCCGTCACTCCAGCTTTACCGTCTCCTGTTGATTGGGATAATCTTCAGCAATGCCTCACTCAGCTGGAACTACAGCTCATGGATCAGTCTATTAATGCTGGCTCCTCTGCTCCTGTACTTTTTGCCACTCCCGGTATGAATTCGTTCTGGATTTTAGATTCTGGTGCATCACATCATCTCACTAGTAACCAAACACCGTTCACCACCTGCACAGCACTTCCCTCTCATTCTCCATCTTTACACACAGCTGATGGCTCACCACTTTTTATTACACACTCAGGGACAATTAGCTCTCCCACTCTCACATTACCATATGTTTTCTATGCTCCTCATTTATCAATAAACCTTATCTCTTTTAGTGCATTGTGCGATAGTGGTCTTATCATTACTTTTGACTCTTTAGGTTGTTCTATTACTGATTCCTCCACCGGTGAGGAGTTTGGGCGTGCTAGTCGTCAGGGTCGTCTATATTATCTAGATTTTCTTCGTGCACATCACTCTCCTTCTAGTTTTGCCGGTATAATTTCCTCTGATGCTGATCTGTGGCACAGAAATTTAGATCATATTAGCGCATCACGACTCTAGACTGTAGCTCGTAGTGGTGCCCTTGGTTCTCTTACTTTTAAATATTTATCTGATTGTCAGGGTTGTCATTTGGCCAAATACATTGCCCTACCCTTTAGTCACAAAAGAACTTCTGAAACCACTCATCGTTTTCAACTTGTTCATTCTGACATATGGGGACCCTCTCCTGTACCTTCGTAGAAAGGCTATCTCTATTATGTTGCCTTCATCGATGACTTCACTAGACATACATGGATTTTTCTTATGCGTCAGCGATCTGAGATACCTGATATTTATCGGTTCTTTACAACTATGATTCAAACTCAGTTCGGTGTGCGCATTAAGATTTTTCAATCGGACGGTGCACGTGAGTACACTTCCACCACTATGAGATCGATCCTTCAATCTCACGGCACCGTTTTTCAGCAATCATGCCCTCACACACATGAGCAAAATGGTGTAGCTGAACGCAAGCATCGTCACATTCTTGAGACGGCTCATGCTCTTTTACTCTTCTCTTCAGCTCCTCGTTCTTTCTGGGCTGAAGCTATCATGAACTCTGTTAGTCTCATCAACATTACTCTCTTGTCTGCCCTATCTGGTACAATACCTTATGAGGCTCTTTATCACTCACCTCCCGACTACAGTATGCTCCGTACCTTTGGGTGCACCTATTACATCCTTCTCCCTCCTACTGAGCGCACAAAGCTCTCTGTTCATGCTGCTAAGTGCGTTCACCCAGGTCTTAGTCCCGAACACAAAGGTTATTGTTGTTTTGATCCATCAGCGGATTGTGTCCGCATTTCTCGATATGTATCCTTTGTGGAAGACTCCCCTTACTACCTGACTTTCCCCGATGATACTAGATTTCTCAATTTCCCAATTGTTGCTAGCCCCCCGACTTTATCTTTCCGCATTCCTTTTGATCCCACTCCTCTGGCTCCATTCACATCTCCTGCAGTCCTTACACCTGTTGTTCCCCCTACCTAAACACCACCTGCATCCCCGCAGCGGCTAGCACCCACTCCACCTACTTCCCCACCGACACATGCACCTACTCCACCGTCTTCACCCCCACACCCTGTCAGTCCACCACCTCTTCGTTAGTCTACCCGTTCCACTTATGGTATTTCTCCAACACGTTATACACCTGATGCCACTGGTCCTTCTGACCAGTTTGGTTTTGCCACCCTAGCTTCCTACTCACCACAGTTTCATGTATATCTCACTACTATATACTCTACACATGAGGCCAGAACCTATCAAGATGCAATTCAATATCATGAATAGAGAAAAGCTATTGCAGACAGTGCATTTGATCAGACTGGCACTTGGGATGTTGTTCCTCTGCTAGAGGGCGTTCAGCCTATTAGCTGCAAGTGGATCTTCAAGGTCAAATATCAACCTAATGGATCTATTGAGCGGCATAAAGCTCGTCTAGTAGCCTAAGGATTTACTCAGGAGCATGGCATTGATTATGATGAGACCTTTGCTCCTGTTGCACAGATGATTACTGTTCGCACTCTTCTTACTATTGCAGCCATCCGCCAAAGGCCGTTATACCAGATGGACATGAAGAATTCTTTTCTTCATGGTACCTTATCTAAGATTTTTTATATGGATCCTCCTCCTAGCCTCCCTACTCCTCCCTGTCATGTTTGCCGGTTGCGTCGGGCTATATATGGTTTGAAGCAGGCCCCTCGAGCCTGATTTGAGTATTTTCTCCTTGTCATCACCAAGGCTGGTTTTAGTCAGAGTTCTCAGAACCATTCTATGTTTATGTGGTCATCACCGCAGGGGAGGGTACTTCTACTACTCTATGTTGACGATATGATCATTACTGGAGATGACTCTGCGGGCCTTACCCACCTAGAAATACCTTCATCAGTAGTTCCATATGAAAGACCTTGGCAGACTACGTTATTTTCTGGACCTAGAGATTGCTCATGGATCTCGGGAGATACTCATCTCTCAACAGAAATACACATCAGATATTATCTCCGCTGCATGCCTTTCTGACAGTCGATCAGTCGATACACCCTTAGAGCTCCATGTGAAGCTTTATCCTACTGATGGTGAGCTCCTTCTTGATCCCACTAGATACAAACAGATTGTCGGACAGCTTATCTACTTATGCATGACTAGACCCTGATATTGCTCACGCAGTCAGTGTTGTCAGTCAGTTTGTTTCTGCTCCTACGTCAGTTCACTATGGTGCTCTTCTTCGGATTCTCAGATATCTTCAGGGCACTATTACTCGCTCATTATTCATTCCTGATACATCCAAATTAGAGGTGAGTGCATATTCTGATTCAAATTGGGCAGGTGATCTTACTATCAGACGGTCTACCACTAGTTTCTGTCTATTTCTTGGTGATTCGCTTATCTCATGGCGAAGTAAGAAATAGGTAGTTGTTGCATGTTCTTCGACTGAAGCTGAGTACGGAACAATGGCAGCTACTACTAGAGAGTGTTTATGTTCGTTGGCTTTTATCAGATATGGGTGTCACTAGCACTGGTATCGGGTCGGGTTGGGTCCTTCACTATCCGGACTTGACCCAGACCCGGTCCCCTACGGGTCCAAAAAATGGATCCGGACCCGGACCCGTGAGGACCGGGTCCGATTCCAGGTCTGGGTCCTATTAAAATATTCTTACATGTTCGGGTAGGAGCGGAAGTGTGAGCAGCGAGCGAAGGCGGCGAGTTGAGAATTTAGAATAGAGAAGAGAAAAAAAAGGCATGAGTTTTGAGTTTGGAAGGGGAAGATTTAGAATTGAGGAGGAAGGGGGGAAGGGATGAGGATAGAATATTTATTTTTATGTTGAATTTTTGGATTTTTTTCAACGGGTCCGGATCCGGGTCTCTTTTGAGCGGACCCGGACCTGGACCCGAAAGTACAACGGGTCCCATTTTAGGATCCGGGCCCGGACCCGAATAGGCCGAGTCGGTTCCGGTTCAATGTCCGGGTCGAGTATTTATACCGATGCTAGGTGTCACTCTGTCAGGACCTACTCTTCTTCATTGTGATAACCGGAGTGCACTACACATTGCAAGAAATCCGGTTTTTCATGAGCGAACGAAGCATATAGAGATTGATTGTCACTATATTCATGAGCGCTTTGAAGCAGGGACCATTTCTCTTAATTCTATTACCTCATCACAGCAGACGGCAGACTTCTTCACCAAATCTCATACTATTCAGAGATTTCGATATTTAGTAGGCAAACTCACACTGTTTGATCCACCGTGAGTTTGAGAATCAGTGTTAGATATTATAGTCCCATATTGGGTATTGGGCTAATTTTGTATTTGGTTCACTCCTATGTATAGGAGATATTGTACTCAGTTATTTCTCAATTCAATATTCAGTATTGTTTTCATCTTTCTGATTTATCTTAACAAGATTGTATATAAGAAGCAAAAGTTTACAAATAGTGCACACTTCCTTTCAACAATATGGAAGATTGATGCAAATAAATCAATATGGATGTAAAGAAATGAAAGAACTACTAGATTTAGGGAATATTCACTGTATCCTGTGAGATTTCCATAAAAAATCAAACTCACAAATAGTAACACTAAAAAACAAAAAAAAAAGTTTCTCTCTCTAGAATTTCTAGAGAGACAAGCTCTCCCCAAAAAACCCAACAAAAACAAAACCCTAACCTAGATCTAATTTGGGGGGCGGCAGCTTGGGCTGCGCCCCCCCCCCCCCTCTGCTGAAGCTCCTTACGTCCCCTCTTCTTCTCTCTTCCAGATCTCACCATCTCCATTCCTCTTCTCTTTTTTCTCTCCAAACCCATGTTGTTGACGCCGAGGTGGTTCGCTAGATATGACCATTGGGGCTCGTCGAGGGCGGGATGGAGATCAGTTGGGGCTTGTCGAGGGCGCCTGGGGTTGGTGCGACCAGGGCGGGCATTATCGGGTGGCTTGGGCCGACGGCGGGGTTCGTCGAGCCCGCCTAGGGATTGGCGAAGTGGTTCGTCGAGTGCGACCAGGGCAAGGGCAGCGGCGTACGTCAGTGAGCCGTGGGGTTGACAGTTATCTGGTGGCTAGGGTTGGCGGCCATAGGTGGTCGTTGGACCAGGGCAGCGGACTAGGTTTGGCAAAATCTGAACGCTGAAGGGGATCGGTCTCCGAATTGGGAAGGGTTGTTCGTGGTATTGGTTGTGGGAGTCTCTGACTTGCGTTGGCGACATCGGGGATGGCGACGCACGCACAGTCGGAGCTCGAATTGGTAACGTCGGGGCTTGCAGCGGGAGTGCTGCCAAGCAACGGTGTCGGGTGGCATTCGGCGAACTTGGGGTAGTCAGGACTGCCGTGGAGGCACATGGGGGAGGTCGGGAAGAGAGTCGGGGGGAAGGAGATTTTCAAATTTCAAAATTGGTTTTGAAATTCGATTTTGATCTGGGAAGTGATGTAGTAGGGGGGAGGGTTGAATTTCAAGTCAAGTGTTGAAATTCGAGTTAACGGTGAGGAGCTTGTTAGATCCAAACTCGTCCCTAATATCCAAGTTATAACCGATTTACAATTAGCAGTAAAATGTACCCTAGTTAGTGTGGGTGTCTGGTGTGAGGCAAATTTATAGTTTGGGCTCTACTTTGACTATGGTTGGTCAAAGTGAGGGATATCTATGGTTTCTTTCAGGTCAGAGGGCTCGCAGGGGTCAGGTGCGACATTTATCCTCGTTGCAAGGTTGCGGTGAGAGTCATTGAGGGTGAAGCGAGGGGATGAGAACGAGAACTCAATCTTGACATGGAGTTGTCAGATTGGTGGAGTGCATGCGTTGTCTCTCATATGGTGTTTACACTTGTCGTTTGGGTCACTGGTGGAGGCGACGAGGGAGAGCGTACGATAGTTGGAGAGGATAAACGGTGTACAAGCGAAGGACTGAGTGAGAGAATGAGCCCAAATTGGCACGAAAAATTTGCTCTGATGGGGGTGGCCGATCAGTAGGACTTTCGCTGTATTTTTTTGTTTGTTGGTTGGAATGTATGAGTTAGGGGCGGCCGATCTGAACTTCTTAAGCCTTATTTTTGGTTGTATGTTTTGTTAAATTCTCTTTAATGAAAAGTGAGGGGTTTTACCCACCGTTTAACGGTAAAAAAAAAAAGACAAATAATAACAGTAAACAATAATTATATCTAGGAAGAAGGTTATAATTAAACAAATTAAACTAGTTGTTAGATCAGCAGATAGTCAACAAACTAATTGCCTTTTCACAGATTTAATCTTCAATGAAAAATGTTAGAGAAACGGAATTGCCTGCATGTTTTACTGAATTAGACCTTTTCGTCAAGCTCGGATTTCTCAGTGGGTAGTGTGTGGCTTCGCCATTCCTTTCCTCCAAGTTTGGAAGAAGCATTTCCGTACCATATCATTCCTATCACTGCCAAGATCATGCCGAAAACTACATGCAGATTCAGGCCTTGTTTCCCAAACAAGAAGAATCCAAGGACCTGAACTAGGATGGTCTTCATGTGACCGAGGACTTGGAAAGAAACAGCTGTGAAACTACCTACGCAGATGAATTGACTGAAGTTGGGTCCGATAGCGATTGTGCATGACAGAAGGATGAAGAACTGTATAACAATGAAGCCAATTCAAGTCAGTTAAGAAACAGCGGGCAATCAAGTGTTGAAAAATAGTAAATGCTAATGTGTATATTCTATTTCCTAATCTATAGGAAACAGATTTTCCAAATCTCTCACTCCTCAATCTTCTCTCAATCTCCTTTCTTCTTCTCCAAGAATGTAATCCTTATATAGAGATGTATACAATAAAGAATAAGTGAATAAGAAAAAAATATTATTCTCAAAATCTGTTTTCAATATGGTATCAAAGCCTAACCAAATCTAGGCTAACTGAAGAAGAATAAGAGAAGGAGGCGAACAGATCTGATATCTCCATCTTCATCTGATCCCGACCAAACCCCGAACCCCTTACTTCATCTTCTTCGACCAAATCCCCAACTCCGGTGACCCCCAATCCCGTCCGCCATTCTCCCGAGTCCGCTGCGACACCCGTCCCGTCTGTCGATCATCTCTCCCGACCCTTCGTCTTCCTCGTCTCCTCCTGCTCGACTTCTCCCGGTGCTTCCCTAACCTCTCTCTCCGTTGCCCTCTCACCCTATGCTCCCTCTCTCTCTCTCTCTCCCGGTGCTCCTCCCGAGTGACGCAGCCAGCCGCTCGACCTTCAGTCCCACTGCGACACAGCCGCTGTGTCCCTCCGCCGACGTGCATTAGGCCAGACCCTGAGGTCTCGTCTGCCACTCCCGAAGTCGCTGCAACCCATCGTCATCTCCGTCTTCACCCTCGACCCACTCCACCTTGCCGCTCAGTCCACCATCCCAAAGCCTGATCAGATCTAGATCCGTTGTTGTTTGATCCAGATCTATTGTTTACTTGTACTGCTAACATAGGTAGTTCACCGATTATTGTGCAATCCGAGAATTCCGGCTTTAATGCGGGGATAATTCTTGATGAAACAAACTATGATATTTGGATTCAGTTGATGGAGATGCATATTGCTGGACGTGAGAAGATCCAGTATATTCAAGGTGATAGTAAAGTTCCTACTGAAAGTAATGGTTCCTAAGCCAACTGGTATGCTGATAATTAGAAAGTGAAAGGCTGGTTGTTGATGTCCATGAAACCCGAGATCATGAAGAGATACATTCGATTGAAAACTGCTCGTGATATTTGGGATGCTCTTGCAAAAGCATTCTATGATGGAACTGATGAGGTTCAGGTGTTTGCTCTAAACCAGAAAGCTTTTTCGGCAAGGCAAAATGGCAGGCCACTTTCTATTTATTATGGAGAATTGACTGAAATTTTTCAAGAACTGGATCATCGAGATAAGGTGATCATGAAGAATCCTGACGATGTCCAGACATATCAGAAATCGATCGACCGTTTACGGCTTCATATTTTTTTGGCTGGATTAGATGCTGAGTTTGAGCAGGTTCGAGGAGAAATTTTGCGAAAGGATCCTGCACTTGATCTTGAGGTATCCTACGCATATGTTCGGCGGGAGGCTCGTTAACAAAGTACCATGAACAGCTCCTCTGAATCTTCTGATGTAGCTGCAATGGTGGCTCGGCCACATCCATTCAAAAGCCTCCAAGGTCAGTAGGGATCATCTGAACGCACTTTTAAGGGCTTCAATCAATCTACTTATTAGTCAAGGAAGTGTAGCCAATGCGGCAAAACTGGACACACGAAAGCTCATTGCTATCAGATTATCGGCTACCCGCATGACTGGGATCACAACAGAGATTCTCGGAAGAAGATATCCAATGTAGCTGTTGAAATTACTGAAGGAGCTGAGAAGAGCATTGAAAAAACCTCCACACTGGTTACAGCTGCTGGTAATGATGGTAAGGCTTTTAATATTTCTGCATCTGTTATGAATAATACATAGATAACTGATTCCGGTGCTACCGATCATATGACTTTTGATTCTAGACAAGTTAAAATCTTACACCCATCCACCAAATCCACAGTATCCACTACCAATGGTGAGCCTGCCCCCATTACTGGCGAAGGTTCCATACTTCTCACAAAAGATCTTACATTAGATACAGTACTAGTAGTCCCATCCTTAAATTTTAATCTGTTATCTGTCACCCAAATTACTAATACCCTGCATTGTATTGTTGTTTTTTGGCATTCCTTTTGTATCTTTAAGGATATTCGGACTCGCAGGACGATTGGTTATGGGGTTAGACGTGGAAAACTCTATTATCTGGATTTGGATTCTGAGAGTTCAAATAGGTTGACTTAGGCTCTTGCCGTTAATAAATCCGAGGGGGAGAAGCAATCAGAAATTTGGCTGTGGCACCGACGTCTAGGACATGCATCGTTTGGCTATTTGCTTAAACTATTTCTCAGTTTATTTTCAAGTTGGATATTTCTAGTTTTCATTGTGATGTATGTGAATTAGCAAAAAGTCATCGTGTTTCTTTTCATTGCAATCTGAATAAAAGTACGATTCCATTTATGATTATTCATTCTGATGTTTGGGGTCTATCCAGAAATACCACTATTGGAGGAGCTAAATGGTTTGTGACATTTATTGATGACTGCACTCGTATGACTTGGATTTGTTTGATGAAATCTAAAGGAGAAGTTAGTGGTTTATTTCAAAGTTTTCATAAGCAGATTATGACTCAGTATAAACCACACATTCAAGTTCTCAGAAAGTGACAATGGAGGCGAGTACCTGAATACATATCTACAACAATATTTAGTGGAACATGGAATCATTCACCAGACTACATGTTCATATACTCCTCAATAAAATGGCATGGCCGAAAGGAAGATCAGACACTTGCTTGAAGTAGTCCCTGCTTCACTTATTTCTGGCAATCTCCCACTCATGTATTGGGGGGAAGCCCTTACCTCTGCAGCATAACTAATCAACCGTGTCCCTTTTGGTATTCTGAACTTCAGTACGCCACTTCAAGCACTGACTAATGTTGTGGATGCGCCAACTGTTGTCAACCTGCCACCTCGTGTGTTTGGGTGTATCGCATTTGTTCACCTACATTAACACGAGCAGAGTAAGTTAACCCCCCGAGTAGTGAAATGTGTTTTTGTGGGATATGTAATGCATCAGAAAGGGTATCGCTGCTAGTCGCCCACCAACTCAACGGATATTTGTGACTATAGATGTGGTGATCCATGAACATGAGATGAATTTTTCTTCTTCTCAGGTTGAACTTCAGGGGGAGTACCGAAGTGAAGTTCAGACTCTTGGGTATGATAAAATAATTGTCAGTCAGAACGAACAACTAGATACAAATAATGGCGAACACTTGAATGAAGATATAGCAAGAGAGGAAGTCCCTCATGAAGAACTGCAACCAAGAGAAGAAGACCCTCTTGAAGAATTGCAACCAGTAGAAGATCCTCTTGAAGAATTGCAACCAGTAGAAAATTTCCTTGAAGAATTGCAACCAGTACCGAATTTCAATGAGAATGAACCGTCAGAACCCCAAAACCAATCGTCATCGTTGTCCGAACCTCCTAGAAGAGAACTCCCGTAACGTACTAATAGAGGTATTCCAAAACCTACTTATGAACATAATCCCACTAGTAACGTCAAATATCCCATGAGTAATTATGTATCCATTCACCGCTTGTCGGAATTAAATAAGTCATTTGTAAATCAATTATCTACTGTATCTATTCCTAACAGTGTGCAGGAAGTCCTTACTGATCCAAGGTGGGAAGCAACTATGGATGAGGAGATGAAATCCATGAAAAAGAACGAGACTTGGGAGATAGTCGAGCTGCCAGCAGGAAAGAAGCCAGTAGGATGCATATGGATTTATACGGTGAAGTATAAGTCTGATGGTTCAATAGAGCGATACAAAGCAAGGCTGGTTGCCAAAGGGTACACACAAACGTATCGAATTGATTATGAAGATACATTCGCACTGGTGGCAAAATTCAATATTTTTCGAGTCTTACTGTCACTTGCTGCAAATCTTAACTGACCGTTGGAGCAAGTTGATGTGAAGAATGCATTTTTGCATGGGGAATTGATAGAAGAAGTCTATATAGATCTTCCACCAGGGTCAAATAGACCAGTTCAACACAGCAACAAAGTATGTCATCTGAAGAAAGCATTGTATGGACTGAAGTAGTCGCCAAGAGCTTGGTTTGGGAGATTTACAAAATTAATGAGGACATTCGGATACTATCAGAGTAATTCTGATCATACTCTATTCCTAAAAAGGAAAGAAGGTAAAATTACTGCTCTCATTATTTATGTAGATGATATGATAGTAACTGGAGATGATCCTGAGGAGAGGAAGGCATTAAAGAACTACTTGTCACAAGAGTTCGAAATGAAAGAGCTTGGTCTTTTGAGATACTTACTTGGTATTGAAGTTTCTCGCTCAAGAAAGGAGATATTTCTGTCTCAAAGAAAATATGCTCTTGATTTATTGAAGAAAACTAGAATGTCTGCTTGTCAACTGATTAGTACACCATTGGAAGAAGGACTGAAACTTTGTAATGAATTTGATCATGTGCCTTGTGATAAGGAAAGATATCCGAGATTGGTTGGACGATTGATGTATCTTGCACATACACGGCCAGATTTATCATATGCTTTAAGTGTGGTAAGTCAGTTTATGCATGTACCTCGGGAACATCACATGGATACGGTAATGAGAATTCTGCGATATATTAAGTATGCTCTAGAAAAATGTGTCCTATTTGCGAAACATAGTCATTTGAAGGTTGAGGCATATACTGATGCTGATTGGGCAGGATCTATAATTGATAGACGCTCCACTTCAGGATACTTCACCTTTGTTGGAGGAAATCTAGTTACATGGAGAAGCAAGAAGCAAAATGTTGTTGCACGCTCTAGTGCAGAGGCTGAGTATCGCAGAGTAGCTCTAAGTATAGCGAAAGCACTATGGCTGAAACTCTTGTTGTAGGACTTAGGATGTGGTCTAAATGAACCTATGAAGGTGTATTGTGATAGTCAAGTAGCATACGATATTGCCATCAGTCCAGTTCAACATGATAGGACGAAACATGTAGAGGTTGATAGATTCTTCATCAAGGAGAAATTGGATGAGAAGGTCATTGAGATAGCTAAAGTGATGTCAGAAGATCAGCTTGGAAATATCCTAACCAAGCCAGTTTCGAGTCGGCTGTTCTTGAAATTTGTTGACAAGTTGGGCATGTTCAATATCTATGCACCAACTTGAGGGGGAGTGTTGAAATATAGTAAGTGTTAATGTGTATATTCTATTTTCTAATCTATAGGAAACAAATTTCCTAAATCTCCCACCCCTCAATCTTCTCTTAATCTCCTTTCTTCTCCTCCAAGAATGTAATCCTTATATATAGATGTATAGAGTAAAGAATAAGTGAATAAGAAAAAATATTATTCCCAAAATCTGTTTTCAATATGAAGGACATGCATATATAGAAAAGGATTCTAGCAGTAAGAATATGCAGTAAACATGGACATTATCGACCCACCATACCCAACAAAATCTCTAAATAAATTACACGGTATTCTAAATGCAGACTTTGTAAAATATAATATAATATAATATAATATAATATAATATAATATAATAAAAATAATTCAATATATAGAGAGTGAGCAATGATGATTGGGAGGGGGGAAAAAGCTGGTGATACAATTGTCAGATAATAAGAGCATCCACAGTCGTTTTCTATATCTGCCATTTTGCCATATTATAAAAAACGATGCGCTGCAATCGTTTCTCATTTTGCCATTTTATGGCAAACGTTCTATTCTCATTTTTCAAATATGAGAAACGAAATGTAGTTTCTCAAATTATAAAGGACGGGATATCATATCCCGTCCCTCCGATTTAATGATTATTTAATCGATTCAGACGGAACAACATATACCGTCTGAATAATTTTAATTATTTTTTTTTAAAATGGTCGGACGGGGATACATACCCCGGACGGGATATGACACCCCGTCTCTCCCCTTAAAAAATATTTTTTTTTTAGTATTCCCTCAGACGGGGAATGATACCCCGGCCGGGGTATCATACCCCGTTTGTGAAGGAATAGGCACAGTGGAGATTAGGTGCTGATTGGGTAGGTTTAGGAAAAGTAATAGGTTTAGTTAGTTAATTAGGTAGGTTTAGTTATTATTATATTATTTAATTTAGTTAATTAATATAGTTTAATAGTTAATAAGTAATTAACTTTTTTTAATTTATTTTAAACGATGAGACGGTATATCATATACCGTCGCTCGCTTATTTCTAAAAAATGAGAAAGATATAGCAAACGACCACTGCAGCAAACATCGCCATTTGCTATTACTGTAGCTGCCATTTTTTAACAAATGAGAATCAGGACTGTGGATGCTCTAAGAAATACTATTAAAGCTTTTCAGAACTGCCAATTGTTGTTCCACCATAGTCAAATTTGTCCACTCTTCGGTTAGTCAGCCAGAAATCCAGGAAAGGGCCGAGTATGAGGAGAGAGAATGCCTGGACTGGAGCAGTGTGTCCCAAGAGGCTGAACGAGCTGACTGAATCCTTCCTTGGAAAAGAATGAACATACTGCAGACATGTTAAGAAAATCTGTCTATAGTCTATAGGTATTATATTCTTTTGGAAACAATTCAAACAACCACTACAAAGAAAAAGGTCTTCACCGGTGCTTTTTTTGGGCTTCACCGGCGTTTATAAACGCCGGGGAATAACCTACCAGCGTTTGGAAAAATGCCACAACAAGTGCCGGGGTTACGCGTGTCGGGGATTGTTTGGTGGTCTACACCGGCGCTTTTGAAAACGCCGGTGGTGGTGTAATATACCCCGACGTTTGGAAACTGCCGGTATATATTTATTAATTTTTTTCTAATTTATTATCTTTTTTTCCTGGAAAAAAGATACCCCGACGTTTTAGGTACACATTTTTTTAAAAAAAAAAACTGCAAAAAAAACAAAAAAAAAAAAATTTAATGTGGCCATCGTAGAAAGAATTAAGTTCATGAGTGCTATTGGATAAAGAATGAAGCAAAAGATTCCCAAAAAATTATGGGGCTGCAGGCTTTCCATTACAGAATCGTAGGAAATTGCATTGCATCCACAAATTTACAATTTAGAGTAATAGAAGTCCAGGATACAACAGTCTGGATGCATGTGTTTTTGAGTAAAAGAACAAATTAAGTTCTATATGCAGGCCAGGGTTAACCGTGGCAACTTTGTCACCTTCTTTAACGCTGGTCAGTACTCCAGGCCAGGGTTAATGGAGATGACTTCTCCTGCTACATCCACACCTGTTATGCCAAAACATGTGTCATCAATGAGAAGAAAAGTTTCTTATCCTCAACGGTCTTTATTAACTACAAGCTGATGCAAATTCGAGAGAGAGGGCAAAAGGGAGTTTGTCTAGTTGACTCAAATTCTATTAGCTAAGGCAAAAACTACTAGCCCGAAGAATATATAGTATGGTATCGTCTATCATGTAGCTAGTATCAACTTTCACGTATATGCCTATTATGAAAACACTTGATTAAGTGTAAATTTCTCTATTTATGTACAGTGCATTCCAAATTATATATGTACATATATTGTAGTGTGTTCAGTTTTTAGAAGTTACAATGACCTTAATTTGATACAACCTCTACAACTCATGACTCTGAAGTGTTTCATAAAATGAGAAGCATACCAGGTATGAATGGAAACCTGGGTGGCATAACCGGTTGAAGCATGCCTTTCTGAGTTTTCCAATCAAATGGGTTTCTGCTTCCTGCTTCCACCTTTAACAAAATCTCATCTTTATTTGTCGTTGGAACTGGAACCTCAACAGCTGCAGAGCACAAAAATCAACCAATAATTCTTGAATTATGGAATCAATCACCATGTAGTAATATACATCACAGTATGGAATCATAGAACATTTGAACATTTCATCTGAAATAAATAACACACAAATTATAAGAAAACTGACATTGTTTACAAAAAAAACACTAAAATTAGTTATTGAAAGATCATGTAACTCAAGTTGGAACTGGAATCTCAAGCTGCAGAGTTCATAAACTGATCACTAATTCTTTAATTATGGAATCAATCACTATGTAGTGAACAATTTGAAGTAGAAATAGAATTATAGTTTGAACATTTCATCTCAAACAAAGAACACTAATTATATTAAAATTGACCTTTTCTACAAAAATAAAACACTAAAATATTGATTCTAAGCTCATGTAACTTAAGATCGAGGACCGAGTATGGAGAGGAGGGCTAGGGAAGCGGTGGAGTCAAAGAGAAAAAGTAAGGGCTAAATAAATATAGTTTTAAGAATTTATTTTGCTTATTTGTAGTATATACTTCATAACTTATTATTCTATACTTTTATAGTATATTAAAATTTCATAAGTCCAAGGATAAAATTTCTAAGAAACAAATTTTTAAAAAAGTAATTTTTGTAGATATTTTTGATAAAAAGGATGTACTTGTATCAATTCAACAAAATGTATAACAGAAATTTAAATATTTAAACAGTAACAGCTTAACAAGCCCATACCAAAAAATCCGATAAAACGAGATGACAAGCAGGGCATTTCAAGAATGTTCAAACAAATACCAAAACTGGAAGCTCGATACCAAACCCAAAACCTAGTTTTCTAAACTCGGTTTTGCTTATTTGTAGTATATACTTCATAACTTCACACATTCCCCGGACTCTCTAGCTATAATAGCAGAGATTAAGCCTGCGAACTAATAACAGTTTGCAACAAAACTGAGACTATTACCATGATGACGAGTCTTTAGGTGATTATTACTAAGTATAAAATAGTATTAAGCAAAGAAAAATTCCATACACAGGTATAATTTTCTATCAACAAAAGCACCTGATAAATGTTCTCGACTTGCAGAATTATTATGAAAACTATTCACAGAAACAATGTGAAACTTACATTAAATCCTCGATCTGCTTCTGATATTTGAATGATCTGATTGTCCTCGATTTGTAATGTAGTTGTCCTCGATTTGTAATGTAGTTGTCCTCGATCTGCTTCTGGTATTCTGATAGCTCCTTCCTTCTTGCAGTCTTCCAGTCCTCAAAAACCTGTGTGAAAGCATTAGGAAAATCGCCATTTGCATCGAGCATCAATGCTATGCATAAAAACAGAAACTTACGGGAAATGTGTATCAAGATGTCAAAGAAAATAAAGAATTAAACAGTGATACCTTAAGACAAACTTTGAACATAAAAAGATTAAAAGATCCTTATGGGAAATACACACTATTAACTTGAAATACTTGACGACATTTGAGATCCTTATGGGAAATGTGAATTATTGGAAACTCAAACTCAAACAAACTCTCTTTGAGAAACTGATAATGAAACACATATTGGAAACTCAAACAAACGACATTGTCCACATAGGAAATTTCAGTGATGGGACCTAAGCTAACAAGCTGCTCAAAACATCTACTTTAAAAAAATATGCATAAGAACCCAGTATTTGACAGGGTAATTGTATCCACATACTAATATAAATTGTGGATTGTATTAATACTACTATGACTTTGAGGGTTATGCATCTTTGACGGAGAAGTAAACAAAGTACACTTCAAAGTCATATGAATGTATTAGTAAAAAATACAATATATTACCTGCCAGAAAGTGAAATTAGCGCTTATTGTCTGTTGCACAATTTCATTTGACCATGTATCCCTGTTAAGCTGCAGAAAAGATACCCATTAGTATCTTCTCATCAACTAGGCAAAGTAATATCAAAATGTTCATAAAGTGTGATCATAGATGACGCAAATTCTTTAGCTGACTGCAGATTAACTATTAGCCACTTATTATGAAAAGAAGCATCCTCTTTTGCCTGAAAATACATATAAAAGGCAGCTACATTAGTATGTGAATATTCAGGAAATGATAACATCCACAAATTTTAATATTTTGAATTTACTTTAATTTCATTTTGAGTAATATATACATGGCAGTTGATTTACACATTTCCCATAAGGATCTCACTGTCTTCTAAATAATTCACTTTTGAGTAAAAGCAAAGCACAACTAGAACACCAGAACTAGAACCACTTCCAACCATGGATGATTTGGGAAAATTAATTTCTGATATAGCTTGAAAAATCAAGATCTCTTAATTATCGACAATTAAAACATTGATGGGAACTTATCTAGAATGCTAATAATTAATCAGTTGGTATTGTTGGAGTAGAGTGATCTAAGACTATGAATGGTTGTCATCCAGTACTAGTTCTAAGTTCAATTGAAAAAATTAAAATGATCAAATACACAAATTAACAAATACCACAAATCCTAATCATTCCACAACCTCAAACCCTAATTATTCTTCTTCCAATCAAATCTACAAATTAAATTCATACCTAGGGTTTGAAAAAAGGAGGAATATGTTGGTGATCAAAGTGATGGCGCGGGAACATCGATGGGAACTGCAACGGCAACGACAACGGCCAGGTGGGGGCACGGTGGTCGAGGGCTAGGGTTTGTGTGTCCTAGGACGTGGTGGTCGGGGGCACGGCATCGGGAGGGGGTGACGAAGGCTGGAGGTTGACGACGGCGGTGGAGAGGGGTTGGGTTCATGAGAGAGAGAGGGAGAGAAGACGTTTCCTTTTGGTGAGAGAGAGAGAGAGAGAGAGAGAAGATGTGGAAAAGGGACTAATTAAAGTGAAAATTAGGGGTACATGCTTAATTAAGGCTATTCCCTGGCGTTTCTTAGAAAAACGCCGGTCTACATAATTATACTCCGGCGTTGTGCACAAAATGCCGGGGTACATACGTCTTTTTCGTTATCTTCATAAATTTTAATATTCTACCCCGGCGTTTTGGAAAAGCGCCGGAGTAAAAATGCCGGAGAAGACTTAATTTATTGTAGTGAACTAACAAGAAGACAGTGGACATCACCACTGAAGAAGCATATATAAACTAAATATAATAAGAATTATGTAGATAAGTCTTAACAGAAAAACTTCTCCCTGGATGATATTCTTCTTCAGAAACCATATATTATCAACAAGGACTATAAAATGAATGAATCAGACAAATCTTAACAGAAAATTGTGGTTTTTAACAGGTATACAATGAACCAAGTAGTTGTAAACTGAAATACGCAAGATTATCAATGAATTTTAAGAAATCCTAAAACAGCACAGATGAAAGAAGTCCTGATTTCAGTACCTATAAAAGTGATAAAAATGGAGAGCAAGTGAAAGAAAGGGAGGGGAGGTGCTGGGTACAGTAGGGAATGGACTGGCAAAATTCAATAGGTCTGCATGAACTCGAAATGAAGCAATTGTATTTTGATGAAGATTGAAACTCGTCTGTCATGCTTAAAATGGGATTTGAGTTCATGTCAGGTTTTTCTCTATCGAAGGTCTGGGTGGTTTTATAATAAAAACTTACCAACATTTTCATATTTATTTTTCTCTATTAACGATACCGGTATTCATATAACCCCCATTTCCGTCTATACATATTCCTGCATATTTTCTGTATTTTGATTATTTATATATTGATTTTGTTTTAAATTCATTTTGGATCTTCTATTAAAGTCTTTTTTTTTATTATCAACAACTATGTTTATTACAAATGATTGTATATTTTAATAAAAATCTTATTCCAATTTATAAGTTTATTTTTTATTCCTATATGGCTAATTATTTACTTTCTAGCCCAGACCAATCCTATTATTATTTGGGCTTCTAATTCATTATATCCCATAATTATTTGATTATTTGATTGAGCCTAACCCATTCTTACAATTATTATTATTATTCCTTAAATACAATCTAAGCCCAAACCAAGTCCTGTTTCCCTTATTTTATAAATATTATTTTGATTTATTTAAAGCTCAATTTTAATCCATACTATTGTTATTATTATTTGATTTTTTTTTAATGTGAAGCTCAACCTAAACAAAACAATCTAGTGCCCAACTCAAGCCCACACTTTTAAATCCTAAACAAATCCTATCGGAGCCTAACCCAAACCTGTTAACCTGTTAAACCAAATACAACCCTACCTGTATGCCTCCTTAACTGCACTCCACCTTAATCGCCTCCCACTAACCCCCATGATTTAATCAAATCCCCACTAATCCTCTTATTTTCTCCTAACTACCTTCCCTAAATCTCTCCATTAATTAAACCCAAACTAACTAACCCCCCCCCCCCCCCCCCAATCCCCGACTTCTTCTTCTTCTTCTTCTCTTGTTCACTCCGAAACCCAACTCCATCTCTCCCCCATCCCTCACACTGCCTGTGCACACCTCTCCTCCACCCGCCTTGTCGCTTCCACCACCGCTCGAGCCACAGCAGAAACCATCTCCACATCTGCAACCACCGAGCACCATCCCGCAGTCCCCCTCGTCTTCCATCGTTGCTGCATCCCACCGAGTGCCACCCGCCAGTACCTGCCACCCATTGCCGAGCCTCCACCGCAACCAATCCCCACAGCTCAACGACAGCCAGCATCGCCACCACTTGTAGCCACTTCCTCAACCATCAACTGCAGCCTCTCATCTCCCTGCCCTACCGTTGCTGCCATCCACCATCGCAGCAGCCGCACTGTCACCCGAACCCCACTCGACAGCCAGGCTCCTTCCTCCACTTCTTGTTGCTGCACTCCCCCGCACAACCGACCGCCACCTCTCAACGCCTTGCCGCTCGACTGCCCCGGTCTCCACCACCATCTCTGCACCACCATAGACACCTTCTCCTCCAACTGCACCTTTCAACGCCGCCTTCATCACCCTGACGCTTCCTCTCCTGCACCACTACCGCAAGCCAGCATCTCGACCACCATCCCAACATCCACTCTCCCTTGACCGCCACTGCCTCTGTAACACCCCATATTGTATGATACTTGAATATATATATGTATGTATATTGTACGTATGCGTACACTTGATTGCAGTATTATGGGTTGACTTTGCTATCGTGGTGTATGGTTAGGGTTATGGAATGGTTCATGAGAGGATTGCATTCTAAAAAATGCACGAGAACGAGGAGGACCGATACTAGTATAAACGCTAGTTTTCGGCATGACGCCTATGCAAATATAACACTGTAAAATACTACAGTGGATATATATTGCGTGCGCTTGTTAAACCACCCGTTTCGCACTCGTAGGAACGCATTTACCCTTAAGTTGGGCAGCCAACACAACAAACACCAAACCATGGGCTAGAAGCCATGGTTTGATCCAAAACCACCTACAACCTACCCTACCCCCAGCTCAAAACCGGCCATATCCCCCCTCCCTTCTCCTTCATTTCTCCACTCATTCCCACCTCTTTGCTCTGGAAGTTTCAAAAACCCCTTCAAGAGAAAATAGGAGAGAAAGAAGAGAGAGTGAAGAAGAAGACTCAAGGAATGATTTTTCAAGGAAGGAAGCTTGAGAAGATCCATTCCTCTACAGCAACCAAGGGTAGGAAGTTACTCTAAACCTTCATTTCTTGTCTTTTAATTGATTTTTCTTGCATGCATGTATGATAGGATGTACTAGGATGATCATCTATGAGCTTGGAAGTTGAACTCAGAACTGAAACTAGAAAACTGATTCAGAATGTCATTTTGTGGATTTTTCTGAGAGCAAACTATAAAGAATTAGACCATGAAATTTTAGGGATTGTTCATATATATGTATAGACTGTTCATGATTTATTTCAGATTTGGCTGAGGTCATTTGATATTTTAATAAAATCAAATGGTAGGATAGTGTCATAAGGCAGATTCAGCAATTGATAAACAGAATGACTGATATTGTAGGAATTTTCATAATTTATTGGAGTATGTTCTTGATCTGAAATTTTTACCCTATATATCTGCATGCATCTAGATTCTACACAAAAATCAGGAAATTATTTGGATGAGTTTATAGGCTTGAGAAAAATCGAGCTTTAATCAGTATCTGAAGATGAACTAAAGAACTTGATGGTTTCTGTGCTAAACTGAAATAGAGAGAACTCACTGTATATTTGGAGTTTTGATATGAAGTCTTTTGCATATTGTTCAGTATGATCTCTAGTATCATCACCATAAATTTTGTGTCATTTGGACAAGTAAGGAATTTAATATGATTTTATGAGTATGTGCTATGCTGGTTTCAGCCAGTTTGGATACGAGATTGGGCATTTGAGACTCATTAAGAGCACATTTTGATACCCTGATTCATTAGAGAGTTGTAGTAGACACCTAGATCTTTCCAATAAGATCCATTTGAGGCAATTCAAGTAAACGGTTGATTTACTGTGATTTTTGTAAGACTGGACATAGACCGAGAATGGATCTGAGTGCTCTGATTTGGAGAGACCCATTGTGTGAATTAGTGCATCGGTGAGAGATGTGTGTGTTAGGGTGACTTAATGGTATAATTTGGACTCATGATAAACTAGGGAGTTGTTGAGGACACCCACATCCTTCTATAGGACTTGGGTTTGTGGCGTTCTGATGAACGAGTAGTATTTAGTGCTACCGGTAAGGTACAGCCCGTGCACAGGAAGCACGCAGGCTGAGGCTTGAGAGGCTATTTTGGGGAGCTAGTTTATTGAATTTAAGTTCATGATCAACTAGAAAGTTGTAGCCTAGGATCTTACCTTTCCATATTGAGTTCGTACACTCCAATCGGAGTTGTATCGAGAGAGTTATGACCATTTTAAGATTCGGGCAGAAACCCCGTAGGTCGCTTAGACTTGGTTTTGACTAAGTATTGTGAGGACATTTCCCGTGTGAACTATTAGAGTCGATGACTCTTGTCTAGGGATGGTTGATGTCTGTTATTGAGGTTGTTGATTCCCAGAGTGGGATGTGTGACTCGAGTTAGTCACTAGGGTAAGGGATACCCTGCACCTGTCAATCCTACATTATAAACTTTCGCCGAGCGTAGGACATCCTAGCCGTGCCAGTATTATAAGTTCACAAGGGTGAACATACATTTACAGCCGGGCCAGCGGCGAATGTAGGCCTGAAGGCTGGACAATTCCTAGCCGGGAAAGTGGCGAACCGGATCAGTGTCGCCAGAGCCAAAGGTTGATAGGCAAGTGTGGAAGCAGTTTTATCTTATTACCCAAAGTGGTAGAGTAAGGCAGGGGTTAGTATGACATATTAAAGAGTTGGGAAATTACATTAGTCCTAGTAAATCATAGTCGGTGTTGTACCTTCCAGTCATAGGGATACGTTTTCGACACTCATGGATTGAGTCCTCGGCTCATATCTCGATCTGTTAATTCCCAAAGCTTTGTCGGAGTAAGGTACAGGAGGCCAGGAGGATTTGACCTCCCGAGGTGCTCACGTCCCTATGCGCAGGGGTTTTGTGTTTTGGTATATATAAGTTCATAACCCGGGTCAGCGGTGAACATGCATGCGTAAGTCCATAGGTGGACATGAGGAATCAATCGGTCGGGTGAACGAATTCAACGTAGTTTTTTGAGGAGGTCCGTACGCGGGTACCAAGTGGCGGTGACTACTTGGGCACTGCAGGGGACAGAATTAGACCGACCTACTGCAACCTCCATGGGCGATGGACAATCTATTAGGAACAGGAGTGCGTACAAAAGTAGGGTGCATGGCGAGGGTTCGAATCCCTAAATTGTGGAGAAAGACGGCTAGATTTGGGGGCGCATGTAGTATGGGATGCATTCGTGCTCCAAAGTCTTGCTTGCATTAGAGTCAGGCATGTGAGTTTGCTGCATCTAGTCATAAGGTCATGGCATAACATTGTACTAGAATCCGAATCCATTAAACCCTTGTTTTGGCACTTCACATTTCTATTTTGCATGAATTATTAGTTGTGATTGAATTTTAGAGGATCGCTGTTATCACCAGCTTTGCGTCAGTCGAAGTACTGACGTTCCCCACCTTGTAGGTATCCGGAGCCGATCTACAGGTACTACAGAGCTCGAGTTGGTCCAAGGATCCAAGGGACATATGCAAGTACTACTATATTGTTGTAAATATTGTAATTTTTATTTAGACATTGTAACACTTGTAAATGTAACATTTATATGGAATAAAAGTTTTAAATTTTCCTGTACTTTATGTGATTTGGCTATTTTGAAGTTCGACTCCTAGAGTAGGGTCTCAGGTTCCCGGTATGGGGATTTGGGGTGCTACAGAAGTTGGTGTCAGAGCAGACTTCAAATATTAGTCCAACACAGTAGGAAAATTAGACTTAGATGCATTTCGAGAGTTGGGTTTAGTCAGACAGCTGATGGTTATAATTCATAATGTTGCTTTTACAACTTATGCCTTATAATTTTTCTGTATCTGTACTAATTCCTATATTTTCTCTTGCAGATGCGGAGCTTGGACAATGAACACTCGAACAGATGGTCTGATGGACATGGTTCTGCACCCCCACTTCGACCTCCACCTCCACAGCCCACGGCCATAGTACAAGTTATCACCATGATGTCCCAAGAGCTGGCTGCCTACAAATGGATTCACGGACAACTTGAGGATCGCTTTGAGAACCTCGTACGGGCGTTGATAACTGCTGAAAGGAGTGTGGCCAAGCTAGAAAGGGCCAAGAGGAAATGGAAGAAAAGGGTAGTCTTCTGAAGCACCGATACGAGGAGAGGTTGGGTCAGCTGCAAAGCAGGTATCTGGAACTGAGGGCACAGGTCTGCGACATGCAGGATCTGTTAGACCGTATGACTGCTGGGGATAGCTCCGAGGTTGGCGACTCGCCAGGAGCAGGAGAGCAGTGATCTCCCCTAGTGATTATAGGATTTCTTTTGATGTGTATAGATGACAACCTTTCTGAATAGCTAGGCTGACATGCTATTGTTTTGATGGGTGTAGTATGAACCCATGTGATGATGATAATGTGATTATGTGTTGACAAATCATGGTAAAACCTTTTTGTAGTGAATGGAACTAGTATGTTTTGACCAATGCTAGTGTGTTATGGGTTTTGTATTACAATTGTTGGTTGATGGTGTCTGTATTAGCTTTCAGATGGCAGGAAGGACTAGAAGCAACCGGAGTGACCAGACTGAAGCCGAAGGTAGTGGAGCCAACGGTACTGGCCTTGATGTAAGGGAAGAATTTACTCGGGTATATCAGATGATTGGAGCATTTGTTGAGGCTAACAGGAACCAAGCACCACCACAAAGAGCACCAGGAGTTGCGGTGTACACTGATCCAGTGTTGATGGTAGAATCATTTAGGAGGATAAAATCGCCTGTCTTCGAAGGACAGGCCGATCCCACTGCTGCTGACGACTGGATACGTCAGGTGGAGACAGTATTTGAGGTGATGATGACTCCCGAAAACAGTAAGGTACGTCTCGCTACAATCTTGCTAGAGAAGGATGCCAGAGTTTGGTGGCAGTCCGTGAAGCGTGGTCTTGGAGAGGGACAGATCACTTGGGAAGATTTCCTTGGGGAATTTCGACAGTACTATTTCCCCTTGGATGTGCAAAAGGAGAAAGTAATGGAGTTCCATGGCTTGAAGCAAGAAAATATGACCGTCAGAGAATATGAGACAAAATTTTCTCAGTTATTAAGGTATGCACCGGAGATGGTCCAGGAGGAAGTAAAGAAGGCCCAGAGGTTTGAGCAAGGGCTTAGGCCTGGACTGATATCGAAGATGGTTCCCTTGGACATTCGCCGATTCAACAAGCTGGTAAGAAGAGCTGCAGCAACAGAGGCGGATATGAATCAGAATCAGAGAAGGATGGAGTTCTGGAACAAAGGGAAGAGAACTACCCCCGTATCAAAGTTCAAGAAGCAAGGCAAGGGCCAGAAGTTCCGGAAAATCAATACCAACACAGGAGAATTTAAGCCCGGAAGTTGCTATCACTGTGGAGAGCAGGGACACTTTGTGGATCGATGCCCTAGGAAGAATACAGTGAAATGTTCTAGTATGGAAAAGAAGGGCATATCAAGCTAGAATGTCCCCAATTGGCAAGGAACAGCCACAGGACAGGGTCGGGAGCAACCAACAAAGGAAAAAACCCATGCGTCAAGGAAGAGTGTTCGCCTTGACCAAGAAGGATGCTGAAGAAGATGGAAGGGTAATTACTGGTATGTAAACAAATGGTGTATAAGTTTTAAGTTGTATTTTGGGTTTTTGGAAGTTAATGGATGATGTACTGTTGTAACAGGACATATATATATAAATGGAATTTTGGCAACAGTCTTGTTTGATAGTGGATCGACTCATTCTTTTGTGTCAAAATCTTTTTCAAGAAAACTAAGATGCACACAAAAGGCAATCCCAGATTTAGCTTTGACGGTGGCTACGCCATCAGGGGAAACCCTTACTACAGATCTATGCTATAGGGGATGTAAGCTCCAGATTAGCGGAGAAACCCTAAGTATCGATTTGTCGGAGTTAGGTTTTACCTGGGACATATGTCATTATTGGTATGGATTGGATATCGAGGCATAAGTCAAGCATTGACTGCAAGGAAAAGAAGGTAATCATCTCAGCTGAAGGAGTGGAACTTGTATTCCACGGGGAGCAGAGATCGGAGGCAATGACTTTTGCAGCCGAAGTGCGGATACCAGAAGAGGTGAACAAGGTACCAGTGGTGAGGAATTTTACACTTGTATTCTTAGAGGATTTATCTGGAATTCCCCCACACCGTGATATCGAGTTTAGCATCACAATTCAACCAGGTAGTGCTCCAGTATCCAAAGCACCTTATCGAATGGCACCAGTAGAGCAGAATGAGGTGAAGAAACAGATTGAAGAGTACTTGCAGAAAGGATTTATTAGACCAAGTGCATCACCTTGGGGAGCACCAGTATTGCTTGTTAAGAAGAAGGATGGGTCATCCAGAATGTGTATTGATTATCGGGAATTGAATAATGTCACTATTCGGAACAAGTACCCAATTTCCAGGATCGACGATTTGTTCGATCAGCTTCAGGGAGCAGCAGTATTTTCCAAAATTGATCTACGGTCCGGATATCATCAGGTACGAGTCAAGGAAGATGATGTACCTAAGATAGCTTTTCGAACTCGACATGGACACTATGAATTCTTGGTAATGCCGTTTGGAGTGACTAACGCTCCAGCAATTTTCATAGACTTAATGAACAGAATTCTACGACCGTTTATTGACTCATTTGTCGTGGTCTTCATCAACGACATTTTGGTATATTCATTGACAGAAGAGGAGCATGCTGAACATCTGACAGTAGTCTTGAGCAAGTTACAAGAGCATCAATTGTATGCCAAATTATCTAAGTGTGAGTTTTGGAAATCAGAAGTTGCATTCCTATGCCATATCCTTTCAAAGGAGGGAGTGGCAACGGATCCTCAGAAGATAGAAGCGATCAGGGAATGGACACAACCAAAAACGGTAAAGGAAGTAAGGAGTTTTCTGGGTATGACTGGATATTACCAGAAGTTTATCCAGAATTATGCCAGGATAGTTGTACCCCGTACATCCTTGACCAAAAAGAACCAAAGTTTCGACTGGATGGAGAAGTGTGAAGAGAGTTTTCAGGAACTAAGGAACCGTTTGATCTCTGCACCTATATTGGGTTTACCTCAGGAAGACAAGGACTACGTCATCTACAGTGATGCGTCGTATTTGGGGTTCGGATGTGTGCTGTTGCTGGAGGGTAAGGTCATAGTTTATGGTTCGAGGCAGCTACGACCACACGAGAAGAATTATCCGACCCACGATTTGGAACTTGTAGCAATAATTTTTGCTTTGAAATCATGGAGACATTATATCTACGGAGCAAAGGTGGAAATATACACTGACCATAAGAGCTTAAAGTATATCTACCAACAGATCGATCTCAACTTAAGGCAGAGGAGATGGTTGGAAGTAATCGAAGATATCAGGCCTGAGATTATATATCATCTAGGAAAGCTAACGTGGTAGCAGATCCTGCTTAGCAGGAAGAGGGGTGTGGCTACATTGATAGCGACCCGGAGGGAGCTAGATGAAGAGATCAGGCAGGCAGGCATTGAAGTGGTTACCTAACACTTAAGTGCAGTTTTGGCACAGTTGGTGTTACGACCAAACCTGAATGAACAAGTGAAAAAGGCTCAGACCAAAGATCCAGAGATGGAAGACATGAAGAAGCAAGTGCAAGAAGGAAAATTGGCGGAATTCAGTATAAGAGAAGGTTCACTATGGTTTGGAAACCGACTATGTCTACCAAAGGACGAGGAGTTGAGGGAAGACATCATGAAGGAAGCACACTCCACATTGCTTGCGATTCATCTCGGAAGCACTAAGATGTATCATGATATTGTAATCCCTGTTTCCCTAAATACATATTTTGTGAAAATTTTTCGTATTTTGATTTATTATAAATTCAGTATTATTTTAAACTCGAATTGTACCTTATATTAAAATCCTTTCAAACCGGAAATTGTATTTTCTTCGAATAATAGTATAATCCAACTTTAATGTTTTCGGCTATTTGTAACTTATTTTATTACTATTTGGGCTTCCATGAACTTGTTTATCAAAAATCTCATTTTGATATGTATATCAAAATTTTTATTGTTGTTATCAATATTATTATTATATTTGACTGTCGAATGGAAAACCTATTTTTATTGTAGTTAGTAGTGTTTGAGTATTAATTTGATGCACACAAATTTATTTATTTTGTTACTACACTATTGTTGATCTATTTATTTTTTTATTTTTCTCTAGTCGTATATTTTTCTTATTGAATTTTCTTAACCCAATACACAATAAAAACCCAAAATCCATCACCCATTTTCCTATTGGATAATCCAATACCCAATACCTGAAACCCCACCCTATTCTTATTGGATCCATTACCCAATAACCCTAACAACCCAATACCCTATTATATAAATACCCTATTAATCTAACCTACCTAAAACCCTAGCCTACTGTTACACCCTACAGCCGCCAACACTTCCTTCTTCTTCTTCTATTTTCATCCCGAAACCCCTTCTCCCCGCTGTGTGCACCCATCCCACCATCTCCTCGCCACCATGCGAGCCTCTCTCTCTCCCGTCCGTCTCAGCGAGTTGCAACGCAACGACGTCGCAGTCGATGCCAGCCCACACCGCAGCAGCCAGCGATGACAGCACCAGTGCCAGCAGCGATGCCCACCATCGCCTCGACCCCCCCATGCTCCGCCAGTCGCCGACCTCCTCCTGTTCACCTCGCGACACTGTCGGCAACGCGCCGTAGCCATCCCAGTCGCGGCGCCACTAGCGCCCACTGCAGCCACCTGCGGCAGCAGGCAGCTCCCGTCGACCGCCCCCCCTTGCGGTGCTCTCCCCCAGTCGCGCCCCTGCCTCCTCCGCCTAGCCGCGATCGCCCCCTGTTCGCCGTGCCGCCAGTGCCGCCGTCAGTTTCCCTGGTAGTCGGAGCCAAGCCAGGTTCGAACTGTAGGTTGCTGTGTATATGGGTTTTGATCAGAGTGATTGTGGGCCGTCCGTTTGATCGGATCTTGATCTCTTGATCCTGATCGTTTGATCTGCTTGATCTCATCGTGATTGAGATCAGATCAGATCGATCATCAACAGCAGCTCTTGATCACAGCCATCCTATCCTTCATTTGATCATCACCAAGCCATTGGATCTAGGTCGTCCGATCGCCGATCATCGCGATCGTGATCATCGTCTCCATCATCATCAAGATCTTGATTTCGACCGTTGGATCTCTTTTGATCTTCGCGATCGTGATCACCATCTTGATCTTGATCTTGATCTTGATCTTCGATCTCAGCCGTCCGATCGATCCCACTGATCTCGACCCTTGATCGTGACCGTCTCGTTCGCCTTCTACTTGGTAAGTAAATCATTTGATCCATTTTTGTTCTCACTCATCAATTATCAATCATGGTATATTTTGGTTCCCTTCTAATTCTCATACGTTTTATTTCTGATCTCGACCGTTGGATTCGCTGGATCTTCATCTTGATCTTGATCATCATCGAGATCCGTGCCCTGATCGTGATTATCGTGATCGTTTGCTCGTCGCTGTGTCGTCGGGATCCATTCCCGTCATCTGTCGGATTCATCGTCTTCTCCACTAAAGGCAAGTAACCTTGTACATTTTATTGTTCTAGTACAAGCACCCTTGAAATACTACAAATAGTTAGATTGTGACTCCTCCTTGAAATTCGTTGTAGATCAATATTGAACCTCCAAATTGACAATTCTAAGAGTCACAAAATTTCCTTGTATTTAATTTATAATTATTGGACTCTTTTACCATTGAACGCATGAACACATAGACATATGAATTAAGAAGCCTAAAATTTGTAGATACATGTCACATTCAATTTTTGACGAACTTGCAACCCTATAACTTGAAAAACATTTATTATTTGCTGTTTGATCTCCATTATCATGTATTGATGCGACATAATGACTTAGACACCAAATAACATTTTCCCATGTAACCTACGCTAGTAAATTATTTCTACGAGTTGCTGTCCTGAATTTCCTTTCGCTGTTTCGACCCCCTTATCATTTGAATCTGGGCCCGAGCCCTGAATAGAAATTGTAGATCTGGATGTGTACATATCGATAACTTCCGAATGTTCTGAATTCGGAGTTATGGTCTAGGAGTTGTGGCAGTTTTACTGCAGCTGTGTCAGTAGACGCAGATTTGCAAAACTGCTGCACACCTTTACCTTGCGAATTAATTTAGCCATGCAACCAGCGAGCGTTTGACTCAAAATTTTATATGTAGTTGCTGGACACCCTATAGAACATCCCCAATTTTCCCCAATAGTTGCTAGACACCCTATAGTCTACTACTGTAACTACGGTAAGTATCCTAGATGATCTATGAGTACAAGCTCGTGTACAGAAAATCTGGAGGGGAATCCCATGCCATGTCTTGACGCGTCAAGCATGCATTCTGTGGCAATTCAGCCTCCTTCATGGCACACGATCCTCTTGCAGTCACCAAACATCCCACAAGCGTCGCCAAGATCTCGATCTTCTGGAGTAGTGCCCACGCCATGTCTTGACGCATCAAGCATGCATTATGTGGATCACACCCACATCGTAGACTCGAGACCTTCATACTTGTTTTTTCTCTCACTTTCATCACCTCTTCACTATGTACTAAATCCTTAAATTTAATGAAATCATGAACAAAATCAATCTCTTAGAGTTAGCCCTCTCACTACTACCGGTCTTATTTCATTCATTTCACAATGACCCAAACTGGTCTTTCAATATCAATAATCATAATTCATCACTTTCACTTGCCGGTGTGAGTTTTGGCTACACTCTAATTTTCAATTTCAATTCACAATTCATATGTTTGAGTCTTTCATGTTCAATAACATTCTCTTTTCCAATCACATGAATTCTAAATTATTCATGAGTCCATAATCATACATGGAATTCAATTATCGTGCATGCATTTCATCAAATATTTATTTCCACATTAAAAATCACATCACCAATTATATGGTCAAAATGAATATTCACAACTCATAATTATCACACTGTTCTTCAATAACAATAATTCATACCACTTCACTTCATATATTTTCTTTCTTATTTATATTTCCTTTCTAGCACTTTATTTTAAGTTCTTTTGCAAAGTACAACTTTCACCAAAATATAAGTGTACAACCAAAGTTCCAATTACACCTTTGTTCTCAAAATATACTCTATTCATTTTAATAAATACCAATTTATTTTTCATAAGTCCCACATAATTTTAGAATAATAATAATATTTTTTTCATAATTTTTAATTATCAAAATCCACCCCCAAAAAAATATATTTTCCACAAATTAAACCCAGGACGAGACCGGGTTTCGAACCAACAACCACAGGGAACCAAGCCGCAAGCGCTGACCACTAGGCCGATTGCGCCAAGCAATATAAAAGGGGGTTAAGATCTTTAAATGCACTCTGCTGAAGTTAATAAATTTTTAAATGCGCACAAAAATACATGGTGCTAACAGGAATCGAACCATCGACCTGTGTGAAGCCCCGCACACTGTAGCGATTAGAAGCCTTCCGACCACTTGAGCTATAGGCTCAGGTTGTCTCAGTACGATTCGAAATCTAATTAAATCAATTCTCTCTGTTTAATAGAACATTTCGATGTTCAAAAGCTCTCATTTGATTTTTGCCTTTACTAAACTTACTGTAAATTTCCAGATTAATCATTCCCATAATAATTTATACTCCAGTAAATTAGAAATAGTTTTTTCAATAATTAAACATATATTTTTCATACCATTAGTTCGAATTATAAGCTACTACTATCACATTTCTTTTTCGACATTTCTTATCCAATTTCAACATCAATGATCTCTATATTAATTCTCTGTTTTTATTCATTTCACAAACCCACAAATTATATTTAAGTCATTCATTACAACATTGTCACAAAAAGATACATTCAAGTGCATGAAACAACATTTCGTCTACTAGTATTTGTATATAGTTTTTGATGCTAACAATGAGTTTTTCTTTAAGCAATCCATAACTATAATTATTTTACACACAACTTAAGTTTGATGATGGAAACACATACAAGCTATTTATTAATAATTCCAATCAACTAATAAGCCATTTTTCCAATTAAAAATGCACTCTTACTAATCTTTTTCATGCATCATCATTTCAATTCAATTCTAGCATGTTTTCTAATTAGAAACATGGAAAATAACCCACCTTAGCATGATATCTAATTAGAAACTTAGTTAGTCGATCGACTATAACCCAAATCACATCATTGCCTTTAGGACTCTTGGGCAATCTCGTAATGAAATTCATACTGATGCTATCCCACTTCCATTCCGGAATAGGTAACGGTTGTAATAGACCTCTGGGTCTCTGATTCTCGGCTTTGACTTGCTGACAAACCTCACACTTCGTCACGAACTCAGCCACATCCCGCTTCAAACCTGACCACCAGAAATGCGGTTTGATGTCTCTGTACATCTTAGTACTTCCAGGATGTACCGACAAAAGAGTATCATGCGCCTCCTGAAGAATACTCTCTTTCAGGTCCGCCTGATTTCGAACGCATAGTCTATCTCCGAACCACAGCACTCCATCCCTGATTTGAAATCTGGGCAACCTGCCAGCACCAACCTGCTCTTTCATCTCCAAGATATCAGCATCAACCTCCTGACTTGCAATGATCCTTCCATTCAGTGTAAGCTGAAGCCTCAACTGAGCTAAAGATGCTCTCAATCCTTGCAAGACAACTTCAATACCTGCTCGATCCAACTCCTCCATCAGATGCTTCTGAGTTGTAATCAAACTGGATAAACTGCTCTTGTGACTAAGTGAATCAGCAACAATATTAGCTTTCCCAGGATGATACTTGATCTCAAGTCGCATGTCCTCAAGCACTTCCAACCATCTCCGCTGCCTCAAATTCAGATCCTTCTGCTGATATATGTACTTCAAACTCTTGTGGTCCGTGTACATGTTCAATTTCTCACTGTACACGTAGTGTCTCCATTGCTTCAGGGCAAGGATAATCACATCCAACTCAAGATCATGAGTCGGGTAATTCTTCTCATGCGGTCGTAGTTGCCTAGACCCATAAGCGATTACTCTTCTTTCTTGCATTAAGACACAACCAAGCCCACGATGTGAAGCATCGCTGTAAACATCATACTCAACACCTGCTCTAGACAAAGCCAAAATAGGTGCAGTAGTCAGTTTCTCTTTCAACTCCTGAAAGCTTGCCTCACATTGCTCAGTCCACTTGAAGTTCACATTCTTCTTGGTCAAACTAGTAAGCGGCACAGCTAACTGAGCATAACCTTGAATGAATCTCCTTTAGTATCCAGTTAATCCAAGAAAACTTCTGACTTCCTTTACTGTAGTAGGCCTAGCCGAATCTCTCACTGCCTCTATCTTCTGAGGGTCAGTTGCCACTCCCTCCTTAGAAAGGATGTGACCTAGGAATGCCACTTCAGATTTTCAGAAATCACACTTGGATAGCTTGGCATACAACTCCTGCTCTTTCAGGTTCTTCATAACTACTGCCAGATGCTCGGCGTGCTCCTCGTCTGACTTGGAGTACACGAGGATATCGTTGATATACACCACGACGAAAGAATCAATGAACGGCCTCAGAACTTTGTTCATCAAATCCCTGAAGAATGCGGGTGCATTCGTCACTCTAAATGGCATAACTAAGAATTCGTAATGTCCATGTCGAGTTCTAAATGCAGTTTTGTGCACATCCTCAGCTTTCACTCGAACTTGGTGATATCCTGATCGAAGATCTATTTTGGAGAAAACAGATGCTCCTTATAGACGATCGAACAAGTCATCAATTCGGAGAATATGATACTTATTCTGAATAGTGACCTTATTCAGCTCTCGGTAATCGATACACATTCTCATCGATCCATCCTTCTTCTTTACCAAAAGCACTGGTGCTCCCCAAGGTGACGCACTAGGTTGAATAAAGCCTTTCTCCAACAGTTCCTCAATCTGCCGTTTCACCTCATCTTGCTCTACTGGAGCCATCCTATACGGTGCCTTAGAAATGGGTGCACTTCCCGGTTGAACAGTGATGTTGAACTCTACATCACGATGCGGGGGAAACCCAGGAAAGTCATCCAAGAACACAGTCGGATAGTCCCGTACCACAGGAATCCTTTGCACTTCCACAAGAATCTCTTCCTTGCGGATAGCTGCCACCAGCCTAGAACACTTCTTCTTCCCTTGGAAAGTGACTTCAGGTCCACCTGGAGCCTTCACTGTTACCGTCTTGGTTTGGCACTCGATGCTTGCACTGTACACCGACATCCAATTAATACCAATGATAACTGTAACTACTGTTTCCCCGTATTTGTATTTTATACTGTATTTTGCCATATTGTACTCTTTCATCTATTTGAGATCCGTATTCTATTTCTAATCGAATAAAATCGTTATTTTTGTCTCGACTCAATTTTGGGTCATTTTTTTATCAAATTCAATTGTGTGCCATTTGTATCGTTCTTCATGAACAATGGACCAATTCTTCTCTTTTATCTATCTAATCCCCATTTTAGTGCTTTTTGATCACTTCTCCTGTTGGGCTCTTTTTGAAACGGACCCCCAAAACCCACGAACCCGCAAACCCTACTATTTAAACCCTAATTCCAACCCTAACTAATACTGTTTTAATCTAAATCCCACAGCCGCTAATCCTCTTCTTCACCAGTTTCCTTCTCCTCCGTTTTCGCAACCGCCAACCCATCTCTCGATCCCCTTCCCGTTCGCCTCGCCACCTCCGACCTTCGCCTCGTCGACCCCACAGCACCACCACCTCCACAACCTCCATCGCAGAACCCACCACCACCGCAGAACCCATAACCGTCGAACCCAGCTTCGAACCCATCCACCTTCGAACCCAATTCTCGACAATCGCACCATTACCATCACAATTACTACATCTTCATCGCCTCCAACGCATCCCCTCGACCTCCTCTCCACCTCCGTCGCTTCGCCAACACCCCACACCGCCGAACTCCTCCCCCGCTCTCACCTCTGTTTCGAACCCAAGAACAGAGGAGCTCCACCCGCCGTCGCCTTCCGTCCACCCTCGCGCCTCCGCCGTGCCGCCGTCGCTGCGTCGCTTCCCAACGTAGTGCCACCATCTAAGCTCCGCCGCCGTCACCGCCCCATCTCTCTCCCTCTCTCCCTGTTTCGAACAGCGTCGAAGAAGAAGAAGGGGAGAAAAAGGCGCGGTTGAGTTTGGGCCGTTGGATCGCGCCAAGATCCGCGCCCTGTGATCGCTGTACGGTGTTCGCCCACAGCGGATCCTGATTCGCTGTCCCATGTTCGGCGCAGATCCGCTGCTTCACAGCGATCTGATTCGCCCGTTCCGCTGTTTCGTGTTTTGGCCACACCAGATCCAGATTCCGCTGCACGCTGTTCTGGCCTGGGATCCGCTGCTTTGGCTCGATCAGATTGGACGATTCCGCTGTTCTGTGTTTTGCCGCGCCAGATCCCGTGCCGCTGTTTGCTGTTTTGGGACGATCGTGTGTGGGGGAAAACTCGATCTTCGGTAGTTTTTCGCACGCGCTTTTTGAGGACTTCATCAAGGATTTTTCTACCCAAATTGCTACAACAAGTGGAGTTTATCATCGTCATCTAAGGCAAGTAACCTTGTACATCTTATTGTTCTAGTACAAGCCTCCTTGAAATACTGCAAATAGTTAGATTGTGACTCCCCTTTGAAATATCATTGTAAATCAATTTTGAACCTTCAAACCCACAATTCTAAGAGTCACAAAACTTCCTCGTATTAAATAATAATCAATTGGACTCTTTTACCCCCTTGAACACATGAATCACATGGACATATGAATTAAGGAGCCCTAAAATTTGTAGATACATATATATTTAGTATTTTGACGAATTTGCGACTATTATGACTTGAAAAATATTTTTTAGTTGCTGTTTTGACCTCCATGATTATGCATCTACGCTACTTAACAACTTAGAC
The DNA here is from genome assembly GCA_017893485.1 of Hemerocallis citrina. NCBI lineage: Eukaryota > Viridiplantae > Streptophyta > Magnoliopsida > Asparagales > Asphodelaceae > Hemerocallis > Hemerocallis citrina. The sequence continues at coordinate 74,335,314 of CM030368.1, read as the reverse complement.
ACCAAATGACTTTTTCCCATGAAATCTACATTAGTAAATTATTCCTATGTGTTGCTATCTGAATATTCTTTTGCGGTTTCGACCCTTTTATCATTTGAATCTGGGCCCGAGCCCTGAATAGATTTTGTAGATCCGGATGTCTAGATATCGATAGACTCCAAAATGTTCGAATTTGGAGTTACGGTCTAGGAGTTATGGCAGTTATAAGGAAGTTGTGTCAGTAGACGCAATTTTGCAAAAACTGCTGTATATATTTACTTCGCAAATTAATTTAGCTGTGAAAACAGCGAGCGTTTGACCCCAAATTTTATATGTAGTTGCTGGACACCCTATAGGACATCTCCAATTTTTCTTAGAATTAATTTATATTATTTCAACCCTGTTTCACATGTATAAATACAAATATACAAAATTTGCCTGAACAAATGTAACAAGCCGGGGTTTGAGGGAAGGACTATAGAGTGGACAACATAGGTAAGTGTACTCGGAAGGGGGCTCGTGTTTCCCAAGATGTATGTTAAATGGAACTAAGTGCCACGTAGAACTAAGTGCCACGTCATGGTGACGGGGGCCACCTCTAGAGCCTACGGGGGGCCACCTCTAGAGCCCATTACAAGGTTACATGATATATATTTGCGATCACATGGAACTAAGTGCCACGTAGAACTAAGTGCCACGTCATGGTGACGGGGGCCACCTCTAGAGCCCACGGGGGCCACCTCTAGAGCCCATGGTTTGATCACCTGCTTGTTTGATGCCTGAGTACACCGCCCTATAGACTCCACTACTAGGTCTAAACGTAACTGATTTGACTGTAGCAACCATGTAGTAAAAAGATGGATGCATGTCGTGCTACCTAGATAGTAATCACACAAGACTTGAACTTAATACCTGACACATGATTATCCTGTTGCCTGATTATCCTGTTACTTGATTATCCTGTTACCTGATTACCTGGTTACCTGATATCTGATACATGAAACTTGAACATGACACCTGTAACTTGAAATATGAAACTTGATACGTGAAACCTGACACATGAAACATGATACTTGATGTTAGTTACCCCTACAGGTTCACCTGACATATGTTTTACCATTAGCAGTTGTTAACTAGCCTGTTTACTAAGTAGTCCGCCCTTACTAGCTAATTCCTGGTTGTTCCCACTACTTGTTGTATTCCTGTTACATTCTTGATTCCAGTTCCTGTTCCCAATACTTGTACTTGTTTTCACTATTTGTGGCCCTAGCTTGCACTAAGGGCATTTTCTCTTGTTTCCCCTTTGTTTCCCTGTTTATATTATTAAGCAAACTTTGGAGACGAGTTTCCTGCTGGAATTGGCAAGCAGACATTTCAGGTTTTGCTTGGAGCAAGGACCTGTTTAAATAATTGCTTTCCTTAAGGTATTTATTTCTTCTGTTGTTTAAGACTTGCTTCTGAGTTTACACTTGATCCAGATATGGGAACTATTTGAATATTATTATTTGTTTAAATTGTTTTCTGTTGCTTAATAAATTATTCATGCATGCTTGGTTATATATAAATCTGGTTATATTCTTGTTATGATGCTGAGTCGATCCTACAGCTTATGGATGATGTAAAAATCATTCGCTGGGCTTCGTCACGTGCTCGTATTCCATATTTTTGGGAAGCGGGGCGTGACAATAACATCGACTCCCAAGATAGTCAGCTAGATTAGATCAATTCCGAAGATTTTGTCCCCAATCACAATCTCGCAATCCGCATAATACCGATCAGTGGTTAAAGTTTCTCCTGATGGAGTAGGAACTGCTTATATCTTGCCTGAAAAAATCTTCGGTTCAACTCCCAACACTTTAGCAAATTTAGGAGACACAAAAGTATGAGAGGATCCAGTATCGAATAAAACAACAGCTTTCATTCCATTCAAATCAAGTTCCCCTGTTACATAATACACACCCATTACGTAACAGTTCACTAAATAAGCGGGAAAAAGAAACAACAGCCTAACTCCTACGGTTCCTCTTTGCTTCACGAAGTTCTCCCTGTAGTTCATCGACTTCTTCCTTCAGCACATCGGTCATATTCTCCCTCTTCTCGAGTTCCCATACACGATGACTGAGAACTGAAAAGTCGTCCTTACGCTTTGCCAATTGAGCCTCCAGTAATCCGACTCTCTCCGACGGTGTTTCTACCTGCCTCTGAAGAGATATCACAAGACTATTTGGAACTGGTTCTTCTTCTTCGTCAGAAGTGTCATCAGATAAATCCGGAGGTGGGGTGATCTCTCGGGATTCAGGCCATTCTTCTCCGTCAGAATCTGCTTGTCCTGGGTAGTACTCTTCCTCGGAATCTGCTTGTCCAGGATAGTAATCTTCCTCGATGATATGCCAATTGTTGTCTCCAGCAGGATCGAAGTGATCAGCCATCTTAGAAATAGGGAGGAAGAAGCATAAGTCATAGAGCAATACAAATGTAAGTAACTTACATTTAAATCTCTAGACTCAAACACACATTATAATGTCCACTTCTAGGGTGTCGTTCCTTATAAACTTGTTCTAGTGTGAAGCGTGGCTCTGATACCACTCTGTAATGCCCCGAATTTCAAAAAATACTGAATTCGAGATTCCACAGGATCTTTACACTTCTTTCGTACAATTTTACAAGGAAATTAAAACTTTTCACTTTACATCAGAGTTACATGAAAACTTTACACTTTACATTTTACAGCGGAAGCAAATTTACAACATTTAAATAAATATACATCAATATTTGAATAATCTCTAAGCATCTGTGCTTCTTTGATCTTTATCATGTCATTTACCCAGCATACAAAACTGTGGGTACGTCAGTTTATTCAACCGACGAACATTATATACGGCCATCCTCTCTATGCCGTAAATAGTATAACTGATTTTCCATATTTAACAAACACAAACTTGTCACATATCAAACTAAAGGGAATACCCTATTGATGTCGTGTTGTGATTGTGCACTTAGTCCTTAATGCAGTTATTTATATTACATGACACTAATGCACACTTGTTCGGATTCTATGCATCTCATACTACATAGGTCCGAGGGCAAGCCTCTTAATCGTTTTTCATCTTGTAGGGTTCAATCCCTCGTCATGATTTAGTCTACTACTGTAACTACGGTAAGTATCCTAGATGATCTATGAGTAAAAGCTCGTGTACAGAAAATCTGGAGGGGAATCCCATGCCATGTCTTGACGCGTCAAGCATGCATTTTGTGGCAATTCAGCCTCCTTCATGGCACACGATCCTCTTGCAGTCACCAAACATCCCACAAGCATCGCCAAGATCTCGATCTTCTGGAGTAGTGCCCACGCGATGACTTGACGCATCAAGCATGCATTCTGTGGATCACACCCATATCGTAGACTCGAGGCCCTCATACTTGTGTTTTTCTCTCATTTTCATCACCTCTTCACTATGTACTAAATCCTTAAACTTAATGAAATCATGAAAAAAATCAATCTCTTAGAGTTAGCCCTCTCACTACTACCGGTCTTATTTCATTCATTTCACAATGACCCAAACAGGTCTTTTCAATATCAATAATCATAATTCATCACTTTCACTTGCCGGTGTGAGTTTTGGCTACACTCTAATTTTCAATTTCAATTCACAATTCATATGTTTGAGTTTTTCATGCTCAATAACATTCTCTTTTCCAATCACATGATTTCTAAATTATTCATGAGTCCATAATCAGACATGGAATTCAATTATCGTGCATGCATTTCATCAAATATTTATTTCCACATTAAAAATCACATCACCAATTATATGGTCAAAATGAATATTCACAACTCATAATTATCACACTATTCTTCAATAACAATAATTCATACCACTTCACTTCATATATTTTCTTTCTTATTTATATTTCCTTTCTAGCACTTTATTTTAAGTTCTTTTGCAAAGTACAATTTTCACCAAAATATAAGTGTACAACCAAAGTTCCAATTACACCTTTGTTCTCAAAATATACTCTATTTCATTTTAATAAATCCAAATTTATTTTTCATAAGTCCCACATAATTTTAGAATAATAATAATATTTTTTTCATAATTTTTAATTTTCAAAATCCACCCCAAAAAAATATATATTTTCCACAAATTAAACCCAGGCCGAGACCGGGTTTCGAACCAACAACCACAGGGAACCAAGCTGCAAGCGCTGACCACTAGGCCGATCGCACCAAGCGATATAAAAGGGGGTTAAGATCTTTAAATGCTCTCGGTTGAAGTTAATAAATTTTTAAATGCGCACAAAAATACATGGTGCTAACAGGAATCGAACCATCGACCTGTGAGAAGCCCCGCACACTGTAGCGATTAGAAGCCTTCCGACCACTTGAGCTATAGGCTCAGGTTGTCTCAGTACGATTCGAAATCTAATTAAATCAATTCTCTCTGTTTAATAGAACATTTCGATGTTCAAAAGCTCTCATTTGATTTTTGCCTTTACTAAACTTACTGTAAATTTCCAGATTAATCATTCCCATAATAATTTATACTCCAGTAAATTAGAAATAGTTTTTTCAATAACTAAACATATATTTTTCATACCATTAGTTCGAATTATAAGCTACTACTATCACATTTCTTTTTCGACATTTCTTATCCAATTTCAACATCAATGATCTCAAGATTAATTCTCTGTTTTTATTCATTTCACCAACCCACAAATTATATTTAAGTCCTTCATTACAACATTGTCACAAAAAGATACATTCAAGTGCATGAAACAACATTTCGTCTACTAATATTTGTATATAGTTTTTGATGCTAACAATGAGTTTTTCTTTAACCAATCCATAACTATAATTATTTTATACACAACTTAAGTTTGATGATGGAAACACATACAAGCTATTTATTAATAATTCCAATCAACTAATAAGCCATTTTTCCAATTAAAAATGCACTCTTACTAATCTTTTTCATGCATCATCATTTCAATTCAATTCTAGCATGTTTTCTAATTAGAAACATGGAAAATAACCCACCTTAGCATGATATCTAATTAGAAATATGGAAAATAACCCACCTTAATTGGAGAGAAGTCAAATTGCAACACCTCCTAAAAGTCCTTGCCAAAAGTGCTTTCTCCTCCTCCTTGATGTGCACACTCGAGCCTTCCAAAATGTCAACCGAGAGCTCCTTGATGCCGGCCTCTCCTTCCTTGGTGCAAACACAAACTCCTCACACACAACTCTCAATCTCTTAACTCACTTGCTATACTATTAATAATGTATTTTATACTATAGGTCTTGGAGAATTAAAGAGTACAAAAATAACTAGGCTAGGGGGGGTATTTATACTAAAAATTTGGGTAATGGAAGGCTAAGATCAAACTAGGAGTTAGAAACAAAAGGTTAGGATTCAAGGAGGAGTTACAATAACCAACCATGATCAAGTAACCACCATCCATGACTCCACTTGAATTTCCTTTTCCCTCCAAACCCAAAACCGGCCTACTCGTGGTGCATTCGCACGTGTACGTGCAATGCACGTGCATGCACTTTTCTCCATTTAACAAATGTTGTACATTATATTTTCTACAAAAATAATTTTTACAAGATGTTCTACATTACAAGTTGCAATTAAAATAGAAATAATTCATGGGCTTTAATTAATGGGCCAAAATAATAGTTTTATAAAAAATAAATAAATTAGATTTGGGCTAAGAATAAAGCTTATGTTTATTTGAAGGAAAATGGGCCTTTATAAAAATAATTAAAGAACACACATCATCCATAATGGAAAATAATTATAAGATTTCATACAACAAAAATTGCACGTGCACACTATGTGCAAAATAAATAAATAATTTTCATAAATAAAAATCGGGGCATTACAACACTCCCTCCTTAGAATAGTTCCGTCCCCTAAACTACAGTCAAGAGCGAGAAACAAAACACTCACAACAAGCACAAGAAAAATACAAAAATGCAAATCAAGCAAAAAGCTCGGGATAATCTTTCAACATCCTCTCCTTAGACTCCCAAGTAGCCTCTTCAACCAAATGGTTTCTCCAAACTACCTTGACCATCAGTATCGTCTTATTCCTCAAAACTTTCTCTCGACGATCAATAATCTCGATAGGAGACTCGATGTAGTTGAGATCCAAATGCAAACCTTCCGGCACTTCAGGCAAATGATGACTCGGATCTAGAATATAACCTCTCAGCATTGACACATGAAATACCTTGTGCACCTGAGATAACTCTTCCTGTAATTCCAGTTGGTAAGCAGTTTTTCCGATCCTTTTCAATATCTTGTACGGGCCTATAAACCTCGGGCTAACTTTTCGCCTTTGCCAAATCGAATCACACCTTTACTGGGTGATACTTTCAGAAAGACGAAGTCACCTTCCTCAAACTCAAGGTCCCTTCTCCGGTTGTCTGCATAGCTTTCCTGCCTGCTCTGAGCTTCTACCAACCTTTTCCTGATCAGATCAATCTTTTCAGAGGTTTGCTGCACAAGCTCAGGCCCAAACAATTGACGCTCCCCAACTTCAAACCAACAAACAGGTGTCCTGCACTTCCTGCCATACAGAGCTTCGTACGGCACCATCCCAATGCTAGTCTGAAAACTGTTGTTGTAGGCAAACTCTACCAAAGGTAAATAACATTTCCCAACTGCCTCCAAAGTCTAGTACACAACACCGGAGCATATCCTCAAGAATACGGTTGACTCTCTCGGTCTGCCCATCGGTTTGCAGATGAAAAGCAGTGCTGAAATCCGTCTTGGTACCCAAAGCTGTCTGAAGACTCCTCCAGAAATGCAAAGTAAACCACGCATCTCGATCAGACACAATAGTTGACGGAACACCATGAAGCCTGACGATTTCGCCAACAAACAACTCAGCTAACTTGTCCATCGAAGCAGTGAGTTTCATCGCCAAAAAGTGAGCGGACTTGGTTAGTCGATCGACTATAACCCAAATCACATCATTGCCTTTAGGACTCTTGGGCAATCTCGTAATGAAATTCATACTGATGCTATCCCACTTCCATTCCGGAATAGGTAACGGTTGTAATAGACCTCTGGGTCTCTGATTCTCGGCTTTGACTTGCTGACAAACCTCACACTTCGTCACAAACTCAGCCACATCCCGCTTCAAACCTGACCACCAGAAATGCGATTTGATGTCTCTGTACATCTTAGTACTTCCAGGATGTACCGACAAAAGAGTAGCATGCGCCTCCTGAAGAATACTCTCTTTCAGGTCCGCCTGATTTCGAACGCATAGTCTATCTCCGAACCACAGCACTCCATCCCTGATTTGAAATCCAGGCAACCTGCCAGCACCAACCTGCTCTTTCATCTCCAAGATATCAGCATCAACCTCCTGACTTACAATGATCCTTCTATTCAGTGTAGGCTGAAGCCTCAACTGAGCTAAAGATGCTCTCAATCCTTGCAAGACAACTTCAATACCTGCTCGATCCAACTCCTCCATCAGATGCTTCTGAGTTGTAATCAAACTGGATAAACTGCTCTTGTGACTAAGTGAATCAGCAACAATATTAGCTTTCCCAGGATGATACTTGATCTCAGGTCGCATGTCCTCAAGCACTTCCAACCATCTCCGCTGCCTCAAATTCAGATCCTTCTGCTGATATATGTACTTCAAACTCTTGTGGTCCATGTACATGTTCAATTTCTCACCGTACACGTAGTGTCTCCATTGCTTCAGGGCAAGGATAATCACATCCAACTCCAGATCATGAGTCGGGTAATTCTTCTCATACGGTCGTAGTTGCCTAGACCCATAAGCGATTACTCTTCCTTCTTGCATTAAGACACAACCAAGCCCACGATGTGAAGCATCGCTGTAAACATCATACTCAACACCTGCTCTAGACAAAGCCAAAATAGGTGCAGTAGTCAGTTTCTCTTTCAACTCCTGAAAGCTTGCCTCACATTGCTCAGTCCACTTGAAGTTCACATTCTTCTTGGTCAAACTAGTAAGCGGCACAGCTAACTGAGCATAACCTTGAATGAACCTCCTTTAGTATCCAGTTAATCCAAGAAAACTTCTGACTTCCTTTACTGTAGTAGGCCTAGCCCAATCTCTCACTGTCTCTATCTTCTGAGGGTCAGTTGCCACTCCCTCCTTAGAAAGGATGTGACCTAGGAATGCCACTTCAGATTTTCAGAAATTATACTTGGATAGCTTGGCATACAACTCCTGCTCTTTCAGCTTCTTCAAAACTACTGCCAGATGCTCGGTGTGCTCCTCGTCTGACTTGGAGTACACGAGGATATCGTTGATATACACCACGACGAAAGGATCAATGAACGGCCTCAGAACTTTGTTCATCAAATCCATGAAGATTGCGGGTGCATTCGTCACTCTAAATGGCATAACTAAGAATTCGTAATGTCCATGTCGAGTTCTAAATGCAGTTTTGTGCACATCCTCAGCTTTCACTCGAACTTGGTGATATCCTGATCGAAGATCTATTTTGGAGAAAACAGATGCTCCTTATAGACGATCGAACAAGTCATCAATTCGGAGAATATGATACTTATTCTGAATAGTGACCTTATTCAGCTCTCGGTAATCGATACACATTCTCATCGATTCATCCTTCTTCTTTACCAAAAGCACTGGTGCTCCCCAAGGTGACGCACTAGGTTGAATAAAGCCTTTCTCCAACAGTTCCTCAATCTACCGTTTCACCTCATCCTGCTCTACTGGAGTCATCCTATACGGTGCCTTAGAAATGGGTTCACTTCCCGGTTGAACAGTGATGCTGAACTCTACATCACGATGCGGGGGTAACCCAGGAAAGTCATCCAAGAACACAGTCGGATAGTCCCGTACCACAGGAATCCTTTGCACTTCCACAAGAATCTCTTCCTTGCGGATAGCTGCCACCAGCCTAGAACACTTCTTCTTCCCTTGGAAAGTGACTTCAGGTCCACCTGGAGCCTTCACTGTTACCGTCTTGGTTTGGCACTCGATGCTTGCACTGTACACCGACATCCAATCAATGCCAATGATAACATCGACTCCCAAGATAGTCAGCTAGATTAGATCAATTCCGAAGATTCTGTCCCCAATCACAATCTCGCAATTCGCATAATACCGATCAGTGGTTAAAGTTTCTCCTGATGGAGTAGCAACTGCTAAGATCTTGCCTGAAAAAATCTTCGGTTCAACTCCCAACACTTTAGCAAATTTAGGAGACACAAAAGTATGAGAGGATCCAGTATCGAATAAAACAACAGCTTTCATTCCATTCAAATCAAGTTCCCCTGTTACATAATACACACCCATTACGTAACAGTTCACTAAATAAGCGGGGAAAAAGAAACAACAGCCTAACTCCTACTGTTCCTCTTTGCTTCACGAAGTTCTCCCTGTAGTTCATCGACTTCTTCGTTCAGCACATCGGTCATATTCTCCCTCTTCTCGAGTTCCCATACACGATGACTGAGAACTGAAAAGTCGTCCTTACGCTTTGCCAATTGAGCCTCCAGTAATCCGACTCTCTCCGACGGTGTTTCTACCTGCCTCTGAAGAGATATCACAAGACTATTTGGAACTGGTTCTTCTTCTTCGTCAGAAGTGTCATCAGATGAATCCGGAGGTGGGGTGATCTCTCGGGATTCAGGCCATTCTTCTCAGTCAGAATCTGCTTGTCCTGGGTAGTACTCTTCCTCGGAATCTGCTTGTCCAGGATAGTAATCTTCCTCGATGATATGCCAATTGTTGTCTCCAGCAGGGTCGAAGTGATCAGCCATCTTAGAAATAGGGAGGAAGAAGCATAAGTCATAGAGCAATACAAATGTAAGTAACTTACATTTAAATCTCTAGACTCAAACACACACTCTAATGTCCACTTCTAGGGTGTCGTTCCTTATAAATTTGTTCTAGTGTGAAGCGTGGCTCTGATACCACTCTGTAATGCCCCGAATTCCAAAAAACACTGAATTCGAGATTCCACAGGATCTTTACACTTCTTTCGTATAATTTTACAAGGAAATTAAAACTTTTCACTTTACATCAGAGTTACATGAAAACTTTACACTTTACATTTTACAGCGGAAGCAAATTTACAACATTTAAATAAATATACATCAATATTTGAATAATCTCTAAGCATCTGTGCTTCTTTGATCTTTATCATGTCATTTACCCAGCATACAAAACTGTGGGTACGTCTGTTTATTCAACCGACGAACATTATATACGGTCATCCTCTCTATGCCGTAAATAGTATAACTGATTTTCCATATTTAACAAACACAAACTTGTCACATATCAAACTAAAGGGAATACCCTATTGATGTCGTGTTGTGATTGTGCACTTAGTCCTTAATGCAGTTATTTATATTACATGACACTAATACACACTTGTTCGGATTCTATGCATCTCATACTACATAGGTCCGAGGGCAAGCCTCTTAATCGTTTTTTATCTTGTAGGGTTCAATCCATCGTCATGATTTAGTCTACTACTGTAACTACGGTAAGTATCCTAGATGATCTATGAGTAAAAGCTCGTGTACAGAAAATCTGGAGGGGAATCCCATGCCATGTCTTGACGCGTCGAGCATGCATTTTGTGGCAATTCAGCCCCCTTCATGGCACACGGTCCTCTTGCAGTCACCAAACATCCCACAAGCGTCGCCAAGATCTCGATCTTCTGGAGTAGTGCCCACGCGATGACTTGACGCATCAAGCATGCATTCTGTGGATCACACCCATATCGTAGACTCGAGGCCCTCATACTTGTGTTTTTCTCTCACTTTCATCACCTCTTCACTATGTACTAAATCCTTAAACTTAATGAAATCATGAAAAAAATCAATCTCTTAGAGTTAGCCCTCTTACTACTACCGGTCTTATTTCATTCATTTCACAATGACCCAAACAGGTCTTTTCAATATCAATAATCATAATTCATCACTTTCACTTGCCGGTGTGAGTTTTGGCTACACTCTAATTTTCAATTTCAATTCACAATTCATATGTTTGAGTTTTTCATGCTCAATAACATTCTCTTTTCCAATCACATGATTTCTAAATTATTCATGAGTCCATAATCAGACATGGAATTCAATTATCGTGCATGCATTTCATCAAATATTTATTTCCACATTAAAAATCACATCACCAATTATATGGTCAAAATGAATATTCACAACTCATAATTATCACACTATTCTTCAATAACAATAATTCATACCACTTCACTTCATATATTTTCTTTCTTATTTATATTTCCTTTCTAGCACTTTATTTTAAGTTCTTTTGCAAAGTACAACTTTCACCAAAATATAAGTGTACAACCAAAGTTCCAATTACACCTTTGTTCTCAAAATATACTCTATTTCATTTTAATAAATCCCAATTTATTTTTCATAAGTCCCACATAATTTTAGAATAATAATATTATTTTTTTCATAATTTTTAATTTTCAAAATCCACCCCAAAAAAAATATATTTTCCACAAATTAAACCCAGGCCGAGACCGGGTTTCGAACCAACAACCACAGGGAACCAAGCCGCAAGCGCTGACCACTAAGCCGATCGCACCAAGCGATATAAAAGGGGGTTAAGATCTTTAAATGCTCTCGGCTGAAGTTAATAAATTTTTAAATGCGCACAAAAATACATGGTGCTAACAGGAATCGAACCATCGACCTGTGAGAAGCCCCGCACACTGTAGCGATTAGAAGCCTTCCGACCACTTAAGCTATAGGCTCAGGTTGTCTCAGTACGATTCGAAATCTAATTAAATCAATTCTCTCTGTTTAATAGAACATTTCGATGTTCAAAAGCTCTCATTTGATTTTTGCCTTTACTAAACTTACTGTAAATTTCCAGATTAATCATTCCCATAATAATTTATACTCCAGTAAATTAGAAATAGTTTTTTTCAATAATTAAACATATATTTTTCATACCATTAGTTCGAATTATATGCTACTACTATCACATTTCTTTTTCGACATTTCTTATCCAATTTCAACATCAATGATCTCAAGATTAATTCTCTGTTTTTATTCATTTCACAAACCCACAAATTATATTTAAGTCATTCATTACAACATTGTCACAAAAAGATACATTCAAGTGCATGAAACAACATTTCGTCTACTAATATTTGTACATAGTTTTTTATGCTAACAATGAGTTTTTCTTTAAGCAATCCATAACTATAATTATTTTACACACAACTTAAGTTTGATGATGGAAACACATACAAGCTATTTATTAATAATTCCAATCAACTAATAAGCCATTTTTCCAATTAAAAATGCACTCTTACTAATCTTTTTCATGCATCATCATTTCAATTCAATTCTAGCATGTTTTCTAATTAGAAACATGGAAAATAACCCACCTTAGCATGATATCTAATTAGAAATATGATAAATAACTCACCTTAATTGGAGAGAAGTCAAATTGCAACACCTCCTAAAAGTCCTTGCCAAAAGTGCTTTCTCCTCCTCCTTGATGCGCACACTCGAGCCTTCCAAAATGCCAACCGAGAGCTCCTTGATGCCGGCCTCTCCTTCCTTGGTGCAAACACAAACTCCTCACACACAACTCTCAATCTCGATCTGTTAATTTCCAAAGCTTTGCCGGAGTAAGGTACGGGAAGCCAGGAGGATTTGACCTCCCGAGGTGCTCACATCCCTATGCGCGGGGGTTTTGTGTGTTGGTATATATAAGTTCATAACTCGGGTCAGGAATGAACATGCATGCATAAGTTCCTAGGTGGACATGGGGAATCAATCAGTCGGAGTGATCGGATTCAACGCAGCTTTTTGAGGAGGTCGTACACGGGTACCAAGTGGCGGTGACTACTTGGGCACTGCAGGGGCGGAACTAGACCGACCTACTGCAACCTCCTTGGGCGATGGACAATCTATTGGGAACTAGAGTGAGTACAAGAGTAGGGTGTATGGCGAGGGTTCGAATCCCTAAATTGTGGAGAAAGACGACTAGATTTGGGGGCATATGTAGTATGGGATGCATTCGTGCTCCAAAGTCTTGCTTGCATTAGAGTCAGGCATTTGAGTTTGCTGCATCTAGTCATAAGGTCATGGCATAACACTGCACTAGAACCCAAACCCTTATTTTGGCACTTCACCTTTCTATTTTGCATGAATTATTGGTTGTGATTGAATTTTAGAGGATCGCTGTTATCACCAGCTTTGCGTCAATCGAAGTACTGACGTTCCCCACCTTGTAGTATCCGGAGCCGATCTACAGGTACTACAGAGCTCGAGTTGGTCCAAGGATCCAAGGGATATATGTAAGTAATGCTATATTGTTGTAAATATTGTAATTTTTATTTGAACATTGTAACACTTGTAAATGTAATATTTATATGGAATAAAAGTTTTAAATTTTCCTGTACTTTCTGTGATTTGGCTATTTTGAAGTTCGACTCCTGGAGTAGGGTCCCAGGTTCCTGGTATGGGGATTTGGGGTGCTACAGAAGTTGGTATCAGAGCAGACTTCAAATATTAGTCCAAATATTAGTCTAGAATTTATGACGGAATCGGATTTGCATTCCCGTAGCAGTGGAAAAGTGAATTTGAGTACCAATAGATGCTGCTGTCCAGAACCGGCATTGTTATGTTTTTGCATATAAACCCTCTATTTTCCATATTTAATTAGTTGAACTATGTAAATTTCATTTATTGAATAGCCTGATACCTTCTTGATATTGTATTAATGCTACCATTCTCATAGATTGTACCCGTTGCATAATTCTTGATACTACCGTTCTCATTGATCGTACTGATTGCATATCTATAATTAATCGTAATAAAATGATAATAAGACGGGGTAATAAGGGTCGACTTAGTAGTGAACAATATAGGAGACTGTACTCGAAAGGAAATATTGGTCACAACCCATATTGGTCATTGTTATTTGTAGCGCCCCAAATTTCTAATATGAGAGCTTAGAAAATAAGTGGCGAAATCCCAGCAATCCACTTCAATACAACAATAAACACCAACAACACCACTAAAATTTTCTTCTTTATTACAACAATTATTACAATTACAGCGGAAGTCTAAACATCTCAACACAAATTAATATTTTATTTACAACTCAATAATGATCTCAAATATCCTTTATAGTTTTACACCAATCACTAAATAATCCAATTATCTCAAACTGCCCACTCAAGCATCCAACCTCCAATCTAAGCAATAACCTGCAACATGTGAGGCTAGAGTTGAACCCTAACCCCAAAACTACGGGGTCAGCCATAAATGGTGTGAGTGGTGACAAATCAAACAAAACATCATGAATGCACTGAAATAATAATATCCAACAAATTATACTCAAACACTAAAGTATGAAGTAACGACCAAAAGAATAAAGGGTGATATCAAATCCAAAAGCCAAGTGTGTAAAAACAGGAAATCCGAATGCATAAATGTGTTTCAAGAAAACATCATGACTACATGCTGACAACGATGACTACTAAGAGATGAAGATAAACTATGATAATTTGCCCATGCTTGATCATTCCGGAGATTGATCCCACATCACAGATATTTTCCCTGGATAATTCAGGAGATCATCCCACATCTAAACATAGACTCATCATCACAATAATACCCCAAAAGTGTCGCCTCGACTCCGATCATTCCGTAGTTCAATCCCACATCACAAGATAATTACTTGGATAATTTAGGAGATATACCTCACATCACAGGTTAACTACCTGGATAATTCCGGAGATAAATCACACATCACAAGTTAACTACTTGGATAATTCAGGAGATTAAATCCTACATCAAAAGCCATACTGAGGTGCATAACTCAAGTTCCCATTCGTCATGACACTACTAATGCCTGTCCTTATTAATTTGGGTTACTGAACAAATCTCCTAGAGTAGTGTACCCTACCGGACTAAAAATCTGAATAACTGAAAGTTTGCCTCGATGGGCCTCAACAAATAACTGAACAAACACCGGTATACTAGGGTCACCTACCTCTAGAGACTCAAAAAACAAATATCTGAACAAATTCCACTTAACAAGTGGCTCAACAAAATATCTCAAAATCATGTTCTTAACTGAACATCTCAAAAACAAATACTTAACTGAACATCTTAAAATCAACACTAAACAAAATATCTCACAATCAAATACAAAGATCCTTCAGGACCAGTCGACTGCACATCAGATCAGTAGACTGTCCAGAGGACATAATCCAACATTTCTCAAAAATAAACTAAGGAAAGATCAGTCGACTGTCCCGACAGGACTGAACAAATTACAGACAGAAGACCAGTCGACTGACCTCAGTCTAGGTCGACTGTCCCGAACAAAACTCAAGGACTAAAAATACACAGTAGGCTCGTACCAGTCGACTGCTTCGCAGTCCAGTCGACTGTCGGCTACAGGTTTACAAAAAGTATAGGTCTGAACACAAATCAAACGGGAGTATTCTAAAGATTCACTGATCATAAAATTAATTTATATCCAGGCAAATAAACAATTCTCAATAATCTCCATCCTGATTACATTACTCAATCAATCCATTTCTCCAATCTCATATTCTCATGATCTCAATTCTTAATTCTCCCATTAGGGTTTTTCTCAACAAAATGTCTTCCATAACTTAATCCAAATCTGATTTACAACCATAAGGTCCAGGTGTTTACCATCTAATCACAACAAAATCAATTCTTAATATGTCTCCCAACAACACGATCTCATAGATCAACATTTCCTCAACAAATCTTAGTATTTTCTCATACATGGTTCAAATATCATACAAGAGTTCTCATCCTCCATAACAAATAAAAGATCCATACCATACATTCAACGGGACTAACAAAATAATGGCATAATGATCACAAACAAGCATAACAAGATCTTACGTCATTCATCAATCAAGACAAACAAAACAAGCAAAGCAAAACAAAACAACAAAACAAACCACTCACCTTTGTTTTGATGAAAATCCGCCAAAAGCTTTCTCCTTGCTAGATCCAAGAATCCTCCTTTTCGCTCCTCAAAATAATCTCAAAATTCTGTGAGTTCTCAATGACGGCTGGGAAAAAGGATTTCCCTTATATATGCCGGATAGAATATTAGGGTTATATTCTCTCTTTTGCAAAATACTCCTTTCCAAAATACATCTTGCATATATAATTCTATTCTTGAAATTTAAATCAAATATCATTTAAGTTAGGATCTAATAGAAAATATATTTCCAAATTTCAACAAATACTGATCGGAATGTCCAGCAAATGCATTTTTGCGCTTTAAACCCCCAAAACGTCAATTTTGCAAATAAGTCCTTCTTTTCCCAAAAATTGCAAATAGTACTAATTAATTTTCAGAAAAATCTGGAAAAATACTAAATAATTTTCAAATAATAAATAATGGTTTTTCTTAAAGAAAGCTTAATTTTTCAAACTTCTCAAAAGTCATTTGCACGTGTTTTGTAAAAGATAACTTTCTTAGAAAATATTTAGTAAATCCTCAAAAATCATTTAAATTCATTTTCAAATAATTAAAATAATATTTGAAAATACGGAGTTCTACATTATTGGTCATATTGGTCATCGATTGATTGTGGATTACTGACTACAGTATCCAGATTTATCGTGTATTGGTCATCGGTCATCGATCATTGGTCATTGATATTGTAAGACCCGAGTACATGACCCTGTAAAGTTCACCACTATAGTCTAAATGTTCACTTGTTTGTATGCACCCGTACCTGTGGTATGAGACGCATGATTGTGTGCATTAGATAAGTTAATAAAATATTGATAGACCTAAAGAATGACACTAAACATCGACTATTGATTTATTGAATATTTATTGTTTTTTATCAACCACTGTTTATTGATTGTTGACTATCGACTATTGACCTCATTGACTATTGTTTATCGATCATTGATTATTGACTAATGCATTATTGACCATAGAATATTGATCCAATTATTGACTATTGTTTATCGATTATTATTTTACTGATTATTAACAATTATTTATCTACCATTGTACCGTTGATTATCGACTTTTGATCTTGTTATCGTTTATCATTTATTGACCTCTGATATTGTCCCAGTTTCTTGTTTAATGTTGTATTGTACCATATTGTTTCATTGCTTGCTACTCCTTGTCGCCTGACGCTTGCTCTAATAGGTACTCTTCATCTTTCTTTTGAGTTATTGTTTATACAGGTATAGATGATGAGATACTGAAAGAACTTGGCGAACTGTTTACTGCATTGTGCATTCTTGGACTTTTTGTATGTTCTTATATACCAGATATTAGTTATTGTATTATATTCTTGTTCTTGTAATTATTATTGTATTATAAAGCTTACTGGTATAATACAACTTATGGATGATATTAGTTGATATACTTCTCTCATTCGCTGGGCCTCAGTTATGTGTCCGTGTTTCCGTATAACGGGAAGCGGGGCGTGACAATTCATTGGTTTTATAAATTGTTTTTTCCATGAAAGTACTTCAGGATAACATAAATGAAACACAAATTGGTATATAGGGTTCTTGGGCGGGTTAGTTATGGGTTTGGGCGCTCCGTTTATCATGTTCAAATTGAGCAGATCATGGAAATAATAAAAATACTGCCGATAAATTTATTAAGGTTCCTAACCTTCCGAAAAAACATTTTTTTTCTTGGTTTAGGTTTAGCAAATTCAGGTACAACACAATCCGATGCAGTAGCCTATCTCAACTATGTAGTAAATGCCCAAGCAACTAAACTAGAGACTACCTTTACTACAATTAAAATAGACCGTCATTTTATGACATAATTTCAACTGAACGAGCAATAAAATCAAAATGCTGAAGTTACATCTAAATGTTAATGTCTGTAAAGGTACTCACAAAACACTCATGTATAACATACACCATTCACACATGAGAAATGCTAGACTTACATGAGATTCTACCCCAAACTTACATGAGACTTGTCTTTTAGTAATTGTTGGGTCTTGTCTATTTGTCTTTTAGTGATTAATGGACACACCAACCACTAAAAGACAAGCCCCATATACATTTGGGGTAGAATTTCATGTATGTCTAGCATTTCTCTTCACACATACCCATACAATATAACATATACTAAATTTACTAGACTTATGAGCTCCTGCAATGGATGTTTTCCTCATAATTCCAGGCATTAAAAGCGTAGGTTACTCCCTCAAATTATATTAATACCCAATGATGCAAAAAACAGGCATAAAAATATGGACATTCAAAATCATATGCAATAAGCTGCCACATGTCCATATAAATACATTCCTCTCAGAGTTAAGAGTTACTCTCTCTGTTACAAAATGTAAGTCTTTAAGGTTTTTACGCGAAACACCTAGGTTAGTGAATTGAGAAATAAATATCCATCTTAATTGAACCTATTAATTAACTTATTAAGCTCACAAGGGTAAAATCGGTTGTGTGGCTAAGAAATTAATTAATGAGAGAGTGAGAGTAAAGAAATTAATTAATGAGAGAGTGAGAGTATAAAGACATTCCGTTAGAAAGCAAAAACAACTTATATTTTGGTTCAAAAAAATAAAGGCTAAAAATTACTTTTTGGAACGGAGGGAGTAATATTCATGATGAAAACACGCAGTGCATTTTTTCCCCTCCAAAACTGATACAAAATTTGAGATGAAAAAGGTGCAGCCAAAAGCTACATGTCCACACAACTATACAAACACATACGTTGGAGTCATTATACTTACTGAAATCGTTCTATTATACTACAATTACCTACACATTCTCAACCTCGTAATTGTCAAAGAAGTGCTCCAAACTGCTATCACAGCCGCAACCAGTCCTCTAGTATTGATGCTAACATCAGTAACAGTACAAACTGCAGCACCCAGAAGAACTACCATTATGCTGAGCTTCGTACTGCGGGAGTAGCGTACCTTATCAAACATAACTTCAAATTGATATAATACTGGTATTATACACAACTTTGCTATCTGACTGTCAATACGGCTATTTTGTTAATTCAGAAGGGGTAAATGGTCAAATTTGAAAGAACATATATTGGCCACAAAAAACTGACCTGGTAAAATCCAACAGAATTCCACATCAAACTGACATTCATACCAACAATTAACAAGTTTGCAAAAAGGACAAACTTTAGAAGTTCAGGCAATGGTAAATGCGAGGGCTTGATGTATCCCAACCACTGAAGTATGAGAGTCATGACTGTTGTAGCGGAAAAATGCAGGCCTGTTAGTGTTGTAGCTGCAGGAAACAATGACGAGAAATGTGTAAGAAAAATAAATACATCAATGCATAGAATCAATCAAGAGCTGCATGATAATACTAAAACTAAATAACTCAAAACTTGTGTATAAATGAATGCAAGATACGCCTCAACTACAACAGTAATAAGAATTACGAGAGCAGCTACTTTTAAAATATCGAATAACAATTAGGATAGAACAGACATTTAGCAGAGATATACTATGTTGCATGAATACTTGCATAGAATACAGATGTTTAAAAGACATGAACATGGACACGACAACACGAAAATTCTGAAAAATAAAAGGACGTGGAATTTATACATATACATACAAGCAGGGGCGGAGCCAAGATTGAGGGGAGGGGGTGCAAAAAAAAAAGATTTATCTTTCAATATAAAAACAATTTTCGAAAGATAGCTATGATTTGAACCCCCAACTTCTCATTTACGACACTATCCACTAGACCAAACTAGTGTTGTGATTTTTGTGAAATATTTATGGAGGGGCTATATGTTGAATCCTAACTGCGGAATAAACTCAACAACGACGACGAGATGCAAGAACTATAGAATCAAAACAAGAGAAGAAAGAACAAGCAAAGTTGACACACAAGAGCACACAAGATTTTTATCGAGATTCACCCAAACAATGACTAATTTTCCGCGCAGAGGCACTCCTGCGATTTCCACTGGAAATATAAAAATTAGGTTTACAAATCTCTCAAGAACTCACCACCAAGGTGTAGGATTTCTCTCTATCTCGCTCTCTCTTAATGACGGCTGGTAGATCTTTATTTTCTTTTCTCTTAATCCTAAAATCGTACACAATACAATATATATAGAATTCCCCAACTTTCCATCTCAGTCGCTCATCAATCAGCGTCAGGACGGTCGACCACAACTTTACGACGGTCGACTGGTCCTTTCCTCGACTGCACGAAATTCAACAGAGAGCAGGTCGGTCGACTGCGTGGTCGACCGGTCACTTCTTCAAGATTGCAGGTTGAACCAGAGAGCGGGACGGTCGACTGCACGGTCGACCGGTCATCGGTCGGGGGGTGCGGTCGACCGCACGGTCGACCGCAACTCTGCTGTAGCCACTTGCTCCCACTTCGACTCTTCTTCTCGCCTTTCTTTTTCAACCTCATTATCGTGTATTGGATCGACAAACCCCAATAATCTCCTACTTGGAGACATATACACGAAGTCTCTAACCTGTTCTTCATTGTTCCATTGGCCTAGTCTTGGTCTGTGCCTCTCCGAGTCTCCTCAACAATTAACCTAGAGATAATCCGATAGCGGTATAGCAAAACTGATGTTTCTTGCTATCCACCATCTTAGTGAGCATGCCCGCCGGATTCTTAGTACCAAGAATCTTACACTACAACATATATGGCTTTCCATAGTGGATTTATTATAGCGTTTAAGTGTAAATGCTATTGAAAGTGATCAATAATAGCATTTCTGAATAAAATGCTATCTTTGATTAATTTTTAAATTTATTCTTAGCTACGACAGCGTTTTTAAAATGCTGTATTTTTTACAGCGTTTTAGAAATGCTATAATATCTGTAAATAAACTTAAGTGGTAAAGATAAAAAAGAAAATTCTAATTAAAATCCAAATTATTCTCAAAGCAGTTCATTTTCTCCTCCTCCTCTTATTTTTCTTCAATTATCACAATCCCAATTAGGGTTTCCATCCCAAATTCAGTCACCCCTAAAAACCAAAAATGATTTTCCTCCTCCTCCTTCCCCCATCGCCGCTACCTGCCCCTTTGGCACCGCCGCCCCCGTCCCCTTCCACCATCGCCGCTCCTTCCCCCATCGCCGCGACCCGCCCCCTTCGGCGCCGCCTTCCCCCTCCCCTTCCCCCATCACCGCCACCCCGCCCTCTTCGGCGCTTCTCTTCATCAATCAAATTGTTAGGGTTAGGGTTGCGAATTAGTTTTCATCGATTTCTTCTCAACCGCCATTTCTTCTCAACCGCCATTCTGACAATTAGTTAGCGTACCTTATCAACTAATTAGTTAGCTTCAACCATTTCTTCTCAACCGCCATTCTGACAAAATGATATCTCATTTGAATGTGCCGAGTCCTAGAGTGATATGGCGAGTTTTTCGCCAAGAAAACTGCATTTTGATTGTCACACCATGGTTCACCTATGGGTTGCTTCCTGCCCAACTGTTTCATAAGCTCTGAAATCCACAACATGTCTTTCGTCACTTCCATAAGTGCCATATACTTTGACTCCGTGGTTGACTGCGCTACAACCTTTTGTAACTGCGAAGCCCAACTAACAACTGTTCCTCCAACTGTAAATACATACCTTGTAGTACTTCTGCAACCATCACGGTCGCCAAAAAAATCTGCATCTACATAACCATGTATATGCAAAGAATCTCTCCCAAAACAAAGAGAGTGATCTGAAATACCTGCTAGATATCTAAGAATCCACCTTACTGTATCCCAATATTGTTTACCTGGAGTTTTCATGTAACGGCTGACAACTCCCACTGCTTGTGCGATGTCTGGTCTGGTAGACATCATCGCATACATTAAACTCCCAACGGCTGAGGCATAAGGAATAGCAGCCATTTCCTCCATCTCTGCCTCTGTTTTAGGACACAAGTCCATTGATAACTTGAAGTGAGCAGCAAAGGGACAAGTGACTGGCCTCACGCCATCCATATTGAATCTCTTCAACACTTTCTTCACATAGTCCGTTTGCGATAACCAAAGCTTCTTACTACTCCTATCTCTGCTAATTTTCATGCCGAGGATTTGCTTTGCTTCACCCAAGTCCTTCATTGAAAACTCCGAAGCTAGCATCTTTTTCACTTCCTTGATTTTCTCCATACATGAACCTGCTAACAGCATGTCGTCCACATACAATGCCAAGGTATCTATTTTATTGTTCTCATATCTATGAACATACACACAACGATCCGTTTCGCACCTATCGAAACCTTTCCCCCTCATGAAGCAATCAAATTTCAAGTACCATTGCCGCGGTGCTTGTTTGAGCCTATAAAGACTCTTCTTCAATCGACACACCACGTCTTTCTTTCCTTTAGCTTCAAAACCTGTGGGTTGTTTCATGTACAACTCTTCTTCGACATCACCATGGAGAAATGCTGTCTTCACATCCAACTGCTCTAAGTGCAAGTCTTTAACTGCCATAATACTGAGCAAAACTCTAATAGAAGCCATCTTCACAACCAGTGCAAAGATCTCACTATAATCAACACATTCTCTTTGAGAGAATCCTTTCACAACAAGCCTTGCCTTGTACCTGTTACTGCTATCTGCCTCATCTTTGACTCTGAAAACTCATTTGTTCATAAGAGCGCGCTTCTCTGCGAATAACTTGGTCAACTCTCAAGTTTGGTTCTGTTCCAAAGAGTTCATCTCGTCCCTCATGGCTGACTCCAACTTAATTCGAGCCTCATCCCTCAAAGCCTCCTGATGAGTCTCTGACTCTCCTGAATTCGTGTACAGAACGTGCTCGTGAACAACACTAGCTGATGGATCAAATATCCTGGTTGGCCTCCTCTCTCGTGTCTATCTTCTTAACATGGGTACCGGTTCACCAACCGGTTCAGGTTTTCCGAACTGTTCTGGTTGTACCTGTTTGTCTTGGATAACCTGGTCATTCCTAATAGGCTCACCATGAGCCTCCTGTGCTGCCTGTGGTACCTGTACCTGCTGCTGCACTGTAGAGCCCCCACTACTAGGGCCGCCTTCAGAATTTGAGTCTGAGTCTGAGTCTGAACCCCAATCTGATTCTGAACTGGTTGTACTTTCTTGACTTGTGTGTCTGTCCTTGTATAAAACCTCTTTATTGAACACTACATTCCTATTGCGAATGACTTTGTTATCCAAAAAATCTCAAAGCCTGTAACCATACTCATCGCCACCATAGCCAATGAAAACACACCTCTTGGACTTAGAGTCCAACTTCTTTCTTTCTTCCCTGTCAATTAGTGCATATGTCATACAACCATAAACTTTTAAGTGCAAATAATTAACAAGTTTTACCTGACCATAGTTCTTCTGGAATGGCCCCATCAAGGGTACTAGACTGGCAATGATTAATCAAGTATACTGTCGTATCAACTGTAGCAGCCCAAAGATGGACCAGAAGACCCGCATGAAGTCTCATGCATCTTGCCTTTTCGAGTATCGTGTGGTTTATCCTTTCTGCTATACCATTCTTCTGTGGAGTCTTAGGAACTGTCTTGATTCCGCTGATACCTTCCTTTGCCAGATAGTTAAAAAACTCTTTGCTTGTGTACTCACCTTCATTGTCTGACTTTATTGCTTTCACCTTGCACCCGTCTCATTCTCAACCATGGCCTTCCATGCTCTGAATGCCTCAAATACTTTTGATTTCTCGCAAATTGCATAAACCCAAACCTTTCTTGTAGCATCATCTATGAATGTGATGAAGTATCTCTTACCACCATAAGAGAATTCCTGAGCTGGACTCCACACATCTGTATGTACCAACTCTAGCTTTCCAAGCTTCATCTCACGTCCACCCAACTGAAAGCTAACCGTCTTCTGTTTTCCCATCACACAATTCTCACAAAAATCCATCTCTACCTTCTTCAGCCCCGACAAATGATCTCTAGAACAAAGCTGCTTGATACCCCTATCACCAAGGTACCCCAACCTAACATGCTATAGAATTGAAGAGAAACTACCTACTGATGCTGTAGCGATGATATCACCTGAATCACCTCCCATGAGTAAGTACAACGTGTCACCACACTTTCCTTTTGCCACCAACCTGGTACATGTAGTCACCTTCCATTCTCCATGCCCAAAAGTTATTGTAAACCCTTCTTTGTCTAGTTTGCTAGTTGAGATCAAGTTTTTCTTCAAGCTCGGAATATGTCTTGTACCATACAAGACCAATTTCCTACCATTGCGAGCCTTCACTCTCACAGTGCCTCTATCTACAACTGGACTTATCTGCCCATTACCAACTGAAACTGCACCAAAATTACTTGTCCTGTAATCCTAAAAAACATCCCTTACAGAGGGTACAATGATAAGAAGCACCTGAGTCTATACCCCAATCATCTTGCAAAAAATTAAATCCAGCAGATAAACACAATTCATCTAGACGAGGTTTAATACTTACCACATTGGCTACCTGTGACCCTGCTTGTGCTTTCTTATACTCCTCGCATTTGTCTCTCCTGTGTCCTGGCTTCTTGCAGTACCAACACTCACCTTTGCAATGTTTGGTTCTTGACTTGGACCTGTGATTCCTGCTCTGCAACCTCTCTCTGTTGTTACTTCTACCACAGTTATCAACTGACAGCACGGTATTGCTAGGATATGACATTGAAGTCTCTCCATGTCTTTTCCTTCTTGCATCCTGATTCATAATGCTGCTTATAACATCCTTTAGGGTTGTCGTATCAGTCATGGTGCTAGTAATAGCCTGCTCTACTGTGCCGTAACTGTCGGGAAGACTGGATAGCAACAACAACGATTGTGCCCTCTCCTCAAATTTTAAACCCGACGATTCCATCTGATTGTAAACCATACAGAAATTGTTGATGTGCTCAGCAACCGAACCCCTTTCCGACAACTTCAAGTTAACCAACTTCTTTAGATGTAAGATCTGGTTCGCTGCATTCCGCTTCTCAAACATATCTGTCAATATCTCCATTGCCTCCTTTGCGGTTTTTGCCTTCTCAATGTGCTATAGCGCCTTCCTGCTGAGCGAGAACTGAATCTACCTAAGCACTTTCTGATCCAAACTATTCCAGCCCGCCAACGCAACCGGATCGACCTCCGCCCTTTCTGGCTTCACACTAAACAACGATCATCTAGATCCTTCTGTCGGAGATACTCAATCATTTGGATCTTCCACATTGTGAAATCCGTTCCATCGAACTCCTTGACTCTACTCTTGTCCCCCATCTCAATCAATACTACCAACCTGTAGCTCTGATACCACTTGGTTGAATTTTAACTGCGGAATAAACTCAACAACGACGACGAGATGCAAGAACTATAGAATCAAAACAAGAGAAGAAAGAACAAGCAAAAGCAACACACAAGAACACACAAGATTTTTATCGAGGTTCACCCAAACAATGGCTACTTCCCCGCGCAGAGGCACTCCTGCGATTTCCATGAGAAATATGAAGATTAGGTTTACAAATCTCTCAAGAACTCACCACCAAGGTGTAGGGTTTCTCTCTATCTCCCTCTCTCTTAATGACGGCTGGTAGATCTCTATTTTTTTTATTGTAACCCTAAAATCGTACACAATACAATATATATTTCATTCCACAACTTTCCATCTCAGCTGCTCATCAATCAGCATCGGGACGGTTGACCGTAACTCTAGGACGGTCGACTGGTCCTTTCCTCGACTACATGAAATCCAACAGAGGCCGAGTCGGTCGACTGCGCGGTCGACCGGTCACTTCTTCAAGACTGCAGGTTGAACCAGAGAGCGAGAGGGTCGACTGTGCGGTCGACCGGTCGTCGGTCGGGGGGTGCGGTCGACCGCAACTCTGCTGTAGCCACTTGCTCCCACTTCGACTCTCCTTCTCGCTTATCTTCTTCAACCTCATTATCGTGTATTGGATCTACAAACCCCAACACTAGACTACAAATTTTAAAAAATCCCCGGTCCACCCCTGCATACAAGGTTTAACTTCTGTATATAATCTATAACTATTATAATGGGAGAGATGGGGTTCCAAACAAATAAACAATTTTTTATTCTTTTTTGTATGTTAGTAAACACGTGCAGTACACGTGTTGGTAGGTTTTTTTTTTTGTCTTTTTCTTTCTTCCTCCACGTGCATCGCACGTGCATGATACTAGTAAGATTTAATCATAGAGACAGAGAGCTATTCGCTAATAACCAATCGAACCTTGATTCAATCTTAAGTTTGGACGGTTAAATTTAGATCCAATTTCTCAGAACTGTATAAGTTATTATGATATCCTCAATTAAACTATAATGCTATATAAATTTGTTTGCATTGACGTCCCATATTCATATCCAGTCTCAAGTTATCATAATCTCGAATTCCAAGTTACCTACCCCAATCCTGGACAGCTTATCATGTCATTATGTTCATGTTTCTTTTTCTCATCTGCCACTATCAAGTCTTTTTCTCCTAACAACATGTGACACTTCACCAACACAGCTCGGACACACCACTCAGGCTAGACTTTGAACCAGACAAGTAGTTCACAAGTCAGTTAAAGTGTCAAGCAAGTTTTAAGACAAGTGTGCCCGAGACGGAAACTGGACCTTTTTGAAAGTGTTGGTGCCACCTTAAGAATATAGCCGAAACAGAGGTCCATAGGAAAAATAATACAAGACAAATTACTAAAGTACTACCAACAAGAAATCTTCAGTCATTGACTCATTTAGAATATAATACACAGCCTAAAACAATTAGTCGGCAATTAGGCAGCAACAACCGTTTAATTGAACAACTTAGCAAAAAATTACAGCCATATACAAGCTACAGTTGCAGATATTTAACATGACATTTTTTAATCAAGCTATGTGAAACCTCCTACATATACACAATTAATGTGCAAATACATACATAAGGACATGCATGCATACACTCATATATAAATATAAACACATATAAACAACTCATCTTGTCACTTTACCAGTTTAACTTTTATTAGATTAAGTCCGTTGATTACAAAGTATATTCTGCTTGTTCATGTGAGTAGCCTATTAGGCATGTGTCTTGAATACTTGTGATTCAGATTAGAAGAAGGTATGATGAAGTACGGAGATTGAAGCGTCGAAGAGAGTAGAAGGAAAAATAGCAGCAGCATGGTGCAGCAGAGTTGCGGTCGACTGTCCTGGGAGACGGTCGTTTGACCAAGAGGAGGACGGTCGACCGGTCTTGTTGGACGGTCGACCGCCCGCGGCGCAGTGTATTTTCTGGGCCTCGATTTGTTAAGTCGTTTCATCCCAATCTTCAATTCCAACATAGATCGTACGGCTCCTATTCAGTTACTTCTCCTCCAGGTTATATCGGATGACTGAGAATCAAGATTAAACCTAGTGTTCTCTCTATTCTTTTATATATATTGTAAAATCCTCCAGTATGAGAGTAGAGTACTTCATTGATATTTTCTCCATTGCAAAGAGAGTCTTGAGAGAGATAGTTCTTGGTGAGTGAGTTTAATTCCTTGTATTGAGTTGCCAAGTCTAAACATATTTACTTTAAGGGATGTTTTGCATATTTCTCTGCTTAAACGAAATCTGATTTTTTTGGAAACTCTTGATGTACGGGGCTGTAGGTATACAGCTCGAGGTACAGTTCTATCTGTTTCAGGGTCATCGTAAGGTGATTAGAGGTAAGAGTGGTTGGGCCAAGCCAAAACAATCTCTGCAAGCTTTTGGGGGAATCCGAAATACTTGCACAAGTGTTGTTCCTTTTCCCGTTATTCCCGCAAGCTCATCTAGTTTGCCATAACTAGCATCATCGAAGCGAGACTATGACATTCGAATATCGTCGAGAGGTAGAGAATGCCTTAATGTAGGTGGAGTTCGTGCGGAGGTTCGCAACTCTATGATAACGCCTACTGAGGTGTGCCCTTGAAAGGGTATACAGATCGGTGAGATTAGGTAGAGATTTGTTCACCTAGAAGAAGAAGCTATTGTTCTAAGTGTTTTTGCAAGTGAAATTCATTAGAGTTTGGAGATGAATAATCAAATCATGTTATAGCACTCATATGCAATCCAAGGTGGAGATTGTTAGGAATGTGTCTTGAATACTCGTGGTTCAGATTAGAAGAATGTATGATGAAGCACGGAGGTTGAAGCGTTGAAGAGAGTAGAAGGAAAAACAACAGCAGCAAGGTGCAACAGAGTTGCGGTCGAATGTTCTGGGAGACGGTGGACCGCACACCCGACTACAGTTGTACAGGGTTTGGCCGAGAGGAAGACGATTGACCGGTCTTGTTGGACGGTCGACCACCCGCAGTGCTGTGTATTTTGTAGGCCTCGATTTGTTAGGTCGTTTCATCCTAATCTTCAACCCTAAGTTAGATTGTACGGCTCCTATTCAGTTACTTCTCCTCTAGGTTATATCGGACGACTGAAAATCAAGATTAACTCTCTATTCTTCTATATATATTGTGAACTTCTCCAATATGAGAGTAGAGTACTTCATTAATATTTTCTCCATTACAAAGAGAGACTTGAGAGAGATAGTTCTTGGTGAGTGAGTTTAATTCCTTATATTGAGTGAATCAGTAACACCTTGTAATCGCTTCTAGTTAAATATCAAATCTCCCTATACTTCTCTCAGGATTAAGCGAAAGCTAACCAGGATAAATCCTCGTTTTGTTTGTGTTGGATTGGTGGATCTACTTGCTTTATCAATTGATTTGTCTCATCTACTTCGGCTTTCTCATTGCTCTATTTTTTCCAAAGAAAATAGATTTGAGGGAAAATGATTCTTATTCTTATTCTACTTTATTCTTTACAGTATACATCTATATATAGGGATTACATTCTTGGAGGAGAAGAAAGGTGAGAGAAGATTGAGGGTTGAGAGATTTGGGGAATCTGTATCTTATAGATTAGGAAACATAATATACATATTAGCACTTACTACATTTCAACACTCCCCCTCAAGTTGGTGCATAGATATTGAACATGCCCAACTTGTCAACAGATTTCAAGAAGAGCCGACTCGAAACTGCCTTGGTCAGGATATCTGCAAGCTAATTTTCTGACTTCACTTTAGATATCTCAATGACTTTCTCATCCAATTTCTCCTCGATGAAGAATCTATCCACCTCGACATGTTTCGTCCTATCATGTTGAACTGGATTGGCGGCAATATCACATGCTGCTTGACTGTCACAATACACCTTCATAGGTTTATTTGGACCATAGCCTAAGTCCTGCAACAAGAGTTTCAGTCATAAAGCTTTCTCTATACTTAGAGCTACTCCGCGATACTCAGCCTCTGCACTAGAGCGTGCAACAACATTTTGCTTCTTTCTTCTCCATGTAACTAGATTTCCTCTAATAAATGTGAAGTATCCTGAAGTGGAGCGCCTATCAATTATAGATCCTGCCCAATCAGTATCAGTATATGTCTCAACCTTCAAGTGACCATGTTTCGCAATAGGAACCCATTTCCCAGAGCAGTCATAATATATCTCAGAATTCTCATCACTGTATCCATGTGATGTTCCTGAGGTGCATGCATAAACTGACTTACCACACTTAGAGCATATGATAAATCTGGCCGTGTATGTGCAAGATACATCAGTCGTCCAACCAATCTCTGATATCTTTCCTTATCACAAGGCACATGATCAGATTCGTTGCAAAATTCTAGTCCTTCTTCTTATGGTGTACCAATTGGTTGACAAGCAGACATTCTAGTTTCCTTCATTAAATCGAGAGCATACTTTCTTTGAGACAGAAATATATTATTTCTCGAGGGAGAAGCTTCAATACCAAGAAAATATCTCAAAGAGCCAAGATCCTTCATTTCGAACTCTTGTGACAAGTAGCTCTTCAATACCATTCTCTCCTCAGGATCATTCCCAGTTACTATCATGTCATCCACATATATAATGAGAGCTGTAATCTTACCTGCTTCTTTCCTTTTCAGGAATAAGGTATGATCTGAATTACTTTGACAATATCTAAATGTCCTCATTGATTTTGTAAACCTCCCAAACCATGCTCTTGGCGACTGTTTGAGACCATATAGCGTCTTCCTCAATCGACACACTTTATTATTATGTTGGACTGGTCTATTTGATCCTGGCGGTAGATCCATATAAACCTCTTCTGTCAATTTCCCATGCAGAAATGCATTCTTCACATCAAATTGCTCCAATGACCAGTCAAGATTTGTAGCAAGTAACAGTAGAACTCGAACAGTGTTGAAATTTGCCACAGGTGCAAATATTTTGTCATAATCAATTCCATATGTTTGCGTGTACCTTTTGGCAACCAGCCTTGCCTTGTATCGCTCAATTGAACCATCCGACTTATATTTCACCATAATCTGCATCCTACCGGCTTCTTCCCTGCTGGTAGCTCGACTATCTCCCAACTCTCATTCTTCTTCAAGGACTTCATCTCCTCATCCATAGCCGCTTTTCACTTTGGATCGGCTAAGGCTTTCAGTACACTGTTAGGAATAGATACAGTAGATAATTGATTCACAAATGACTTATTTGATTCCGACAAGCAGTGAGGGGATACATAATTACTCATAGGATATTTGACGGTACTAGTGGGATCAGGTTCATAAGTGGGTTTTGGAATACCTCTATTAGTACGGTGCAGGAGTTCTCTTCTAGGAGCTTCGGACAAAGATGACGATTGGTTTAGGGGTTCTGACAGTTCACTCTCACTGAAATTCGGTATTGGTTAAAATTTTTTAAGAGGGTCTTCTTCGTGAGGATCTTCCTCTCTTACTAGGTCTTCATTCAAGTGTTCGCCATCATTTGTATCCAGTTGTTCGTTCTAACTGATAATTACTTCATCATACACAAGAGTCTAAACTTCACTAACCCCTTCATCATACCTAAGAGTCTGAACTTCACTTGGGTACTGCCCCTGAAGTCCAGTCATAGCAGAAGAAAAATACATCTCAGTTTTATGGAACACAACATCCATAGTCACAAACTTCCTTTGAGTTGGTGGATGATAGCACCGATACTCTTTCTTATTCTGTGCATATCCCACGAAAACACAGCGGACAGCTCGAGGAGTTAACTTATTGCGTTCATGTTGACAAAGATGAACAAATGCAACACACCCAAACACACAAGGTGGCAAGTTGATGAATTTTGGTGCATTCATAGCTTCAGTTAATGCTTGAAATGGTGTGAGGATGTTTAGGATACTAGAGGGAACTTGGTTATTATGTATGCAGCAGAAGCAAGGGCTTTCCCCCAATAAATGAGTGGCATATTACCATGTATGAGAGAAGCACGGACCACCTCGAGCAAGTGTCTTTTTTTTTCTTTCTGCAACCCCATTCTGTTGAGGTGTATATGAGCATGTAGTCTAGTGAATAATTCCGTGTTCCACCAAATATTGTTGCAGATTCGAACTTAGGTACTCTCCGCTATTATCACTCCTAAGAACTTGAATCTGTGATTTATACTTGTCACGCCCCGCTTTCCAAAAGGAATACGGAATACGGATACGAGACAAAAGCCCAGCAAATGATTTTCATCATCCATAAGCTGTTCAGAAATCTTTACAATATTTCACAAGATAATCAAAGTCGGAAGCAAAAGATACATTCAGGCATGCATAATTGAAACAAGATACCAACAGAAATTACTTGAAACCAAATATAATAATCTCAAATAATCAAATTCTGAATAAGTCAAATATCCTGGGTCACATTGCCCAAATACAAGATAAATATCCAAGTAATCAAGTACATCTTATTCAAGTTCAAGCAACAATAATAACAAAAATTATAAAGCAGAAAATCCAGCACTAATACATTATCTCACCAATACCATCTGGCAGCCGACCATCCTAATCTGCAATTAGTAAATTTGCAGGAGAAGGAAGAAGAAAAACAAGTACCCGTCAATTGCAAGTTACGGACCACTTATAATGTAGGATACATGTACATGGGATAGGTAAATCTAAGTAACAAACCTAGCATGGTATAATCATGATTACAGGATATAAATCATAGCATGGCAAGATGAGCAAGTATAATAGCATATGTCGAGTTTCAAGTAAACAAGTGTCATGCATCAAGTAACCAGTATCAAGAATCATGTAATCATGTAGCATGTAGCAAGTATCAAATCTCATGTATCATGTAGTTAAGTGTCAAGTGGGCATGTATCATGTTCAAGTGTCATGTATCAAGTCTTATATTTATTGCTATCTAGGTAGCACTTCATGCATCCCAGTTTTTACTACATGGTTGCTACAACAAACAATTTTGCTTTAGATTTTGTAGGGGACCATATAGGGCAGTGTACTCAGGGACAAGCTCCAAGTATCATGTAATCATGTATCATGTAAACAAGTTCCAAAACCTAAACAAGCTCCAGTTTCATGTGTGTACGTTTCATGTATATCGTGTCAAGCTCCACATATAAACAAGCTCCAATAACCACTATGTTCTTTCGAGTACACATTTCTGCACTATCCACTACTAGATCTTTCCTTTAACCTCGGCTTGGTTATTTTATTATGATGTCAAACAAGCATGTAGGTGTGCAAAATATATCAAGTATATCATGTCATGATCATCTAACAAGTTCAAGTTGCAAGATAAACATATACGTGTGCAAGATATCTCATAAAAGAACTAAAATAAACAAATCTCAAGTTCAGGATAGCAAGACCATACTATAGTAAAACAGTGATTTCCAGTGTTACAAACATGCAAATCTGAATCCGTCGAAACATCTAAAAAGTAGACTTCCAACTGAATCCAGCAAGTATAAATAAGTCATATATTAATTCACAAAAAATATATCTAAAAACTGATTTGAATATAGAAAATAGGTTCAGCCAGAAATCAGGAAAACGTATTCAAGAGCAGGAAAACAACATGAAAACTCAGTGAATAAATCCACGAAAAATATGGGGTATTTCCTATAGGTCCAGTATCTAAATATAAAGTTTCATAATTTTTCAATAAAATTAGATCATTCATCAAAAATCGGAAAACATCAATAGACAGTAGTTTGGCAAGTCTGGAAATCCCAACACTGCTGTACGAAAACCATAATATCTCGCAACCAGTAAAATGAAATCCAAATCCGCCAAAAGGAGATAAAAATAGACAAATTATATTAACTTTCATATTTCACAAGAATTTTTCATACAGTAGAAGGAAATAGGGTGAAAATACAATTCTTTACAGAACAGCGAGTAAAATACAGCAAGTACAGTTTTCATAAACGAGCATGAAACGACGTATAAACTTATCAATAAAATTCACCAAAATTCTGGGTAATCCCTAACTAGATAAAGAAATAGTAACCAATGTTTTGGATCAAAATAATGTGTGTAGCATTGATATTTAAAAGGATTTAGTCATCAAAAACACTAAGAATGAAATCTGGAAAAGGTCGATACCTCTGTAGTAAAACAGTCGTAACTCACACATACGAAAACAAAATCAAGCAAGGTCAGAGGGGTTTGAAAATAGACGAAATTCTCTAAAACTCATGTTTTATACCGAAATTAAGTTACTGACTTCAAGACAGTCCAAACCAGCAAATAAAACACATCAGCGACAAAATACAGATTTTTCCCTTTAACAACAACTCAACATATATCATACAAAACTTGTTCAAAGTACAACCAAACATGAAATCGGGTCTACCAAGTGTCCCAACATCATGAATTAGGGTATCTAGCATGTCCACACCAAGTATATCACATGGGTCTCAACCAAATTACGGAATTCTCACAAAAGTTTCACATACATGACCAAATCAAGAACGGATAAAACCTAAGTTAATTCATGTCCATATTGTGTCGTGAGGCAACTATGGTCAAATTTTCACAATAGAGACAAAACCCATCAAACATAACACAAACAAGAGTCGTCTCTAGACCCAACTACACTATAGGTGGTATTTTTGACTTGAATCAAACAAATGAATTGGAGTACAAGTTACTTGCCTTAACTGAAGATGAAGAATGACAAAAATCAAGATTAACGGGAGTGGATCTCGACAAAGAACAAGACCCACAAACGAAAATCCACGAACGAAAGGATCCAAGAAAATTCGTGCAAAAGTCTTCACACGAACAAACCCATACAATGAAAGAGATCAAGAGAGGGGGACGTCGGCTTGGCCTAGCTCCGGCTGGCAGCTGGTCGACGGCGGACAGCGGACGGGACGGGGAGAGAGTCGAGGGATGAGGTGAAGGGGGGTTGGGTGTCGAGGTGTTTGGGCGTCGGGAGGTGCAGGCCAGAGGGGGGCTCGGCCTGGAGGTCGGGTTGGGGTGTGCGGCACAAGCAGCGGGAGAGAGAGATAGGGGGAGGTCGGGTAGTAAGAAGGCAGTAGGGTTAGGGTTTTGGGTGAGGGGAGAGAGAGAGAGAGAGAGAGAGAGAGAGAGTATATATATGAGAAGATTAGAGTTTGAATATAAGTTGGGTTGTGGGTTTAATTGGGTATTAGGAGTATTAATAGGTTATACCAATGGGTTGTGGATTTTGGTCAAATCAAATAGGAATACAAATAGGATTTTGGTTTAATTAGGCTTTGGTGAACAAATTGGGATAAAAATAATGGGATTGAAAAAGGGAAAGAACCACCAACACACCACAAGCACCAAAAGACAACAATAAAGAGAACAAAACACAGTTGGAGGGCGAAACCACGACAATAATCAAGAACCAAATGAAAGAAAGAACAAAATAATAGAAGAACGAAATAAAAGAGGCTCGAAATAAAATAAAACGAATATATATATTGAAAACAACTCCATTATACAGTTCAGAAAAAAAATACAAGAGAGAAATACACCAAAACGAAAAATACACTAAAAAATACACAAAAATAAAAACAGGAGTTACAATACTGAATCATAACATGCTTGTGAAATTTCTGAAACAAGCCACTGACTTCACTTTTTGACTTCATCAAACAATTCCAAGTCATACGGGTACAGTCATCAATAAATGTCACAAACCATTTAGCTCCACCAAATATAGTGGTTTTGGATGGACCCCAAATATCAGAGTGAATAATCATAAACGGAAGGGAGCTTTTACTTGGACTTTGAGAAAAAGAGACACGGTGACCTTTTGCGAGTTCACACACATCACACCGAAAGGCAGATATATCCAACTTTAAAAATAAACTTGAAAATAATTTCTTCAAATAACCAAAAGAAGCATGCCCTAGACGTCGATGTCATAGCCAAATATGTGGTTTCTTCTTCTCATTTTCGGATCCTTCCAGACTTAGAGTTTGAGTCAAGTTGCTTGAACTTTCAGATTCTAAATCCCGGTAATAGAGCTTCCCATGTCTAATCCCATAACCAATTGTCTTGCGAGTCCGAATATCCTTAAACACACAATGTGAAGGCCAAAAGACTACAATACAATGTAAGACAGTAGTTATTTGAGCAACAGATGATAGGTTAAAATTCAAGGATGGCACAACAAGGGCAATATCTAAGGTTAGGTTGTTTGTGAGAGGTATGGTACCCTCGCCAGTAACAGTGGCAAGATCACCATTGGCAGTGAACACAGTTGATTTGGTGAATGGTTGAAAATTTTGAACGTCTCGAATCAAAAGTCATATGGTCGGTAGCACCCGAATCAATTATCCATGCATTATACATAACAGAGGCAGAAATATTAAATACCTTACCATCATTATCTGCAGCTGTAACTAGGGCTGCAAACCAATCGAGCTATTCGCGAGCTATTTGGCTCGAGCTCGGTCAAAGCTCGGCTCGAACCGAGCTCGAGCTCAAAACTGAGCTCGTTTCCTTAACGAGCCGAGCTCGAGCTTGTTTTTTTTTTTTTAAGGCTAAGCTCGCAAGCTATTCGGCTCAAATACGGTCAAAACTCGGTCAAAGCTCGGCTCGAACCGAGATCGAGCTCAAAATTGAGCTCATTTCCTAAACGAGCCGAGCTCGAGCCTGAAGGTATTCGGCTCGGCTCTGCTCGATTGCATCCCTAGCTGTAACTAATGTAGAGGCAAGTCCAATACTCTTCTCAGCTTCATCAATTTGTCCCATGGTAGCGGTACAAGAAAACAACGGATCTAATTTGATCAGCAACAACAAATTGGAGCATTCAGATCAGCAAGCCGATTTGATCAGCAAACCCTAAAAACAACAATCTGGATTTGGATCTTTGGCAAACAACAACCCGAAAATAAAAAAAACAGTAACGCTGCATAGTGGTATTGGCAGGAAACTTCGGATCAGGGTTGGGATCGACGGCGGCACACAGTAAAAAGGAAACCTTGGGATCGATGAGATTTTGGTGGGATTGGGATCGTCGACAGGGACAGAGGTTTCGGGGATTGATGATGGCGACGGGATCAGGGATCGATGATGGCGATGGGAGAGAGGGACTTCAGGGGTGTTGAGCAGTGGTGGTCGCTGGCATGGCCGGTGATCGGGAAGAGGATGAGGGCCGTCGATTGCTATAGTAGGGAAGGAAGAGCAGCGAATGGCGGGTTCAGGCATCGGGACTGGGCGTCGCTGGATGAGGGCGGCGAGTCGAAAGGCGGCGCTTGGGAGGAGAGCAGCAGTGCTGAGGGCGACGATGGGCTGGGCATCGACTGACGATGTCGAAGGGTGGTCGGGATCGGGGCCTTGACGACGACAGAGAGGAGCATCGGGGAGTTCGGGGGTTGTCGAGGGTTCGGGAATGTCGGTGACTGGTCGGGATCGGGTCGGGATGGAGCAGATTCGATCACCTCCGTCTCTTCTTCTTCTTCAACTAGCCTAGATCTTGTTAGGCTCTGATACCATAAAGAAAACAGATTTGGGGGAAAATGATTTTTATTCTTATTGTACTTTATTCTTTACAGTATACATCTATATATAAGGATTACATTCTTGGAGGAGAAGAAAGGTGAGAGATGATTGAGTGGTGAGAGATTTGGGGAATCAGTTTCCTATAGATTAGGAAACCGAATATACATATTAGTACTTATTACATTTTAACAGCGACAACGGGCGTTCGTTGATGCCCCAATCCCAACATAGCCCAGTCTCATTCAAGACTGAGCTATTGCATATTCCTTTGGATCAATCCCTACAAAAACCAGTATGATGCATATCATCCAAAACCTCAATGTGTATGCTAAACAGTTTGTGCACCAGATTGTAGTTACCCAAATTAATGTTTTGCGGAACTCTGAAAATATGATCTTTACATGATATGTAATAGCGTAGGTTCATACTACACATGTTAATAATTCGACTTTGGTGTTAGGATACATCACTTGTATCTTAATCAAATCATTTGGAATAAGAATAATAATTCCATATAGTTCATTTTACTGGTCTTGATTTTGACTTATTTGAGGTTTAAAACTTTATATGGGACGAAGTACGGCTCATTATCCAATAAAGTTCCAGCAGAAGATCAATATGAGGTTCTCGTGACAGATAAATATATAGTGTGTTAGCATATTGTATACCATAAAGTTGTACCCTGAATGGGGCTTAGTTAAAAATTGAGATTGCTGGAATTTTGCACAATAAATTTGTTAGTTAGGTGAACACAAAATTCCAGCAGTCTCATTTTGGATTACTCAAAAGTTAATAGTATAGATGATTGTCTAAAATTCCATTACTGTTGTAAGGGATATATCCACGTCCCGATCAACTCCAATATCAGATTCCTACTAGAGGAAGAAAAAAGTATGGTGTGAGAAAAAAAATGATGGAGAAGAGGATATAAAGTTGTTTCAATATTATTTTCCTTGCACAACAGGATAACAAAATTAAAATTCCCAGTCAACCCATGTATATGACTATCTAATACTTTCTCCTCGCACACCAGGATAACAAAATCAAAACTCCGGTCAACCCATGTATTTCACTATCTAATACTTTCTCCTGGCCTAGATCAAATTTGAGCTATGATAAATTGGTTTAAATTGTTCAAAGTGAATGCATTCTCTTAAGGGGAAATATTAATTGTTAATCTTGGAATGTGTTACCTAGTTCACACTACAGTCACAGTCAGGAATTTGAGGATAAGAAAAACCTCATTTACAGCTTACTCCCAATCTGAACTAGAAACATTAGTGACAAAATTATTAGGTTAGATGGTGTACAGATATTTATGTAATTTCTTGTTCTTTTATCCAGGTCAAGGCTTTATCAATATTAAAAGATGCAAGATACTAATGTCACCATACTCTCAGTTTAGAAGCTTTTAAGAGCACAAAACATAAAAAGCATACATTATTATTTATTACTGTGATCCCAAGCAAACAAGCTACGTCTACCCCATGAGAGCTTTGCACAAAACTTAAATACTTGTATCTTTGTTGACATAGCACGAACCAGCATACACAAAGAATAGCGTGATAGATCGTGATCTGAATACTAAATCTTTTCCTGCAAAGTTGTAATAGAACTAGATTTCCCCGTGGGCACATGCCTACGGCACGTCTTCATAACGATACTATTGAAAACAAATTTGGGGGAAATAAATATTATTCTTATTCATTTTATTCTTTTCAGTATACATCTATATATAAGGATTACATTCTTGGAGGAGAAGAAAGGAGATTGAGAGAAGATTGAGGGGTGAGAGATTTGAGAAATCTGTTTCCTATAGATAAGGAAACAGAATATATACATTAGCAATTACTATATTTCAACACTCTCCCTCAAGTTGGTGAATACATATTGAACATGCCCAACTTGTCAACAAATTTTAAAAAGAGCCGACTCGAAACTGTCTTAGTCAGGATATCTGCAAGCTGATTTTCTGACTTCACTTTAGATATCTCAATGACTTTCTCATCCAATTTCTCCTCGATGAAGAATCTATCCACCTCTACATGTTTCGTCCTATCATGTTGAACTGGATTGGCGGCAATATCACGTGCTGCTTGACTGTCACAATACACCTTCACAGGTTTATTCGGACCATAGCCTAAGTCCTGCAACAAGAGTTTCAGTCATAAAGCTTCCTTTATACTTAGAGCTACTCCGCGATACTCAGCCTCTGCACTAGAGTGTGCAACAACATTTTGCTTCTTTCTTCTCCATGTAACTAGATTTCCTCCAATAAATGTGAAGTATCCTGAAGTGGAGCGCCTATCAATTATAGATCCTGCCCAATCAGTATCAGTATATGCCTCAACCTTCAAGTGACCATGTTTCGCAATAGGAACCCATTTCCCGGAGCAGTCATAATATATCTCAGAATTCTCGTCACTGTATCCATGTAATGTTCCTGAGGTACATGCATAAACTGACTTACAACACTTAATGCATATGATAAATCTGGTCGTGTATGTGCAAGATACATCAGTCGTCCAACTATTCTCTGATATCTTTTCTTATCACAAGGCACATGATCAGATTTGTTGCAAAGTTTCAGTCCTTCTTCTGACGGTGTACCAATTGGCTGACAAGCAGACATTCAAGTTTTC
The DNA here is from genome assembly GCA_017893485.1 of Hemerocallis citrina. Classification (NCBI taxonomy): domain Eukaryota; kingdom Viridiplantae; phylum Streptophyta; class Magnoliopsida; order Asparagales; family Asphodelaceae; genus Hemerocallis; species Hemerocallis citrina. The sequence goes on along the minus strand of CM030368.1, from coordinate 74,295,914 downwards.
TCAATAAATCGAGAGCATACTTTCTTTGAGACAGAAATATACCCTTTCTCGAGCGAGAAACCTCAATACCAAGGAAATATCTCAAAGGGCCAAGATCCATGATTTCGAACTCTTATGACAAGTAGCTCTTCAATGTCGTTCTCTCCTCAGAATCATTCCCAGTTACTATCATATCATCCACATATATAATGAGAGCAGTAATCTTACCTTCTTTCCTTTTTAGGAATAGGGTATAATCTGAATTACTCTGACAATATCCGAATGTCCTCATTGATTTTGTAAACCTTCCAAACCAAGCTCTTGGTGACTGTTTGAGACCATATAGTGCCTTCCTCACCGACACACTTTATTACTGTGTTGGACTGGTCTATTTGATCTTGGTGGTAGATCCATATAAACCTCTTCAGTCAATTCTCCATGCAGAAAGACATTCTTCAAATCAAATTGCTCTAACGATCAGTCAAGATTTGCAGCAAGTGACAGTAGAACTCGAACAGTATTGAACTTTGCCACAGGTGCAAATGTTTCGTCATAATCAATTCCATAAGTTTGGGTGTACCCTCGAAGCATCTAACTTATATTTTACCGTATAATTCTATCTGCATCCTACCGGCTTCTTCCCTGCTAGCAGCTTAACTATCTCCCAAGTTTCATTCTTCTTTAAGGACTTCATCTCCTCATTCATAGCTGCTTTCCACCTTAGATTGGCTAAGGCTTCCTGCACACTGTTAGGAATAGATACAACAAATAATTGATTCACAAATGACTTATTTGATTCAGACAATCGGTGAGTGGACACATAATGACTCATGGGGTACTTGACTTTACTAGTGGGATTAGGCTCATAAGTGGGTTTTGGGATATCTCTAGTAGTACGATTTGGGAGTTCTCTTCTTAGAGTTCGGACAGCGATGGCGATTGGTTTTGGGGTTCTGCTGGGGGTAGAGATAGATCTGATGGTACTGGTGGTGGAGATGGTTCTGACGGTGCTGGTGGTAGAGATGGCTCATCTTCATGAAGGTTTGGCACGTGGAAATCTCCTTCCCCAACCAAATCTCCATTCGAGTGATCGTCACTACTTACATCCAATTTTTTTCCCCTTATATTTGATTGTTCAGTCTGAATAGTAACCACTTCATCATAGGCAAGAGTTTGAACTTCACTACGGTACTCCCCCTGAAGTTCAATCTCAGAGGAAAAATACATCTCATCTTCATGGAACACAACATCCATAGTCACAAACATCCTTTGAGTTGGTGGATGATAGCACCGATACCCTTTTTTATCCTGTGCATATCCCAGAAACACACATCGGACAGCTCGAGGAGTTAACTTATTACGTTCATGTTGATGAAGATGAACAAATGCAACACACCCAAACACACGAGGTGGCAAGTTGACGACTTTTGGTGCATTCACAGCTTCAGTTAATGCTTGAATGGACGTGAGGAAGTTTAGGATATTAGAGGGAACTCGATTGATTAAGTATGCAGCAGAAGCAAGGGCTTCCTCCCAATAAATGAGTGGTATATTTCCATAGATAAGAGAAGCACGGACCACCTCAAGCAGGTGTCTATTTTTTCTTTCTTCAACTCTATTTTGTTGAGGTGTATATGAGCATTTTGTAACATCCTGAATTTTCAGCTATAATTAAATAAGAGTTGTTTGATTTCACGTGTTGTGCACGTGCAAATTTATAGTACATTTTTTCCTTAAAAATTATTCTTCATGAACAAATGTTTTAATTATTCTCTTTCTTATTTAGAAAGCCTATTCAAACTCTAGGCCTATTTGTCTCATTCTAGCCCACCCTAATTAATTAATCAAATTATTTAGAAACCCATGGACTTTTAGCCCATTAGTGTGAGCCCATTAATTAAATCCTCTTTAATTAACATGACTTGTAGTGTAGACTAGTTTTGTAGCAAATTAAATTAATTAAGCTTGTACAAACTAGTAACTAGGGGGTGTTTTGATAACACGTGCATTGCACTAGCACGTGTTTGGAGCCCATAGGGGGGTGGTCGGATGGTGGACAAAGAGAGAGGGAGAGATGGAGGTGGAGAGGTAGTTTTTCAATCATGGGTAGTTGCTACAACTCCCTAACTCATCCTAGTCTTTGATCCCTAACCATTTGATTAAATCATAGCCATCTATTCTCACTCAAAAAATGTATAAATACCCCTTGGTTCTTCTCATTTAGTACATTAGAAGAATTGATTAAGAAAGAAAAGATTAGAGTGAGAAAAGATTGAGAGTTTTGGTGAGTAAAAGATTGAGGGATTTATTTGTGTGTGTGTTCTTTCAAGAGGTGGCCAGCCTACACCATAGGAGCAAGAAGAGGAGCTCGGGTTCCACTCAAGCTAGGAGGAGAAGGATCCAATCGTTCATTCTAGGAGATTTTAGGATTTCTTAGTTGTTTCTTTCCATAAAGGTGGGTGATTTTCTCAAACTTCTAACTAGATATCATGCTAGGGTTTGGTTGATAAAATTGCTAAGAGAAACTAAGTAGATTGGCCCATGTTTGTGTATATAGAGAAAAATTGTAGATAAAATAAATGCTTGGTGAATTGACTTGCTAGTTGATATAATTGTGATTTCCATGCTATAATTGATCATATTGCCATGAAACATATGTTTGAGCCATGCTAAATTGAGAAAATTGTGCTTATGTAATGATTAGTTGATTAAGTGAACCACTGAAGTTATATTGTCTAAATTAAGAGAACACTAGTGTAATAAAAGAGAATTTTGTCCTAGAAATATTTGTAGAAATAAAAGAAAATAAGAAAAACAATCTTTTGTGATAGTGGTAGTGCTAAGTTGTTGAATTTTAATGTCGAAAATATATTCATGATCTACTTTAAATTGCAACCCAGTGCAATCGACAGTCAACCGAACTAGAGTCGACAGTCAACTGTCTGGTAATAAATTTCGGATTTTAGTTGTAGAAAAGTCGACCGGCTATGTATTAACAGTTGACTGTCACGGTCCTAACTATTGGTTTTCGAGTTTTAAATCCTTGCAGAATAGTCGACTGGCCTATCTCAACAGTCGACTATCACAGTTTTTGGCTGATGAAATATTTCAACAAAAAAAAAAGTTTCGAAGTGTTCAAAAAATTGAGGAAAAAAATGTTAGATTTATTCTAAAAATTCCTAGACTTCATGAAAATTGTTTCTTTCATTTTGACCTATTATAATGAGAACTAAAGACTATTTGAGAAAAAAAAAGTTGATACAATTTCTTAGAATATAATATTGATTAATTAAATAAATACTTGCCGAGTAGAGTTACTTTTAAAATGAAAATTGTGACATGGAAAATTTAAGATAAATGTAATTTTTGGCCTAATAAGTGGAAGGATGACATTATGAACGTAATGAAATTTTGTGAAGTGTATGTATGAATGTTGACGAGTGAATAAACGAATTGTAGTGATATACATGAAATTGTACATAAGAATGAAATAGAAATCATGTTGATTAATGAGAAAGATTCTATGAGTATGAATACTCAAATCAGTGAACATGAAATGAGATTAAATGACTAGAGTGTAGCTAAGCCTCATACCGGCGTGGAATGAATTCTTTGAGATAAGATTTGAAATGAAAAGATCAAGTTTGGGTCATGTTGTTGAATTAATGTGTAAGACCGGTATAGGGGAAAGTGCTAACTCTAGGGGATTGATTTTATTCATGATTCCAATAATTTAAGGATTAGATACATAGTGAAGATGAGATGAAAGTAAGAGAAAAATAGTATGAGGGCCATTGGATTGGCGGCGTGAGAGTATTCATAGGATGTCATCATGATGCGTCATGATTAGGGCATGGATACTACTACAGAGTACAGTCCCGGTGGCGATGCTTGTGGGGTATTTGGTGACTACGGGTGGTGCCATGGCCCATGGCGGAGGTGAATTGACCACAGGATGCCTGCAGGATGAGTCAAGTGTTAGTGCATGGGGTTCTCTCTAGAATGCCTGGACGTGGGCTCGTAACTCATAGAATACATAGGATACTTACCGTATTAGTTTAAATCATGGCGAGTGATTGAACCCTACAAGATGAAGTACGATTAAGGCCTTTCCCTCAGACCTATGTAGTATGGGATGCATAGAATTTGAACAAGTGCACATTAGTGTCATGTAATATAAATAGCTGCATTAAGGACTAAGTGCACGTCACAACACGACATCAATAGGATAGTCCCCGTAGTTTTGCTTGGGACAAATGTGTACTTTCTAAGTAAGAGAAACTTGATGTATTATATCCTTGCGTCAGTTGAATGAACTGACGTGCCCACAGTTTCTATGCAGGATAAAGTACATGAAAAAGACAAAGGTGGAATTGATGCTTAAAGAATTATTCAAGTGTTGTTTTATTTTATTCATGTAATTGTTGTAACTTTGCTTCCGCTGTTTAAATGTAACTCTATTGTAATAAAAGTTTTTATTTCCTTGGAAAATTGTATGAAGAGAAGTGTAAAGATCATGTGGAACTTCGAATTCGGCCTTATTTGAAATTGGAGTGCTACAGAGTGGTATCAGAGCCACACTTCCAAGTAGCACAAATTTATAAGAAACGACACCCTAGAGTGGACATTAGAGCGTGTGTTGAGTATAGAGATTTAAATGTATGTCCCTTACATTTGTATTACTCTATGATTTATACTTTTTCTTCTTTCTCCAAGATGGCGAACCACTTCGACCCTGCAGGCGATGATGATTGGCACATAATCGAGGAGGATTATTACCTCGGACAAGCTGATTCCAACGAAGAAGATCCCAAAGAGTTTGAAGAGGAATGGCCTGAGTCCCGAGAGATCACTCCACCTTCGGATTCATCTGATGATTCCTCCGACGAGGAAGAGCCAGTTCCGAGCAGTCTTGTTGTGTCTCTTCAGAGGCAAGTAGAGACCTAGAGGTAGAGAGTAAAGCTACTGCAGGCCCAGTGTGCGAAGTGCAAGGAGGATATTGCAACTCTTAGTCATCGTATTTGGGATCTCAAGAAGAGAAAGAACATGTACGATGTACTGAAGGAGGAAGTGGCGGAACTACGGGAAGAGCTTCGAGAAGCTAAGAGGAACCGTAGGAAGTAGAATGTTGTATCTTCTTACTACTTTTATTTGATGTCAGAAATATTTTAAATTTGAATGTAAGTTTGAATTCAATGAAATGAAGAGTTGATTTAAATTCATGTCTTCTACTTTGAATTTAATGGATCTTTTGCATCAGAATATGGCTGGAAGAAGAGCTAGAAACGGAGAAGGGCTTGACTTGGAAGCAGAGTTAGTAAGAGTCTATCAGACCCTCAACGTCGTTGCCATGAATCAGAAACAGGGGAGGATGCCTGCAAATCCAGTACCTGAGGCAATCAAACTCGCAGAATCATTCAAGAGGATGAAACCACCCATGTTTGAGGGGAAGTTAGACCCAGATGCGGCTGACAATTGGATCAGGTAGGTCGAGACCATCTTTGAAATCTTAGAAACTCCGGAAGCCAGCAAGGTGAAGTTGGCTGCACTACAGTTCGAGAAGGACGCAGCTGTTTGGTGGCAGTCCATGAAGTGAACGATGGGAGATGTTGTTTTTGGATGGAAGGAATTCTTGGAGGAGTTCTGTAGTTACTACTTTCCATCTGATGTCCAAGAGAAGAAGGCTATGGAATTCCTGGCACTGTTGCAGGGCGGTATGTCGGTTAGAGAGTATGAGACAAGGTTTACTCAACTCTCGAGGTATGCGCTCAAACTTGTGATGGACGAGACAAACAAAGCTCGGAAGTTCGAGCACAGATTAAGGCCAAGTCTGAGGTCCAAGATGATACACCTTGGTATCAGGAGGTTTGACAAGTTGGTCAAGCGAGCTGCAGCTATGGAAGAAGATATGGAGCAGTTTCATGCCACTCAGAACCGGAGGAGCAACTAGCATGTTAGGAAGAGGTCCACAGTTTCTGGAAATGTCAGAGGGCAGCTGCCAGCTCAAAGGTTCAAACCTACTGGGGCGAAGTTGTTAATGTGGCTAGAAGACCCAGGAATGTTTGGATGAGACCTCCTGTGAGTTGTTTCAGCTATGGAGAGACAGGCCACTACAAGTCTCAGTGCCCTAAGCTGCAAGATGTCGTCCGTAATGGACCAACTCAGCAGGTTGGGAAGAAGCTGCACCAGTAGGGACGAGTATTTGCCTTGACTGAAGCTGACAGCTGATGTAGTGGATCACGTCATCACTGGTACGAGGGAGGATGTTTAGAAGTTTTTCTGTTGTTTTTTTCCTTGTAACAACCACAATTTTTGACGAATGCGTCTTGTAAACGAACTAGATTCTACTAGCTATAAAGTTATATTTTTGGTTAAAGAAACTATTTTTCTTACTAATAACCTACAACTATGCATATGTATGTATGTATATATATGCATAATATGGTTGTCTTTTTGAGTTGGACTTGTGAAGCCCAAATGAAACAAATGAGCTAAGCTACACTTGAACATGGGACAAGCCCATGGTATGGCTGGCCAAGATTGGAGGGAAAGAAGGAGGGAAATAAGAACTAGGGTTAGGGTTTCTTGATGTTTGAATAAAGACATCATGATACCTTTGTGACATCACCTCCTAAACAACCCAATCTCTTGCATGATGGGATGTTATTCTCTTCCCCATGCCCATGAAAATCCGGCCAACACTCAATCCCCTTTTTTCTCTTGTGTTTTTAAAACCCACCTCTTTTCCACTCTCTTTCACAACTCCTAAACCTTTATACACCTCCAAACTCCACTCTTTACACACTTAGCTACTGATTTGGAGCAAGAGAAGCCAAGGAGAAGGAGAACAAGGTGCCAAAGCAAAGAGGAGAAGCAAGGAGCTCTAGAGGAGTCAAGAAGGAGGACCAACAAGTAAAGAGTTAGAAAGAGAACAAGCTACTAGCAAAGGTGGGTGTTTCCAATCTCTTGTTTTGTTTTTGGATGGTTGAATGGTGTTTGATGAATGAAAAAATGACATGCAAGCTCTAGGAATGAACTTAAACAACCCGTTTTGTGTTAAGTAGTCCAAAACAGAAAATCCTGTTAAAAAGACTGAATTTTTGTTGTCAGTCCGTAGCACATTGCATGAACACTACTTGGAATTTTGATCTGAAATTTTTAGAGGATGATCATATAGGTGTCATACAACTTTAGTAATTTTTAAGGATTTTTTTGATTTTTCCTGCTATTAAAATAAATTACGAACTTGCATGCTGGTCAGAATAGAAAGAAGCAGTTTTTATTGTTACTATTGTGAAAAAAATGACTTGTATCTCACTACATGCTTATGGGAATGATCTAAAATTTTAGTATGTCATTGTTGGATGTATCTAATACCTATGTTTCAAATTTTATGAGATTTGGACCACTGTAGCCATGTCAATAAAATCATGCAAACTGAACTAGAGATTTTAGTAAACAAAACTGCTGTTGTTACTGCCCTGTTTTTGGATGATACTCAAAGCGACATAATTGGAAATCTACTTGGTAAAATTACTTGATTTTTTGGAAGTGTTGTCACGTCATGTGTCTGGAACTAGATCCTAAAATTTCATGATGATCTGACACCATGTGATATTTTAAATAGACTTTATCCCATGACCGTGTTGATCTGATCTGTTGTTTTGGAAGTCTGTATATTACTTGTTAAAGATGGACCCGTAAGAGTGTCTAAAAGACCTTATCTGAAGAGCCTCATAACTAGGAACTTCTGTAGACACATAGACCTTTCTAGAATGACCAATAAATCCTGATTTGGACAAGTATTCGATTTGATATGATTTTTACAAGTTATGACAGAAACACAGTGAAACATAGAGCTCACTGGTTTGCACCATGTTCATAGAAATGGATTTGAACTTGTTCATCACTAGCACAGAGTTGTTGTTTGAGGTCAAGAAACATATCATGGATGTGAGTATGAGTTAGGAATTAAGTGATATAAAGTTTCTTGCTAAGAGTAGCCCATAGTTACTTGTAGACCCCAATATAGACAACGATGTTCAATGTTTGAAGTAGAAATTGTATTGGATGTTGGGGTATTATTGTAGACCACATTGGAATGAGATTCATGCCCATTGTGTGCTTGTACTTGCTGTCTACTTTGAGTAGAAGCATGGGGAGCGACCGATCGCGATTCCTCAAGGGAACGGGACCAAGAATAACTCCGTTTTGGCATGAAAGCCAAGTGTGTGCTTGCTGTTTGGAAACTTATATTATTGTTTTTAGGACTCTTAGAATCTCTTTTTGGTTATTCGTGGGTTAGGACTTACTCCTAGTGTGGTGTACTTTGTTGGGGTACGTTGGTTAAGTTTTGAGACTTTAGGACTAAGTCTTGTTGACAAACCTAGACGGGTAGATTAAGATCCGTGTCACATCGATAGCGTTGGAGGAGATGTCTCATGTGCCGACGTACTCACCGTATTTGGATGGATTCTATGGTTTGTGTTTGGATCTACCACTTGTTAAGGACTGTGGAGCGTTAAGTTTAGCGGGAGCTACTATTGGTCGGGCCGAGGTTGCAATCGAACTCCAAGCGTACATAACGGTCACGGCGATCGACGGAGTCAGTTCATCGTTGGTTCGTGCCAAGTGTGGGCCGATGCGGGTCAACTCTTAGGCCGGACTAGAGGGCTAGTTGAGTCCTAGTGTGAAACGGGTTGAGATCTATTTTGATAAAGGTGACTAACTAAGGAGAGTCTACTAATGGAATTGAACTAGTTGATCATGACAAGAAATTTGATTATCGAGTTAGGGATTTGGAAATGGTAGATAGATCGCCTAACTAAAAGAATTAGAATTGGCTAGAGTGATGGTTCGAGTAGTCGGTCGATAAAAAAATCTTGATTTTAACCTTAACCTTTAATCTTAGAGGGGGGTAGCCTTGATACTTTGGTAGGACTAGATCGAGTCTTGTTTGAATGTAAGGACAGACACTAGTGAGGCTGTTCGCCTGTTAGGGGGACGCATGGCATCTATTGGGAGTTTCTCTAATCAATCGGTAATGGAGCCCTAGTGCCCATATGTCATCCTTTGGTGAGGTCCGGGGAGACGTAGATACAGCAACATTTCGGGTAAGTCGATTTAATTATAGTCACATAGGGTAAGCCTGCGACTGAGATCCCGCGCATAGTGGATAAAACTAAGAGGATTGGACACCACTATTGACAATAGTGACTGGAGTCATACCGGGGGCCTACAGCCTCACCATCACTGGAATTAGAAACAGGAGAGAGCACAAGGTTAGGATGCATAGCGGGGGATCGAGCCCCATTAAATTGAAGAACGTCGTTCGGTTGGGGGGTGTGTAGTATGTGATGCATATCTTTCAACCAAGCATGTATTAGCTTTGGGAGTATGTGTGCATAGTGTGCATTAGTTTAGGTCATGGCATACACCGACACTTGTTTGACGTCACATTTTCTTTGCATCGAATATTATTTGTGGTTATTGAGATTGGAATCGCTATATTATGGCGTAGAGAGGATAGCCGAATATAGTATTTCGTCAGTTGTAATCAACTGTCGTGCCACAGTTATCAGTGCAGGACCGCCGTGTTGGGATCACGGGAAAGCTCTAGCAGGGAAAAACATCCAAGTGAAAGTTACGGTCAAAATTTATTGTACATTCTTGTTGTAACAATTAATTGTAATTGTTGTAATAATTGGACATTGTAATAACAATTTGATGTAATAAAAGTTTTTAATTTCCTGTAAATTTTGTTGTGTTGTGACTCATTTGAAGGAAGATCCTGGAGTGTGTCACGAGTTCCTAAGTTAGGAATTCGGAGCGCTACAGATTTGGTATCAGAGCTTACTTCAAATAGTAGTCCAACACCACAGGAGATTTGACTTGGGTGCGTCAGTAGGGTTAGTTTTGATAGTGGGATGGTCGTAAATCATATTGTTGCACTTTCGGAACTTATGTTTATGAATTTTTCCTATGTCTGACCTAACCCCACTGCGATTATTCTTTTATTAACTTTTATTTTTTATTATCTAGATGTCGAGGAGCACGCGTGGTGGAAGTAGAGCCAAAAATGAAAGGGTTGCGGCCAATAATGCAGGCCTCAATGTCGAGACTGAGTTCACTTGCATGTATCAGGCGATGGCCACCTTCATGGCGGTGCAACGAAATTTCGTGCCACCACCCATAGCCCCTGCAGCCAATGTGGGGAATGCGGTCCCCGACCCAGTAAAGATGGTGGAGTCCTTTAAAAGGATGAAGCCACCAGTTTACGAAGGACAGGCAGACCCCACTATTACGGACGAATGGATCTGCCAGGTGGAAACTGTCTTTGAGGTACTGGAAGTCCCCGAAGGGAGCAAGGTGAAACTCGCAACGATCCTCCTTGACAAGGATGCTGGTGTGTGGTGGCAGTTCGTCAAGCGCGAACTGGGCGAAGGACCAATCACTTGGGATGACTTTCTGATAGAGTTTAGACAGCGCTACTTCCTGTTGGACGTTCAAGAAGAGAAGGCGAAAATATTTGAGCAGGGACTTAAGCCTACACTGAGGTCCAGAGTGGTGCCCCTATGCATTCGGAGGTTCGACAAGCTGGTACGTAGGGTGACGGTAACAGAGCTAGACATGAGCCAGGCTCGGCAGATGCAGGGCAAGATTGAAATAAGGAGCCAGGGAAAGAGATCCGCAACTGTAGCAAGTTTCGAAGGACAAACCACAACTAAAAAATTTAAGAAACCTAACACCACAGAGGGAAAAATCAAAACAATAGCTTGTTACTTCTGTAGAGAGCCAGGACATTTTAAAAGTCAATGCCCCAAGAAGGCTCAGGCAAGTACTTGTTATAATTGCGGAAAGGCGGGGACAAGAAGTTGGATTGTTCGCAACTGCAAGGAAACATCGATGGCCAGACTCAAAAAGGGGTCGATAAGGGAAAGAAACCCTTTCGCCAGGGATGAGTCTCACCTTCACTGAAGGGATGTAGGGAACTGCAAAGCTATCACTAGCATAGAGGATCCATAGTGGATCAAATTTTTTTTCTTTGTCTTTTGATTAAGTAACAAGATTGTTGTAATCTCTCTTATGTACCTGGATTTTTGGAATGCTAAGTTAATTAAGATTTGTGCCTTGAAAATGGTGTGTTGTGCTATTCCTGGGGGGGGGGGGTAAAATTCTTTATTAGGAAGGTGTCAGGGAGGCAACCTTGCAACCAAAGTTGTGGTGGATTGTAGCGAAACGACCCTCATACGAGAGAGCTGGAGTTGCATATCTCGATCTTATCCTTATTCTAAGGAGGGAGTGGTCACTGACCCTCAAATAGTGAAACCGAGAGCTAGAAGGCATGCTGAGAACTTGACTCGGGCACTAGAAAGAGATAGATGAAGCAAGAACGATCGTGAGTAGGGAGGCTCCAGAATGATCCCAGGAGTGAGGTATTCCCTACCATTCCAGACGAGGGATGAAATAGGCCCACGAATGATCTGTGGAGTGGGACTGATCTCCAATATTTCGGGACGAGAGCGATACTCACGGGGACTTTGTATTATGAGGTCGGCTCCATAATGATCCATGGAGTGAGACATTCCTCAGTATTCCAGAAGAGGGATGAAATAGGCCCCAGAATGATCTGTGGAGTAGGAATTGGTCTCCAGTATTCTAGAGACGAGAGCGACGCTCATGGGGAAGATTATGTGACGTTGGCTCCAGAATGTCCATGGAGCGAGATATTCCCCAGTATTCCGGAACGTGGGATAAATAGGCCTCAGAATGTTATGTGGAGTGGGATTGATCTCTAGTATTCTAGGGACGAGAGCAACATTCACAAGCAGGTTAGTGGGACATTGACTCCAAAATGATTCAAGGAGTGAGATATTCTCCAGTATTCCAGATGAAGGATGAAATAGGCCGCAGAATGGTCTGTGGAGTGGGACTAATCTCAAGTATTCCAAGGATGAGAGCAATACCTACGAAGAAACTTCGAGGATGAGAGAGGGCTCCAGAATGATCCACGAAGTGAGATATTCCCTAGTATTCCAGAATGTGGGATAGAATAGGCCCCATAATGATCTGTGGAATGGGACTTGACCTCCAGTATTTTAGGACGAGAGCGACACACACGGGGAGTTCGTGTGATGAGGCCCCAGAATGGTCTGTGGAGTGGGATTTGACCTCCAGTATTTCGGGATGAGAGCGACATCTATAAATGGAGATTGATCGCCATGGTCTTCGGGACGAGGGATGAAATCGGCCCCAGGAAGATCCACGAAATGAGGATGACTTTCGATAAACTTGGGAGCCAGAGAGTCAAATGCAGGAGACTCACCCGGAGTTGTTTGTATGATTTTTCATTTCTGTTTTCTCCCACTAAGCGTAGTTATGAGGACAGAACTATTCTGAGGAGGGAGTGATGTAACAACCCCAATTTTTGAAGAATGCGTCTTATAAACGAACTAGATTCTACTAGCTATGAAGTTATATTTTTGGTTAAAGAAGTTATTTTCCTTAATAATAACCTACAACTATGCATATGAATGTATGTATATATATGCATATATGGATTTCTTTTTGAGTTAGACTTGTGAAGCCGAAACGAAACAAATGAGCTAAGCTACACTTGAACAAATCAAAATGGGACAAGCCCATGGTATGGCCGGCCAAGATTGGAGTGAAAGAAGGAGGGAAATAAGAACTAGGGTTATTGTTTCTTGATGTTTGAATAAAGACATCATGATACCTTTGTCACATCACCTCCTAAACAAACCAATCTCTTGCATGATCGGATGTTATTCTCTTCCCCATGCCCATGAAAATCCGGCCAACACTCATTTGCCTCTCTTCTCTTGTGTTTTTAAAACCCCACATCTTCTCTACTCTCTTTTACAACTCCTATACCTTTCTACACCTCCAAAATCCACTCTTTACATACTTAGCTACTGATTTGGAGCAAGAGAAGCAAAGGAGAAGGAGAACAAGGAGCCAAAGCAAAGAGAAAAAGCAAGGAGCTCTAGAGGAGTCAAGAAGGAGGACCAACAAGCAAAGAGAAAAAGCAAGGAGCTCTAGAGGAGTCAAGAAGGAGGACCAACAAGCAAAGAGCTACTAGCAAAGGTGGGTATTTCAAATCTCTTGTTTTATTTTTGGATGGTTGAATGGTGTTTGATGACTGAAAAAATGACATGCATGCCCTAGGAATGAACTTAAACAACCCGTTTTGTGTTAAGTAGTCCAAAACAGAAAATCCTGTTAAAAAGACTGAATTTTTATTGTCAGTCCGTAGCACATTGCATGAACACCACTTGGAATTTTGATCTGAAATTTTTAGAGGATGATCATATAGGTGTCGTACAACTTCAGTAATTTTTAAGGATTTTTTTTTTAATTTTTCCATCTCTTAAAATAAATTACGAACTTGCATTCTGGTCAGAATAGAAAGAAGCAGTTTTTATTGTTACTATTGTGGAAAGAATGACTTGTATCTCACTGCATGTTTATGAGAATGAGTTTTTATTGTTACTATGTTTCAAATTTCATGAGTTTTGGACCACTGTAGCCATGTCAATAAAATCATGCAAACTGAACTAGAGATTTTAGTAAACAGAATTGCTGTTGTTACTGCCCTATTTTTGGATGATACTCAAATGGACATAATTGGAAATCTACTTGGTAGAATCACTTGATTTTTTGGAAGTGTTGTCACGTCATGTGTCTGGAACTAGATCCTAAAATTTCATGATGATCTGACACCATGTGATATTTTAAATAGACTTTATCCCATGACCGTGTTGATCTGATCTGTTGTTTTGGAAGTCTGTATATTACTTGTAGAAGCATGGGGAACGACCGTTCGCGATTCCTCAAGGGACCGGGACCGGGAATAACTCCGTTTTGGCATGAACGCCAAGTGTGTGCTTGCTGTTTGGAAACTTAAATTATTGTTTTTAGGACTCTTAGAATCCCTTTTTGGGTATTTGTGGGTTAGGACTAACTCCTAGTGTGGTGTACCTTGTTGGGGTACGTTGGTTGAGTTTTGAGACTCTAGGACTAAGTCTTGTTGACTAACCTAGATGGGTAGATTAAGACCCGTGTCTCATGTGCCGACGTACTCACCGTATTTGGATGGATTCCATGGTTTGTGTTTGGAGCTACCACTTGTTGAGGACCATGGAGCGTTAAGTTTAGCGGGAGCTACTGTTGGTCGGGCTGAGGTTGCGATCGAACTCCATGCGTACATAACGGTTGCGGCGATCGACGAAGTCGGTTCATCGTTGGTTCGTGCCAAGTGTGGGCCGAGGCGGGTCAACTCTTGGGCCGGACTAGAGGGTTAGTTGAGTCCTAGTGTGAAACGGGTTGAGATCTATTTTGATAAATGTGACTAACTAGGGAGAGTCTACTAATAGAATTGAACTAGTTGATCATGACAAGAAAGTTGATTATCGAGTTAGGGATTTGGAAATGGTAGATAGATCACCTAACTAAAAAAATTAGAGTTGGCTAGAGTGATGGTTTGAGTAGTCGGTCGATAAAAAAATCTTGATTTTAACCTTAACCTTTAATCTTAGAGGGGGGTAGGCTTGATACTTTGGTAGGATCAGATCGAGTCTTGTTTGAATGTAAGGACAGGCACTAGTGAGGGTGTTCTTCTGTCAGGGGAACGCATGGTGTCATCGACCCCGACTGAATCCTAGGTTCGTTTAATGCGGACAGGGACCGCGAGTTGCCCTGGGAGCGGTGACACTCTGTTGGGGGCTCTGCTGTCTCCGCAGCAATGCCTTTATGATCCGTAACAACCTTTAAGGAGGTTTGGAGTGTTGACGTCGTCTCGACTGCTAGTTCTATTCTAGTGTAAGGACGAGTGTATCAGAGTTGGGGAAACCCTATATCCATTAGGTCCATTGTCGATCAATGTGGGCAGACAGATTAAACGATGTCCCGGAGAGCTCGACTCTATCGGGAGTTGCTCTAATCACTCGGTAATGGAGCCCTTGTGCCCATATATCGGCCTTTGGTGAGGTCCGAGGAGAAGTAGATACAGCAACATATCAGGTAACCAGATTTAATTACAGTTACGCAGGGTAAGCCTACGACTGAGATCCCCGGCTAGTGGATAAAACTAAGAGGATTGGACACCACTATTGACAGCTGTGACTGGAGTCACAACAGGGGCCTGCATCCTCACCGTCACTGGAATTAGAAACAGGAGAGCGCACAAGGTTAGGATGCATAGCGGGGGATCGAGCCCTATTAAATTGAAGAACGTCGTTCGGTTGGGGGGTGTGTAGTATGGGATGCATATCTTTTAACCAAGCGTGCATTAGTTTTAGGAGCATGTTTGCATAGTGTGCATTAGTTTAGGCCATGGCATACACCGACACTTGTTTGACATCACTTTTTCTTTGCATCGAATATTATTTGTGGTTGTTGAGGTTGGAATCGCTATATTATGGCGTAGAGAGGATAGCTGAATATAGTATTTCGTCAGTTGTAATCAACTGACGTGCCCTCAGTTATCAGTGCAGGACTGCCGAGTTGGGATCGCGGAAAAGCTCTAGCAGGGAAAGCATCCAAGTGAAAATTACTGTCCAAATTTATTGTATATTCTTGTTGTAACAATTAATTGTAATTGTTGTAATCATTGGAAATTGTAATAACAATTTGATGTAATAAAAGTTTTTAATTTCCTGTGAATTTTGTTGTGTTGTGACTCATTTGAAGGAAGATCCTGGACTGTGCCACGAGTTCCTATGTTAGGAATTTTCGGGGTGCAACAACCCTGCTTATTTAGTGAACTGTTATGTAACGAGTGTGTGTTATGTGACATGAGAACTTTATTTGAATGGAAAGAATGCTGTTGTTTTGTTCGATACTGGATCCTCTCATACTTTTATATCACCTAAGTTTGCTAAAGTCTTGGGAGTCGAACCAAAGGTTTTTCCAAGCAAGGTCTTAGCAGTAGCTATTCCATCAGGAGAGACTCTAACCACTGATCGGTACTATGCGGAATGCGAGATCGAGATTGGGGTTAGAATTTTCATGATTGATCTAATCGAGCTGAATATCCTCAGGGTTGATGTTATCATTGGCATTGATTGGATGTCGGTGTACAGTGCGAACATCGAGTGTAAGACCAAGGAAGTTACCGTGAAGGCTCCAGGTGGTCCTGAAGTCAATTTCCAAGGGAAGAAGAGATGTTCAGATCTGGTGGTAGCTATCAGCTAGAAGAAGGTTCCTGTAGAGGAGCAGCAAGTTCCAGTGGTTCGGGATTACCCGACTTTATTCTTGGAAGATTTGTCTGGGTTACCCC
Source organism: Hemerocallis citrina (assembly GCA_017893485.1). NCBI lineage: Eukaryota > Viridiplantae > Streptophyta > Magnoliopsida > Asparagales > Asphodelaceae > Hemerocallis > Hemerocallis citrina. The sequence continues at coordinate 74,279,635 of CM030368.1, read as the reverse complement.
CGCATCATGATGTAGAGTTCTGCATCCCTATTCAGCCAGGGAGTGCACCCATTTCCAAGGCACCGTATAGGATGGCGCCTGTGGAGCAGGATGAGATCAAACAGCAGATTGAGGAACTGTTGGAGAAAGGCTTTATTCAATCGAGTGCGTCGCCTTGGGTGCTGTTGGTGAAGAAGAAGGATGGTTCGATGAGGACGTGCATCGATTATTATGAGCTGAATAAGGTCACTGTTCAGAACAAGTATCCTATTTTCCGAATTGACGACCGGTTCGATTGTCTACAAGGAGCAACTGTTTTCTCCAAAATAGATCTTCGATCAGGATACCATTAGGTTCGAGTGAAGACTAAAGATGTGCATAAGACTGCGTTCAGAACTCGACACGGGCATTACGAATTCTTAGTTATGCCGTTTTGAGTGACGAATGCACCTGCAATCTTCATGGATATGATGAACAGAGTTCTGAGGCCGTTCATTGATTCTTTCGTCGTGGTGTTTATCGACGATATCCTTGTGTACTCCAAGTCGGAAGAGGAGCACACAGAGCATCTGGCTGTAGTTTTGAAGAAGCTAGAAGGGCATGGGTTGTATGCCAAATTATCCAAGTGCAATTTCTAGAAATCTGAGGTGGCATTCCTGGGTCACATCCTTTCTAAGAAGGGAGTGGCAACTGATTCTCAGAAGATAGAGGCTGTGAAAGATTGGGCAAGGCCTACTACAGTGAAGGAAATCAGAAGTTTCCTTAGGCTAATTTGATACTACAGGTGGTTCATTCAGGGTTATGCTCAGATAGCCGTGCCGCTCACTAGTCTAACCAAGAAAAATGTGAAATTCAAGCAGAATGAGCAGTGCAAGGCAAGCTTTCAGGAGTTGAAAGAGAAGCTGACTATTGCTCCCATTTTGTCTTTGCCTAGAGCAGGTGTTGAGTATGATGTCTACAACGATGCTTCACATCGTGGGCTTGGTTGTGGCTTAATGCAAGAAGGAAAAGTGAATGCATATGGGTCTAGGCCCGCATGAGAAGAATTATCCGACTCATGATCTGGAGTTGGCTGCAATTATCTTTGCCTTGAAGCAATGGATACATTACGTGTATGGTGAGAAGCTGAACATATAAACGAACCACAAAAGCTTGAAATACATCTATCAGTAGAAGGATCTGACCCTGAGGCAAAGGAGATGGCTGGAGGTACTGGAGGACATTCGTCCGGAGATTAAGTACCATCCTGGGAAGGCTAATGTTGTTGCTGATGCATTTAGTCGTAAGAGCTGTCTGGCTAGTTTGATTATAACTTAGAGGCGTCTTGCAGAGGAGTTGGATCGGGCTGGTATTGAGGTTGTTCTGTAAGGTTTGGGAGCATCCTTAGTTCAGTTGAGGCTTCATCCCACGCTGAGTGAAAGAATAATTGCAAGTCAGAGGGAAGATGCAGAGATTCAGAAGATGAAGGAGCAAGTTGGTGCTGGCAAGTTGTTGGAGTTTCGGATCAGGGATGAGGTGTTGTGGTTTGGAGAGAGGCTGTGTGTTCCAGATCAAGCAGAATTGAGGGAGAGTATTCTTCTGGAGGCACATGCAACTCTTTTGTCTGTACACCCTGGGAGTACAAAGATGTATAAGGACATCAAGCAACATTTCTGGTGGTTAGGTTTGAGCAGGATGTGGCTGAGTTTGTGGCGAAGTGTGAGATCTGTCAGTAGGTCAAAGCCGAGAATCAGAAGCCCGGAGGTTTATTGCAACCGTTACCTATTCCGGAGTGGAAGTGGGATAACATCAGCATGGATTTCATTACGGGTTTACCCAAGAGTTCGAAGGGTAATGATGCGATTTAGGTCATAGTCGATCGACTAACCAAGTCCGCTCACTTCTTGGCGATAAAACTCACTTCGTCTATGGACAAGTTGGCCGAGCTGTATGTTGGAGAGATTTTCAGGCTTCATGGTGTTCCGTTGACCATTGTGTCTGATCGAGATGCTCGGTTTACTTTGCATTTTTGGAGGAGCCTTCAGACAGCTTTGGGTACCAAGATGGATTTCAGCACTGCTTTCCATTCTCAGACTGATGGTCAGACTAAGAGAGTCAATCGAGTTCTTGAGGACATGCTTCGATGTTGTGTTCTAGATTTTGAAGGCAGTTGGGAAAGGTATCTAGCTCTGGTGGAGTTTGCCTACAACAATAATTTTCAGACTAGTATCGGGATGACGCCGTACGAAGCTCTGTATGGCAAGAAGTGCAGGACACCTGTTTGCTGGTTTGAAGTTGGAGAGCGAAAGATGTTTGGGCCTGAGATCGTGCAGCAGACATCTGAAAGGATCGTTCTGATTAGGAAGAGGTTGGTGGATGCTCAGAGTAGGCAGAAGAGCTATGCAGACAACTGGAGGAAGGACCTTGAATTCGAGGTTGGTGACTTTGTGTTTCTGAAGGTATCACCTAGCAAAGGTGTGATTCACTTTGGCAGAGGTCGGAAGTTAGCCCCAAGGTTTATTGGCCCGTATAAGATATTGAAGCGAATTGGGAAAACTGCTTGCTGGTTGGAGTTGCCGGAAGAGTTGCCTCGGGTGCAAAATGTCTTCCATGTGTCTATGCTGAGAGGTTACATTCTAGATCCGAGTCAACATTTGCCCGAAGTGCCGGAGGGTTTCCAGTTGAATCTGAGTTACATTGAGCTCCGGATTGAGATTGTGGATCGTCGGGAGAAAGTCTTGAGGAACAAGACGATACCGATGGTCAAAGTAGTCTAGAGAAACCAGTTGTTGAAGAGGCTACTTGGGAATCTGAAGAGAGGATGATGGAAGATCATCCCGAGCTCTTTGTTTGATTTGTATTTTCTTTTCTTCTCTTTTCTGTTTTCTTGTGGTATTTTTTTTCTCACTCTTTAAGCATAGTTCCGAGGACGGAACTATTCTAAGGAGGGAGTGCTGTAACATCCTGAATTTTCAGCTATAATTAAATAAAAGTTGTTTGATTTCACGTGTTGTGCATGTGCAAATTTATTGTACATTTTTCCCCTAAAATTATTCTTCATGAACAAATGTTTTAATTATAACCTTTCTTATTTAGAAAGCCTATTTAAACTCTAGGCCTACTTGTCTCATTCTAGCCCACCCTAACTAATTAGTCAAGTTATTTAGAAACCCATGGACTTTTAGCCCATTAGTGTGAGCCATTAATTAAATCCTTTTTAATTAACATGACTTGTAGTGTAGACTAGTTTTGTAGCAAATTAAATTAATTAAGCTTGTACAAACTAGTAACTAGGGGGTGTTTTGATAACACATGCATTGCACTAGCACATGTTTGGAGCCCATAGGGGGGGGTGGCCGGATGGTGGACAAAGAGAGAGGGAGAGATGGAGGTAGTGGAGTGGTAGTTTCTCAATCATGGGTAGTTGATACAACTCCCTAACTCATCCTACCCTTTGATCCCTAACCATTTGATTAAATCATAGCCATCTATTCTCACTCAAAAAATGTATAAATACCCCCTGGTTCTTCTCATTTAGTACACTAGAAGAATTGATTAAGAAAGAAAAGATTAGAGTGAGAAAAGATTGAAAGTTTTGGTGAGTAAAAGATTGAGGGATTTATTTGTGTGTGTGTTCTTTCAAGAGGTGACTGGCCTACACCATAGGAGCAAGAAGAGGAGCTTGGGTTCCACTCAAGCTAGGAGGAGAAGGATCCAATCGTTCATTCTAGGAGATTTTAGGATTTCTTAGTTGTTTCTTTCCATAAAGGTGGGTGATTTTCTCAAACTTCTAACTAGATATCATGCTAGGGTTTGGTTGATAAAATTGCTAAGAGAAACTAAGTAGATTGGCCCATGTTTGTGTATATAGAGAAAAATTGTAGATAAAATAAATGCTTGTTGAATTGACTTGCTAGTTGATACAATTGTGATTTCCATGCTATAATTGATCATATTGCCATGAAACATATGTTTGAGCCATGTTAAATTGAGAAAATTGTGCTTATGTAATGATTAGTTGATTAAGTGAACCATTGAAGTTGTATTGTCTAAATTAAGGGAACACTAGTGTAATAAAAGAGAATTTTCTCCTAGAAATGTTTGTAGAAATAAAAGAAAAAAAGAAAAACAATCTTTCGTGATAATGGTAGTGCTAAATTGTTGAATTTTAATGTTGAAAATATATTCATGATCTACTTTAAATTGTAACCTGGTGCAATCGACAATCGATCAAACTAGAGTCAAAGTCGACTGTCTGGTAATAAACTTCGGATTTTACTTGCAGAACAGTCGACCGGCTATGTTTTAACAGTCGACTGTCACGGTCCTAACTATTGGTTTTCAAGTTTTAAATCCTCGGAGAACAGTTGACTGGCCTATCTCAACAGTCGACTATCACGGTTTTCGGCTGATGAAATATTTCAAAAAAAATAAAATTTCAAGTGTTCTGAAAATCTAGGAAGAAAAATGTTAGATTTATTCTAAAAATCCCTAGACTTCATGAAAATTGTTTCTTTCATTTGGACCTATTATAATGAGAACTAAAGGCTATTTAAGAAAATGAAACTTGATACAATTTCTTAGAATATAATATTGATTAATTAAATAAATATGTAACACCCCAAATTCCAAAACAGACTGAATTCGAAGTTCCACTGGATCTTTACACTTCTCTTCGTACAATTTTACAAGGATTTTAAAACTTTTGTTACATCAGAGTTACATTTACATTACACTTTTACAGCGGAACCAATTTACAACAATTACATGAATAGAAATATACAGCACTTGAATCATTCTTTAAGCAGCATGTATACTTTAACCTTGTCAATCACTTTATCCTGCATAGAAACTATGGGCACGTCAGTTCATTCAACTGATGCTAATAATACATTAATTTTCTCTTACTTAGAAAGCACACACTTTTCACAAACAGAACTACGAGGACTATCCTATAGATATCGTGTTGTGCTGTGCACTTAGTCATTAATGAAGTTGTTTATATTACATGACACTAATGCGCACTTGTTCGGATTCTATGCATCCCATACTAGATAGGTCCGAGGGCAAGCTCTTAATCGTTCTTCATCTTGTAGGGTTCGGTTCCTCGCCATGACTTAAACTATTACGGTAACTACGGTAAGTATCGTAGATGTTCTATGAGTTACGAGCCCATGTCCAGACAGTCTGGAGGGAAATTTCACGCACTGACATGACGCATCATGCAGGCAATCTCTGGACAATTCAGCCTCCATCATGGAATGATGGCACCACCCATAGTCACCAAACACCCCACAAGGTCGCCATCGGGACGATAATTCCGGAGTAGTGCTCATGCCAGGACATGACGCATCAAGCAGGCAGTCTGTGAATCACTCTCACACCGCCAATCCGATGGCCATCATACTCGTGTTTTTCTCTTACTTTCGTCACATCTCCACCATATGTCTAGTCCTTAATTATTTGAATCATGAATAAAATCGATCCCCTAAAGTTAGCACTCCCACTATACCGATCTTAACAATTTACATAACACGACCCAAATCTTGGTCTTTTCATTTCAAAAATTCTTTCAATGCTGGTGTATGGCTTAGCTACACTCTAGTTCTCAATTTCACTTCATAATCACAAAATTGAGTTTTTATACTCATAAAGTATTTTTCATAACTCAACATAATTTCCATTTCTTTTCTATGAATCAATTTCATACATAAAGTTCAACTTCGATTTATATCTTTCACATTCGAGATTAGTCTCAATACATCCATTTAATTCGCGTACTATTATTTCTTTCCTTCCAAATCACAATCATTTTTTTTCCATTTAACTTTCAAATGCATGACTTCTACAAATTATTGAGTAACATTTCATAAATAAACACTCTTTAATTTTTCTCATACAAGATCCCTTTTTATAAACTAGGTAGATTTTTTCTCATAGAATAAATCACATTTTTACTTATGCAAAAGTCAATTTTATAGCATTCTACTCAATTTTTACTTCTCAATCTCTTTAATTTAAGTTAAAATAGTGTATAAATATTTTTCATGAAGTCTATACATTTTTAAAATAATTATAATATATTTTTCGGATTTTTAAAAGTCCAAAAATCGAATTAAAAGTCAAAAAAACCCAAAAATGTTTTAAGTGCCAAACTCAGGAATCGAACCCGCAACCCAAAGACCACCCGTCGGCGCCACTGCTAACCAGAAAGGCCAGAGCGCAAGTACGACAAAGAGGGAGGTTTAAATCCATAAGAACTCGTTTTCAGTTTTCGGATTTTCTCAAAAAAATATAAAAACAAAAGGGCTAATGCCCAATTTCAAACTCGAGACCCAAGACCAAACCCACGGCTACAGTAAGCGAACCCAAATGCACTCGATGACCAATAAGTCCAAGTGACTAACCTGATATGGTTGGGATTCTAGGGTTATGGTTCGAGTCTCTGTCCACTTCGATTTTTTTATAAAAACAACTATTTTTAAATTCTTTTCTTCTCCAATTTAATTCAAAAACTCCAGATTTTAGTTTCTATATAATCACAGTATTTCAATAAAATAAAACTTGATTTTTGGCACAAAAATCATTATTTTACTCACTACTTACATTTTGTTCTACAATTTCAAATTTTAGAAAACAAGCATCGTTTCTCTACAATTTTGCAATGAAAAATTTTCCTATCTCACTTTTATTATTTTTATTACTATTATCCAATCATTTCAACAATAATTTCCTTTTTTCATGCCATTAACAAGTAAACTAGCAAAATCACAATTTTTTCATGGTTCTCATTTCAATTAACTAAAATACAAGCACAATTTCTTAATTTAGCGCATATCAACATATAAATCATGATAGCATGGTATTTTCTAAGATAGCAATCATAACTTGCATGAATTAGCATTCTTTTAACAAGCATTCAAACCATTTGCAATTTGTCTCATTTTCACAACATATGGCTAAATTAATTAGAGCTTTCTTAACAATTTTACCAACCAATTCCCTAACATGATATCTAGTTAGAAGTTCGAGAAAATCACCAACCTCTAATGGAGAGAAAACAAACAAGAACTCCTAAAGATCTCTTAGAATGAACAAGGGAAGCCTTCTCCTCCTAGTTTGAGCCACCAATTTGACTTCTCCTCCTAGCTTGATGGTACTTGAACTCCTTCCTTCTTGCTCCAATGGTAGGCCGGCCAACTTGAAAGAGGAACACACACAACAAGCACTCAATCTTTTAACTCACAACACTCCTAATCTTCTACTCACAATTTTGTTTTTCTGTCTTTCTTTCAATTCTTTTCAATTTTTTTTAAAGTGAAAATATGAATGAGTGAGGGGGGGGGGGGGGGATATTTAAACTAATTTGTAGTGCAAATGGAAGGCTAGGATTAGTCCAAATAGTTAAGGATCAAAGGCCAAGATGAATTTGGGAGTTGTAGCAACTACCCATGATGGAGCAATCACCTCCCCCACTTCATCCATCTCTCGCTCTCTCTTTGGTGAAATCCGGCCTACACTTGTAGTGCACTTTGCACATGCTAGTGCAATGCACATGCAAACTAGTACCCCCCATTTGCAAGTTGTTCATGTAATATTATTAGTTGTCTACTAAATTAGTCTACACTACAAGTTAGTTTATTTAACAGAGGAATTAAATTAAATGGGCTCACTAATGGAATAATTAACCATGGGCTCTAGTAAATTAATTAATTAATTAATTAATTAATTAATTAGGGTGGGCTAGGAAGAGATAATTAGGCCTAGGATTTTATTAGGCTTTTTAGAAAATAAAGAGAGATTTGAAATAATTATTGTTTCATGTTATAAAGAAATAGTTTTCTAGAAAAATGCATATGAAATTATACGTGCAAAATACGTAAAATCACAAACTCTTAATAAATAAAAAAATCAAGGTGTTACAACACTCCCTCCTTAGAATAGTCCCGTCCCCGGAACTACACTTAAAGAGTGAGAAAACCAAAATACAACAAGAAGAGAAGAAAAGAAAAGAAGATACAAATCAAAGAAAGAGCTCAGAATGATCTTCTATCATCCTCTCCTCGGATTCCCAAGTAGCCTCTTTAACCAACTAGTTTTTCCAGACTACTTTGACCATCGGTATTGTAACGCCCCGAATCACAAATACACTGAATTCGAGATGTTCTACAGGATCTTTCCGCTTTCTTTAGTACAATTTTACAAGGAAATTTGAACTTTTCACTTTACATCAGAGTTTACATGAATACATTACAATTTACATTGCACAGCGGAAGTAAACTTTATAACAATGAAACGAATGTACAACAACATTGAATAATCTTTAAGCATTTGTTCCTCTTTAATCTGTATCAAGCCATTTACCTGCATATAAGACTGTGGGTACGTCAGTTTATTCAACCGACGATCATTATACACGGCCATCCTCTCTTCTATGCCGGAAATAGTATAACTTATTTTTCATATTTAGCAAACACAAACTTGTAACATATCTAACTAAAGGGACTACCCTATTGATGTCGTGTTGTGATTGTGCACTTAGTCCTTAATGCAATTATTTATATTAGATGACACTAATGCACACTTGTTCGAATTCTTTGCATCCCATACTACATGGGTCCGAGGGCAAGCCTCTTAATCGTTCTTCATCTTTGTAGGGTTCAATCCCTCGCCATGACTTAATCTACTACTGTAACTACGGTGAGTATCCTAGATGATCTATGAGTACAAGATCGTGTACAGAAAACCTAGAGGGGAACCCCACGCCATGTCTTGACTCGTCAAGCATGCATTCTGTGGGAATTCAGCCTCCTTCACGGCACACGATCCTCTTGCAGTCACCAAACATCCCACAAGCGTGGCTAGAGTCCGATCATTACTGAGTTGTGCCCACGCCATGTCTTGACTCATCAAGCATGCATTCTGTGGCTCACACACCCGCACCGTAAACCCTAGTTCTCATACTCGTGTTTTTCCCTTACTTTCATCACATCTTCACTATGCACTAATCCTTAGTTTTTATTAGAATCATGAACAAAATCAAAGCTCTAGAGTTAGCCTCTCCACTAAACCGGACTTATTCATTTCATTCAAACATGACCAACCTTGGTCTTTGATTTCAAATTTCATCTCATTTCATTTCTTTCCAATTGCCGGTGGGAGACTTAGCTACTCTTTTGTTTCAATTTCAATTCACAATTTCCAATTTGAGCATTTCCAACTCATAAATTCATTTTCATAATCATAACAGGTTTCCCTTTTCATGTTCATAGCTTTTACATTTATATAAATGTCACAAATTCTAATAAATGATTCACTTCATATAAATTCATACAAAGACAAATAGAGTTTACTGTCACACCCAATATTCAACATAAGATTCACAATCTTTATCATAAAACAATCATAGAATTTCTGATATGCCAAAAAGTGATCTGGACAGTCGACTTAGAGCATACTCAGTCGACTTGTTCAGCCAAAGAAAGTTCTTCAATAATCGTTCGGAAGAGTCGACTGCTGCACATAGTCAGTCGACTGTTCTGCAGCATTCGAAGTTCAAGATATAAATTACGGAGAAGTCAACTGTCGTTCATATCAGTCGGCTGTTCTGGGTAATTCAATTACACGACTTTTCATGTTCAGTGCAGTCGACTGCAATATATATTTGGTCGACTGAATAAAGTTAAATTTCAAATTGTTCTTACTAACCTACTGTAAAAACTCCAGGTTAATCAATTCCATCATGGACTACACTCCAGTATATGAGGGTAATTTTCCCAAATAATTAAACATATTTTTCCCAATAATTAATACAAATCTACCATACAAATTGGTTAATTTGATATACTATCACTAATACATTCTTTTCGGCATTATGATTTCATTAATCTCTATACCGATTTTCGACTCTTATTTATTTCCCAAACATAACAATTGCATCGTAATTTGTTCGTTACAGTGCCATACAAACTTTCCAATTTAGCACATAAAAGTGACATAGTCGATATATTAAATTTTTGAACGTTATTTTTCATGCTACTAACAAGGGTTTCTTCATACAATTTATAACCATATTCGTATTGCACACAATCTTGAATTCTACTAATAGCAACACACATAATTTGCATATCAACAATTCAATCATTTAGAGATCATCTTTTCAATTAAATGTGCATTCATATTAATCATTTTCATGCATCATTTTGCTAATTAAATCTAGCATGCATTCCTATGTTAGAAATAGGGAAAATTTACCCACCTCAAATGGAGAGACAAACACAATTAGCAACAAAAGTCCTTGCACACGAACAATCCTCCTCCTAGAAGCGCGCACTCGAGCCTCCAAAAGCACCAAACCCGGGCACCACACAAGCCCACCGAGCCGGCCCTTCTTCTCCTTGGTGTTGCAAGCACAATCTCACACGCTCTCAATCTTTTATCTCACAAAATCGCTACTAGATAATATAATTTAGACTATAGGTTTGGAAGAGAATAATTTTACACAAGAATAACTAGCCATGGGGGGGGGGGGGGGGTATTTATACTGAAAATCAAGGAGAATGGAGGGCTAGGATCAATTGGTTGGTTGTAAGATGGAGGGTCAAGATGAAAATAGGAGTTGCAATAACTACCCACAACCAAGTAACCACCACACCATGATCACCATTACAATTTTCATTTCCCTCCAAAAGATTACAACCGGCCTAGTTGAAAAAGTGCATATTGCACGTGTACGTGTAGTGCACATGCATGCAACTAGGCCCAAAAATTGTACATTAAATTTTTGCATAAAAATAAAATAGTCTTTAAATTGTATTCTACATGACAAGTTGTATAAAAATAGATGAATCCATGGGCTTTAGTTTATGGGCCAAAATAATTATTATAAAAATAATAAATTAAATTAACTTTGGGCTTTTAAAAGAAAATGCTTTTTGTCTAATTGAAAGAAGGGTTTATAGAAAAATAATTAAAGGCACATATTCAAATATCTATACTCATCATGATAAAAATATTTACCAAAAATATTGCACGTGCACACTACGTGCAAAATAAATAATTTTTCATTAAATGAAAAATCAGGGCATTACAACATTCCCTCCTTAGAATAGTTCCGTCCCCGGAACTACAGCCAAGAGCGAGAAAACAAACACTCACAACAAGAACAAAAAGATACAAAAATACAATCAAGCAAAAAGCTCAGGATAGTCCTTCAACATCCTCTCCTCAGACGCCCAAGTAGTCTCTTCAACCAAATGGTTTCTCCAGACTACCTTGACCATCGGTATTGTCTTATTCCTCAAGACTTTCTCTCGACGATCAACAATCTCGACAGGAGACTCGATGTAGTTCGGATCCAACTGCAAACCTTCCGGCACTTCAGGCAAATGATGACTCGGATCTGGAATATAACCTCTCAGCATAGACACATGAAAGACATTGTGCACCTGAGACAACTCTTCTGGTAATTCAAGCCGGTAAGCAGTTTTCCCGATCCTTTTCAATATCTTGTACGGGCCTATAAACCTCGGGGCTAACTTCCCGCATTTGCCAAAACGAACCAACCTTTACAGGGCGATACTTTCAGAAAGACGAAGTCACCAACCTCAAACTCAAGGTCCCTTCTCTGGTTGTCTGCATAGCTTTTCTGCCTGCTCTGAGCTTCTACCAACCTTTTCCTGATCAGAACAATCTTCTTAGAGGTTTGCTGTACAAGCTCAGGACCAAACAATTGACGCTCCCCAACTTCAAACCAACAAACAGGTGTTCTGTACTTCCTGCCATACAAAGCTTCGTACGGCGTCATCCCGATACTAGTCTGATAACTGTTGTTGTAGGCAAACTCTACCAAAGGTAAATGCCTTTCCCAACTGCCTCCAAAGTCTAGTATACAACACCGAAGCATATCCTCAAGAATACGGTTGAATCTCTCGGTCTGCCCATCGGTTTGCAGATGAAAAGCGGTGCTGAAATCTGTCTTGGTACCCAAAGCTGTCTGAAAACTCCTCCAGAAATGCGAAGTAAACTGCACATCTCGATCAGATACAATAGTTGACGGAACACCATGAAGCCGGATGATCTCGCCAACATACAACTCAGCTAACTTGTCCATCGAAGCAGTGAGTTTCATCGCCAAAAAGTGAGCGGACTTGGTCAGTCGATCGACTATGACCCAAATCACATCATTGCCTTTAGGATTCTTAGGCAATCCCGGAATGAAATCCATACTGATGTTATCCCACTTCCATTTCCATTCCGGAATAGGTAACGGTTGTAATAGAACTTCGGGTCTCTAATTTTCGGCTTTGACTTGCTGACAAACCTCACACTTCGCCACAAATTCAGCCACATCCCGCTTCAAACCTGACCACCAGAAATGCTGTTTGATATCTTTGTACATCTTAGTACTCCTAGGATGTACTGACAAAAGAGTAGCATATGCCTCCTGAAGAATACTCTCTTTCAGGTCCACCTGATTCGGAACACATAGCCTCTCTCCAAACCACAGCACTCCATCCCTGATTTGAAATCCGGGCAACCTACCAGCACCAACTTGCTCCTTCATCTCCAAGATATCAGCATCAACCTCCTGACTTGCAATGATCCTTCCATTCAGTGGAGGCTGAAGCCTCAACTGAGCTAAAGATACTCCTAATCCTTGCAAGACAACCTCAATACCGGCTCGGTCCAATTCCTCAATCAGATGCTTCTGAGTTGTAATCAAACTGGCTAAACTGCTCTTGCGACTAAGTGCATCAGCAACAACATTATCTTTCCCAGGATGATACTTGATCTCAGGTCGCATGTCCTCAAGCACTTCCAACCACCTCTGCTGCCTCAGATTCAGATCCCTCTGCTGATATATATACTTCAAGCTCTTGTGGTCCGTGTACATGTTCAACTTCTCACCGTACACGTAGTGCCTCCATTGCTTCAGGACGAAGATAATCGCAGCCAACTCCAGATCATGAGTCGGGTAATTCTTCTCATGTGGTCGTAGTTGCCTAGACCCATAAGCGATTACTCTTCCTTCTTGCATTAAGACACAACCAAGCCCACATTGTGAAGCATCGCTGTAAATATCATACTCAACACCTGCTCTAGGCAAAGCCAAAATAGGTGCAGTAGTCAGCTTCTCTTTCAACTCCTGAAACCTTGCCTCACATTGCTTAGTCCACTTGAAGTTCACATTCTTCTTGGTCAGACCAGTAAGCGGCACGGCTATCTGAGCATAACCTTGAATAAATCTCCTGTAGTATCCAGTCATTCCAAGGAAACTTCTGACTTCCTTCACTGTAGTAGGCCTTGCCCAATCTTTCACCGCCTCTATCTTCTGAGGGTCAGTTGCCACTCCCTCCTTAGAAAGGATGTGACCTAGGAATGCTACTTCAGATTTTCGGAAATCACACTTGGATAGCTTGGCATACAACTTCTGCTCTTCCAGCTTCTTCAAAACTGCTGCCAGATGCTCGGTGTCCTGCTCCTCTGACTTGGAGTACACGAGAATATCGTCGATGAACACCACGACGAAAGAATCAATGAATGGCCTCAGGACTCTATTCATCAAATTCATGAAGATTGCGGGTGCATTCGTCACTCCAAATGGCATAACTAAGAATTCGTAATGCCCATGTCGAGTTCTAAATGCAGTTTTGTGCACATCTTCAGCTTTCACTCGAACTTGGTGATATCCTGATCGAAGATCTATTTTGGAGAAGACAGCTGCTCCTTGTAGACGATCGAACAAGTCATCAATTCGAGGAATAGGATACTTATTCTGAACAGTGACCTTATTCAGCTCTCGGTAATCGATACACATTCTCATCGATCCATCCTTCTTCTTTACCAAAAGCACTGGTGCTCCCCAAGGTGACGCACTAGGTTGAATAAAGTCTTTCTCCAACAGTTCCTCAATCTGCCATTTCACCTCATCCTGTTCCACTGGAGCCATCCTGTACGGTGCCTTAGAAATGGGTGCACTTCCCGGTTGAACAGTGATGCTGAACTCTACATCACGATGCGGGGGTAACCCAGGAAAATCTTCCAAGAATACAGTCGGATAGTCCCGAACCACAGGAATTCCTTGCACTTCCACAGGAGTCTCTTCCTTGCGGATAGCTGCCACCAGCTTAGAACACTTCTTCTTCCCTTGGAAAGTGACTTCAGGTCCACCTGGAGCCTTCACTGTTACCGTCTTGGTCTTACACTCGATGCTTGCGCTGTACACCGACATCCAATCAATGCCAATGATAACATCGACTCCCAAGATAGTCAGCTCGATCAGATCAATGCCAAAGATTCGATCACCAATCACGATCTCACAATCAGCATAATAACGATCAGTGGTTAAAGTTTCCCCTGATGGAGTAACTACTGCTAAGATCTTGCCTGGAAAAATCTTCGGTTCAACTCCCAACACTTTAGCAAATTTAGGAGACATAAAAGTATGAGAGGATCCAGTATCGAACAACACAACAGCTTTCATTCCATTAAGATGAAGTTCTCCTGTTACATAATACACACTCATTACGTAACAGTTCACTAAACAGCGAGAAAAAGAAATGACAAAAACCTCTAAACATCAGCCCTCGTACCAGTGATGACATGATCAACCTCATCAGCATCAGCTTCCGTCAAGGCAAATACTCGCCCTAGTTGGTACGGTCTCTTCCCAGTCTGCTGCGTTGGTACATTGCGATTACCATTCTGCGGTTTGAGACATTGAGATTGGTAATGTCCCGTTTCACCACAGTTGTAGCAAGTTACCGCAGGAGGTCTCACCACATTATTCCCAGGTTTTCCAGCAACACTAATAGCGTTCGCCCCAGTCGGTTTGAACCTTTGTGCAGATGGTTGCCCCTTGAAACTCCCAGAATTGGCGGGCCTCTTTCCAGACTGCCAGTGGTTCCTCCGGTTTTGAACAACATGGAACTGCTCTATATCTGCTTCCGTCGCTGCTGCTCTCCTGACCAACTTGTCAAATCTCCTGATACCAAGAGGTATCATCCGAGACCTCAAGCTTGGCCTCAATCCATGCTCGAACTTACGAGCCTTCTTAGCTTCATCCATCACTAATTCCGGAGCATACCTAGAGAGCTGAGTAAACTTGGTCTCGTACTCTCTCACTGACATGCTACCTTGCTGTAGCGACAGAAATTCCATAGCCTTCTTCTCTTGAACATCGGAGGGAAAATAGTGATTGCGGAATTCTTCCAGGAATTCCTCCCAGCCAAGCACTATGCCTCCCAATGTCCTCTTCATCGACTGCCACCAAACAGCCGCATCTTTCTCAAATTGTAGAGTCGCCAACTTGACCTTACTGCCTTCAGGGGTCTCCAGCACTTCAAAGATTGTCTCTACTTGACGAATCCAGTTGTCAGCCGCATCAGGGTCTGACTTCCCTTCGAATACAGGTGGCTTCATTCGTTTGAACGATTCCACTAGTTTAATCGCTTCGGGTACCGGATTCGCAGGTCCCCTTCTTTGGTTCTGATTCATAGCCACGGCGTTGAGCGTCTGATAGACCCTCGCAAGTTCCGTTTTCAGATCCAGACCTTCCCCATTTCTAGCTCCTCTTCTAGCCATATTCCGATGCAAAAGATCCATTAAATTCGAAGTATAAGACAAGAATTTTAAATCAACTTGTATTTCTTTGAATTCCAAACTTTATACATTCTAATTGAAAAACATTTCTTGACATCAGATTGAAAACAGTAGAAGCTACAATAGTCTAACTCCTACGGTTCCTCTTCGCTTCTCGAAGTTCTCCCTGTAGTTCATCAACTTCATCCTTCAGCACATCGGTCATATTCTTCCTCTTCTCGAGTTCCCATACCCGATGACTGAGAACTGCAAAATCGTCCTTTCGCTTTGCCAGCTGAGCCTCCAATAATCCGACTCTCTCCCGCAGTGTTTCTACCTGCCTCTGAAGAGAAGTCACAAGACTATTCGGAACTGGTTCTTCTTCTTCATCAGAAGAAGAGTCATCAGATGAATCCGGAGGTGGGGTAATCTCTCGGGATTCATGCCATTCTTCTCCGTCAGAATCTGCTTGCCCTGGGTAGTACTCGTCCTCGGAATCTGCCTGTCCAGGATGGTACTCTTCCTCGATGATATGCCAGTCGTCTTCTCCAGCAAGGTAGAAGTGATCAGCCATCTTAGAAATAGAGAGGAAGAAGCATAAGTCATAGAGCAACACAAATGTAAGTTATTTACATTTAAATCTCTAGACTCAAACACACACTCTAATGTCCACTTCTAGGGTGTCGTTCCTTATAAATTTGTACTAGTGTGGAAAAGGTGGCTCTGATACCACTCTGTAACGCCCCGAATCCCAAATACACTGAATTCGAAATGTTCTACAGGATCTTTCCGCTTTCTTTAGTACAATTTTACAAGGAAATTTGAACTTTTCACTTTACATCAGAGTTTACATGAATACATTACAATTTACACTACACAGTGGAAGTAAACTTTACAACAATGAAACGAATGTACAACAACATTGAATAATCTTTAAGCATTTGTTCCTCTTTAATCTGTATCAAGCCATTTACTTGCATATAAGACTGTGGGTACGTCAGTTTATTCAACCGACGATCATTATACACGGCCATCCTCTCTTCTATGCCGGAAATAGTATAACTTATTTTCCATATTTAGCAAACACAAACTTGTCACATATCTAACTAAAGGGACTACCCTATTGATGTCGTGTTGTGATTGTGCACTTAGTCCTTAATGCAATTATTTATATTAGATGACACTAATCCGCACTTGTTCGGATTCTATGCATCCCATACTACATGGGTCCGAGGGCAAGCCTCTTAATCGTTCTTCATCTTTGTAGGGTTCAATCCCTCGCCATGACTTAATCTACTACTGTAACTACGGTGAGTATCCTAGATGATCTATGAGTACAAGATCGTGTACAGAAAACCTAGAGGGGAACCCCACGCCATGTCTTGACTCGTCAAGCATGCATTCTGTGGGAATTCAGCCTCCTTCATGGCACACGATCCTCTTGCAGTCACCAAACATCCCACAAGCGTGGCTAGAGTCCGATCATTACTGAGTTGTGCCCACGCCATGTCTTGACTCATCAAGCATGCATTCTGTGGCTCACACACCCGCACCGTAAACCCTAGTTCTCATACTCGTGTTTTTCTCTTACTTTCATCACATCTTCACTATGCACTAATCCTTAGTTTTTATTAGAATCATGAACAAAATCAAAGCTCTAGAGTTAGCCTCTCCACTAAACCGGACTTATTCATTTCATTCAAACATGACCAACCTTGGTCTTTGATTTCAAATTTCATCTCATTTCATTTCTTTTCAATTGCCGGTGGGAGACTTAGCTACTCTTTTGTTTCAATTTCAATTCACAATTTCCAATTTGAGCATTTCCAACTCATAAATTCATTTTCATAATCATAACGGGTTTCCCTTTTCATGTTCATAGCTTTTACATTTATATAAATGTCACAAATTCTAATAAATGATTCACTTCATATAAATTCATACAAAGACAAATAGAGTTTACTGTCACACCCAATATTCAACATAAGATTGACAATCTTTATCATAAAACAATCATAGAATTTCTGATATGCCAGAAAGTGATCTGGACAGTCGACTTAGAGCATACTCAGTCGACTTGTTCAGCCAAAGAAAGTTCTTCAATAATCGCTCGGAAGAGTCGACTGCTGCACATAGTCAGTCGACTGTTCTGCAACATTCGAAGTTCAAGATATAAATTACGGAGAAGTCGACTGTCGTTCATATCAGTCGGCTGTTCTGGGTAATTCAATTACACAACTTTTCATGTTCAGTGCAGTCGACTGCTACATATATTTGGTCGACTGAATAGAGTTAAATTTCAAATTGTTCTTACTAACCTACTGTAAAAACTCCAGGTTAATCAATTCCATCATGGACTACACTCCAGTATATGAGGGTAATTTTCTCGAATAATTAAACATATTTTTACCAATAATTAATACAAATCTACCATATAAATTGGTTAATTTGATATACTATCACTAATACATTCTTTTTCGGCATTATGATTTCATTAATCTCTATACCGATTTTCGACTCTTATTTATTTCCCAAACATGACAATTGCATCGTAATTTGTTCGTTACAATGCCATACAAACTTTCCAATTTAGCACATAAAAGTGACATAGTCGATATATTAAATTTTTGCACGTAATTTTTCATGCTACTAACAAGGGTTTCTTCACACAATTTATAACCATATTCGTATTGCACACAATCTTGAATTCTACTAATAGCAACACACATAATTTGCATATCAACAATTCAATCATTTAGAGATCATCTTTTCAATTAAATGTGCATTCATATTAATCATTTTCATGCATCATTTTGCTAATTAAATCTAGCATGCATTCCTATGTTAGAAATAGGGAAAATTTACCCACCTCAAATGGAGAGACAAACACAATTAGCAACAAAAGTCCTTGCACACGAACAATCCTCCTCCTAGAAGCGCGCACTCGAGCCTCCAAAAGCACCAAACCCGGGCACCACACAAGCCCACCGAGCCGGCCCTTCTTCTCCTTGGTGTTGCAAGCACAATCTCACACGCTCTCAATCTTTTATCTCACAAAATCGCTACTAGATAATATAATTTAGACTATAGGTTTGGAAGAGAATAATTTTACACAAGAATAACTAGCCATGGGGGGGGTATTTATACTGAAAATCAAGGAGAATGGAGGGCTAGGATCAATTGGTTGGTTGGAAGATGGAGGGTCAAGATGAAAATAGGAGTTGCAATAACTACCCACAACCAAGTAACCACCACACCATGATCACCATTACAATTTTCATTTCCCTCCAAAAGATTACAACCGGCCTAGTTGAAAAAGTGCATATTGCAGGTGTAAGTGTAGTGCACGTGCATGCAACTAGGCCCAAAAATTGTACATTAAATTTTTGTATAAAAATAAAATAGTCTTTAAATTGTATTCTACATGACAAGTTGTATAAAAATAGATGAATCCATGGGCTTTAGTTTATGGGCCAAAATACTTATTATAAAAATAATAAATTAAATTAACTTTGGGCCTTTAAAAGAAAATGCTTTTTGTCTAATTGAAAGAAGGGTTTATAGAAAAATAATTAAAGGCACATATTCAAATATCTATACTCATCATGATAAAAATATTTACCAAAAATATTGCACGTGCACACTACGTGCAAAATAAATAATTTTTCATTAAATGAAAAATCAGGGCATTACAACATTCCCTCCTTAGAATAGTTCCGTCCCCGGAACTACAGCCAAGAGCGAGAAAACAAACACTCACAACAAGAACAAAAAGATACAAAAATACAATCAAGCAAAAAGCTCAGGATAGTCCTTCAACATCCTCTCCTCAGACGCCCAAGTAGCCTCTTCAACCAAATGGTTTCTCCAGACTACCTTGACCATCGGTATTGTCTTATTCCTCAAGACTTTCTCTCGACGATCAACAATCTCGACAGGAGACTCGATGTAGTTCAGATCCAACTGCAAACCTTCCGGCACTTCAGGCAAATGATGACTCGGATCTGGAATATAACCTCTCAGCATAGACACATGAAAGACATTGTGCACCTGAGACAACTCTTCTGGTAATTCAAGCCGGTAAGCCGTTTTCCCAATCCTTTTCAATATCTTGTACGGGCCTATGAACCTCGGGGCTAACTTCCCGCCTTTGCCAAAACGAACCAACCTTTACAGGGCGATACTTTCAGAAAGACGAAGTCACCAACCTCAAACTCAAGGTCCCTTCTCTGGTTGTCTGCATAGCTTTTCTGCCTGCTCTGAGCTTCTACCAACCTTTTCCTGATCAGAACAATATTCTCAGAGGTTTGCTGTACAAGCTCAGGACCAAACAATTGACGCTCCCCAACTTCAAACCAACAAACAGGTGTTCTGTACTTCCTGCCATACAAAGCTTCGTAGGCGTCATCCCGATGCTAGTCTGAAAACTGTTGTTGTAGGCAAACTCTACCAAAGGTAAATGCCTTTCCCAACTGCCTCCAAAGTCTAGTATACAACACCGAAGCATATCCTGAAGAATACGGTTGAATCTCTCGGTCTGCCCATCGGTTTGCAGATGAAAAGCGGTGCTGAAATCTGTCTTGGTACCCAAAGCTGTCTGAAAACTCCTCCAGAAATGCGAAGTAAACTGCACATCTCGATCAGACAGAATAGTTGACGGAACACCATGAAGCCGGATGATCTCGCCAACATACAACTCAGCTAACTTGTCCATCGAAGCAATGAGTTTCATCGCCAAAAAGTGAGCGGACTTGGTCAGTCGATCGACTATGACCCAAATCACATCATTGCCTTTAGGATTCTTAGGCAATCCCGGAATGAAATCCATACTGATGTTATCCTACTTCCATTTCCATTCCGGAATAGGTAACGGTTGTAATAGAACTTCGGGTCTCTGATTTTCGGCTTTGACTTGCTGACAAACCTCACACTTCGCCACAAATTCAGCCACATCCCGCTTCAAACCTGACCACCAGAAATGCTGTTTGATGTCTTTGTACATCTTAGTACTCCTAGGATGTACTGACAAAAGAGTAGCATATGCCTCCTGAAGAATACTCTCTTTCAGGTCCACCTGATTCGGAACACATAGCCTCTCTCCAAACCACAGCACTCCATCCCTGATTTGAAATCCGGGCAACCTACCAGCACCAACTTGCTCCTTCATCTCCAAGATATCAGCATCAACCTCCTGACTTGCAATGATCCTTCCATTCAGTGGAGGCTGAAGCCTCAACTGAGCTAAAGATACTCCTAATCCTTGCAAGACAACCTCAATACCGGCTCGGTCCAATTCCTCAATCAGATGCTTCTGAGTTGTAATCAAACTGGCTAAACTGCTCTTGCGACTAAGTGCATCAGCAACAACATTAGCTTTCCCAGGATGATACTTGATCTCAGGTCACATGTCCTCAAGCACTTCCAACCACCTCTGCTGCCTCAGATTCAGATCCCTCTGCTGATATATATACTTCAAGCTCTTGTGGTCCGTGTACATGTTCAACTTCTCACCGTACACGTAGTGCCTCCATTGCTTCAGGACGAAGATAATCGCAGCCAACTCCAGATCATGAGTCGGGTAATTCTTCTCATGTGGTCGTAGTTGCCTAGACCCATAAGAAATTACTCTTCCTTCTTGCATTAAGACACAACCAAGCCCACAATGTGAAGCATCGCTGTAAATATCATACTCAACACCTGCTCTAGGCAAAGCCAAAATAGGTGCAGTAGTCAGCTTCTCTTTCAACTCCTGAAAGCTTGCCTCACATTGCTCAGTCCACTTGAAGTTCACATTCTTCTTGGTCAGACCAGTAAGCGGCACGGCTATCTGAGCATAACCTTGAATAAATCTCCTGTAGTATCCAGTCATTCCAAGGAAACTTCTGACTTCCTTCACTGTAGTAGGCCTTGCCCAATCTTTCACTGCCTCTATCTTCTGAGGGTCAGTTGCCACTACCTCCTTAGAAAGGATGTGACCTAGGAATGCTACTTCAGATTTTCGGAAATCACACTTGGATAGCTTGGCATACAACTTCTGCTCTTCCAACTTCTTCAAAACTGCTGCCAGATGCTCGGTGTCCTCTTCCTCTGACTTGGAGTACACGAGAATATCGTCGATGAACACCACGACGAAAGAATCAATGAACGGCCTCAGAACTCTATTCATCAAATTCATGAAGATTGCGGGTGCATTCGTCACTCCAAATGGCATAACTAAGAATTCGTAATGCCCATGTCGAGTTCTAAATACAGTTTTGTGCACATCTTCAGCTTTCACTCGAACTTGGTGATATCCTGATCGAAGATCTATTTTGGAGAAGACAGCTGCTCCTTGTAGACGATCGAACAAGTCATCAATTCGAGGAATAGGATACTTATTCTGAACAGTGACCTTATTCAGCTCTCGGTAATCGATACACATTCTCATCGATCCATCCTTCTTCTTTACCAAAAGCACTGGTGCTCCCCAAGGTGACGCACTAGGTTGAATAAAGCCTTTCTCCAATAGTTCCTCAATCTGCCGTTTCACCTCATCCTGTTCCACTGGAGCCATCCTATACGGTGCCTTAGAAATGGGTGCACTTCCCGGTTGAACAGTGATGCTGAACTCTACATCACGATGCGGGGGTAACCCAGGAAAATCTTCCAAGAATACAGTCGGATAGTCCCGAACCACAGGAATTCCTTGCACTTCCACAGGAGTCTCTTCCTTGCGGATAGCTGCCACCAGCTTAGAACACTTCTTCTTCCCTTGGAAAGTGACTTCAGGTCCACCTGGAGCCTTCACTGTTACCGTCTTGGTCTTACACTCGATGCTTGCGCTGTACACCGACATCCAATCAATGCCAATGATAACATCGACTCCCAAGATAGTCAGCTCGATCAGATCAATGCCAAAGATTCGATCACCAATCACGATCTCACAATCAGCATAATAACGATCAGTGGTTAAAGTTTTCCCTGATGGAGTAACTACTGCTAAGATCTTGCCTGGAAAAATCTTCGGTTCAACTCCCAACACTTTAGCAAATTTAGGAGACATAAAAGTATGAGAGGATCCAGTATCGAACAACACAACAGCTTTCATTCCATTAAGATGAAGTTCTCCTGTTACATAATACACACTCATTACGTAACAGTTCACTAAACAGCGAGAAAAAGAAATGACAAAAACCTCTAAACATCAGCCCTCGTACCAGTGATGACATGATCAACCTCATCAGCATCAGCTTCCGTCAAGGCAAATACTCGCCCTAGTTGGTACGGTCTCTTCCCAGTCTGCTGCGTTGGTACATTGCGATTACCATTCTGTGGTTTGAGACATTGAGATTGGTAATGTCCCGTTTCACCACAGTTGTAGCAAGTTACCGCAGGAGGTCTCACCACATTATTCCCAGGTTTTCCAGCAATACTAATAGCGTTCGCCCCAGTCGGTTTGAACCTTTGTGCAGATGGTTGCCCCTTGAAACTCCCAGAATTGGCGGGCCTCTTTCCAGACTGCCAGTTGTTCCTCCGGTTTTGAACAACATGGAACTGCTCTATATCTGCTTCCGTCGCTGCTGCTCTCCTGACCAACTTGTCAAATCTCCTGATACCAAGAGGTATCATCCGAGACCTCAAGCTTGGCCTCAATCCATGCTCGAACTTACGAGCCTTCTTAGCTTCATCCATCACTAATTCCGGAGCATACCTAGAGAGCTGAGTAAACTTGGTCTCGTACTCTCTCACTGACATGCTACCTTGCTGTAGCGACAGAAATTCCATAGCCTTCTTCTCTTGAACATCGGAGGGAAAATAGTGATTGCGGAATTCTTCCAGGAATTCCTCCCAGCCAAGCACTATGCCTCCCATTGTCCTCTTCATCGACTGCCACCAAACAGCCGCATCTTTCTCAAATTGTAGAGTCGCCAACTTGACCTTACTGCCTTCAGGGGTCTCCAGCACTTCAAAGATTGTCTCTACTTGACGAATCCAGTTGTCAGCCGCATCAGGGTCTGACTTCCCTTCGAATACAGGTGGCTTCATTCGTTTGAACGATTCCACTAGTTTAATCGCTTCGGGTACCGGATTCGCAGGTCCCCTTCTTTGGTTCTGATTCATAGCCACGGCGTTGAGCGTCTGATAGACCCTCGCAAGTTCCGTTTTCAGATCCAGACCTTCCCCATTTCTAGCTCCTCTTCTAGCCATATTCCGATGCAAAAGATCCATTAAATTCGAAGTATAAGACAAGAATTTTAAATCAACTTGTATTTCATTGAATTCCAAACTTTATACATTCTAATTGAAAAACATTTCTTGACATCAGATTGAAAACAGTAGAAGCTACAATAGTCTAACTCCTACGGTTCCTCTTCGCTTCTCGAAGTTCTCCCTGTAGTTCATCAACTTCATCCTTCAGCACATCGGTCATATTCTTCCTCTTCTCGAGTTCCCATACCCGATGACTGAGAACTGCAAAATCGTCCTTTCGCTTTGCCAGCTGAGCCTCCAATAATCCGACTCTCTCCCGCAGTGTTTCTACCTGCCTCTGAAGAGAAGTCACAAGACTATTCGGAACTGGTTCTTCTTCTTCATCAGAAGAAGAGTCATCAGATGAATCCGGAGGTGGGGTAATCTCTCGGGATTCATGCCATTCTTCTCCGTCAGAATCTGCTTGCCCTGGGTAGTACTCGTCCTCGGAATCTGCCTGTCCAGGATGGCACTCTTCCTCGATGATATGCCAGTCGTCTTCTCCAGCAAGGTAGAAGTGATCAGCCATCTTAGAAATAGAGAGGAAGAAGCATAAGTCATAGAGCAACACAAATGTAAGTTATTTACATTTAAATCTCTAGACACAAATACACACTCTAATGTCCACTTCTAGGGTGTCGTTCCTTATAAATTTGTACTAGTGTGGAAAAGGTGGCTCTGATACCACTCTGTAACGCCCCGAATCCCAAATACACTGAATTCGAAATGTTCTACAGGATCTTTCCACTTTCTTTAGTACAATTTTACAAGGAAATTTGAACTTTTCACTTTACATCAGAGTTTACATGAATACATTACAATTTACACTACACAGTGGAAGTAAACTTTACAACAATGAAACGAATGTACAACAACATTGAATAATCTTTAAGCATTTGTTCCTCTTTAATCTGTATCAAGCCATTTACCTGCATATAAGACTGTGGGTACGTCAGTTTATTCAACCGACGATCATTATACACGGCCATCCTCTCTTCTATGCCGGAAATAGTATAACTTATTTTCCATATTTAGCAAACACAAACTTGTCACATATCTAACTAAAGGGACTACCCTATTGATGTCGTGTTGTGATTGTGCACTTAGTCCTTAATGCAATTATTTATATTAGATGACACTAATCCGCACTTGTTCGGATTCTATGCATCCCAGACTACATGGGTCCGAGGGCAAGCCTCTTAATCGTTCTTCATCTTTGTAGGGTTCAATCCCTCGCCATGACTTAATCTACTACTGTAACTACGGTGAGTATCCTAGATGATCTATGAGTACAAGATCGTGTACAGAAAACCTAGAGGGGAACCCCACGCCATGTCTTGACTCGTCAAGCATGCATTCTGTGGGAATTCAGCCTCCTTCATGGCACACGATCCTCTTGCAGTCACCAAACATCCCACAAGCGTGGCTAGAGTCCGATCATTACTGAGTTGTGCCCACGCCATGTCTTGACTCATCAAGCATGCATTCTGTGGCTCACACACCCGCACCGTAAACCCTAGTTCTCATACTCGTGTTTTTCTCTTACTTTCATCACATCTTCACTATGCACTAATCCTTAGTTTTTACTAGAATCATGAACAAAATCAAAGCTCTAGAGTTAGCCTCTCCACTAAACCGGACTTATTCATTTCATTCAAACATGACCAACCTTGGTCTTTGATTTCAAATTTCATCTCATTTCATTTCTTTCCAATTGCCGGTGGGAGACTTAGCTACTCTTTTGTTTCAATTTCAATTCACAATTTCCAATTTGAGCATTTCCAACTCATAAATTCATTTTCATAATCATAACAGGTTTCCCTTTTCATGTTCATAGCTTTTACATTTATATAAATGTCACAAATTCTAATAAATGATTCACTTCATATAAATTCATACAAAGACAAATAGAGTTTACTGTCACACCCAATATTCAACATAAGATTGACAATCTTTATCATAAAACAATCATAGAATTTCTGATATGCCAGAAAGTGATCTGGACAGTCGACTTAGAGCATACTCAGTCGACTTGTTCAGCCAAAGAAAGTTCTTCAATAATCGCTCGGAAGAGTCGATTCCTGCACATAGTCAGTCGACTGTTCTGCAACATTCGAAGTTCAAGATATAAATTACGGAGAAGTCGACTGTCGTTCATATCAGTCGGCTGTTCTGGGTAATTCAATTACACGACTTTTCATGTTCAGTGCAGTCGACTGCTACATATATTTGGTCGACTGAATAGAGTTAAATTTCAAATTGTTCTTACTAACCTACTGTAAAAACTCCAGGTTAATCAATTCCATCATGGACTACACTCCAGTATATGAGGGTAATTTTCTCAAATAATTAAACATATTTTTACCAATAATTAATACAAATCTACCATATAAATTGGTTAATTTGATATACTATCACTAATACATTCTTTTTCGGCATTATGATTTCATTAATCTCTATACCGATTTTCGACTCTTATTTATTTCCCAAACATGACAATTGCATCGTAATTTGTTCGTTACAATGCCATACAAACTTTCCAATTTAGCACATAAAAGTGACATAGTCGATATATTAAATTTTTGAACGTAATTTTTCATGCTACTAACAAGGGTTTCTTCACACAATTTATAACCATATTCGTATTGCACACAATCTTGAATTCTACTAATAGCAACACACATAATTTGCATATCAACAATTCAATCATTTAGAGATCATCTTTTCAATTAAATGTGCATTCATATTAATCATTTTCATGCATCATTTTGCTAATTAAATCTAGCATGCATTCCTATGTTAGAAATAGGGAAAATTTACCCACCTCAAATGGAGAGACAAACACAATTAGCAACAAAAGTCCTTGCACACGAACAATCCTCCTCCTAGAAGCGCGCACTCGAGCCTCCAAAGCACCAAACCCGGGCACCACACAAGCCCACCGAGCCGGCCCTTCTTCTCCTTGGTGTTGCAAGCACAATCTCACACGCTCTCAATCTTTTATCTCACAAAATCGCTACTAGATAATATAATTTAGACTATAGGTTTGGAAGAGAATAATTTTACACAAGAATAACTAGCCATGGGGGGGGGGGGGTATTTATACTGAAAATCAAGGAGAATGGAGGGCTAGGATCAATTGGTTGGTTGTAAGATGGAGGGTCAAGATGAAAGTAGGAGTTGCAATAACTACCCACAACCAAGTAACCACCACACCATGATCACCATTACAATTTTCATTTCCCTCCAAATGATTACAACCGGCCTAGTTGAAAAAGTGCATATTGCTCGTGTACGTGTAGTGCACGTGCATGCAACTAGGCCCAAAAATTGTACATTAAATTTTTGTATAAAAATAAAATAGTATTTAAATTGTATTCTACATGACAAGTTGTATAAAAATAGATGAATCCATGGGCTTTAGTTTATGGGCCAAAATACTTATTATAAAAATAATAAATTAAATTAACTTTGGACTTTTAAAAGAAAAAGGCTTTTTGTCTAATTGAAAGAAGGCTTTATCGAAAAATAATTAAAGGCACATATTCAAATATCTATACTCATCATGATGAAAATATTTACCAAAAATATTGCACGTGCACACTACGTGCAAAATAAATAATTTTTCATTAAATGAAAAATCAGGGCATTACAGGTATCGTCTTGTTTCTCGAGACTTTCTCCTGACGATCGACTGTCTCAACCGGAAGCTCAATGTTACTCAGATCCAACTGCAAACCCTCTGGCACTTCCGGCAAATGGTGACTCAGATCTGGAATGTACCCTCTCAGCATAGACACATGGAAGACATTGTGCACCTGAGACAACTCTTCCGGGAACTCCAACCGGTAAGCAGTTTTCCCAATCTGCTTCAATGTCTTGTACTGGCCTATGAACCTTGGGGCCAACTTCCCACCTCTGCGGAAGCGAATCACACCCTTGCTAGGTGAAACCTTCAGAAAGACAAAGTCACCAACCTCAAACTCATGGTCCCTCCTCCAGTTGTCTACATAGCTCTTCTGCTTAGTCGAGCATCCACCAACCTCTTCCTGATCAGATCGATTTTTTTAGAGGTCTGCCGCACAATCTCAGGCCCAAACATCTACTGCTCCCCAACTTTATACCAACAAACAGGTGTTCTGCACTTCCTGCCATACAGAGCTTCGTACGGTACCATCCCAATACTAGTCTGAAAACTGTTGTTGTAGGTAAACTCTACCAAAGCTAGATGCCTTTCCCAACTGCCTCCAAAATCTAGAACATAACACCGAAGCATATCCTCAAGAATACGGTTGACTCTCTCGGTCTGCCCATCGGTCTGAGGATGAAAAGCAATGCTGAAATCCATCTTGGTACCCAGATCTGTCTGAAGACTCCTCTAGAAATGCAAAGTAAACAGCGCATCTCGATCAGATACAGTGGTTAACGGAACACCATGAAGCCTGACGATCTCCCCAACATACAGCTCGACCAATTTCTCCATAGATGAAGTGAGTTTCATCGCCAAGAAGAGAGTGAACTTGGTTAGTCGATTGACTATGACCCAAATCGCATTATTGCCCTTTGAACTCTTGGGCAAACCCGTGATGAAATCCATACCGATGTTATCCCACTTCCATTCCAGAATAGGTAACGGTTGCAATAGGCCTCCGGATTTCTGATTCTCGGCTTTGACCTGCTGACAGATCTCACACCTCGCCACGAACTCAGCCACATCCTGCTTCAAACCTGACCACCAAAAATGTTGCTTATTGTCCTTATACATCTTGGTACTCCCAGGATGTATGGACGAAAGAGTAGCATGTGCTTCCTGAAGAATACTCTCTCGCAATTCTGCTTGATTCGGAACACATAACCTCTCTCCAATCCACAACACTTCATCCTTGATCTGAAACTCTGACAACTTGTCAGCACCAACCAGCTCCTTCATCTTCTGAATCTATGCATCTTCCTTCTGACTTGCAATAATCCTTTCATTCAGCGTCGGTTGGAGCCTTAACTGAGCTAAAGATAATCCCAAGCCTTGCAGAACAACTTCAATTCCAGCCCGATCCAACTCCTCTGCAAGATGACTCTGAGTTGTAATCAAACTAGCCAGACTGCTCTTACGGCTAAGTGCATCAGCAACAACATTAGCCTTCCCAGGATGGTATTTAATCTCTGGATGAATGTCCTCAAGTACTTCCAGCCATCTCTGTTGTCCTTCTGCTAATAGATGTACTTCAAGCTTTTATGGTCCGTGTATATGTTCAACTTCTCACCATACACGTAATGTCTCCATTGCTTCAAGGCGAAGATAATCGCAGCCAACTCTAGATCATGAGTCGGATAATACTTCTCATGCGGTCTTAGTTGCCTAGACCCATAAGTGATCACTTTTCCTTCATGCATTAAGATACAACCAAGTCCACGTTGTGAAGCATCGCTGTAGACATCATACTCAACACCTGCTCTAGGCAAAGCTAAAATGGGAGCAGTAGTCAGCTTCTCTTTCAACTCCTGAAATCTTGCTTCATACTATTCAGTCCACTTGAAGTTCACATTCTTCTTGGTCAGACTAGTGAGTGGCACGGCTATCTGAGCATAGCCCTGAATGAACCTCCTGTAGTATCCAGTTAGTCCAAGGAAACTCCTAATTTCCTTCACTGTAGTAGGCCTTACCCAATCCTTCACTGCCTCTATCTTCTGTGGATCAGTTGCCACTCCCTCCTTAGAAAGGATGTGACCCAGGAATGCCACCTCAGATTTTCAGAAATCGCACTTAGACAACTTGGCATAAAACTCATGCTCCTAGAGTTTCTTCAAAACTGCAGCCAGATGCTCTCCGTGCTCCTCCTCCGACTTGGAGTACACAAGTATATCGTCGATAAACACCATGACGAAAGAATTAATAAACGGCCTCAGAACTCTATTCATCATATCCATGAAGATTACAGTTGCATTCGTCACTCAAAACGGCATAACTAAGAATTCGTAATGCCCGTATCGAGTTCTGAATGCAGTCTTATGCACATCTTCAGTCTTCACTCGAACATGATGGTATCCTGATCGAAGATCTATTTTTGAGAAAATAGTTGTGCCTTGTAGACGATCGAATAGGTCGTCAATTCGGGGAATAGGATCTTGTTCTGGACAGTGACCTTATTCAGCTCTCAGTAATTGATGCACATCCTCATTGAACCATCCTTCTTCTTTACCAACAGCACCGGTGCTCCTCAAGGCGATGCACTCGGTTGAATAAATCTTTCTCCAATAGTTCCTCAATCTGCCATTTGATCTCATCCTGCTCCACAGGGGCCATCCTATACGGTGTCTTGAAAATGGGTGCACTCCCTAGCTGAATAGGGATGCTGAACTCTACATCACGATGTGGGGGTAACCCAGGCAAATCTTCCAAGAATACAGTCGGGTAATCCCGAACTACTGAAATTTGTTGCACCTCTACAGGAATCTCCTTCTTGCTGATGGCTACAACCAAACCTGAACATCTTTTCTTCCCTTGAAAAGTGACCTCAGGATCACCTGGAGCCTTCACTGTTACTTCCTTGGTCTTGCACTCGATGTTTGCACTGTACACCGACATCCAATCAATGCCATAACATCGACTCCCAAGACATTTAGCTCAATCAGATCAATCCCGAAAATTCTGTCCCCAATCATGATCTCGCAGTCCGCATAGTACCGATCAGTGGTTAAATTCCCCCCTGATGGAGTAGCTACTGCTTAGACCTTGCCTGGAAAGACCTTCAGTTCAACTCCCAAAACTTTAGCGAACTTAGGTGATACAGAAGTGTGAGAGGACCTTGTATCGAACAATACAACAGCTTTCTTTCCATTCAAATAAAGTTCTCTTGTTATATAATACACACTCGTTACATAACAGTTTACTAAATTAAGCGGGAAAAAGAAAACAACAGAAAACACTTCTAAACATCCTCCCTCGTACCAGTGATGATGTGATTCACTTCATCAGCATCAGCTTCAGTCAAGGCAAATACTCTCCCTTGCTAGTACGACTTCTTCCCGGCATGTTGAGTTGGTCCCTTACGGACGACATCTTGTAGCTTAGGGCATTGGGATCGGTAATGACCTCTTCTCCCCACAATTGTAACAAGTCACCACAGGAGGTCTCACCCAAACATTTTTGGGTCTTCCCGCGACAATGACAGCGTTCGTCTCCGTCAGTTTGAACCTTTGAGCCGGCGGCTATCCCCTGAAATTTCCAGCAACTGCAGGTCTCTTCCCCACATTCCAGTTGTTCCTCCGATTCTGAACAACATGGAACTGCTCCATATCCGCCTCAGTGGCTACAACTCATTTGACCAACTTGTCAAACCTCTTGATACCGAGGGGTATCATCCTTGATCTCAGACATGGCCTCAAACCATGCTCAAATTTTCGAGTCTTCTTTGCCTCGTCCATCACCAATTCAGGCGCATAACTCGAGAGCTGAGTGAATCTTGTCTCATACTCCCTAACCGACATGCCACCCTGCTGCAGCGCTAGAAATTCCATGGCCTTCTTCGCCTGGAAGTCTGATGAAAAATAATGACTACGGAACTCCTCCAAGAATTCCTCCCAGCCACGAACAATATCTGCCATCGTCTGCATTATCGACTGCCACCACACAGCCGCAACCTTCTCGAGCTGTAGTGTAGCCAACTTCACCTTGCTGCCCTCCGGAGTCTCCAAGACTTCGAAGATGGTTTCGACCTGTCTGATCCAATTGTCAGCCACGTCAAGGTCTGACTTCCCCTCAAGCACGGGTGGTTTCATCCTTTTGAATGATTCCACATGTTTGATTGCTTCGGGTACTAGATTCACAGGCATCCTCCCTTGGTTCTGATTCATGGCAACGACATTGAGTGTCTGATAGACCCTCGCTAACTTCGTTTCCAAGTCCAGCCCTTCTCCGCTTCTAGCTCTTCTTCCAACCATATTCTAATGCAAAAGACCCATTAAATTCGACGTAGAAAACATGAATTTAAATCAACTCTTCATTTCATTGAATTCCAAACTTTATACATTCGAATTTAAAATATTTCTATCAACAAATGAAAGCAGCAAGAAGATACAACATTCTAGTTCCTACGGTTCCTCTTGGTTTCTCGAAGCTCTTCCCGTAGTTTCGCCACTTCTTCCTTCAGTACATCGTACATGTTTTTCCTCTTCCCGAGTTCCCAAACATGATGACTGAGAGTTGCAATGCTCTCCTTGCACTTTGCACACTGCACCTACAGCAGCTCCACTCTCTCCCTCTGAGTCTCCACCTACCTCTAAAGAGACACGATGAGACTGCTCGGAACAGGTTCTTCCTCGTCAGAGGAATCATCAGATGAATCCAGAGGCGGAGTGATCTCTCGGGACTCAGTCCATTCCCCCTCGAATTCTTCAGGATCTTCTTCGTCAGAATCAGCTTGCCCTGGGTAGTAATCCTCTTCGACTATGTGCCAGTCATCACCTCCAGCTAGGTCGAAGGGGTTCGCCATCTTAGAGAAAGGAGAAGAATAAGCATAAATCATAGAGCAACACAAATGTAAGTAACTTACATTTAAATCTCTAGACTCAACACACGCTCTAATGTCCACTTCTAGGGTGTCGTTCCTTATAAATTTGTACAACTTGGAAGCGTGACTCTGACACCACACTGTATTACCCCAAATTCCAAAACAGTCGAAGTTCCACAGGACCTTTACACTTCTCTTCGTACAATTTTACAAGGAATTTAAAAATTTTGTTATATCAAAGTTACATTTACATTACACTTTTACAGCGGAAGAAATTTACAACAATTACATGAATAGAAATATACAACACTTGAATCATTCTTTAAGCAGCATGCATACTTTAACCTTGTCATTCACTTTATCCTGCATAAAAACTGTGGGCACGTCAGTTCATTCAACTGATGCTAGGATATAATACATCAATTTTCTCTTACTGAGAAAGCACACACTTGTCACAAACAGAACTACGGGGACTATCCTATAGATGTCATGTTGTGCTGTGCACTTAGTCCTTAATGAAGTTGTTTATATTACATGACACTAATGCGCACTTGTTCGGATTCTATGTATCCCATACTACATAGGTCCGAGGGTAAGCCCTTAATCGTTCTTCATCTTGTAGGGTTTGGTCCCTCGCCATGACTTAAACTACTACGGTAACTACGATAAGTATCGTAGATGTTCTATGAGTTACGAGCCAATGTCCAGATAGTTTGGAGGAAAATTCCACACACTGACATGATGCATCATGCAGGTAATCTATGGACAATTCAGCCTCCATCATGGAACGATGGCACCACCCGTAGTCACCAAACACCCCACAAGGTCGCCATCGGGACGATAATTCCGGAGTAGTGCTCATGCCAGGACATGACGCATCAAGCAGGCAGTCTGTGAATCACTCTCACACCGCCAATCCGATGACCATCATACTCGTGTTTTTCTCTTACTATCGTTACATCTCCACCATGTGTCTAGTCCTTAATTATTTGAATCATGAATAAAATCAATCCCCTAGAGTTAGCACTCCCACTATACCGATCTTAACAATTTACATAACACGACCCAAATCTTGGTCTTTTCATTTCAAAAATTCTTTCAATGCTGGTGTATGGCTTAGCTACACTCTAGTTCTCAATTTCACTTCATAATCACAAAATTGAGTTTTTATACTCATAAAGTATTTTTCATAACTCAACATAATTTCCATTTCTTTTCTATGAATCAATTTCATACATAAAGTTCAACTTCGATTTATATCTTTCACATTCGAGATTAGTCTCAATACATCCATTTAATTCGCGTACTATTATTTCTTTCCTTCCAAATCACAATCATTTTTTTTCCATTTAACTTTCAAATGCATGACTTCTACAAATTATTGAGTAACATTTCATAAATAAACACTCTTTAATTTTTCTCATACATGATCCCTTTTTATAAACTAGGTAGATTTTTTCTCATGGAATAAATCACATTTTTACTTATGCAAAAGTCAATTTTATAGCATTCTACTCAATTTTTACTTCTCAATCTCTTTAATTTAAGTCAAAATAGTGTATAAAGATTTTTCATGAAGTCCATACATTTTTAAAATAATTATAATATGTTATTTGGATTTTTAAAAGTCCAAAAATTGAATTAAAAGACAAAAAAACTAAAAAAATATTTTAAGTGCCAAACTCAGGAATCGAACCAGCAACCCAAAGATCACCCGCCGCTACAGTGCAGTGCACTGTGGCGCCGCTGCTAACTAGAAAGGCCAGAGCGCAAGTACGACAAAGGGAGGGGTTTAAATCAATAAGAACTTGTTTTCAGTTTTTGGATTTTCTCAAAAAAAATATAAAAACAAAAGGGCTAATGCCCAGTTTCGAACTCGAGACCCAAGACCAAACCCCCGACTATAGTAAGCGAACCCAAATGCACCCGATGACCAATAAGTCCAAGTGACTAACCTGATATGGTTTGGGATTCTAGGGTTATGGTTCGAGTCTCTGTCCACTTCGAATTTTTTATAAAAAAAACTATTTTTAAATTCTTTTCTTCTCCAATTTAATTCAAAAATTCGAGATTTTAGTTTCTATAAAATCACAGTATTTCAGTAAAATAAAACTTGATTTTGACACAAAAATCATTATTTTACTCACTACTTACATTTTGTTCCACAATTTCAAATTTTAGAAAACAAGCATAGTTTCTCTACCATTTTGCACTTAAAAGTTTTCCTAGATCACTTTTATTATTTTTATTACTATTATGCAATCATTTCAGCAATAATTTTGTTTTTCATGCCATTAACAAGTAAACTAGTAAAATCACATTTTTTCATGGTTCTCATTTAAATTAACTAAACATACAAGCACAATTTCTTAATTTAGGACATATCAACATATAAATCATGGTAGCATGGTATTTTCTAAGATAGCAATCATAACTTGCATGAATTATCATTCTTTTTAACAAGCATTCAAACCATTTGCAATTTGTCTCATTTTCACAACATATGGATAAATTAATTAGAGCTTTCTTAACAATTTTACCAACCAATTCCCTAACATGATATCTAGTTAGAAGTTCGAGAAAATCACCAACCTCTAATGGAGAGAAAACAAACAAGAACTCCTAAAGATCTCCTAGAATGAACAAGGGAAGCCTTCTCCTCCTAGTTTGAGCCACCAATTTGACTTCTCCTCCTAGCTTGATGGTACTTGAACTCCTTCCTTCTTGCTCCAATGGTAGGCTGGCCAACTTGAAAGAGGAACACACACAACTAGCACTCAGTCTTTTATGTAATATCCCGGACGGATATTACATTGTATAAATTAATTTTATTTTATTATTATTAAATTATTTTTTATACGAATTATGCGAAGATTTGCGGTATATGCATATATACGTACATATGCGCGTTATAGCAAATTGTGCATTGTGCAAATTAGGTGTATGTTTGGACAAAGTGCTTATCCTTGTCATGACCAATTTAAGTTATATATTAGGATTTTAGGAGGATTAAACTAGGGTTGAGAATGCATGAAGAGATTAAGTAAAAACCCCTTCTAGAAACCTTCTCTCCACCACACCACACCTCCCCTAGTAAAATCCAGGCCCCTTTTTGTGGGAGGGTTTTTTTTGCAAGTTTGTATGTGCAAATTTGCACTTCCCACCTTTTTCTCCACCTATAAATACCCTCCTCCCTTCACCATTGTCTCATTTTTAGAAAGACAAAAAGAAGGAAAGGAAAAGAAAGTGAGAACCCACCTTTAACTTGAAAGTTTTGTTTTGTACGTTTTAGAAGCTTTCATAGGAGCTTAGGGGAAGGAGAAGTATAAGCAAGCAAGTCCTTCCAACAAAGAAAATTAGATAGGGGTTCTCCACTTCTCTTGTTTATTGAGTTGTTATTTTGGGTTCTTCTTCTCCTTAGCTTCCTTGTTTTGTTTTCTTTGGTTCTTTTGGGATGGTTTGTTGTGATGGTGTTGTTGTATATGGTTCTTATTTTGTATGTTTGTGGATGTTAAAAGTAATAATCACATGAAATGAAATGGAAACAAGCGGTAGTGCTAAATAGACATAAAGATTGAATCTTGTAGTAGTAGTGGTTGTTTTGTGTTTATTAATTGGACTAAAATGACATATGCATATGGACTTGTACATACGACCATTTGGGGTTGTAGGACTTGAATGTGAACTCATGCATAAAGCATATGGACTTTGTATGCAACCATTTTGGTTGTAGGACATACATTGAACTTGGACTAAAAAGAATGCATATGTTTGGTTGAACCAAAATGGAGGACTATTCACTTTATTTTAATTGTTTTTATTTTCCTTTTATAAAACATAAGTAAAAAGAACCCATTTTAGATGTTAATTTTAGTATGAAAAAGAAAAGAGACTAATCTAAGTTAGAATGATTAAAAAGATCTCTTTTATGTTTAACTGGTAATAATAAAGGTTATGTTTTAAATAAAGTAGTTGTAGTAGATGTTTGTGATTAAATAAAGTTGTAATAGATGTTTATGTTTAAATGAGATGGTAGTACTTGTTGTGTTCAACTAAAATTATAGTGGATGTGTATGTTTATGTTGAAGTAGTAAAGGACATTGGTTAGGAGTATGGTGGTAACCCATGCTCCCATTGTGTAGATATCCATGGTTAGATAGTTTATGTTGTATTTATATTTTTGTAGAAAGATTATACCACCATGCTTAAGTATTGATAAAAGATCCATGCTTGAAGTAAGTATCATGCTTAGGTGATTGTAGGAAAATTGTACACCATGCTTAATTATTATTCATGCTCAAGTTAGTAATCATCCATGCTTATATTGTTGTAGGATTGATGTTAAATTAATCTACCATGCTTATATTGTTGTAGGATTAATGTTGAATTAATCTAGCATGCTTATATTGTTGTAGGATTAATGTTAAATTAATCTTCCATGCCTAGGGTTCTTGTAGGCTAATGCTAAGTAATTATACATGCTTATATTGTTGTAGGATTAATGTTGAATTAATCTACCATGCTTATATTGTTGTAGGATTAATGTTAAATTAATCTACCATGCCCAGGATTGTTGTAGGTTAATGCTAAGTAATTATACATGCTTATATTGTTGTAGGATTAATGTTGAATTAATCTACCATGCTTATATTGTTGTAGGATTAATGTTGAATTAATCTACCATGCTTATATTGTTGTAGGATTAATGTTGAATTAATCTACCATGCTTATATTGTTGTAGGATTAATGTTAAATTAATCTACCATGCCTAGATGATACCCATGTTTAAGGTAACAAATCTATGCTAATTTGTTGTAGTTAAGGGAAGGAAGCATCATACCATGCTTGATTCATTCTAGGAAAAATATATACCATGCTAGACTATGGTAGGAAACTCCTAAACCATGCATGATGTGTACCATGTTGTAGGTTAATGGAACCATGCTCATGATGTGTGCCATATTGTAGGAACCATGCTTATGTTGTGTAAACGTTGTAAGGAGGCATGCTTAAATTGTACTAAAGCTTCATGTTTAGATTGTAGTAACTGTCCATGCTTAAGATTGTTACAAGTGCATGCTAAATCGCATTAATAATTAAGAGTGTTGTAAGTTGATGGTTACGTTATATGTACCATGATTAGTTGTTGGAGGTTGATGCTTATTGTAATTGTAGTAGTAACTACCTTGTTGTAGTTAATGTTAGTAAGGAGCCATACATGCTTGAAAGGTATAGGGTGGCATCCTAGTTAAATAAGGAAGGGGACGTATGTTGTAGGTTGTTCTAGTCAACTTCGAGAAGAACCCATGGACTCTAGTTGTGTGAAGTCCTAATTGAAATTGGACCATATCATGGGGACATTCCTTATCCGTAGGGGTAATAAGGATTAGAAGGGTCATTAGTAATAGTTAGTTCAATAACGGTTATTATGTCGCTTCGGGCTTCTCATTGGTAGAATGCCTATCATATACTATTAGTAGATTCTTTCGTTGCTTCTAGTAATAGAAGATCAAGTTGCTAGTAAACACGTTTGGTTGCTTCTAGGTTTGATTACCTATATGGTTGTTTCCATATGATTATGCTCGTACCTGGCTCAACTGGCCCGTATGTAGCTGTGGGTCTCATACGTAGTTTATTTGGCTCGTATGTAGGTTGTTGTCTCGTACGCGGCTCGACCGGCCCGTGCGTAGCTGTTGGTCTCATACGCGGCATATTTGGCCGGTATGTATGTTGTATCTCATACGATGCCCGCCTGGCTCGTAGGGAGTGGTTGGTTCATACGTAGCTTGTTGGTTCGTATGTGGTTAGTATACCCATATATAGCTTATTAGCTAGTACACAGTTTGTTGTGCTCGTCCAGGGTGATATTATTACCCTAGGGGCTATCGACCATCAAGACATATGTTTTCTTACTCCTAAGGAACTGTGGAGGAGTCACTCCTTGTGTACCGTCGGATCTTAACCGGCGTAGGTTGATCGAGGACCGGAGTATAGACGAAATCCAAGTTCAGGGTAGTGGTATGCATGTATGTTCGCATGGTCGGGGTCTTGGATCGATAGGCCAGGAACTGGATCTTGAGGGATTCTGGTAAGTCTAGGTTGAGCAGACTTGTAGAGTTATCTTGGAAGTCTAGTTTAAGAGATAGCAAGTTGTGTTTATAATATTGTCATCCCTAGGAGTGTTCAGGATTAGGGACATCATTAGGGTAGTGACTTATAAACATCATTTACTTAGACCCTTTGCCAAAAAGGGAGGAGTGGGTTTTAGGGGGGCCCTTACGACTAACTCATCCCTTGGGGCAGACCTTCGGTGGTATTATTGGGTTGTACCTTCTCGTCAAAGGGATACGTACGGTGGCGTCTCACGAGTTGGGAGCACGGGTTGCGTATCTCACACTGTTGATTCCTGAAGTGCCATGCTAAGGCGGGCAGAGCTAGGGATGGATCCCGGAACTCTATCGGGTCCTATGCCGGGGATACGAACAAGCCATGGACTACGGTCTGGCTAGGGGGCGGCAGGGGGCTCTCCTGTTGGCGGTAACCCTGATGGTTCGTCTGGTTTTTGAGTGAGGTCCGGTTAGCCGGGTAGGAGTGGCAAACATAGACACCACGAGCGGACTGTATTAGTGGGATATAGACACCATGAGCGTACTGCCTTGCTAGGACTTGACCACACCTGCAACCTCATCAGTCACGTTGTATCTGTCAGGAACATGTTGTGTACAATTAGAAATTCATAACGCGGGTTCAAATTGTAATATCCCGGACGGATATTACCGTATATAAATCATTATTTTATTATTACTTTATTATTATTTTGTTTTAATTCCAAAATTAGAATATTTTGGTGATTTTCACCCGGTTTGTTCATAGACATTATCTGTATCCAGATATCGGTCAGTATACATCCCTATTGTATCAAATTGATACCGTGACCTTCCGAACTAATAATAAATATTATTTTATTATTATTTCCGAGATTAAATTATTTTATACGGATTATGCGAAGATTTTCGGTATACAGACATATATGCGCACGTACGAGTAGTATGTCGATTAGTGCACTATACGAATTGTGTGTTGTGTATTTTTGGACAACACTTGTTTTGTTATGACAAAACCTAGTAGAGTGTTAGGGTTTATAAGTGGTTAATCCTCGGGTTACAAAGACATAAGGGATTAAGGGAGATTACTAGAAAATATCTCTCCCACACCAAACCTCCACCACATAACACCTCCTCCACCTCACCCCCACCCTCCTAGGGGTATGGCCGGCCCCTAAATTAAGGGAGGGCCTTTTTGCACTTGTGTGTGTGCATATTTGCATTTTCCACCCTTCTCTCCACCTATAAATACCCCCTTCCTTCACCTTAGTCTCATTTTAGAAAGATCAAAAAGAAAAAAAGAAAGAAAGGAAAAGAAAGAGAGATCACCATGATAACTTGAGAGTTTTTATTTGTAAGGTTAGTAGGAGATTCTAGGAGCTAAGTAGGAGAGTAATCTAGTTCTTCCATCAAAGAAAAGAAACAAGGTGGGGGTTTCTCCTACGTTTGTTGTTTGTTTGTTTGTTTGTTTGTTTATTTGAATGATGGTTTTGATGTTCTTCTTCTTCTTACCCTCCTTGTTTATCTTTCTTTTTGGTATGGATGGGTTGAAGTAGTATGGTTGTAGGAGTTCTTATTTTGAATGTTGTTAGTAAAAGAATTAACCACTTGGACAAAAAATGACACATGCATATGAACTCATACATACAACCACTTAAGGTTGTAGGACTTGATATGAACTATACACAAAGCATATGAACCATTTTTATACAACCATTTTGGTTGTAGGACTTGTATTGAACTTGGACAAAATAATAATAAGCATATGTTGGATGTAGGTTCTTACCTCATTATTGTAGTTTTCTTTCTTAAGTAAAAAGAACATACATTAGATGTTAGTTTTGATTATGAAAAAGAAATTAACCTAAATCACTAGTTGTAGAATAAATAAATAAAACGATCTTTTCATTTCTAATCACTAGTTGTAAAAAGATCAAAAAGATCTCTTTTATGTCCACTAGTAATAATAAGAAACATATGCTAATAAAGATTTCTTAGTAAGTAATTTAGTTGTAGATATTAATGTTATATTTTAGTAGAGACTCATGGTAGTAGTAGTAGATGTTAAAGTAATTTAGTTGTAGATATTTATGTCATATTTTAGTAGAAACTCATGGTAGTAGTAGTAGATGTTAAAGTAATTTAGTGGTAGATATTTATGTTATGGAAAATCTTAGTAGATGATTATTAATGGATGTTGTGTTTATGTTAAAGTAGATACCATGCTAAGATTGGATTAAGATTAACTTATTCATGCTTAGAATGTTGTACGATTTCTTCTAAAAATACCTAGCATGTTTAATGATGCTTAGAATGTTGTAGGATTTCTTCTAAAAATATCTAGCATGTTTAATGATGCTTAGAATGTTGTAGGATCCATTCTAAAATTCCTACCATGTTTAGATTAAGTTATTTATGCTTAAGATGTTGTAGGATCCATTCTAAAATTCCTACCATGTTTAGATCAATTTATTTATGCTTAGAATGTTGTATTATTCATTCTAAGAATTTCCTACCATGTTTAGATTAAACTATTATGCTTAGAATGTTGTAGGATTTATTCTAAAAATACCTAGCATGTTTAATGATGCTTAGAATGTTGTAGGATGTATTCTAAAAATACCTAGCATGTTTAATGATGCTTAGAATGTTGTAGGATTTATTCTAAAAGTACCTAGCATGTTTAATGATGCTTAGAATGTTGTAGGATTCATTCTAAAATTTCCTATCATGTTTAGGAAGGTTATTTATGCTTAGAATATTGTAGGATTAATTCTAAAATTTCCTACCATGTGTAGGAATGATATACATGTTGTAGGATTCATGCCAAAATAGTCTACCATGTTTAGGGATGATATGTACCATGCTAAGTCTTTCTACATGCTAGTTTAATTGTAAGTAAGTTGTATGCCATGCTAGGATAATTGTAGGAAGGTTGTATATCATGCTAGATTAATTTATCTATGCTTGGATAGTTGTAGGAAATGGTCTATCATGCTAGATTAATCTACCATGCTTGTATGCTTATAGGAAAGCTATACACCATGCTAGATCAAATAAATATTCATGCTCACATGATATCTATGCTTAGATAAATTTATTGTTATGTTAAGATTAGTAGATGACCATGCTAATGATGGTTTATGTTAAGTTAATGGTATCCATGCTAATGATATTCATGCTTAAAATATAGTAGATATTCATGCTTAAATTAAGGTAACTATCCATGGTTAGTTGTAGCGAATTTTTATGTTATGTTCTACCCATGCTAGAATTGTTGTAGAAATTCATGCTACGTTGTAGGTTGATACTTAACTAGTATACATGCCTAGAATGTTACCAAAATATACACCATGCTATATGTTAATGTGAAAGTAGCATACCATGCCTAGGGATGAGGTATACCATGCTAAAGTTTAAATACATGCTTAGAATGTTGTAGGATTAAGGTTAGAATACCTACCATGCCTTGGAATGTTGTATGTTATATTAGTTATCTATCCATGCTTGGGTTGTGGTGATTAGTCATGATAAGTAGTAAGCTTTCACGCTCAAGTTATAACCTATGCTTGACTATAGTGGACTTCATGTCTAGGTCATAGTGATTTTCATGCTTAAGCTCGATGCAAGCACAAGCTTAATCATATTCGTACTTAGGAGTATCATGGTGAATGGTTGTGTTATATGATTAGATTGTCGTAGGAAGATGCTTGCAATTGTGTGCCATACTTAAGGCGCTATAGGTCGAAGTAATAAGATTGGGAAGACCACTAGTAATTGTTAGTTGATAAAGGCTATTATGTCGCCTTCGGTTCTTTCTTAGTAGAATACCGACCATAGACTATTAGTAGATTCTTCTGTTGCTTCTAATAATAGAAGATCAAGTTTGCTAGTAAGCACGTTTGGTTGCTTTTAAGATTGATTGCCTGTATGGTTGTTTGCATATGGTTGTGCTCGTACGTGGCTCGACTGGCCCGTATGTAGCTGTAGGTCTCATACGTAGTTTATTTGGCTCGTATGTAGGTTGTCGTCTCGTACGCGGCTCGACCGGCCTGTGTGTAGCTGTTGGTCTCATACGCGGCTTATTTGGCCGGTATGTACGTTGTCGTTTCCTATGAGGCCCGCCTGGCTCGTGGGTAGTTATCGTTTCATACGTAGCTTATTAGTTCGTATGTGGTTGTTACTCGTGTATAGCTGTTAGCTAGTACACAGTTCGTTGTGTTCGTCTAGGGTGATATTATCACCCTAAGGGCTATCGACCATCAAGAAATAGCGGCATACATGTATATTCGCACGATCGAGGTCTTGGATCGATGAGCCACGAACCGGATCCTGAGGGGTTCTAGTGAGTCTAGGTTGAGCAGCCTAGTAGAGTTGTCTTGCGAAGCTTAATTTAATACCTAGCATGTTATGTTTACAATATTATCGTCCCTAGGATCGTCGAGTCAGGGACATCATTAGGGTAATGACTTATAAAGATCATTTTGCTCAGACCCTTGCCGAAGAGAGAGGAGTTGGTTGTAGGGGGCACCTTACGACCAACTTGTCCCTAGAGGCAGGCCTTAGGTGGTGATAGTGGGTTTTACCTTCCCTTCAAAGGGATACGTACGGTGCCGTCTCACAAGTTGAGGACACGGGTTGCGTATCTCGCTCTGTTAATTCCTGAAATATCGTGGCTGGGGTGCCACAGGATGCATTGTGCAGTCCTGCGCTTGCGAAACCCCAGAGGGTGCCACAGGGTAGGCTTCACGCTACCCTGCGCTTGCGAAACCCTAGGGTTTGATTTTGGAACGATGCTCGATACACTGGGATCGAGTGAGGTCCGGCATGCCGGGTAGTAGTGGAAAACAGAGACACCATAAGCAGACTGCATAAAGGGACTTGATCCCTTCTGCAACCTCACAGAGTCATGGAGTATTTTCAGGAACAAGTCGTGGACAATTAGAATTCGTAACGTGTGTTCAAATTCCTATATATATGGAGAAACGGCTTGAGATGGGGTCGCATGTAGTATGGACTGCATGTTGCTTTCGGAGACTTGCTAACATTAGGATAGGAACATCATTCCTGAAATACCGTGGCTGGGGTGCCACAGGATGCATTGTGCAGTCCTGCACTTGCGAAACCCCAGAGGGTGCCACAGGGTTGGCTTCACGCTACCCTGCGCTTGCGAAACCCTATGGTTTGATTTTGGAACGATGCCCGATACACTGGGATCGAGTGAGGTCCGGCATGCCGGGTAGTAGTGGAAAACGGAGACACCATAAGTGGACTGCATAGAGGGACTTGATCCTTTCTGCAACCTCACAGAGTCATGGAGTATTGTCAGGAACAGGTCATGTACAATTAGAATTCATAACGCAGGTTCAAATCCTATGTTTTTGCACTCGCGAACACTTAAACTACACTGACACAATTGCTATATTTTTGTATGTTATTTGGGAGATTCGCTGCTATATGATCAGCCTTTAAGTGTCAGTGAATACTGACGTCCCCACTTCCATAGGTACTGGATCGCCGAAGTACAAAGGCGAGATTCAGGAGGACTCAAGGCAAGGAAATCAAGGAGTCAGTGTTATGTTTAGTTCCGCTGCAGTATATGTATTGATTATCTATTAGTTGAGAAGTACTCAAATGAGAGTTACCAAGTGTTGTTCTTCCTTCCTTGTACTCTGATGTAAGATGTTGAAGGTTGTAATATTTGGAAATGTAAAGGTAACATTGTAACTCTATTGTAATGTATTGCAGTTGTATAATATTCAGACTTGTAATACATTGGGTGTTGAAATAAAAGTTTTAAATTCTCCTGTTTTTTCTGTGTATTGTGACTAATTGAAGAAAAGATCTTGGCTCGTGTCACGGTTTCCCAGTATAGGAAATCGGGGCGTTACAGAGTGGTATCAGAGCTAACTTCAATTTACAGTCCAACACAGCAGGAAAATTGAACTTGGATGCCCTTTTAGGAGTCGGGTCTTAGTTAGTTGTAGGCAATTGTAATTCATATTGTTGTTCCTTTCAACTTATGTTTTATGATTTTCCTATATCTGGAGCGTCAACTTGAGCAAATTACAGGAGAGAATCCTGGAAGTCGGAATTGATGTTCATAGGACACGTCCTATTCTAAGGAGGGAGTAGCTACCAAATTGCAAAGGTCGGGTTCTTTGGAGAACCAGTTCGTGAATGAGCCACTTGGGAGCCGAAAAGCAGCATAAGCTTTCTTTCCCCGAGTTATTAGGGTATGGGTGTTTGCCTGTTCTCCTAACTTAAAGTAGTTCAGAGGACAGAACTATCCTAAGGAGGGAGTATTGTAATATCCCGGACGGATATTACCGTATATAAATTATTATTTTATTATTACTTTATTATTATTTTGTTTTAATTCCAAAATTAGAATATTTTGGTGATTTTCACCCGGTTTGTTCATAGACATTATCTGTATCCAGATATCGGTCAGTATACATCCCTATTGTATCAAATTGATACCGTGACCTTCCGAACTAATAATAAATATTATTTTATTATTATTTCCGAGATTAAATTATTTTATACGGATTATGCGAAGATTTTCGGTATACAGACA
Organism: Hemerocallis citrina; assembly: GCA_017893485.1. Taxonomy (NCBI): domain Eukaryota; kingdom Viridiplantae; phylum Streptophyta; class Magnoliopsida; order Asparagales; family Asphodelaceae; genus Hemerocallis; species Hemerocallis citrina. Next base: position 74,234,675 of record CM030368.1, on the reverse strand, counting down.
TATATGCGCACGTACGAGTAGTATGTCGATTAGTGCACTATACGAATTGTGTGTTGTGTATTTTTGGACAACACTTGTTTTGTTATGACAAAACCTAGTAGAGTGTTAGGGTTTATAAGTGGTTAATCCTCGGGTTACAAAGACATAAGGGATTAAGGGAGATTACTAGAAAATATCTCTCCCACACCAAACCTCCACCACATAACACCTCCTCCACCTCACCCCTACCCTCCTAGGGGTATGGCCGGCCCCTAAATTAAGGGAGGGCCTTTTTGCACTTGTGTGTGTGCATATTTGCATTTTCCACCCTTCTTTCCACCTATAAATACCCCCTTCCTTCACCTTAGTCTCATTTTAGAAAGATCAAAAAGAAAAAAAGAAAGAAAGGAAAAGAAAGAGAGATCACCATGCTAACTTGAGAGTTTTTATTTGTAAGGTTAGTAGGAGATTCTAGGAGCTAAGTAGGAGAGTAATCTAGTTCTTCCATCAAAGAAAAGAAACAAGGTGGGGGTTTCTCCTACGTTTGTTGTTTGTTTGTTTGTTTGTTTGTTTATTTGAATGATGGTTTTGATGTTCTTCTTCTTCTTACCCTCCTTGTTTATCTTTCTTTTTGGTATGGATGGGTTGAAGTAGTATGGTTGTAAGAGTTCTTATTTTGAATGTTGTTAGTAAAAGAATTAACCACTTGGACAAAAAATGACACATGCATATGAACTCATACATACAACCACTTAAGGTTGTAGGACTTGATATGAACTATACACAAAGCATATGAACCATTTTTATACAACCATTTTGGTTGTAGGACTTGTATTGAACTTGGACAAAATAATAATAAGCATATGTTGGATGAAGGTTCTTACCTCATTATTGTAGTTTTCTTTCTTAAGTAAAAAGAACATACATTAGATGTTAGTTTTGATTATGAAAAAGAAATTAACCTAAATCACTAGTTGTAGAAATAAATAAAAAGATCTTTTCTTTTCTAATCACTAGTTGTAAAAAGATCAAAAAGATCTCTTTTATGTCCACTAGTAATAATAAGAAACATATGCTAATAAAGATTTCTTAGTAAGTAATTTAGTTGTAGATATTTATGTTATATTTTAGTAGAGACTCATGGTAGTAGTAGTAGAAGTTAAAGTAATTTAGTTGTAGATATTTATGTCATATTTTAGTAGAAACTCATGGTAGTAGTAGTAGATGTTAAAGTAATTTAGTGGTAGATATTTATGTTATGGAAAATCTTAGTAGATGATTATTAATGGATGTTGTGTTTATGTTAAAGTAGATACCATGCTAAGATTGGATTATGATTAACTTATTCATGCTTAGAATGTTGTAGGATTTCTTCTAAAAATACCTAGCATGTTTAATGATGCTTAGAATGTTGTAGGATTTCTTCTAAAAATACCTAGCATGTTTAATGATGCTTAGAATATTGTAGGATCCATTCTAAAATTCCTACCATGTTTAGATTAAGTTATTTATGCTTAAGATGTTGTAGGATCCATTCTAAAATTCCTACCATGTTTAGATCAATTTATTTATGCTTAGAATGTTGTAGGATTCATTCTAAGAATTTCCTACAATGTTTAGATTAATCTATTATGCTTAGAATATTGTAGGATTTATTCTAAAAATACCTAGCATGTTTAATGATGCTTAGAATGTTGTAGGATGTATTCTAAAAATACCTAGCATGTTTAATGATGCTTAGAATGTGGTAGGATTCATTCTAAAATTTCCTATCATGTTTAGGAAGGTTATTTATGCTTGGAATATTGTAGGATTAATTCTAAAATTTCCTACCATGTGTAGGAATGATATACATGTTGTAGGATTCATGCCAAAATAGTCTACCATGTTTAGGGATGATATGTACCATGCTAAGTCTTTCTACATGCTAGTTTAATTGTAAGTAAGTTGTATGCCATGCTAGGATAATTGTAGGAAGGTTGTATACCATGCTAGATTAATTTATCTATGCTTGGATAGTTGTAGAAAGTGGTATATCATGCTAGATTAATCTACCATGCTTGCATGCTTATAGGAAAGCTATACACCATGCTAGATCAAATAAATATTCATGCTCACATGATATCTATGCTTAGATAAATTTATTGTTATGTTAAGATTAGTAGATGACCATGCTAATGATGGTTTATGTTAAGTTAATGGTATCAATGCTAATGATATTCATGCTTAAAATATAGTAGATATTCATGCTTAAATTAAGGTAACTATCCATGGTTAGTTGTAGCGAATTTTTATGTTATGTTCTACCCATGCTAGAATTGTTGTAGAAATTCATGCTACGTTGTAGGTTGATACTTAACTAGTATACATGCCTAGAATGTTACCAAAATATACACCATGCTATATGTTAATGTGAAAGTAGCATACCATGCCTAGGGATGAGGTATACCATGCGAAAGTTTAAATACATGCTTAGAATGTTGTAGGATTAAGGTTAGAATACCTACCATGCCTTGGAATGTTGTATGTTATATTAGTTATCTATCCATGCTTGGGTTGTGGTGATTAGTCATGATAAGTAATAAGCTTTCACGCTCAAGTTATAACCTATGCTTGACTATAGTGGACTTCATGTCTAGGTCGTAGTGATTTTCATGCTTAAGCTCGATGCAAGCACAAGCTTAATCATATTCGTACTTAGGAGTATCATGGTGAGTGGTTGTGTTATATGATTAGATTGTCGTAGGAAGATGCATGCAATTGTGTGCCATACTTAAGGCGCTATAGGTCGAAGTAATAAGATTGGGAAGACCACTAGTAATAGTTAGTTGATAAAGGCAGTTATGTCGCCTTCGGTTCTTCCTTAGTAGAATACCGACCATAGACTATTAGTAGATTCTTCTGTTGCTTCTAATAATAGAAGATCGAGTTTGCTAGTAAGCACGTTTGGTTGCTTTTAAGATTGATTGCCTGTATGGTTGTTTGCATATGGTTGTGCTCGTACGTGGCTCGACTGGACCGTATGTAGCTGTAGGTCTCATACGTAGTTTATTTGGCTCGTATGTAGGTTGTTGTCTCGTACGCGGCTCGACCGGCCCGTGTGTAGCTGTTGGTCTCATACGCGGCTTATTTGGCCGGTATGTACGTTGTCGTTTCCTACGAGGCCCGCCTGGCTCGTGGGTAGTTATCGTTTCATACATAGCTTATTAGCTCGTATGTGGTTGTTACTCGTGTATAGTTGTTAGCTAGTACACAGTTCGTTATGTTCGTCTAGGGTGATATTACCACCCTAAGGGCTATCGACCATCAAGACATAGCGGCATGCATGTATATTCGCACGACCGAGGTCTTGGATCGATGAGCCACGAACCGGATCCTGAGGGGTTCTGGTGAGTCTAGGTTGAGCAGCCTAGTAGAGTTAGCTTACGAAGCCTAATTTAAGGCCTAGCATGTTATGTTTACAATATTATCGTCCCTAGGATCGTCGAGTCAGGGACATCATTAGGGTAGTGACTTATAAAGATCATTTTGCTCAGACCCTTGCCGAAGAGAGAGGAGTTGGTTGTAGGGGGCACCTTACGACCAACTTGTCCCTTGAGGCAGGCCTTAGGTGGTGATAGTGGGTTGTACCTTCCCGTCAAAGGGATACGTACGGTGCCGTCTCACAAGTTGAGGACACGGGTTGCATATCTCGCTCTGTTAATTCCTGAAATACCGTGGCTGGGGGTGCCACAGGTTGCATTGTGCAGTCCTGCGCTTGCGAAACCCCAGAGGGTGCCACAGGGTAGGCTTCACACTACCCTGTGCTTGCGAAACCCCAGGGTTTGATTTTGGAACGATGCCCGATACACTGGGATCGAGTGAGGTCCGGCATGCCGGGTAGTAGTGTAAAACAGAGACACCATAAGCAGACTGCATAAAGGGACTTAATCCCTGATATGGCTAAAAAATAGGATTAAATCGGGACCGTTCACATCGGACTCGAATCTTAAGGCTCAGGGGTAAAACGGTAATTTCACATGCAAATGGGTCCGAAGCGGGTACTGGGTCTCCTTCTCACAGATCCAATAACCCGCAAACGGATCCACCTCAGCTGGGTACGGGTTTCAACCTGCTACCAACCCGATCCGACAAGATACAATTAAGGTCCCTGATTAGATCTAAATCAACGGCCATGATTCACAGCTATCTTTTCACTGGGGATTAGGGATTAAATTCCTTAACTGATTATAGGGGATATACCTTATCAGATTACATGCCATATCTGATTACGAGGAATATTCCTTATCTAATCACGGGGATTACATTCCTAAAACCAGTCCCTAAGACGCCTATAAATACCCCTCACCCATCTCCATTAAGAGGTAATCAATCTTTCTCTAGTTAAACACTCTTTCATAATCATTTCTGGTTACTGACTTGAGCGTCGGAGGGTGCGTCGCCGGGATCAACCCCGGTGTCTCGCACTTCCTTGCAGGTGAACGGCGGGAGTCAACGGTCAAGCTCCGGCGGAACAGGTTAGGTGTTTGCTATTCAGGTTTTCTACGAACTCACAAATTCATCTGTTTGCCCCCACACCGAATTTAGCGGCAACAGATTGGCGCCGTCTGTGGGAACCATACGAATAGCAGCCCCTCCTCTTTCCGTCGACTAGATCTTCTCCAGCCATGCCTCCGAGAAAAGCCAAATCTAGGGGGTCCAACCGTGGGCCCAATCCCGCCGATCAGCAGGAGCCAGTCCCTGACCAACCCGTTCTGCAGTAGGAACGACCTCCGCTTCAGACGAAAGACCCCCTTCAGCAAGATCAGCCCCTTCAGAATCAGCAACCCCCCAAGGGTCCGACCGGACCTCAGAATGCTGGTGCGGGGGGCTCCCGCGGAAAGCAACCTCTCCACCAAGACCGCATCTCCATACACAATGCCTCTACGGATTCCATGGCATCACACAATCCTCAGAGTCGGCAGAAGAAGGACGTGGATCTTCGTCACCGTCTGGACGAAAAACGGGCCCGAGAGGGAACCTCCCGCCACTATCGTCCGGGTGAACGATCTCCCCGTCACCGGGATTACAGAAGGTCTCCTCACCGTAGGGGGCGAAGGGAATCCCCCGAGCATCGCAGAAGAAGGCCACGCTCCCCCGTGGGTCGGCAGTAGCCTAAGAACGAGGAGGCACCAATCACCCGTGCCGAGTTCCAGCAGTTCCAAGCGGCCATCCTACAAGCTCTCACCAACGCACCCAAGGCTCCATCCCCTCCCCCGGTCCGAAGCCCTCGCCGATGGTTCCCCTCTCCTCGTCCTGCTCCTACTAACTCCCGGCGTACCCCAAGTCCTCGTCGCTCCCGAAGCTACCATCGCCGCAGTCCTCGTTCTCCTTCGTATGAAGATGAGTCTCGAGGCTCGGCAGATCACCGTCGGAGGGATGACACCATGTACCGCCGTCTTCATGAAGTAGAAAGGTGCCTGGGTCGGATAAACCGAGAAGAGGAGCTTAGGAGGAGGACCTTACGTCCTAGCCAACCCCCTTTCTCCCGAACCATAGTGGATGCACCTGTCCCGTTCGGCTTCAAACCTCCCCAATTTGAGACTTACACCGGGGAGACCGATCCAGTTGATCACATCGAAAGCTTTAAGACTTTGATGCTCCTCCATCAAGCTTCTGATGCCCTCCTCTGCAAAACCTTCCCCGCGACACTGAAGGGCCCAGCTCGAGAGTGGTACTCCCGCCTCGCACCGTCTTCCATATTCTCCTTCGAGCAGTTCGAGACACTCTTCATCACCCACTTCGTGAGTAGCAGGCACACGGAGAAGACCAGCATTTCACTCCTCCAGCTTAGGCAAGAGAAAGGTGAGAAGTTAAGAGACTATGTGAAGAGGTTCACAGCTGAAGCCAGGACTATAGCCTCCCTCGACCAATCCGTCGCAACAGCCGCCTTCCAATCCAACGTCTTCAATTCCAGCCTCCGCTCCTCTCTTGCTAAGAAGCCTCCACAGAACTTTGCCGACCTCCTTCTCAGGTGTGACAAGTACATTCGTGCCGAAGAGGCCGCCTACCCTCCAAGCTTCGGAGGGTCTGCCTCAGGGGCGAAACGAAAGCTGACCGAAGAAGATGAGGGCTCCCAAAAATCCCAGAAGGACAGCAATGGACAGCGTCGCCCGACTCCTCGGTTTGAGAAGTTCACCCCCCTTATTGCCAACATATCAGAAGTCCTTATGGAGGTGGACAACGAAGGGCTACTCCGCGCTCCCCCGAGAATGAATACACCTGGCAAGAAGAGGAATAAGGATAAGTGGTGCCGCTTTCACAGGGACCACGGCCACGACACGGATGATTGTCGGGCTCTCAAGGAGGAGATCGAAGAACTCATACAGCGGGGGCACCTGATCCAGTTCGTCCAAAAAGAGGGGGCCGAGCCCCTCACCTGATCACCACCTCTTCCAAACGAACAGATAGGCCCGCCGAGCTTCAAGACTCAGCTCCTCCCAAGAGGTCCTCACCTTATTGTAGAAGTAGGATTTTGATTTTCAATAAGGCCGATGCTTGTAACTCGGCCAACAGCATGTAATAATGGCTCGCCCTATTGGAGCAGCCACTTAGTTTATTTCAATAAAACTTATCTTTTCATTGAAAATTATTGCTCTTGCTCCTCTATCTCTCTGGGTTCGGAGTCCAGCTTCTTCTACATGGCTCCTCCCGCAACTCACTAAACTCTAACGATGGCTCCGGAGTCCAACACTTGGTTCGATTCTGCTTCGAATAACTCGCTCTTAAGCGGGTTAGAAGTGGTTCGCCATTCGGAATTGCTCCCACAGCCGTTGAATAACCTCACAATGGTTCGGAGTCCAGCACTCGGCTCGACTCTTCTTCCTCGGCTCGTCCTCAGATGAGCCAGGAGTGGATCGCCGTTCGAAATTGCTCCTGCAGCCGTTGAATGGATCGGAGTCCAACACTTGGCTCGATTCTACTTCGCAAGTTCGCTCCTGAGCGGACTAGAAGTAGCTCGCCATTCGAAACTGCTCCTGCATCCCTCAAACAACCTCACAATGGTTCGGAGTCCAGCACTCGGCTCGACTCTTCTTCCCCGGCTCGTCCTCAGACGAGCCAGGAGTAGATCGCCGTTCGAAATTGCTCCTGCAGCCGTTGAATGGATCGGAGTCCAACACTTGGCTCGATTCTACTTCGCAAGTTCGCTCCTGAGCGGACTAGAAGTAGCTCGCCATTCGAAACTGCTCCTGCATCCCTCAAACTAACCTCACGATGGTCGGGGTCCTATGGCTCGACTTTACTTCACCGGCTCATCCTTAAACGGGCCGGAGGAAGATAGCCATTCTGAACTGCCCCCACGACCATCCGAGCTGAGTTACCCATCTACCGAGAAGCAAAGTGGCGGAAAATGTGCCCCAAAATCCGTGCTCGGATCTGCCGAACAAGATGCGTCTACCGAGCAGCTAAGCAGATGAAGAGCACGAAGAAAAAGAGGCTAACGGGTCAGGGTCGGATCCAAAACCCTTGGTCCGACCCATACCCTTCTTAGCTCCTTCATTTTTCTCCTTCTTCAGTCTTCCCGCCAAAGGTACCCAACACTTCTGCTCTTCTTCACTGTGCGAAGGAACGAAGCAGGGGAGAGAACCCGAATGCCTCTCCTCCCCTTCCTCTTTCTTCTCAAGGCCAAGCTCTTCACTCCGCTCGCCTCCAAAGCGGAGCTCTTCCCAACGAGTTCGGAGCTCACAACCCTCCCCTGGAGTTGCTCCTTGCACTCACTTCAGAGAATGGGTCTTCCCAGCACCTCTTCTCCTAGGAGCGGAGCTCCTCTTCAAAAATCTCCAAAACCAAACAGAATAGAGACAACTTCAGAGCTCCTCACCTCTCCCATATGCTGACCCATCCTTCCGAGCCGAGGAGCAGAGCTTCATCGACCTATCCCCTTCATCAACTCAATAAGCTTCTCCTCACGCTCGAGCTACCGAACAGCTCAACCGAGTCTTCAAGGAACACTTCCTTCAAAACAGACAACTCAGCACCTCGGCCAACAGTACTGACCCTCCGAGCCGAGGTGCCCGGGTACCGACCCTCGTATATGGCAAAAAATCGTCCCGAGGCGATCTCACCGTTAGATCATCTCCAAATTCGCACTCAAGCGTGATGGACGGATCAGATCGCGCCATGTCACCACAAAACGACAAGATAACGTTTTCTCGAAACTCGTGCCTCTTGTCTCGTGATTCGCGCTACGATCGTGATCAACCGTCCAGATCGAGCTGCGTAGCCTGGATCTGCCAATCTACCAACCTGCGGAGCGGCGAAAATGTGCCTTAAAATCCGTGATCGGAATCGCCGAACAAAGCAAGCAGATGAAGAGGAAGAAAGAAAAAGAGGCTAACGGTCGGGGTCGGATCCGATACCCACGGTCCGACCCATACCCATCTTAGCCCCTCCCTTCTTCTCCTTCTTCCCCAACACATCTCCTCTTCTCCACTGTGCGGAAGAACAAGGCAGAGGAGAGAACCCAATTGCCTCTCCTCCCCTTCCTCTTCTCCTCTTCTCCACCGTGCGGAAGAACAAGGCAGAGGAGAGAACCCAACTGCCTCTCCTCCCCTTCCTCTTCTCCTCTTCTTCACCGCGCGGAAGAACAAGGCAGAGGAGAGAACCCAAATGCCTCTCCTCCCTTTCCTCTTTCTCCTCAGAAGTGCTGCCGATCCGAAGTGCTGCCGTACCGACCCTCGTTTATGGAGAAAAATTCGGCCGACCCCATCTAACCGTTGGATCATCTCAGAATTCACACTCAAGCGTGATGGACGGATCAGATCGCACCACGTCACCGCAAAACGACAAGATAACGTTTTCTCGAAACTCGTGCCTCTTGTCTCGTGATTTGCGCCACGATCGTGATCAACCGTCCAGATTGAGCCACGTAGCTCGGATCTCAAATCCGAGCTACCGAACTACCGAACCGCTAAGCGGAAAAAAATCTCCTCATAATCCGTGCTCGGATTGGCCGAACAAGAAGCAGATCCGACGAGCTCGGATTTTCCGAACAAGGAAGGAGAGAGAGAGAGAGAAAAAAAAAAAAAAATTGCCACGTGGCGGTCCACGTGGCGACATCTCACCGAGCCGGGGTGACTTCGCCGAAGCGCCGAAGTGCCGAACTCGTAATTGGAGAAAAAAAGAGGCCGGGCCACACGATCCGTCCGATCGTTCCAAAATTCGTGTCGCGACACGATCGACGCTCAGGAACGCGCCACGTGTCCCGATCGTGATCTGCCTCACGATGCGCGCTGATCTGATCATGATGGACGGCCAGAAACGCGCCACGTGTCCAGATCGCGATCTGCCTCACGATGCGTGCTCATCTGGTCATGATGGACGGCCAGAAATCTGCCACGTGTCCAGGTAATATTTAAATTACTTATTTATTTATTTAATTGTTTTTTTTATTTAAAAAATCCGAAAAAAATATTTAAAAATCAAAAAAATTAATTAAAAATTCTAAAATTAATTATTAATTCAGGAAAAAATTATTTTTAAATTCTGAAAAAATAATTATTAAATTAGAATAATTAATTAATATTTTAAATAATTAATTATTTAATTCGGAAAATGAATAAAAAATTCAAAAAAATGAGAAAAAATTCAGAAAAATCTGGAAAAATCACCAAAAATCCAGAAAATTCTGAGAATACTTTTGGGCATTTTACAAGCCCATAATAACACTGTTACACCCCGAGCAAGATTCCAAACTCCCTTAAGAACACCGATAAAATCCCGTACGCCATTAGAACAGTTAAACTACTCCTCAAAGGCTGATTACACTCAGTCTTTAGGAGTGGGGGGCTCGTGATATGGCTAAAAAATAGGATTAAATCGGGACCGTTCACATCGGACTCGAATCTTAAGGCTCAGGGGTAAAACGGTAATTTCACATGCAAATGGGTCCGAAGCGGGTACTGGGTCTCCTTCTCACAGATCCAATAACCCGCAAACGGATCCACCTCAGCTGGGTACGGGTTTCAACCCGCTACCAACCCGATCCGACAAGATACAATCAAGGTCCCTGATTAGATCTAAATCAACGGCCATGATTCACAGCTATCTTTTCACTGGGGATTAGGGATTAAATTCCTTAACTGATTATAGGGGATATACCTTATCAGATTACATGCCTTATCTGATTACGAGGAATATTCCTTATCTAATCACGGGGATTACATTCGTAAAACCAGTCCCTAAGACGCCTATAAATACCCCTCACCCATCTCCATTAAGAGGTAATCAATCTTTCTCTAGTTAAACACTCTTTCATAATCATTTCTGGTTACTGACTTGAGCGTCGGAGGGTGCGTCACCGGGATCAACCCCGGTGTCTCGCACTTCCTTGCAGGTGAACGGCGGGAGTCAACGGTCAAGCTCCGGCGGAACAGGTTAGGTGTTTGCTATTCAGGTTTTCTACGAACTCACAAATTCATCTGTTTGCCCCCACACCGAATTTAGCGGCAACAATCCCTTCTGCAACCTCACAGAGTCATGGAGTATTGTTAGGAACAGGTCGTGGACAATTAGAATTCGTAACGTGGGTTCAAATCCCTATATATATGGAGAAACGGCTTGAGATGGAGTCGCATGTAGTATGGGCTGCATGTTGCTTTCGGAGACTTGCTAACATTAGGATAGGAACATCATTCCTGAAATACCGTGGCTGGGGTGCCACAGGATGCATTGTGCAGTCCTGCGCTTGCGAAACCCCAGAGGGTGCCACAGGGTAGGCTTCACGCTACCCTGCGCTTGCGAAACCCTATGGTTTGATTTTGGAACGATGCCCGATACACTGGGATCGAGTGAGGTCCGGCATGCCGGGTAGTAGTGGAAAACGGAGACACCATAAGCAGACTGCATAGAGGGACTTGATCCTTTCTGCAACCTCACAGAGTCATGGAGTATTGTTAGGAACAGGTCGTGTACAATTAGAATTCATAACACGGGTTCAAATCCCTTTGTTTTTGCACTCACGAACACTTAAACTACACCGACACAATTGCTATGTTTTCGTATGTTGTTTGGGAGATTCGTTGCTATATGATCAGCCTTTAAGCGTCAATGAATACTGACGTCCCCACTTCCATAGGTACTGGATCTCCGAAGTACAAAGGTGAGATTCAGGAGGACTCAAGGCAAGGAAAGCAAAGAGTCAGTGTTATGTTTAGTTCCGCTGCAGTATATGTATTGATTATCTATTAGTTGAGAAGTACTCAAATGAGAGTTACCAAGTGTTGTTCTTCATTCCTTGTACTCTGATGTAAGATGTTGAAGGTTGTAATATTTGAAAATGTAAAGGTAACATTGTAACTCTATTGTAATGTATTGCAGTTGTATAATATTCAGACTTGTAATACATTGGGTGTTGAAATAAAAGTTTTAAATTCTCCTGTTTTTTCTGAGTATTGTGACTAATTGAAGAAAAGATCTTGGCTCGTGTCACGGTTTCCCAGTATAGGAAATCAGGGCGTTACACAAATCCCTATATATGGAGAAACGGCTTGAGATGGGGCGCATGTAGTATGGGCTGCATGTTGCTTCGGAGACTTGCTGACACTAGAATAGGAGCATCCTAGTTTTAGTTAATATTGCGTTAGATTCTAGTTATAGCACTAACGAACACTTAAACTACACCGACACAAATTGCCATGCTTTTGTATGTTGTTTGGGAGATTCACTGCTATGTTATCAGCCTTAAAGCGTCAGTGAATACTGACGTCCCCACTTCAATAGGTACTGAATCACAGAAGTACAGGTGCAAAATTCAGGAGGACTCAAGGCAAGGAAAGCGAGGAGTCAGTGTCTTGTTTAGTTCCGTTGTAATATGTGTGTTGATTATCTATTAGTTGAGAAGTACCCAAGTGAGAGTTACCAAGTGTTGTTCTTCATTCCTTGTACTCTGATGTAAATTGTTGAAGGTGGTAATACTTGGGATTGTAAAGGTATTATTGTAACACTATTGTAATGTATTGCAATTGTATAATATTCAGACTTGTAATACAATCGGTGTTGAATAAAAAGTTTTAAATTCTCCGGTTTTTTCCGTGTATTTTGACTAATTGAAGAAATGGTCCTGGCTCGTGTCTCGGTTTTCCAGTATATGGAAATCGGGGCGCTACAGAGTGGTATCAGAGCTGACTTCAATTTACAGTCCAACACAGTAGGAAAATTAAACTTGGATGCCTTTTAGGAGTCGGGTGTTAGCTAGTTGTAGGCTATTATAATTAATATTGTTGTTTCTTTCAACTTATGTCTTATAAATTTTCTATATTTTTGTTAATACCCATGTTTATTATCTTCTACTAGATGTCTCACGGAACCAGGAGTGGTAGGAACAACCAGAGTGAGGGCGAGGGTAGTCGAGGAAATGGCACAGGGCTGGATATAGGGATGGAATTAGCTCGTATTTACCAGGCACTTGGAGACCTAGCCGAGGCGAGCAGAAACACTGTGCAGCAACAGGGAGCACCCGGAGGTAATCGGGGAGCAGCAACTACCGACCCCATTAAGATGGTCGAATCGTTCCGAAGAATGAGACCACCTATTTTCGAGGGCAAGGCAGACCCGACAACGGCTGACGATTGGATTCGTGAAGTAGAGACCGTGTTCGAGGTGATGCTGACACAAAATGAAAGCAAGGTCAGGTTGGCAAACATTCTGCTGGAAAAAGACGCTGGGGTCTGGTGGCAGTCAGTGAAGAAGGGCATGGGTGAAGGACCCATTACCTGGGAAGACTTCTTGGAGGAGTTCAGGACGCACTACTTTCCATTGGATGTGCAGGAGGGCAAGGCCATGGAGTTCCTCAACCTGAAGTAGGGAAGCTTGACAGTTCGTGAGTACGAGACCAAGTTTACACAACTATCCCGGTATGCCCTAGAAATGGTAGAAGATAAGGTCAAGAAGGCCAAGAGATTCGAGCAAGGGCTCAGACCGGCACTCAGAACGAGGATGGTACCTTTTTGCATTCGAAGGTTCGAGAAATTGGTCTGCCATGCGGCGATAACAGAATTAGATATGAACCAAAACCAGCAAAATCAAAACAAGGTGGAGACGGGGGAAAAGAGGAAGAAGCATATTCTCACCAATGACCAAGATAAGCAGGACTCAACTCACAAGCCCAGAAAGCTTAACACCAGCAAGGGGACTAACCAGACGATGGTGTGTTACTTTTGTAAAGAATCAGGTCACTTCAAGAGTCAATGCCCAAAGAGAGCCCAGACAAGCACTTGCTACAATCGCGGAGAAGTCGGGCACAAGAAATTAAATTGTCCACGACTGCAAGGGAACCACAATGACCAGATACGGAAGGTGGTCGATAAAGGAAAGAAGCCTGTTCATCGGGGATGAACTTCAGCATCACTGGAAGGAAGTATGTAATAGTGAGGGCTATCATGGTCCGGAAATAGTAAGATGTTTTATTGGTTGCATTTTAGCAAATTATGGATGACGAACTTGTAATATGTTCTGTATCAAGGTACGGTGACTTTTATAATACATGGAAAATTTTGGCATTTGGTCATCTCGTCCTGTATGCATTTTGAGAGGGCATGAAGTTGGAATTTTTTGACTTCTTCGTGGTTATACTTCGCTCTTTTATAAGGAGGGAGTGGTCCCGACCCCCAAGAGCAGCGACCAGGAGTTGGGAGGCATGCAGAGATCTTGTATGAGGAGTAAAAGGTTGGCTCCGGAATGATCCATGGAGTGAGACATTCCTCAGTATTCCAGACGAGGGATGAAATAGGCCCCAGAATTATCTGTGGAGTAGGAATTGGTCTCCAGTATTCCAGGGACGAGAGCGACACTCCTAGAGAAAGATCGTGTGATGTTGGCTCCAGAATAATCCATGGAGCGAGATATTCCCCAGTATTCCAGACGTGGGATGAAATAGGCTGCAGAATGTTCTGTGGAGTGGGATTGGTCTCCAGTATTCCAGGGACAAGAGCAACATTCACGGCAGGCTAGTAGGACATTGGCTCCAGAATGATCCAAGGAGTGAGATATTCCCCAGTTTTGCGGACGAGGGATGAAATAGGCCCCAGGATGATCTGTGGAGTGGGATTGATCTCCAGTATTCCGAGGACGAGAGTAATACCCACAAAGAAAATTCAAGGATGAGTACGGGCTCTAGGATGATCCAAGGAGTGAGATATTCCCCAGTATTCCAGACGAGGGATGAAATAGGCCCCAGAATGATCTGTGGAGTGGGATTGATCTCCAGTATTCCGAGGACAATAGTAATACCCACGGGAGAAATTAATGATAAGAGGCTCCAGAATAATCCGTGGGGCGAGATATTTCCCGGTATTCCGGAACGCGGGATGAAATAGGCCCCAGGACGGTCTGTAGGAAGGGATTAATCTCTGGGATGAAAGGATGCGTTGATCACTTAAGGCACATGAGCCAGTGCTGAGCACTTGAAAGTCAGTTGTCGAGGTTGTTCTCGAGGAATTTGAGATGATCAGGGGAAGGTATCTTCTGCTCATTAACATTGTTGCTTCCCTAGCGTCGTTCTGAGGACAGAACGGTTCTACGGAGGGAGTATTGTAATATCCCGGATGGATATTATATTGTATAAATTTATTTTATTTTATTATTATTAAATTATTTTTTTATACGAATTATGCGAAGATTTGCGGTATACGCATATATACGTACATATGCGCGTTATAGCAAATTGTGCATTGTGCAAATTAGGTGTATCTTTGGACAAAGTGCTTATACTTGTCATGAACAATTTAAGTTATATATTAGGATTTTAGGAGGATTAAACTAGGGTTAAGAATGCATGAAGAGATTAAGTAAAAATCCCTTCTAGAAACCTTCTCTCCACCACACCACACCTCCCCTAGTAAAATCCAGCCCATTTTTGTGGGAGGGTTTTTTTGCAAGTTTGTATGTGCAAATTTGCACTTCCCACCATTTTCTCCACCTATAAATACCCTCCTCCCTTCACCATTGTCTCATTTTTAGAAAGACAAAAAGAAGGAAAGGAAAAGAAAGAGAGAACCCACCTTTAACTTGAGAGTTTTGTTTTGTAGGTTTTGGAAGCTTTCATAGGAGCTTAGGGGAAGGAGAAGTATAAGCAAGCAAGTCCTTCCAACAAAGAAAATTAGGTGGGGGTTCTCCACTTCTTTTGTTTATTGAGTTGTTATTTTGGGTTCTTCTTCTCCTTACCTTCCTTGTTTTGTTTTCTTTGGTTCTTTTGGGATGGTTTGTTGTGATGGTATTGTTGTATGTGGTTCTTATTTTGTATGTTTGTGGATGTTAAAAGTAATAATCACATGAAATGAAATGAAAACAAGCGGTAGTGCTAAATAGACATAAAGATTGAATCTTGTAGTAGTAGTGGTTGTTTTGTGTTTATTAATTGGACTAAAATGACATATGCATATGGACTTGTACATGTTGATTCTTGATTTTGATGATCACAACACAGTGCAACATGTGTCTATGTTATAGAGCTAACATTGCAGTGTACATACCAAAGACAATTCTAGCTGAACAAATGAACAAGCTCAAAAGGATAAAGATGAAGACTTCACTCAAGACAAGACTCAAGACAAGACTCAAGACTCAAGACTTCAAGCTTAAATGTGTCAAATTGTTGTGTCTTGTAAACATTGTATTTTTACGTTTGTTGAGTCTTAGTCTGATGTAAAGCCTTGTCACACACACACACTCAAAATTTCATAATGTGTATCTCTTTAAAACCCCCAAAAAGAGTCAAAACAGTTTGAAGAATTTTAACTCTTGAGTACCAGTCGACTTAAGCTTCTGCCAGTCGACTGATAGTACAAAACTGTTTAAAATTATTCAAACTCTGATCAGTCGACTCATATGGCAACCCAGTCGACTGTTCGAGAGCTTTTGACCGTTTTCTGTTTTTCAAAATCGAATTTTTTCAAACTCAAAAGCTTAGATCCGTTGGTTGACAGTTGAGTAGCTGTTTCCCAACGTTCAGGAGATCAAACTCTTTAAGTAGAGTTCAGATCTCACTGAAAAGATCAACAGAATTTTACTTTGAAATCCGAGCACTCTTGAAAAACATTCTAAGTGATATTTTTTGTGAGAAACAAAGCTTTCAAGTTCATACACATTGGTTCTCTACATTCAGTCCAGTATAGCATTGAATTCGCTCTGGACTGAGTATAGAAGTCGACCTATTTTGTTAGCCACGTGCATCAACACATACAACAACAAGGCTATAGGTTGACTGTAAAGTATTCTTGTTCTCTTGCTCTCGGTTGGAGAGTGTTTTTGACTCTAGATTGTAGAGTCGGTGTTGTTTCACTCTTGGTAGTAGAGTGGGTCTGCTTTCTCTGGTTGAGAGAAAGGACTACGGGTTTGACAAGGTTGTTGTCGTAACGCCGTAGGGTATTCTTGTAATTTTTCAAGAATAGTGGAAATCTCAAGTGGGTTGCTTGGGGACTGGATGTAGGTCGGGAGGACCGAACCAGGATATATCTTGTGTACTCTGTGATTGATTATCTTGTGTTTGCATTTACTCGTGTTTATTTAAGTTCTGCAAAAAGCTTCTGGACAGTCGACTCCTTGCACTATCAGTCGACTGGTCAGTGCCGTTTGTAGTTGTAGTTTCATTGTGCTTTCAGTCGTCTGTTTCATTCATCAGTCGACTGCACAGAGTTGTTGTTTTTTTTATTTTGGACATATCAGTCGACTGGTTTATAACCAAGTCGACTGCACCGAGAAAATTTCCGCAGTTTTTATTAAACACTATTCACCCCCCCCCCTCTAGTGTTTGTTGTCTTGCCTACAGGATCCAACACTTGGTATCAAAGCAAGGTTACAGGCTATGGCAACTACTTCAAATACAAATCAGTACCATGAAGGCCAATCTACACAACGGCCACCACTATTTGATGGAACGAACTACAATTATTGGAAGTGCCGAATGCGAATCTATCTCCAATCAATCAACTACGAGATATGGCAAATGACAGAGACGGAATACACTTCCCCTACCATTCCATATGCATAATGGAATGATGATCAAAAGAATCAGACTATGAACAATGCCAAAGCAATGAATGCCTTATTTTGTGCACTTACAAAGGAAGAATTCAACCATGTATCCAATGCTACAACCACACATCAAATATGGCATACACTCGAGGTAACACATGAAGGAACGAATAAAGTAAAAGAGTCTAAAATTTCTGTTCTTGTCCACAGGTTTGAGATGTTCAGAATGAAGGACAATGAGACTGTGTCCGAGATGATTACCAGATTCACAGACATCACAAACTCTGTTGTGGCACTTGGAAAGACTTATACTCAAGCAGAGATGGTTAGAAAAGTCCTACGTGCACTCACTCCAGAATGGGAGAAGAAAACCACAGCAATAGAGGAAGCGAATGACTTGTCAACACTTACTCTCGAGAATCTTGTTGGCAATCTCATGGCATATGAGGTCCAACTTGAAGATCGAAAGAAAGATACAGAATCACACCAAGCAAAGAAGAAATCATTGGCTTTTAAAGCCATGACAGACTCAAAAGATGAGGAAGAAGATGAAGAAGAAATAACAATGTTCACTCGGAGATTCAAGAAGTTCTTAAAGAAGGGTAAGTTTCATTCCAAAGTTAGAGATTCTAATGACCCTCCTACATGTTTCAGGTGCAATAAAATAGGTCACATGAAGAAGGATTGTCCCTTAGAAAATGCAAAGAACAAGGGAAAATCATCCAACTTCAAGAAGGACAAATATCCAAAGAACAAATTTGCCAAGAACAAGAAGGCTTATCAAGCTACATGGGATGATAGTGATTCATCTTCCGAAGAAGAAACGGATGAAAATAACGAAGTGGCAAATGTTTGTTTCATGGCTGCACAAGAGCATGTAAGTAATGATTATGATTCCGAAGATCTTCTTGATGCTTTTAATGAAATATTTCATGAGTTAAAGAAAGAAAAAATTAGAGTTAAGAATCTTGAGAAAGTGAATCAAACACTTAATCAAGAAAATCTTAACCTTGATAAGGAAGTAAAATCCTTAAATTCTCACATTACAAGTTTAGATACTGATCTTGAAACTCTCAAAAAGAATTATGAAGAGATTTCAAAGAACGTATCTAAGTTTAACAAAGGCAAAGAGAATTTAAATGATATGCTTCATCATCAAGTTACATCTAGTCAAAAATATGGACTTGGTTTTAAAAAATCCTCTATAAAAGAATCTCCTGTTGTAAACACTAGTAAGACTAAATCAGCATCTATTTCTAGTGTTACACACAAGTTGTATGATTTCTTTGCAAAGCCTAAGATTGTTAATTTTAGTGATAAAAGCAAAACTACCGTTCGGTTAAGTTTACTGAATCATACAACCAGTCGTCTGTCCAGAGAAATTGGATCTTATTCGATGAGATCAAAACCTCTTATAAGTCGACCTAGTGTATCTACCAGTCGACTGATGTACACCAACAGTCGACTGAAGGACACTGGTAAGTCGACTGGACAGAACAAGTTAGTATGGGTTCCAGTCAGTCTAAATCAGAATGATAGAATTGCTTATATTAACTCATATATGTTAAATGTGTGTAATTCTACTTATTATATTCCTGCTTATGGAGGAAGGTCAAACTCTTCATGGGTTTGGTTTCCCCCAAACTAATGTGTTTTGGACCCAATAAAAAGGGTACCATATTTACCTTAAACTTTTTATAGGTACCCAAGAAAGAACGCTGGATATTAGACAGCGGATGTTCAAAACACATGACAGGACATGCCAATCTACTATCCACCATTCAAAGCATAGATGGAGGATCCGTTACCTTTGGAGATAACAACAAAGGCAAAGTCATAGGCATTGGCATGGTCGGTAAAACTTCTAACCCAACTATAGAAAATGTGTTATTGGTTAGTGGTTTAAAGCATAATCTTTTAAGCATTAGTCAATTGTGTGATAAAGGATATAAAATAGTTTTTGAAAAAGATGCATGTTTGATTTATGACTCTACTATGCAAAATGCTATTTTTCAAGGTTTTCGTAAAAATAATATTTATGAATTGTGTTTGAATGCAATTGATCTTTCAAATGACTTTTGTTTAATAGCCTCTAACAATGAATCTTGGTTATGGCATAGAAGATTTGGACATGTGAATATGAAAAATCTCTCAAAATTATCTAAATATAACCTAGTTAAAGGACTGCCAAAACTATCCTTTAAAAAGGATAAGTTATGTGATGCATGTCAACTAGGAAAACAAATCAAATCCACTTTTAAAACAAAAGAAGTAATCTCTACTAGTAGGCCACTTGAATTAATTCATATGGATTTATTTGCCCTACTAGAGTTGCTTCTTTAAATAAAAGTAGATATGTGTTTGTTTTAGTAGATGATTTTTCAAGATTCACTTGGACATTCTTTTTAAAACATAAAAATGATACTTTTGAGGAATTTGCATATTTCTGTAAACGTGTCCAAAATCAAAGATCTCTAACCATAGTCACTATTAGAAGTGATCATGGTGGAGAATTTGAAAATGAAACATTTACAGAATATTGCAACAAGAATGGTATAACACATTTATTTGCATTTCCTAGAGCTTCACCACAAAATGGAGTGGTTGAAAGGAAAAATAGGACTTTGCAAGAATGCGCATGCACTATGCGTGTTGAAAGCAATCTACCAAAGCATTTTTGGGCTGAAGCTGTTGCTACAGCTTGTTATGTTTTAAATAGAATTCTTCTAAGACCTAAACTAAAGAAGACTTGTTACGAGTTATTTTTTAATAAAATTCCTAAAGTCTCTTACTTTAAGACATTTGGTTGTAAGTGTTTTATTCTAAACACAAAAGATAATTTAGACAAATTTGATCCTAGATCTAATGAGGGTATCTTTTTAGGATACTCAAATAGGAGTAAAGCATATAAAATTTTCAATAAGTCTACAATGACTATTGAAGAATCAATGCATGTTACATTCGATGAATCCTTACCTTCATCAACCTTAAATAAAGATGATGAAACTGATTTATCACCTTTAGATAATGTGATTAAATCCTTAGAACAAACTAATCTGTCTGATAAGTCGACTGATAAAGTCTCCCAGTCGACTGACGTAAAGCAGTCGACTGAAGAACAAGTCAAGTCGACTGATCCGATTGTGATATCTTCAACTTTACCAAAGTCATTTGTTGAAGTTAAAGATCATCCTCATCACTTAATAATTGGTGACATCTCCCATGGTATTCAGACACGTTCACATGTTAATATGATCTCTCATACAGCATTCTTGTCGGATTTTGAACCGAAAAATATACAAGAAGCTTGTGAGAATGAATATTGGATGAATGCCATGCAAGATGAACTAAACCAATTTATAAGGAATGATGTATGGGATTTAGTTCCTAGACCTCCTGATCAGACTATTATTGGTACCAAATGGGTATTCAAGAATAAGTTAGATGAATCAGGACAAGTTGTAAGGAACAAGGCTAGATTAGTTGCTCAAGGATATAATCAAGAAGAAGGTATAGATTTTGATGAAACATATGCTCCTGTTGCTAGACTAGAATCTATTCGTATTTTATTATCTTTTGCTTGTTTCATGAATTTTATACTTTATCAAATGGATGTGAAAAGTGCTTTTCTTAATGGGTTTATTAAGGAAAATATTTATGTTAAACAACCACCAGGTTTTGAACATGAACAATTTCCAGATCATGTTTATAAATTGAAAAAGGCTTTATACGGTCTTAAACAAGCACCTCGTGCTTGGTATGATCGTCTGAAAACTTTTCTTTTAGAAACAGGATTTGAAATAGGTAAAGTAGACACTACTTTGTTTATCAAAAGAGTTAAGAATGATATCTTAATCATACAAATATATGTTGATGATATAATTTTTGGTTCTACTAATAATAATCTATGTCAAGAATTTGCTAATACCATGAAAAATGAATTTGAGATGAGTCACATGGGTGAACTCAATTATTTCCTTGGACTTCAAATTAAACAGTCCTTAAATGGCATATTTATCAATCAAGGCAAATATGCAAAGGAACTACTCAAACGTTTTAACATGGATAGTACTAGTAGTAAATCCACACCTATGGCTACTACTACTACTCTTGACAAAGACTTATTAGGTAAGAGTGTTGATCAAAAACTCTATCGAGGTATGATTGGTTCACTCTTATATATTACTGCAAGTAGACCAGATATTATGTTCAGTGTATGTTTATGTGCTAGATATCAATCTAGTCCTAAAGAGTCTCATTTAAAAGCAGTGAAACGAATTTTAAGATATATTAAAGGCACATCTGAATATGGTTTATTTTATCCACGCACCGATCATTTTCAACTTTTGTCATATAGCGATGCCGATTTTGCTGGAAGCAAAACTGATCACAAGAGTACTAGTGGTACATGTCACTTTTTGGGACATTCCCTAGTATCTTGGTGCAGTAAAAAGCAAAACTCCGTATCTCTATCAACTACAGAAGCTGAGTATATCGCTGCAAGTTTGGCATGTGCACAAATTTTATGGATGAAACAAACCTTATTAGATTATGGTATTTCATTTGAGAAACCCTCAATTATGTGTGATAATACCAGTGCAATTAATCTATCTAAAAATCCGATTCAACATTCACGTACGAAACATATTGATATTCGACATCATTTTCTACGTGATCATATTTTAAAAGGAGATATATCTTTAGACTTTATCTCTACTGATAAACAAGTAGCAGATATATTTACCAAGCCCCTTAAAGAAGATACTTTCATTAATTTAAGAAGAGAACTTGGAATTTGTGATTTTATTGATATTTGCTGAAAATTGTTTCTGTTAAGTCGACTGTACTCTTGAATAAGTCGACTATACTGGTTTTTTAAACAAATCAATTTTTTTATCTGACCAGTCGCCTGGTACCTATACCAGTCGACTGATTAGTAGACATCAAACTTTTATTTTCTTCTCGACTCAGTCGACTGATATACCCTACCAGTCGACTGTCGCGAGCTAAATCGTCTTCAGCGACTATTCATCGCGTCTTTTGAGATAGAATTCACCTATCCTTTAACCCGTGATCTCTAATCTCTACCGTCGAAATTCATCTCTCTTTGATCTCAGCCGTTTATTCACTGTTAAAACCCCCTTTACCAGCCGTTTTTACCCCTTACCGATCTCAAGTTTTTTTACCCCCAATTTCAAAACCCTAGCTTTTGGAGAAGAAGGTGATCTACTCTCTCAGTGCTGCTTGTGCTTGCCCCTGATCGAATCTCTCTTTGTCTTAGGTAAAATCCTTTCCACTTTCTTTTCATGGCACCCAAACGATCTAAACGATCTCATGAGGGTAGTTCTTCTTCCCAAGACTACACTCAATATCTCTTGAGTCCCGATCTTATTGATCGATGGTATGTCTTCTGTACTATTACAATCTTCCCTGGAAGATTTGTAAACTTTAATGATCTAGATCGTTTCAATCTCATCCCTTTATTTCAAAACTACAGTCTTTATGATTTTTTATCTTTATCAAACCAACCAAATTACTATCTCCAACTCATCTATTTGTTTTATACAAATATGAGAATAGTCCAAAAACCAGATGGGGATGTCTTAATCCGTTCGTCTGTGAAGAATGTTAAAATGACACTCACACCGACTAGGATTAATGAGATGTTGGGTATTGATGATGTGGGATTATTTCTTGATGACATTCTTTTAGATGATGCTTCTATTTTATCTAGAATTTTCCTACCTAATCATGGCCCTCCAATGACAAGCAAAAATATCAAACCAATTGCTAAGCTTGTAGGTAGAATATTAGCCTATAACATCCTTCCTAAAAAGGGTAGTTATGACCAATATTCTATTGAATTACAAAAAGCTATATATGCAATTTTTGGTAGAATTGCTGTTAATTGGGGTCAAGTTATCTTTTCTAAACTTAATCAAGACCACACTCACTTTCTACCTTTTGGAGGTCTTCTTACTAGAGTCTTTATAGCTTTTGGTGTTGATCTTGATTCGGAGACAAATGTTGTTTCTCGCTATGAGTGTTTCAATCGTGCTAGTTTGTCACGTATGAAACTCCTTGATGCTCCTACCCGATCACCTCCTAGATCTCCTCCTCTTTCTCAAGCTCCATTAGGATCTAGTTCTAGACCTTCTACCTCTACTGATCCACTGCTTCAAGTCAATTTTGATGACCCTCGTACCCTATATGACTGTGTTTCCTACCTAATGAAATATTCAGCCACTGTCGATACCCAACTCCATAAACTCGATTCCAAGCTAGATCACATTGACTCTAAGCTTGACAACCTCACTCATCTCTTCAGCTCTCAGTTTCATCCTCCTTCTCAAGATGACGATGAAGACTCCGATGAAGAAGATTGAAAATTTTTATTTTCTTTTCTATTATGTAATTTTCCTTTTTTAATGCATTTGTTTTATGTATCAGACTTCATTTTAGTTTACTTCTTAAATGCAAAAGATTGTTCTTTTCTGCTTTTTGATGATTCCAAAGAGGGAGAGAAATATCTGAGTTATATTTTATCTATCTGTGTTATGTGTTGCTTATGTTTTGATTTGTTAGCATTGTTACATTATTCTGGGTATTGAAATATCTCTGGTCAGTCGACTTCCTCAAAGGATACAGTCGACTGCTGCTAACTGCTGCATCTGTGATACTTATGTTAACTGCATTTGTTATATTTTCATATTCTGTTCAGTCGCCTGATCTATTGTTCAGTCGACTGATACATTCTTTATGATAACATCTATTTTATGTATGCATATCGTGTTTTTAATAGGGGGAGCTTTTAAAACCTATGCTTGTATGTTTCTATATAAATTGTTATCAGCTATTGTGTTGTCATCATCAAAAAGGGGGAGAATGTTGATTCTTGATTTTGATGATCACAACACAGTGCAACATGTGTCTATGTTATACAGCTAACATTGCAGTGTACATACCAAAGACAATTCTAGCTGAACAAATGAACAAGCTCAAAAGGATAAAGATGAAGACTTCACTCAAGACAAGACTCAAGACTTCAAGCTCAAATGTGTCAAATTGTTGTGTCTTGTAAACATTGTATTTTTACGTTTGTTGAGTCTTAGTCTGATGTAAAGCCTTGTCACACACACACACTCAAAATTTCATAATGTGTATCTCTTTAAAACCCCCAAAAAGAGTCAAAACAGTTTGAAGAATTTTAACTCTTGAGTACCAGTCGACTTAAGCTTCTGCCAGTCGACTGATAGTACAAAACTGTTTAAAATTATTCAAACTCTGATCAGTCGACTCATATGGCAACCCAGTCGACTGTTCGAGAGCTTTTGACCGTTTTCTGTTTTTCAAAATCGAATTTTTTCAAACTCAAAAGCTTAGATCCGTTGGTTGACAGTTGAGTAACTGTTTCCCAACGTTCAGGAGATCAAACTCTTTAAGTAGAGTTCAGATCTCACTGAAAAGATCAACAGAATTTTACTTTGAAATCCGAGCACTCTTGAAAAACATTCTAAGTGATATTTTTTGTGAGAAACAACGCTTTCAAGTTCATACACATTGGTTCTCTACATTCAGTCCAGTATAGCATTGAATTCGCTCTGGACTGAGTATAGAAGTCGACCTATTTTGTTAGCCACGTGCATCAACACATACAACAACAAGGCTATAGGTTGACTGTAAAGTATTCTTGTTCTCTTGCTCTCGGTTGGAGAGTGTTTTTGACTCTAGGTTGTAGAGTCGGTGTTGTTTCACTCTTGGTAGTAGAGTGGGTCTGCTTTCTCTGGTTGAGAGAAAGAACTACGGGTTAGACAAGGTTGTTGTCGTAACGTCGTAGGGTATTCTTGTAATTTTTCAAGAATAGTGGAAATCTCAAGTGGGTTGCTTGGAGACTGGATGTAGGTCGGGAGGACCGAACCAGGATATATCTTGTGTACTCTGTGATTGATTATCTTGTGTTTGCATTTACTCGTGTTTATTTAAGTTCTGCAAAAAGCTTCTGGACAGTCGACTCCTTGCACTATCAGTCGACCGGTCAGTGCCGTTTGTAGTTGTAGTTTCATTGTGCTTTCAGTCGTCTGTTTCATTCATCAGTCGACTGCACAGAGTTGTTGCTTTTTATTATTTTGGACATATCAGTCGACTGGTTTATAACCAAGTCGACTGCACCGAGAAAATTTCCGCAGTTTTTATTAAACACTATTCACCCCCCCCCCCTCTAGTGTTTGTTGTCTTGCCTACAGGATCCAACAGTACATACAACCATTTGGGATTGTAGGACTTGAATGTGAACTCATGCATAAAGCATATGGACTTTGTATGCAACTATTTTGGTTGTAGGACATACATTGAACTTGGACTAAAAAGAATGCATATGTTTGGTTGAACCAAAATTGAGGACTCTTCACTTTATTTTAATTGTTGTTATTTTCTTTTTATAAAACATAAGTAAAAAGAACCCATTTTAGATGTTAATTTTAGTATGAAAAAGAAAAGAGACTAATCTAAGTTAGAATGATTAAAAAGATCTCTTTTATGTTTAACTGGTAATAATAAAGGTTATGTTTTAAATAAAGTAGTTGTAGTAGATGTTTGTGATTAAATAAAGTTGTAATATACGTTTATGTTTAAATGAGATGGTAGAAGATGTTGTGTTCAACTAAAATTATAGTGGATGTGTATGTTTATGTTGAAGTAGTAAAGGACATTGGTTAGGAGTATGGTGGTAACCCATGCTCCCATTGTGTAGATATCCATGGTTAGATAGTTTATGCTGTATTTATGTTTTTGTAGAAAGATTATACCTCCATGCTTAAGTATTGATAAAAGATCCATGCTTGAAGTAAGTATCATGCTTAGGTGATTGTAGGAAAATTGTACACCATGCTTAATTATTATTCATGCTCAAGTTAGTAATCATCCATGGTTATATTGTTGTAGGATTGATGTTAAATTAATCTACCATGCTTATATTGTTGTAGGATTAATGTTGAATTAATCTAGCATGCATATATTGTTGTAGGATTAATGTTAAATTATTCTACCATGCCTAAGGTTGTTGTAGGCTAATACTAAGTAATTATACATGCTTATATTGTTGTAGGATTAATGTTGAATTAATCTACCATACTTATATTGTTGTAGGATTAATGTTCAATTAATCTACCATGCCTAGGATTGTTGTAGGTTAATGATAAGTAATTATACATACTTATATTGTTGTAGGATTAATATTGAATTAATCTACCATGCTTATATTGTTGTAGGATTAATGTTGAATTAATCTACCATGCTTATATTGTTGTAGGATTAATGTTAAATTAATCTACCATGCCTAGATGATACCCATGTTTAAGGTAACAAATCTATGCTAATTTGTTGTAGTTAAGGGAAGGAAGTATCATACCATGCTTGATTCATTCTAGGAAAAATATATACCATGCTAGACTATGGTAGGAAACTCCTAAACCATGCATGATGTGTACCATGTTGTAGGTTAATGGAACCATGCTCATGATGTGTGCCATGTTGTAGGAACCATGCTTATGTTGTGTAAACGTTGTAAGGAGGCATGCTTAAATTGTAGTAAAGCTTCATGTTTAGATTGTAGTAACCATCCATGCTTAAGATTGTTACAAGTGCATGCTAAATCGCATTCATAATTAAGAGTGTTGTAAGTTGATGGTTACGTTATATGTACCATGATTAGTTGTTGGAGGTTGATGCTTATTGTAATTGTAGTAGTAACTACCTTGTTGTAGTTAATGTTAGTAAGGAGCCATACATGCTTGAAGGGTATAGGGTGGCATCCTAGTTAAATAAGGAAGGGGACGTATGTTGTAGGTTGTTCTAGTCAACTTCGAAAAGAACCCATGGACTCTAGTTGTGTGAAATCCTATTTGAAATTGGACCATATCATGGGGACATTCCTTATCCGTAGGGGTAATAAGGATTAGAAGGATCATTAGTAATAGTTAGTTCAATAAATGTTATTATGTCGCTTCGGACTTCTCATTGGTAGAATGCCTATCATATACTATTAGTAGATTCTTCCGTTGCTTCTAGTAATAGAAGATCAAGTTGCTAGTAAGCACGTTTGGTTGCTTCTAGGTTTGATTACCTGTATGGTTGTTTGCATATGATTGTGCTCGTACGTGGCTCGACTGACCCGTATGTAGCTGTGGGTCCCATACGTAGTTTATTTGGCTCGTATGTAGGTCGTTGTCTCGTACGTGGCTCGACCGGCCCGTGCATAGCTGTTGGTCTCATATGCGGCATATTTGGCCGGTATGTACGTTGTATCTCATACGATGCCCGCCTGGCTCGTAGGGAGTGGTTGGTTTATACGTAGCTTGTTGGCTCGTATGTGGTTAGTATACCCATATATAGCTTATTAGCTAGTACACAGTTTGTTGTGCTCGTCCAGGGTGATATTATTATCCTAGGGTCTATCGACCATCAAGACATATGTTTTCTTACTCCTAAGGAACTTTGAAGGAGTCACTCCTTGTGTACCGTCGGATCTTAACGGGCGTAGGTTGATCGAGGACCGGAGTATAGACGGAATCCAAGTTCAAGGTAGTGGCATGCATGTATGTTCGCATGGCCGGGGTCTTGGATCGATAGGCCAGGAACTGGATCCTGAGAGATTCTGGTAAGTCTAGGTTGAGCAGCCTAGTAGAGTTATCTTGCGAAGTCTAGTTTAAGAGATAGCAAGTTGTGTTTATAATATTGTCATCCCTAGGAGTGTTCAGGGTGAGGGACATCATTAGGGTAGTGTAATATCCCGGACGGATATTACCTCGTATAAATTACTATTTTATTATTATTTTATTATTATTATTTTGTTTTAATTACAAAATCAAATTATTTTGGTAATTTTCGCCGGTTTGTCCACAAACATTGTCTGCGCGCATATATCGGTCGGTGTACATCCGAAGTACATCAAATTGGTAGCGCGATCCTCCGAATTGATAATAAAACTTATTTTATTATTATTTTCAAATTAAACTATTTTATGAGAATTATATAAGGAATTTTGGTATACACATACATATACATATACATACATTTGTATTATACTTAGTACATCATACAAAATATGTAGTATGTACTCTTGGACAATGTACTCATTCTTGTCATGACAACTTAATTAGATTGTTAGGGTTTGATTAGGAGGCTTAATCTAGGGTTTTTGTATGCATGAGGAGATTATGTAAAAACATCTTCTAGAAACCTTATCCCTTTACCATGCTTCCACCTCATTTCTAGGCCATACCCTACACCTCACCCCTACCCTCCTACAAGCATGGCCGGTTACTTCTTCTTGGGGGGTTTTGTGCATAATGTTGAGTGCACTTTTGCACTCTCCACCATTCTCTCCACCTATAAATACCCCCTCCTTCTCCACTTGTCTCATTTTAACAAAACAAAAGAAAGGAAAGGAAAAGAAAGAGAGAACCTCATTCTAACCTGAGAGTTTTTCTCGTAGGTCATCCTAGGAGTTCTAAGAGCTTAGGGGAAGGATAAGTTTAAACTAGCAAGTTCTTCCAACAAAGGAAACTAGGTGGGGGTTCTCCACTTTCTTTGTTGAGTTGTTGAGTTTTGGCTTCCTCTTCTTCTTGTCTTCCTTGTTTTGTTTTCTTTGGTTCTTTTTGGGATGGTTGTTGTGATAGTATTGTTGTATGTGGTTCTTGTTTTGTATGTTTGTAAATGTTAAAGGTAATAATCACATAAAATGAAATGGAAACAAATGGGAGTGCTAAATAGACATAAAGATTAAATCTTTATAGTTGTAGTTGTTGTTTTGTGTTATGAAATGGGACTAGATTAAACATATGCATATAGACTTGTATATACAACCATCTTTGGTTGTAGGACTTGAATGTGAACTCACACATAGCATATGGACTTGTATACAACCCATTTGGTTGTAGGACACACATTGGACTTGGACTAAAAAGAAAAGCATATGTTGGATGGACCAAATAAAGTGTTCTTACTTTACCTTATTATTGTTATTTTCTTTATAATCTTAAGTAAGAAAGACTCATTGTAGATATGAAAAAGAAACTAATCTAAAATCACTAGTTATTGAAAGGTTAAAAAGATCTCTTTTGTATGATCACTAGTAATAGTTAGAAATCGATGCTAATAAAGATTAGTAGACATTTAAGTAGTAGTATGTTAAAATAAAGTAGTAGTAGTAGTATGTTAAAATAAAGTAGTAGTAGTATGTTAAAATAAAATAGTAGTAGTATGTTTAAATAAAGTGGTAGTAGTATGTTTAAATAAAGTAGTAGTAGTATGGTTAAATGAAGTAGTAATAGTAGATGTTAAAATGAAGTAGTTATAGATGTTATGTACATTTTGGTAGACTCTTATGGTTAAAATGAAGTAATAGTAGTAGATGTGTATGTTCCAAATAAAATGGTTGTAGTAGATGTCTATACAAAATTATATAAAAGGTTTATGTTTTTATGGAAGTGGTAGTAGATACTTATGTGTTAAAATGAAGTAGTTTAGTAGTAGATGTTTATGTCTAGATAAAGATTTTGGTAGAAGTTTTGGTAGTAGATGTTATGTTGTAGTAGATGTTGTGTTTTATTAAATTGTAGTAGATGCATATAAGCATTAAATGGATGTTTATGCTTATATTGAAGTAAGTATCATGCCTAGATAGTTGTAGGAAAAATCATGCACCATGTTAGATTGTTGTTCATGCTTGGTCAGTAGACATTCATGCTTAGGAATGTGTAGGATCAATGTTAAAATTATAAACCATGCCATGATGTGTATCTTACTATAGGAAATACATTCTTGAAGTAGGTATCATGTTGTAGAAATTATTATACCATGTTAGATTAATGGTAGGAAAGTTGTATACCATGTTAGTTTAATTGTAGGAAAGTTGTATACCATGCTAGATTAGTTGTAGGAAAGTGGATATCATGCTAGAATAATTTATTCATGCTTACATGCTAGTAGGAAGGTTGTATACCATGCTAGATTAATTTATCTATGCTTAGATAGTTGTAGGAAAGTGGTATATCATGCTAGATAATTTATCCATGCTTACATGCTAGTAGGGAAGTTGTATACCAAGCTAGATTAATTTATCTATACTTAGATAGTTGTAGGAAAGTGGTATATCATGCTAGATTAATTTATCCATGCTTACATGCTTATAGAAAAGTTGTATACCATGCTAGATTAATTTATCTATGTTTAGAAAATTGTAGGAAAGTGGTATATCATGCTAGATTAATTTTGGGGAAGTTGTATAGCATGTTAGATTGATATATCTACACTTGGATGTTGCAGGAAAGTTGTACACCATGCTAGATTAATTTATCTATGTTTAGATAGTTGTAGGAAAGTGGCATATCATGCTAGATTAATTTATCCATGCTTACATGCTTATAGGAAAGTTATATACCATGCTAGATCAAATAAATATTCATGCTTACATGATATCCATGCTTAGATAAGTATATGTTCATGCTATGTTAGTTGATGATCATGCTTAATCATTATTCATGCTAAGTTAATAGATGTCATGCTAATTATAGTCTATGTTAAGTTAGTAGATGATCATGCTTAATCATTATTCATACTAAGTTAGTAGATGTCATGCTAATTATTGTCTATGTTAAGTTAGTAGATGACCATGCTAATGATTGTTATGTTATATTAGTAGATGATCATGCTTAATCATTATTCATGCTAAGTTAGTAGATGTCATGCTAATTATAGTCTATGTCAAGTTAGTAGATGATCATGCTTAATCATTATTCATGCTAAGTTAGTAGATGTCATGCTAATTATTGTCTATGTTAAGTTAGTAGATGACCATGCTAATGATTGTTATGTTATGTTAGTAGATGACCATGCTAATGATTGTTTATGTTAAGTTAGTAGATGACCATGCTAATGATTGTTCATGCTAAGTTAGTAGATGATCACGCTTAATCATCATTCATGCTAAGTTAGTAGATGTCATACTTAATTGTTGTTCATGCTAAGTTAGTAGATGATCATGCTTAGATGATATCCATGATTAGGTTGTGATGATTAATCACGTTAAGTAATGAAGATCCATGTTTAAGGTGGTAGTAGAGATATATACTCTAAGTAGTAAGTATTCACGCGCAGTTGTAGCTTATGCTTGACTATAGTAAACTTCATGTTTAGATCATAGTGATAATTCATGCTTAAGCTTGATTTAAGCACATGCTTAAATCATATTCGTACTTAGGAGTATTGTGATGAGTGGTTATGTTATGTACCATAATTAGATTGTCGTGGATAGACACTTGCAATTGTGTGCCATGCTTAAAGTGCTATAGGTTGAAGTAATAAGGATTTGGGAGACCACTAGTAATAGTTAGTTTGATAAAGATTGTTATGTCGCCTTCGGTTTTTCATTGGTAGATTACCGATCATAGACTATTAGTAAATTCTTCTGTTGCTTCTAATAATAGAAGATCAAGTTTGCTAGTAAGCACGATTGGTTGCTTCTAGGTTGATTACCTGTATGGTTGTTTGCACATGGTTGTGCTCGTACGAGGCTCGACTGGCCCGTATGTAGCGGTGGTTCTCATACGTAGTTTATTTGGCTCGTATGTAGGTTGTTGTCTCGTACGCGGCTCGACCGGCCCGTACGTAGCTGTTGGTCTCATACGCGGCTTATTTGGCTGGTATGTACGTTGTTAGTTCATACGTAGCTTATTAGCTCGTATGTGGTTGTTACTCGTGTATAGCTTGTTAGCTAGTACACTATTCGTTGTGCTCGTCTAGGGTGATATTACCACCCAAGGGGCTATCGACCATCAAGAAATATATTTTCTACCCTAAGGAACTGTGGAGGAGTCACTCCTTGTGTACCGTCGAATCTTTACCAGTGTAGGTTGATCGAGGACCGGAGTATAGACGGAATTCAAGTTCAGGGTAGTGGCATGCATATATATTCGCATTGCCGAGGTCTTGGATCGATAAGCCACGAACCGGATCCTGATGGGTTCTGGTAAGTCTAGGTTGAGCAGCCTAGTAGAGTTGTCTTGCGAAGTCTAATTTAAGGCCTAGCATGTTATGTTCATAATATTATCGTCCCTAGGATTGTCGAGTCTGGGACATCATTAAGGTAGTGACTTATAAAGATCATTTTACTCAGTCCCTTGCCGAAAAGAGAGGAGTTGGTTGTAGGGGGCGCCTTACGACCAACTTGTCCCTTGAGGCAGGCCTTAGGTGGTGATAGTGGGTGTACCTTCCCATCAAAGGGATACGTACGGTGCCGTCTCACAAGTTGAGGACTCGGGTTGCGTATCTCGCGCTGTTAATTCCTGAAGTGCTGTGGCTGGGGGTACCACAGGATGCATTGTGCAGTCCTGCGCTTGCGAGACCCCAGAGGGTGCCACAGGGTAGGCTTCGCGCTACCCTGCGCTTGCGAAACCCTATGATTTTTGTTTTTGGAACGACGCCCGATACATTGGGTTCGTCTATTTTTGAGTGAGGTCCGGTTAGCCGGGTAGCAGTGGCAAACATGGACACCACTGGCGGACTGCATTAATGGGACTTGACCACGTCTGCAACCTCAATTAGTCACGTGTAGGTGTCAGGAACAGGTTGTGTACAATTAGAATTCATAAAGCGGGTTCAAATCCCTATATATGGAGAAACGGCTTGAGATGGGGTCGCATGTAGTATGGGCTGCATGTTGCTTCGGAGACTCGCTGACATTAGAATAGGAAGCATCCTAGTTCTAGTTAAATATCGCATTAGAGTCTAGTCCTAGCACTCACGAACACTTAAACTACACCAACACCATTGCCATGTTTTGTATGTTGTTTGGGAGATTCGCTGCTTTGTTATCAGCCTTTAAGCGTCAGTGAATACTGACGTCCCCACTTCCATAGGTACTGGATCGCCGAAGTACAAGGACGAGATTCAGGAGGACTCAAGGCAAGGAAAGCAAGGAGTCAATGTCTTATTTAGTTCTGCTGTAATATGTGTGTTGTTATCTCAAGTGAGAGTTACCAAGTATTGTTCTTCATTCCTTGTACTCTGATGTAAGATGTTGAAGGTTGTAATACTTGGAAATGTATAGGTAATATTGTAACTCTATTATAATGTATTGCAGTTGTATAATATTCAGACTTGTAAAACATTGGGTGTTGAATAAAAAGTTTTAAAACTCTCCTGTTTTTCTATGTATTGTGACTAATTGAAGAAAAGGCCTTGGCTCGTGTCTCGGTTTTCCCAGTATTGGAAATCGGGGCGCTACAGAGTGGTATCAGAGCTAACTTCAATTTACAGTCCAACACAGTAGGAAAATTAGAACTTGGATGCCTTTTAGGAGATTGGGTTTTACCTAGTTGTAGACAATTATAACTCATATTGTTGTTCTTTCAACTTATGTTTTATAATATTTCTATATCGATGCTAATTTCTGTATCCACTCCTTGTAGGATGACGAACAGAGCGTTTCCCACTGGGAGTGGGTGGGGTCAGGGGGATGTGATTGAGATAGACTCAGACACAGAGCCTATCTTGGAGGGGGTTCAGCCACCAATAGAGGCCGGATTGGCCAACGGGGCCCCCACAGCTGCCACAGCAGGGGCATTTCCTTTTGGGGGTCCGGTTCCAGTACTGCCACCTCCCCAGCTTACCCCTGTGGAGGAGGCCTTTCAGCAGGTCTTCCAGGACATATCGACTCTGACCTGGTCCCACGTCTCTCTGAAGAACAAGATGGACGCGTGCGAGTTCGTGAACTTCCACCATGGGAAGGAAGTAGAGAGGTTGAGGAGCGCCAATGCAAGGGCCCAGCGCAGGATGGTGATCCTGAACCGTAGCTACAGGGCACAGTTCGAGTGCATGGAGCGCCAATGCGCAGA
Source organism: Hemerocallis citrina (assembly GCA_017893485.1). Taxonomy (NCBI): domain Eukaryota; kingdom Viridiplantae; phylum Streptophyta; class Magnoliopsida; order Asparagales; family Asphodelaceae; genus Hemerocallis; species Hemerocallis citrina. The sequence goes on along the minus strand of CM030368.1, from coordinate 74,200,794 downwards.
GCTCCAGGTTCAGATCGCACAGTTGCTAGCGCTGCTGACTAGATAGGACCCACCAGAGGGCGCCAGCAGTACCGACTAGGCGGTCGGGTACTCAGGAACTGTTTTGTTATTTTGTGATTTTGGCTCCTACATCTGCGATATATAGGTAGGAAGGATGTCACTTAGGAAGGATGTGACACTTTTGTAACCAAGTAGGTTTATGTAGACTGTTTTGTTATTTTGTGATCTTGACTCCTACTTCTGTGATATATAGGTAGGAAGGATATTGCTTAGGAAGATGTGACACTTTTGTAACCCAGTGGGTATGTATGTATAGGTGTAACCCATTCGATGGTTGTTCAAAGAAAAATTTCTGTTCATCTCTTGTTCTATGACTATGCTATTTCGTATTTGTCGATTCATTTTTCTAACTTAATGTAGTTCTGAGGACAGAACTATTCTAAGGAGGGAGTAATGTAATATCCCGGACGGATATTACCTCGTATAAATTACTATTTTATTATTATTTTATTATTATTATTTTGTTTTAATTACAAAATCAAATTATTTTGGTAATTTTCGCCGGTTTGTCCACAAACATTGTCTGCGCGCATATATCGGTCGGTGTACATCCGAAGTACATCAAATTGGTAGCGCGATCCTCCGAATTGATAATAAAACTTATTTTATTATTATTTTCAAATTAAACTATTTTATGAGAATTACATAAGGAATTTTGGTATACACATACATATACATATACATACATTTGTATTATACTTAGTACATCATACAAAATATGTAGTATGTACTCTTGGACAATGTACTCATTCTTGTCATGACAACTTAATTAGATGGTTAGGGTTTGATTAGGAGGCTTAATCTAGGATTTTTGTATGCATGAGGAGATTAAGTAAAAACCCCTTCTAGAAACCTTATCCCTTTACCATGCTTCCACCTCATTTCTAGGCCATACCCTACACCTCACCCCTACCCTCCTACAAGCATGGCCGGTTGCTTCTTCTTGGGAGGTTTTGTGCATAATGTTGAGTGCACTTTTGCACTCTCCACCATTCTCTCCACCTATAAATACCCCCTCCTTCTCCACATATCTCATTTTTACAAAACAAAAGAAAGGAAAGGAAAAGAAAGAGAGAACCTCATTCTAACCTGAGAGTTTTTCTCGTAGGTCTTCCTAGGAGTTCTAAGAGCTTAGGGGAAGGATAAGTTTAAGCTAGCAAGTTCTTCCAACAAAGGAAACTAAGTGGGGGTTCTCCACTTTCTTTGTTGAGTTGTTGATTTTTGGCTTCGTCTTCTTCTTGTCTTCCTTGTTTTGTTTTCTTTGGTTCTTTTTGGGATGGTTGTTGTGATAGTATTGTTGTATGTGGTTCTTGTTTTGTATGTTTGTAAATGTTAAAGGTAATAATCACATAAAATGAAATGGAAACAAATGGGAGTGCTAAATAGACATAAAGATTAAATCTTTATAGTTGTAGTTGTTGTTTTGTGTTATGAAATGAGACTAGATTAAACATATGCATATAGACTTGTATATACAACCATCTTTGGTTGTAGGACTTGAATGTGAACTCACACATAGCATATGGACTTGTATACAACTCATTTGGTTGTAGGACACACATTGGACTTGGACTAAAAAGAAAAGCATATGTTGGATGGACCAAATAAAGGGTTCTTACTTTACCTTATTATTGTTATTTTCTTTATAATCTTAAGTAAGAAAGACTCATTATAGATATGAAAAAGAAACTAATCTAAAATCACTAGTTGTAGAATGGTTAAAAAGATCTCTTTTCTATGATCACTAGTAATAATAAGAAATCGATGCTAATAACGATTAGTAGACATTTAAGTAGTAGTATGTTAAAATAAAGTAGTAGTAGTATGTTAAAATAAAGTAGTTGTAGTATGTTAAAATAAAATAGTAGTAGTATGTTTAAATAAAGTAGTAGTCTTATGGTTAAATGAAGTAGTAATAGTAGATGTTAAAATGAAGTAGTTATAGATGTTATGTACATTTCTACACTTATGGTTAAAATGAAGTAATAGTAGTAGATGTGTATGTTCCAAATAAAATGGTTGCAGTAGATGTCTACACAAAATTATATAAAAGGTTTATGTTTTTATGGAAGTGGTAGTAGATGCTTATGTGTTAAAATGAAGTAGTTTAGTAGTAGATGTTTATGTCTAGATAAAAATTTTGGTAGAAGTTTTGGTAGTAGATGTTATGTTGTAGTAGATGTTGTGTTTTATTAAATTGTAGTAGATGCATATAAGCATTAAATGGATGGTTATGCTTATATTGAAGTAAGTATCATGCCTAGATAGTTGTAGGAAAAATCATGCACCATGTTAGATTGTTGTTCATGCTTGGTTAGTAGACATTCATGCTTAGGAATGTGTAGGATCAATGTTAAAATTATAAACCATGCCATGATGTGTATCTTACTATAGGAAATACATTCTTGAAGTAGGTATCATGTTGTAGAAATTATTATACCATGTTAGATTAATGGTAGGAAAGTTGTATACCATGTTAGTTTAATTGTAGGAAAGTTGTATACCATGCTAGATTAGTTGTAGGAAAGTGGATATCACGCTAGAATAATTTATCCATGCTTACATGCTAGTAGGAAGGTTGTATACCATGCTAGATTAATTTATCTATGCTTAGATAGTTGTAGGAAAGTCGTATATCATGCTAGATAATTTATCCATGCTTACATGCTAGTAGGGAGGTTGTATACCAAGCTAGATTAATTTATCTATGCTTAGATAGTTGTAGGAAAGTGGTATATCATGCTAGATTAATTTATCCATGCTTACATGCTTATAGGAAAGTTGTATACCATGCTAGATTAATTTATCTATATTTAGATAGTTGTAGGAAAGTGGTATATCATGCTAGATTAATTGTGGGGAAGTTGTATAGCATGTTAGATTGATATATCTACACTTGGATGTTGTAGGAAAGTTGTATACCATGCTAGATTAATTTATCTATGTTTAGATAGTTGTAGGAAAGTGGTATATCATGCTAGATTAATTTATCCATGCTTACATGCTTATAGGAAAGTTATATACCATGCTAGATCAAATAAATATTCATGCTTACATGATATCCATGCTTACATAAGTATATGTTCATGTTATGTTAGTAGATGATCATGCTTAATCATTATTCATGCTAAGTTAATAGATGTCATACTAATTATAGTCTATGTTAAGTTAGTAGATGATCATGCTTAATCATTATTCATGCTAAGTTAGTAGATGTCATGCTAATTATTGTCTATGTTAAGTTAGTAGATGACCATGCTAATGATTGTTATGTTATGTTAGTAGATGATCATGCTTAATCATTATTCATGCTAAGTAAGTAGATGTCATGCTAATTATAGTCTATTTCAAGTTAGTAGATGATCATGCTTAATCATTATTCATGCTAAGTTAGTAGATGTCATGCTAATTATTGTCTATGTTAAGTTAGTAGATGACCATGCTAATGATTGTTAGGTTATGTTAGTAGATGACCATGCTAATGATTGTTTATGTTAAGTTAGTAGATGACTATGCTAATGATTGTTCATGCTAAGTTAGTAGATGATCACGCTTAATCATCATTCATGCTAAGTTAGTAAATGTCATACTTAATTGTTGTTCATGCTAAGTTAGTAGATGATCATGCTTAGATGATATCCATGCTTAGGTTGTGATGATTAATCACGTTAAGTAATGAAGATCCATGTTTAAGGTGGTAGTAGAGATATATACTCTAAGTAGTAAGTATTCACGCGCAGTTATAGCTTATGCTTGACTATAGTAAACTTCATGTTTAGATCATAGTGATAATTCATGCTTAAGCTTGATTTAAGCACATGCTTAAATCATATTCGTACTTAGGAGTATTGTGGTGAGTGGTTATGTTATGTACCATAATTAGATTGTCGTGGATAGACACTTGCAATTGTGTGCCATGCTTAAAGTGCTATAGGTTGAAGTAATAAGGATTTGGGAGACCACTAGTAATAGTTAGTTTGATAAAGATTGTTATGTCGCCTTCGGTTTTTCATTGGTAGATTACCGATCATAGACTATTAGTAAATTCTTCTGTTGCTTCTAATAATAGAAGATCAAGTTTGCTTGTAAGCACGATTGGTTGCTTCTAAGTTGATTACCTGTATGGTTGTTTGCACATGGTTGTGCTCGTACGAGGCTCAACTGGCCCGTATGTAGCGGTGGTTCTCATACGTAGTTTATTTGGCTCGTATGTAGGTTGTTGTCTCGTACGCGGCTCGACCGGCCCGTGCGTAGCTGTTGGTCTCATACGCGGCTTATTTGGCTGGTATGTACGTTGTTAGTTCATACGTAGCTTATTAGCTCGTATGTGGTTGTTACTCGTGTATAGCTTGTTAGCTAGTACACTATTAGTTGTGCTCTTCTAGGGTGATATTACCACCCTAGGGGCTATCGACCATCAAGACATATGTTTTCTACTCTAAGGAACTGTGGAGGAGTCACTCCTTGTGTACCGTCGAATCTTAACCAATGTAGGTTGATCGAGGACCGGAGTATAGACGGAATCCAAGTTCAGGGTAGTGGCATGCATATATATTCGCATTGCCGAGATCTTGGATCGATAAGCCACGAACCGGATCCTGAAGGGTTCTGGTAAGTCTAGGTTGAGCAGCCTAGTAGAGTTGTTTTGCGAAGTCTAATTTAAGGCCTAGCATGTTATGTTCATAATATTATCGTACCTAGGATTGTCGAGTCAGGGACGTCATTAAGGTAGTGACTTATAAAGATCATTTTACTCAGACCCTTGCCGAAAAGAGAGGAGTTGGTTGTAGGGGGCGCCTTACGACCAACTTGTCCCTTGAGGCCGGCCTTAGGTGGTGATAGTGGGTTGTATCTTCCCGTCATAGGGATACGTACGGTGCCGTCTCACAAGTTGAGGACACGAGTTGCGTATCTCGCGCTGTTAATTCCTGAAGTGCCGTGACTGGGGGTGCCACAGGATGCATTGTGCAGTCCTGCGCTTGCGAGACCCCAGAGGGTGCCACAGGGTAGGCTTCGCACTACCCTACGCTTGCGAAATCCTATGATTTTGGTTTTTGGAACGACGCCCGATACATTGGGTTCGTCTGTTTTTGAGTGAGGTCCGGTTAGCCGGGTAGCAGTGGCGAACATGGACACCACTGGCGGACTGCATTAGTGGGACTTGACCACGTCTGCAACCTCAATTAGTCACGTGTAGGTGTCAGGAAAAGGTTGTGTACAATTAAAATTCATAAAGCGGGTTCAAATCCCTATATATGGAGAAACGGCTTGAAATGGGGTCGCATGTAGTATGGGCTGCATGTTGCTTCGGAGACTCGCTGACATTAGAATAGGAAGCATCCTAGTTCTAGTTAAATATCACATTAGAGTCTAGTCCTAGTACTCACGAACACTTAAACTACACCAACACCATTGCCATGTTTTGTATGTTGTTTGGGAGATTCGATGCTTTGTTATCAGCCTTTAAGCGTTAGTGAATACTGACGTCCCCACTTCCATAGGTACTGGATCGCCGAAGTACAAGGACGAGATTCAGGAGGACTCAAGGCAAGGAAAGCAAGGAGTCAACGTCTTATTTAGTTCCACTGTAATATGTGTGTTGTTATCTCAAGTGAGAGTTACCAAGTGTTGTTCTTCATTCCTTGTACTCTGATGTAAGATGTTGAAGGTTGTAATACTTGGGAATGTAAAGGTAATATTGTAACTCTATTATAATGTATTGCAGTTGTATAATATTCAGACTTGTAAAACATTGGGTGTTGAATAAAAAGTTTTAAAATTCTCCTGTTTTTCTGTGTATTGTGACTAATTGAAGAAAAGGTCTTGGCTCGTGTCTCGGTTTTCCCAGTATTGAAAATCGGGGCGCTACAGGTAGTGACTTATAAAGATCATTTACTTAGACCCTTTGCCAAAAAGGGAGGAGTGGGTTGTGGGGGGGCCCTTACGACTAACTCGTCCGTTGGGGCAGACCTTAGGTGGTGTTAGCAGGTTGTACCTTCCCGTCAAAGGGATACGTACGGTGGCGTCTCACGAGTTAGGAGCACGGGTTGCGTATCTCACACTGTTGATTCCTGAAGTGCCATGATAAGGCGGGCGGAGCTAGGGATGGATCCCGGAACTCCGTCGGGTCCTATGCCGGGGATACGAACCGGCCATGGACTACGGTCTGGCTAGGGGCGGCAGGGGGCTTTCCTGTTGGCGGTAACCCCTAGGGTTCGTCTGGTTTTTGAGTGAGGTCCGGTTAGCCGGGTAGGAGTGGCAAACATAGACACCACGAGCGGACTGCATTAGTGGGACATAGACACCATGAGCGTACTGCCTTGGTAGGACTTGACCACATCTGCAACCTCATCAGTCACGTTGTATCTGTCAGGAACAGGTTGTGTACAATTAGAAGTTCATAACGCGGGTTCAAATCCCTATATATGGAGAAACGGCTTGAGATGGGGCGCATGTAGTATGGGCTGCATGTTGCTTCGGAGACTTGCTGACATTAGAATAGGAGCATCCTAGTTTTAGTTAATATTGTGTTAGATTCTAGTCATAGCACTCACGAACACTTAAACTACACCGACACAAATTGCCATGTTTTTGTATGTTGTTTGGGAGATTCGCTGCTATGTTATCAGCCTTAAAGCGTCAGTGAATACTAACGTCCCCACTTCAATAGGTACTGGATCGCAGAAGTACAGGTGCGAAATTCAGGAGGACTCAAGGCAAGGAAAGCGAGGAGTCAGTGTCATGTTTAGTTCCGCTGTAATATGTGTGTTGATTATCTATTAGTTGAGAAGTACCCAAGTGAGAGTTACCAAGTGTTGTTCTTCATTCCTTGTACTCTGATGTAAATTGTTGAAAGTGGTAATACTTGGGATTGTAAAGGTATTATTGTAACACTATTGTAATGTATTGCAATTGTATAATATTCAGACTTGTAATACATTGGGTGTTGAATAAAAAGTTTTAAATTCTCCTATTTTTTCTGTGTATTATGACTAATTGAAGAAAAGGTCCTGGCTCGTGTCTTGGTTTTCCAGTATATGAAAATCGGGGCGCTACATTTTAACTCATAACACTCCTAATCTTTTACTCACATTTTTGTTTTTCTGTCTATCTTTCAATTCTTTTTAATTCTTTTTCAAGTGCAAATATGAATGAGTGAGGGGGGGTATTTATACTAATTTGGAGTGCAAATTGAAGGCTAGGATTAGTCCAAATAGTTGAGGATCAAAGGCCAAGATGAATTTGGGAGTTGTAGCAACTACCCATGATGGAGCAATCACCTCCCCACTTCATCCATCTCTCCCTCTCTCTTTGGTGAAATCCGGCCTACACTTGTAGTGCACTTTGCACGTGCTAGTGCAATGCACATGCAAACTAGTACCCCCCATTTGCAAGTTGTTCATGTAATATTATTGGTTGTCTACTAAATTAGTCTACACTACAAGTTAGTTTATATAAATTAGAAATTAAATTAAATGGGCTCACTAATGGGCTAATTAACCATGCGCTCTAGTAAATTAATTAATTAGGGTGGGCTAGAAAGAGATAATTAGGCCTAGGATTTTATTAGGCTTTTAAAAATACACTTTTTAGAAAATAAAGAGAAAGACTTGAAATAATTATTGTTTCATGTTAAAAAGAAATAATTTTCTAGAAAAATGCATATGAAATTATACGTGCAAAACACGTAAAATCACAAACTCTTCATAAATAAAAAATTCAGGGTGTTACAAAATACTTGCTGAGTAGAGTTACTTTTAAAATGGAAATTCTGACATGAAAAATTTAAGTAAGATAAATGTAATTTCTGGCCTAATATGTGGAAGGATGACATTATGAATGTAATGAAATTTTGTGAAGTGTATGTATGAATGTTGACAAGTGAATAAACGAATTGTAGTGATATACATGAAATTGTACATAAGAATGAAATAGAAATCATGTTGATTTATGAGAAAGATTTTATGAGTATGAATACTCAAATCTGTGAACATGAAATGAGATTAAAGGACTAGAGTGTAGCTAAGCCTCATAACGGCGTGGAATGAATTCTTTGAGATAAGATTTGAAATGAAAAGACCAAGTTTGGGTCATGTTGTTGAATTAATGTGTAAGACCGGTATAGGGGAAATGCTAACTCTAGGGAATTGGTTTTATTCATGATTCCAATAATTTAAGGACTAGATACATAGTGAAGATGTGTTGAATGTAAGAAGAAAATGAGTATGAGGGCCATTGGATTGGCAGCGTGAGAGTATTCACAGGATGTCCTCATTATGCATCATGATTAGGGCGTGGATACTACTTCAAAGTACCGTCCCGATGGCGATGCTTGTAGGGTATTTGGTGACTATGGGTGGTGCCGTGGTCCATGGCAGAGGTGAATTGACCACAGGATGCCTGCATGATGAGTCATGTGTCAGTGCATGGGATTCTCTCCAAGATGCCTGGATGTGGGCTCGTAACTCATAGAATACCTGAGATACTTATCATAGTTACCGTAGTAGTTTAAATCATGGTAAGGGATTGAATCCTTCAAGATGAAGTACGATTAAGGGCTTGCCCTCGGACCTATGTAGTATGGGATGCATGGAATCTGAACAAGTGCGCATTAGTGTCATGTAATATAAATAACTGCATTAAGGACTAAGTGCACAGCACAACACGACATCAATAGGATAGTCCCCGTAGTTTTGTTTGTGATAAGTGTGTGCTTTCTAAGTAAGAGAAAATTGATGTATTATATCCTTGCGTCAGTTGAATGAACTGACGTGTCCACGGTTTCTATGCAAGATAAAGTGCAAGAAAAAGACTAAAGAGGAATTGATGCTTAAAGAATTATTCAAGTGTTGTTTTATTTTATTCATGTAATTGTTATAACTTTGCTTTCGCTGTTTAAATGTAACTCTGATGTAATAAAAGTTTTTATTTCCTTGTAAAATTGTACGAAGAGAAGTGTAAAGATCCTGTGGAACTTCGAATTTGGCCTTATTTGGAATTCGGGGTGCTACACATGTAGTCTAGTGAACAATTCTGTGTTCCACTAAATATTGTTGCAGACTCAAACTCAGGTATTCTCCGCCATTAACACTTCTAAGAACTTGAATTTGTGATTTATATTGAGTCATAATATGCTTGTGAAATTTCTGAAACAAGCCACAAACTTCACTTTTCGACTTCATCAAACAATTCCAGGTCATACGAGTACAGTCATCAATAAATATCACAAACTATTTGGCTCCTCCAAATATTGTGTTTTTGGATGGACCCCAAATATCAGAATGAATAATAATAAATGGAAGAGAGATTCTACTTGGAATTGGAGGAAAAGAGACACGGTGATCTTTTGCCAGTTCACACACACCACACCGAAAGACAGAAATATCCAACTTCAAAAATAAACTTGGAAATAATTTCTTCAAATAACCAAAAGAAGCATGCTCGAGACATCAATGCCATAACCAAATATCTGATTTCTTCTTCTCACTTTCGGATCCTTCCACACTTAGAGCTTGAGTTAACTTGCTGGAACTTTCAGATTCTAAATCCAGGTAATAGAGCTTCCCATGTCTAACCCCATAACCAATAGTCTTGTGAGTCCGAATATCCTTAAATACACAATGTGAAGGCCAAAAAACTACAATACAATGTAAAGTAGTAGTTATTTGAGCAACAGATAACAGATTAAACTTCAAGGATGGCACAACTAGAGCAATATTTAAGGTTACGTTGTTTGTGAGAAGTATGGAACCCTCACCAATAATGGTGGCGGGATCACCATTGGCAGTGGACACAGTTGATTTGGTGGATGGTTGAAAATTTTGGACTTGTCTAGAATCAAAAGTCATATGGTCGGTAGCACCCAAATCAATTATCCATGCATTATTCATAACAGAGGCTGAAATATTAAAAACCTTACCATCATTACCTGCAGCTGTAGAGGTTGATTTACCACTCTTCTTAGCTGGATCGACCACTCCAATGGCGACAGTAAGTTGATTGCAATTCTTCTTCCAAGTATCCCTGCTATGATCCTAGTTCTCTAGATAGCCGATAATCTTATAACACTGGGCTTTCGTGTGACCGATCTTATCATAGTGAGTACACTTTCTTGACTCATATGGTAGTTTTGGTCCCATGGTGAAGAACAGCAAACAGCACAACGAACAGATCCAGCAATAATCAGCAACTCAGCAAACAAACAGATCGACTGCGGGATCGACAAAAAACGCAAAACAGCAAAGGAGGTGCTATCAGTGGCCGAGTGGAGGGCTCGACGACAGAAAGCTGGCGATGAGGGCGGCTTGACAGTTGCAGGAGGTTGGGGCTGAAGGTTGAGGGGAAGAGGCAGGGTTGTGACTTGGAGGCAAGGCGGGATGTGGATGGCGATGAGCAGCGGGGTGCTCGACGGGGTGGCTCGATGGAGGAAGCAATGAGCTGAGGCAGTGGCGGCAAGGCACAGTGGAGAACTGCGCGAGGAGGTGCAGGTGGTAGTCGTGCGGGGTGTGCGAGGTCGGCGTGTACAGCAACGACCGGGGGGGGGGGGCTATCGATGGGAAGAGGGACAGGGCATGGTTGGGGTAGTGGATTTAGGGCTGTGGTTAGGATGAAAGGGCGGCAATGGCGTTCGGGTGCAGTCGATGGAGAAAAAGAACAAGGCAGCTGATAGAAGGATTATTAGAGTTCTGGGTTTTGATGATGAAGATGATCGGGGATCTCGGGGTTCTCTTATGATGAAGATGATCGGGGGGTTCGGGGTTTGGGTTTCAATCGATGAAGATGATCAGGGATCGAGGATCGGGGTCGACTATCAGGAATCGACAACAGTGAAGATCGGGATCTTCTTCTTCAACTAGCCTAGATCTTATTAGGCTCTGATACCAAGTTGAAAACAAATTTGGGAGAAGTAAATATTATTTTTATTCATTTTATTCTTTTCTGTATACATTTATATATAAGGATTACATTCTTGGAGGAGAAGAAAGGAGGTTGAGAGAAGATTAAGGGATGAGAGATTTAGGGAATCTGTTTCCTATAGATTAGGAAACAGAATATACACATTAGCAACTAATATATTTCAACAGATACAGCATATGAAAAGTCTTGTAAACAGTAAATCAACAATTATGTAGCTCAAATTTGAATAGTATGAAAATAATTAGTTGTAAATAAAAGTCCATGTTTCCATAAGTGTGTGTGTGTGTATATATATATATATATATATATATATATATATATATATATATATAGAGAGAGAGAGAGAGAGAGAGAGAGAGAGAGAGAGAGAGAGATAATTAAATAAATAAAGGAGTTGTTTTGGGGGGATTTGAATTTGAGTTTTAGAGGGAAACTTTTGGGGGGGAAATATGTTTTGTGAGTTTAGATCTGAGCCTTTGATTTTGGGGGGATTGAATGAGAGCCACTTGATAGATTTCTTTGTGTTTTATTATATAGACTAGATTTGCCCGTGGCCATATGCCTACGGCACGTCTTTAGAATGATACAACATATGAAAAGTTTTGCAAATAGTAAATCAACAATTATGTAGCTGAAGTTTGAATAGTATGACCATAATTAGTTGTAAATAAAAATCTATGTTTCCATATATATATATATATATATATATATATATATATATATATACAGGAGAGAGAGAGAAAGAGAGAGAGAGAGAAAAATAATTAAATAAATAAATGAGTTTTTTTGGGTGGGGGGATTTGAATTTGAGTTTTGGGGAGAAAATGTGTTTTGTGTGGTTAGATCTGGGCTTTTGATTTTGGGTGGATTGAAGGAAAGCCACTTGATAGCTTTCTTTGTGTTTTATTATATATATATATATATATATATATATATATATATATATAAAGAGAGACAGAGAGAGATTATTAAATAAATAAATGAGTTGTTTTGGGAAGGAATTTGAATTTGAGTTTTGGGGAGAAACTTTTGGAAGGAAAATGTGTTTTGTGAGATTAGATATGGGCCTTTGATTTTGAGGGGATTGAAGGGGAGCCACTTGATCGCTCTCTTTGTATTTTATTATATATATATTCATTTCATATACAATTACATACTCCTAAGCATGAAATCAAGTCTTTGAAGTAGCTTATTTCCTTAAAACAGTATTTGATGTTTGTTGACTAAACAGAATATATATTATATACTGTACAGAACTAGGCAGGTGTCAATCGATTTCAAGGTTCAGCTTGCACATTTCAACCAATAAGTCATTCTGTGTTATACTGTTCTCTGATCAACCTACTAATTAATTCACCAATGAGTAACATAAGATACGGAAATTCCAAGCCAATCACGAGAATTAACATCGCCAATGAATGGCATACAACAGTTTCTTATCCCTCAAATTAAGTGAATTGTAAAGGAGAAAAAACTAGAGCAAGACAAAAGGACCATATTTTGTTCTGAAAATTACGTGGACAGCTTGCGCTGTGGATATGAACCATATGTGAAAATGGTATGTAATTTCTTATTCTACTCATAACTGAATACAATGTCCACTGTATATACAAGATACATAAGCACGGGCTCTACCCGAAATATAACTAATACAACAACAACAATATATCTAATACTCCTCAAGTTGGAGTATATATATCATACATGCCCAACTTGTTATTGATGAACTGTATTCTATTTCTGACAAGGGGCTCTATGAGAGCATTGGCTAGCTGGTGATAATATGTCTAGCCTCTATCTACGGAGGCTCATACAGAATACCACTAATTTTATTGTGAAGCACATGACAGTCAACATTAATATGCTTGATTCGTTCATGAAATACAACATTAGTGGCTATATGTATGACAGATTGATTGTTGATTGTCATTATACAGATGTATCAACACATGTTGGACAACCATCAACTCACTATGCAAACACTTTACCCAAGTCATCTACACATGACATCAGCCATAGCACTATACTCAGATTCCGTACTCAAACGAGAGACCACATTCTGTTTCTTACTCTTCCAAGAAACAAAGTTTCCCCGACAAACAATATATTGTGGTGGATCTCTTAGTGGTCGGGCAACCAACCGAATCGACATCTGAGAAGCCAACAATTCGACAATATCCACCATCAGTATACATCAATCCTCTATCTAGAGAACTCTTTAAGTACCGAAGAATTCTTATAACTACATCCCACCAGCTCAAACGAGGTGAAGTCATGAACTGACTCCTATACTCACCTAGGTAGCACGGATACTCTCCCAGAAATGTGTATCTCGTATTGGATACGTATCTGGAAGGATACTCACCGGATACGTATCCTAGCAATTACTTTTAAAAGAAAAGATCGGATACTCTGAGGATACTCTTGGATATGTCAGAATACTCTTGGATACTGTTTGGATATGCGGAAAGTATATATATATATATATATATATATATATATGGAGAGAGAGAGAGAGAGAGAGAGAGAGACTAATGTTCCGTTGTGCACTAGGCCTCCGTGTGCCCTCGTGTGCACTCAGCCTTCCCTCCTTCGTATCGATGACCCGAACCATTCACATTGATTTACACATCTAAATTAGTTTAAATATGTAAAATCAAATTATTTAAAATTTATTTGCCCTTCAATTTTGTAACACTTCAATGAATGGGCAAATGAATTTCAAATGATTTGATTTTACATATTTAGACTAATTTAGATATTTAGATCAATGTGAACGGTTCGGATCGTCGATACAAAGGCGGGAAGGCCGAGTGCACAATGGAACATTTCTCTCTCTCTCTCTCTCTATATATATATATATCTACTAGTCACTTCGTTTGATTGAAAGATATTATTTTATTTCATTTGGTTAAAAGACGCCGAAAAAATGATAGATGTACGATGTAGTTTTTGCAATATTTTGGTTGATTGACTACTTGCTATGATTGTATAAGTTGCTGCATCTTTATTCATTTTAGTGTTTGAGTGTTAGATTTCTTTAAGATTGTTGGAATTAGTAGCAATTAATACAGATACATGAATTTAACAATTCAGGCACCTAGTTTGTATCAATTCATGTACTTAGGAAATAATCTATCATTAATCTCCTTGTAAACATAAATTGTATTTATTACCAAGTGTATATAAATATAAAAGTGTGCTGAGTGCAATTGACTCAAGCATTTCACAAATCTCTTAGCCTAAACTGTATCCGAATCTCTCAAGCTGGTATTAGAGCAGGTTCGGTCCCACTTCAGCTCTTGTCCTTCACAGTTCTGCCATCAGGTCCAGCAGCGAAAACCATAATGTCCCAAATCTGGTTTCTCCTAAACAGCAACTAACAAGCCCACCCATGAAGCACCTTCGTTGGAAAACCTCCGCGACGATCCAGAATCATTCGCCGACCTCTCCTCTACCTATCTAGGTGGTTAGATCCTTGGTTCGTTACTGTTTGGATAGTGGGTCTCTTTCTCTTAGTCTCCTTTGTTTTCCGGGTTCTTGTCTCTGCTTTTTTTTTTCTCGTTGTTTTTTGCTTTTTTAGTTGTTAAGATGACCTCTGATTCTCACTCAAACCAGAAAACAACAAATGATGGTCCTGCTTTCTCTATTTCTGGAACTCCAACAAACATTTCGGAGAAGCTAAATGGTAAAAATTATTTAGCATGGTCGGCCTCCGTGGAACTTTGGTTTCTTGGTCAAGGATATTATGAACATTTGGAGAGATCCTCGGATAAGATCTCAGAAGAAAAACACGATCAATGGAAGAAACATGATTATCAACTGTGTACTCTGTTGTGGCAATCTGTCGAACCAAGCATCTTGACAAACTTCAAAGCCTTCAAAACTTAGTCATTCTTTCTGGAAAAAGGTTCAAAGTGTCTTTGCTAATGACAATCAACAACTGTATGACGCTGCACAAAAAATGGCCATCTCAAACAATCTAATCATGACATGATCTCCTATGTTTCTAAGGCTCAATCTGCAGTTGAGGAATTAAAAATGTCTCTGGAATACGGCACTCTTGAAGGTATAAAAACAAAGCTCGATAATTTGTACATGGTGCTGGTTCTTTGAGGAATGCATCCAGATTTTAAGCATGTTCATAATCAGATTTTGACTGGTCAAGAGATTCCTTTAATGGAGAATTTGGTCACTCGACTCCTTTGAGTTCCTTCCCCAAAAGCAGGTGGCAATCCAAATGAGTCTATTGAATCTTATGCAATGGTATCCATTCAGGGGGGACGAGGAAGTCGTGGAGGGCATGGTGGAAGTGGTAGTTGTCCTCAATGTTATATTGCAAAAGAATGGGTCATACTCAAGATACTTGCTACTCTCTTCATAGATTCCCCAGAAAATCTGTGAATCTCTTTTGAGTCTAAAAAATCAGAGATAAAATGTTCAAAAGCAGATTATCAAGAGTATCTCCAACTAAAAGCAGCCAAGCAATCCCAATCCTCCACTGCTACTAGTGCTTATAACTCCACCGCTTGCATCTCTCAATCTGGTAATCAAAGTTCGTGTATAATTGATTCAGGTGCCTCTGATCACATTGCTGGTAATAGTTCTTTTCTTTCCTCTATTTCTTCACCTAAATTCCCTCATTTCATTACTTTGGCGGATGGTTCTAAGGTTGCAGCCAAGGAATCGTTCATGTCTCACCTACTTCTTCCATGACCTTAAACTTTGTTTTGTTTATACCTGGTTGTCCTTTTAATTTAATATCTATTAGTCAGCTTACCCGTTCTCTTAATTGTTCAGTAATGTTTGATGTGGATTCCTTTGTTATACAGGAACGTGGTACGGGTCGGATGATTGGCATAAGACATGAATCTTGTGGTCTTTACTACCTCCAATCTGCTTCTTCTTTAGCTTGCACTGTTGCGGCATCACTAAATCTCCTTCATGAATGTTTGGGACATCCAAGCTTATTTCTTCTGCTTTTTCTGCTTTTTTGTCATCACATGGTATTCTTCATCAATCTACGTGTCCTCATACCCCTCAATAGAATGGAATAGTAGAAAGGAAGAATAGACACCTTGTTGAAACAGCCCGGACATTGTTACTTCATGGATGTACCTGTCTGTCATTGGGGTGATGCAGTTTTAACTGCTTGCTTTATGATAAATCAGATGCCTTCTTCCTCCCTTACTAATAATGTTCCTCTTTGCATCTTATTTCCTAAGGAACCTTTATTTCATGTCGCTCCTCGTGTTGAGGGAGAGTGTTGGAATTAGTAGCAAACCAAGCTTGGAGCATTTGATTTGTATGCTCCAGCTTGAGGGAGAGTGTTGGAATTAGTAGCAATTAATACAGATACATGAATTTAACAATTCATGCACCTAGTTTGTATCAATTCACGTACTTAGGAAATAACCTATCATTAATCTCCTTGTAAACATAAATTGTATTTATTCCCAAGTGTATATAAATATCAAAGTATGCTGAGTGCAATTGACTCAATCATTTCACAAATCTCTTAGCCTAAATCATATCCAAATCTCTCAAGCGATGATAGATGTAGGACAGTAGGATATAGTATTGAAGGGTCTTGGTCGGTTCATGGTTACGACTTATAAAGTTATGATAGATGTGGTTATGATATTGATTCTATTAAATAGGTTTAAGACTAGCATACTTGTATTTGGACATTTTGGTCATGTAATATTGGTACTGATGTTGTTTGAAACTTGGAATGATCTATTAGAATGTTTTGTTTGACATTGGCTTGTATTAATTTTAATTACCATGTTCTTGTTTCTTATTTTTCATGTTCGTATTGAATTGAATATTTTAGTTTACTATATATATCTATAATATTAATTTTTTAATTATTTTAATTTAGCGTATTCTAACGTACCCGTATCCTAGTTTTTGAGAAATTGGCGTATTCGCGTACTGGATACATATCGTACTGGATACACGTACCTATATCCGTGCTTCATAGATAGTTACTGAATATGCAATATCTGGATGAGTAAGTGTAAAATATTTCAATTTTCCTACAAGCCTCCTGTATCTCCCTGGATCTTCCAATAGGCCTCCCTAATCTGGCAATAGCTTGGAGTTTGGGTCCATCGGAGTGTGATATGGCTTGAACCCTAACATACAACTCTCAGTAAGTATGTCCAACACATACTTTCTTTATAATAAAGAAATTGCATCCTTAGACTGAGTTACCTCGATTCCTAAGAAATACTTCAATCGTGCAAGATCCTTAGTCTGAAACTTTTGTTGCATATCCAACTTCAAATTTTGAATGTCATTTTGCTCATTTCCTGTAATCACAATGCCATTAACATATACAACTAAAATGATCATCTTCTCCTGATGATGTCGATTGTAACCCCTGTGACTCATTATTGTATTTTGTATGTATTTAACCTGGGTATTTTATTCCTGATTGTATTCGTTTGTCCCTTTTGAACCGTATATTGTTGTTCCTCTCTTAATAATTTATTGTTGCTTTGATTCAGCCTTTATTTCCCAACTTGATTGATTCAAAATTTGTTCTTCTTCTTGTGTATTGACTAAAAACCTAATTCAATTCCTATTTAATTAATATTTGACTTTTTCCCTTCCTATTGGATACTACCCAATAACCCAAGCCTGCTTGGAATCTATATAACCTATCTAACCTCACCCTAACCCTAATATTATTCCTCTACTTCAGCCGTCACCTCACCCCCTACATCCCGTCATCTCTCTCTTCCCATCTGCACCCATCACCACCTCATCCCCCTCACCGACAACCCCCCGCTCCTCTCCTCGTCGCCTTGATCTCCGTTCACCCCACCAATCCCCCGCTACCACTGTCCTTGCCTTCTTCTTCCTCTTGCCGTTGACCCCACCACCGACCCTTCATCCCTATTGCTGTTGTTGCTGTGGTCGGAACCCACCATCCCCTCGACCCCTCTGTTGCCCTGCTGCCATTGTCTTTCCCTGTTGCCATCCCGAGCACCATCCCTGATGCTCCTAGTCGCCTCCGCACTAGTTGTTGCTGTCATCACTGTGTACGTGAAGAACGCACGCAGCGCACATGTTATTGGCTGCCCTTGCTATTGTACGTGCTATCCCTTGTGCACGTATCTTGTGGATCGGAAACCATTCCGTTATTATCTTCTCATCGGAATCTTCATCCCATAAGGCAAGTAGCTTGTATGCTATTATGTTCTTCATACAAGTTAATTACCATAAGTAGTCTTGCATGTTTCTTTATTTTGTACTCCCATGTTAATCCCCAAAAATCATATCTTGTTCGTTGACCTGGTTCCTTCATATCATGATCATGATTACTCACAATAAGTTGACACACATTACACAAAATTATATTAGATCTAGGAAGAGATCTTGATATGTATGTGCTAGTTCGTGATTTACCGTATGTTGTAGATAATTGTTACATGAATGATGTGTTAGATGTACTATCTCGTTGTGGAACTGTTAACACACCAGCCATGTTGATTTGAGTGACTAACGTACCATGCTTTGCATTACATCTTAAATTGGATCTATTGTATTTGAGTTGTTTGATGAAATGCATAAAAGAAGATTCTTTTTACTACTGCCCAGATTTGATACAGAAATTTAGACCCAGTTTGAATCAGTAAAAGAAATTAATTTGTGAACATGATTTGTAGGCCTTGTTTTCTAGTTTTCATAACTTTCGACGGATCTGAATTTCGATTTTTGATGTGTGAGTTATCATTGTTTTACTGTAGTTGTATCGAAATTTTCAGATTCTGATTTTTAAGATCGTTGTATGAATTAATATTTTAAAACTGATGTTAAGAGCAAAATTTGGACTTGATATTTTTTTGAGTATGTTTAGACATGACTGGGAAGAACCCCTAATTTTTATCGAGTTATTTAATGGTTTTTATAACTCATTTCATGCTATGAAACCAATCATACAATTTCCAAACTGTATGCTGTTCGGTAAAGAATTTTGTTTTCAACCGGATTCTAGTCATTTTTGATGAAACTTTGTGAATATGAACTGTAGGCTGATTTGTCTACTTTACTGCCCTTTTGACGGATTGGGATGTCGAATTGTATTCTGTGAGTTTTGTCTGTTTTGGTACTGCTGTGTCTGAACTTTCAGAACTTAATTTTTTTGCTGCATCACTCTGTTTTCCAAATTAAATAGACTATACTATCGGTAATAGAATTTCGTAATATTTTATATGTTGAGGCTAGACATACTAAAGAACTTTTTAGATTTTTCTCAGATTTGATTATGATGTTTTTAGACCCTTATCATGCTTATGAACGATATTTTGCATATTCTGGCTGAACATAAGTTTTGAATAAAACACTGTTTTGAACCCTATTACTGTAGCTGATGTATGACTTATGTAGATGTGCTGATTCGAAAAAGAGTCTAGTTTCTAGATTTTCTGACGGGTCCAGGTTTGAATTCTTGTAGCAACGGGAATCTCAATTTCGGTGCAGTAACGTCTTGCTGTCCAGAATTGGAAGTTTCGTTGTTCCAACTGTTATAGGTTGTTTTTGTCACCCATTTGTGTTTCCTATTCGACTTAAACTTATCCCTTGTTCTTGCCATGTCTTTTTGTCTTGTTTGTGTTCGTTCACACCTATTAATAATAATGACAACTAATCAACCCGGTGTTTAAGGGAATGATCTAGTAGTGGACAATATAGAAATGTATACCGGAAGGAGAGTCATAGGTCTCGACTATTTTCTCTGGAAGCATGATTACATGATCCATGACACTGTTTACTGTTTACCTGACTACATACTTCCCTATAGGAAGGTGTGCTCGGAAGGGGACTCATAGGTCTCAACTGTTTATCTCTGGATACATGACTACATGATCCATGACACCGTTTACTGTTACTGTTACTGTTTGTCTGTGTACATGACCCTATAGGTTCCACTACGAAATCTAAAACGAAACTGTTTGAATGTAGCAACTATGAGGTAAATAGATGGGATGTATGAAGTGCTACCTAGACAGTATTGAACAATAGACTTAAGAATAACTTTTTCACTGACACACCCTATTACTGTTACTGTCAACTTCACAATCACTGTTACTGTTATCCTCCACTGTTACCATTACTGTTATCTTTACTGTTTACCTACTACTATTTCCTGTTATTTGTAAACTGTCATCTACTATTGCTTTCCTTCCTGTTGGTACTTGTTTTTGTTTCATATTTTCTGTTTCCACTTTTCCTGCTTGTACTACTTGCGGCCCAGAACTTGCAACTAACGGGCATAATATTTTCCTGTCTTCCTATTTCATTGCATTTGCTATATGAGCAGGTTTTGGTGATCAACTACCCGAGGGAGTTGGTGAGCAAAGGTTTTAGGCCTCGCATTGGAAAATCCTGCTTAGTGTTCTGTTTTTGAGTTATTTCATTCATGTTGATACATTGAGACTTGTAACGGGCTTGTAGTCCCGAAGTTGTTTGATTCAGATCTTGTATTTGTTTTGGAATTTTATATTGCTGAAAATAAATGCTATTGGTTAATAATTTTTCATGCATACGTGGTTGAGTATATTGCTATATTTACTGTTATGCTGAGTCGAGTAGATCTTTAGAACTTATGGATGGTGAAAACCATTCGCTAGACTTTGTCACATACCGTATTTCGTAATCCTTTTGGGAAGCGGGGCGTGGCAAGTTTTCGGTGGTATCAGAGCTGAGGTTTGGCTAATGTGTTAGTTGACTAATACGTTAGACAAGCTTGACTCAGTCAGGATTTACTCAACTGATTAACTTGCCATGCACTGCACAAAAAATTGATAATCAACTTGATCTGGATGCTAACTATTTTTGATTTTGTGCAGACTATGGCCCGTGGAAATGCTTCTTCTGCTCGCTCGCAGGATGACCATTCTAAGTTGGCAACTGTTACTCAGTTGCTACAGTAGATTGCTCAGATGCAGCATGAGCAAAGCGAACTAGTAAAGGCAGCATTGGAGGCTGCTAACTGGAATGCTGCTATCCCAACCCTTATTGTGCCTTCCCAGGTTGCTTTGACCCCTCATCCAGGTACCCTTGCGGACTTCATGAGGCTGCACCCTGATAAGTTCGCTGGTACTGAGATGCCACTTGAGGCTGAGCAGTGGCTGATCCAGACAGAGAGTCTGCTACAGGAAGCTAGGGTCACTGATTCTGACCGTATGGATGTGGTGTGCATTTAGTTGGTGGACTTGGCCCACATCTGGTGGAGGGCAGAGTCCGAGAGGCTAGAACGGCCTATTGCTCGGGCCACTTTCTCTCAGAGCTTTATGGAGAAATTCTTCCCCCGCATAACCCGGGTAGAAATGGAGCATCAGTTTCTTTCCCTGAAGCAGGGCACTAGATCCGTGGACGAGTATGTCGCAGATTTCACTTCGCTACCACCTTGGTGGTGAATGAGGAGGATCGTGCTCGGAGGTTCCTTTAAGGTCTTGACCAGGGGATTCAGGTGCACCTGACCATCCATCGTCTCCGTCCTTATGCGGATGCATTGGAGGCAGCTCGAGCGATAGAGCAAACTCGAGCTCGGGAGATCCCTTCTGAGGGGGTTGTGCCGTACCTCGTTACTATTGCTGCCAGGCCCACTAGAGGTCCGATCAAGAGGCTAATCCGGTCCATGCCATCAGGAAAGCTCCCTACCATCTCGCACCTCCACGGAGGGATGTTGTTTGCGACTTCTGCCAGACCCCTGGGCACTTGTGCAAGGACTGCTGGGAGGCCAACCGTCGGTGCCTCGTGTGTGGTGCTACCGATCACTTGGTCCGGGATTTTCCTCGGAGGAGGCATGACCAGGCTGCAATCGCGCCAGTCCGTGGTCAGACCAGGCCACCACTTCCCCTTCAGCGCCAGATCGTCGGTTAGAGGATCGCTCCTCCAGGGATAGGTCAGGCTTTCAATTTGACTGCGGAGGAAGCCGAAACCGTAGAAGAGGTTGTTGCTGGTATTCTTTTGTATTTTCTTTTGTTGTTCTATTATTTGTTCCTTATTTTATTTATTTTTCTTGTATCATTCATTCATGTTGTCTTTCCTACACCATTTCTCATATTCCTTAGTTATCTTTCACTGTTCATCTTTTTCCAATGTTTTGACTCTACCTTAGGTGTCATTCTTCTTCATTCCTTTCCTCCCTGTGTCTTGTTTGATTCTGGGGCAATCCATTCCTTCGTCTCCTCCCACTTTGTGGATCAGCATCAGTTGAAGTGTAGTATTATTCCGGCAGCTTGGAACATCACCACATGTGGCGGTGTTGTCGTCTATTCCCGAGAGTACAATAAGAGTCTAGTGGTGATTATAGATGCAGATTTTAGGGCAGGTCTGATTGTGATCGGAAGTTCCGGGTTCGATGTGATTCTTGGCATGGATTGGCTGTGAGAGTCCCACGCTATTATTGATTGCCGAGCGAAGAAGGTTGTATTCAAGATGCCAGGCCGTGCAGAGTTCGAGGTCCATGCTGGGGAGTCACCCCTTGGGCGTGGTAAGGAAGTGGTTGACGATGCAGGTTCTGCAATGGAGTTGCACACTGGCTGTGAGGCTGCACCTCTAGTAGTGCGGGAATTCTGGATGTGTTTCCAGAGGAGTTTCTTGGTCTACCCCTTATAGGGAAGTGGAATTCGGTATTGAGGTTCAGCCAGGTATTGCGCCGATATCAAAGAGTCCCTACCGGATGGCACCAGTTGAGCTAGCAGAGCTGAAGGTGCAGATTCAAGGATTGCTAGATTTGGGTTTCATCAGGCCCAGTGTTACACCGTGGGGAGCTCCAGTCTTGTTTGTCAGTAAAAAGGACGAGAGTCGTCAGCTGTGCATGGATTACCCTGAGCTGAACAGTGTTACAATAAAGAGCTGGTATCCGCTACCCAGGATTTGATGATTTGTTTGATCAGTTGGGCAGAGCAGCAGTCTTTTCGAAGTTGGACCTTCGCTCGGGGCATCATCAGGTGAAGGTGAAGGCAGTTGATGTGTAGAAGAATGCGTTCAGGACCAGGTATGGGCACTACGAGTTCCTTGTGATGCCTTTCGGAGTCACGAATACGCCAGCAGTGTTCATGAGTCTGATGAACAAAGTCTTCTCTCCATTTCTGGACAGATTCATGGTGGTCTTCATAGATGACATTCAGGTGTATTCTCGGAACCGAAAGGAGCATGCTGAGCATCTGAGGGTGGTTCTACAAGCTCTGAGGGAGAATTAGCGCTATGAGAAACTTAGAAAGTGTGAGTTCTGGCTTGATCGAGGTACCTTCTTGGGGCATACTATCTCAGGTGAGGGAATCTCAGTTGATCCGTCCAAGATTGTTGCGATGAAAGATTGGCTAGTCCCTAAGTCAGTTTCAGAGGTGAGAAGTTTCCTTGGTTTGGCCAGGTATTATCAAAAGTTTGTCCAAGACTTTTCGAAGATAGCTGGGCTGTTGACTAAGCAGACAGGGAAGGATCAGAAATTCATCTGGGATGGGGCCTACAATGGAGATTTTGCAGAGTTGAAGAGCCGGTTGACGTCAGCGCCAGTGTTAACTATTCCGGATGGTTCAGGTGTGATGCTTCTGCCAAGGGCCTAGGTACAGTGTTGATGCAGAAGGGCCGAGTTGTTGCTTATGCGTCCAGATAGTTGAGGCTGCACGAGAAGAACTACCCTACCCATGATTTGGAGTTGGCTGCGGTGATCTTTGCTCTGAAGCTGTGGAGGCACTATCTACTTGGAGACCGAGTGTAAATCTTTACTGACCACAAAAGTCTCAAGTATGTCTTCACATAGAAGGAATTGAACATGAGGCAGAGGCTCTGGTTGGAGTTAATGGCTGACTATGACATCAGTTTACAGTACCACCCTGGTAAAGTGAACTTGGTGCCAGATGCTTTGAGTAGGAGACCAGTCGCCATGTTCCTGACTAAGCAGAGAGAGCTTATTGAGCAGATGAGGAGGTTGGACTTGAATGTGATCTTGCCAAGTTCTGATCGAAGTTGCATGATGCTTCAGTTGCAGTCGTCTCTTATTGAGCAGATTAAAGAGGCTCAGACAGGTGATGTGCAATTGCAAGGGTTCAAAACCGAGGTTGAAGCAGGTACGAGGACCTATATGGTTGTTCACTTAGATGGATCGCTTCGTTTTGGGTCCAGATTGTGTGTTCTGAAGGGTAAGGTTCGTCAGAAGTTGCTTGAAGCCCACTAGTCGTTGTACTCTATTCATCCAAGTGGTACTATAATGTATCGGGACTTGAAGCTTCACTTTTGGTGGCATGGGCCATAGCGAGATTTGTGTCTCCGTGCTTGATCTGCCAGCAGGTGAAGGTAGAGCATCAGAGAACTGCCGGACTTCTTCCGCCTCTTCCCATTTCGGAGTGGAAGTGGGAGCACATAACGATGAATTTTGTGACAGCTTTGCCGAGGAGTCCCAAGGGTCACAATGCCATTTGGGTGATTGTGGATAGGCTGACGAAGAGTGCTCACTTCGTTCCCTTCAGAGTTGGACAGTCTACTGAGAGCCTAGCAGAGAAGTACATGCAAGAGATCGACAAGCTTCATGGGGTTCCAGTCGGTATTGTATCCGACAAGGATACGAGGTTCAGGTCTCAATTTTGGGAGAGTCTTCAGAGCAGTCTGGGGAGTAAATTGAAGTACAACACAGCTTTTCACCCTCAGAAAGATGGTCAGTCAAAGAGGACCATTCAGACTCTAGAGGACTTGTTGAGGTCCTGTATGCTGCAATTTGGAGGTTCTTGGGAGGACCACTTGCATATTGTAGAGTTCTTGTACAATAACAGCTATCAGGCCAGTCTTAAAGCTGCTCCGTACGAGGGACTCTAAGGTCGGAAGTGTAATACTGTAAATTTTCATCTTAATAAGAAATGTTGATTTTTCACGTGTTGTGCACGTGCAAAATTTCGTATGCATATTTATTTTTATAAATTTTTCTTTTATAACATGGACAATTATTTCTTTCTGTCCCTTTATCTTTCTAAAAAGCCTATTTTATAAAGCCTAAACTAGTTTTCTTATTTTAAGCCCACTCTATAATTAAATATTTTTATTAATTAGCCCATAAGCCTAAAGCACACTATTTTGAGGCCCACAAACTTAATTAATTCTTTAAATTGTCACAACTTGTCATGTAGACACAATTGGTGAATAATTGATTAATTAAATTTGTATAAACTTTAAATAAGGGGTGACTAGAAGGGGCACGTGCATGCACGTGTGTGTGCTTTGCACACCCTAGGAGGCCGGGTATGCCTAAGAGAAGAGCGGGAGGGTGGGTTTGTGTGCATGGGTGGTTATTTTCTTATGGGTGGTTGCTACAACTTCCCATCTTATCCTAGCCATTCACCTACAACCATCTAGTGAAATCCTAGCTCTCCAATCTATCCTAAAACTAGTATAAATACCCCCTACCTTCATGTATACAACACTAAGAAAAAATAATTGAAAGGAAGAAACTATATAGGAGAGTAATATATTAGGAAGTGAAAGATTGAGTGTGCATTTGTGTGTGTGTCCCAACCAAAAGGAGGCCGGCCCATCATCAAGCATTAGGGGAAGCTCGGGTTGCACCAAGGAACAAGAAAGGGAGCATTTTGCAACACAATCTAGAAGGAGAAGACTACTTTCTTGCATTCTAAGAGACTCTAGGAGCTTTTCATTTCGTGTTTCTCCAAAAAGGTGGGTGTTTCTCATACTTCTAGAACTGGAAACCATGCTAGGGATGATTTAATGAAATTATTATAAATCAGTTAGTTAAAAATTGGAACCATGCTTGTTTAATTAAAAGTGGAGTGGTAATTTAGAGAATGTTTGATGGACTGATTGCTAATGAATAAATGGTGAATTAATGTGCTAGAAATCACCATATTGTTGTGCTGCATGAATGTTGTGGTAAAATTTGTGCTTACAAATAGTTGATTAAATGCATCATGTATAGTTAATTGTCTAAAATAGAATTCCGTTATTGTAGAAAGATGAGATTTTTGTGTTCTAAAAATGTAATAGGATGTTAATAAGAAAAAGAACAAAAGAACATAGTAGTTTGTGGAATTCTAATTCTAAATTATGAAGAAATGCGTTATTGTTCTCAATGTCGAAAATATGGACATAGAACAAAAAGTAGGACCAAAATACATGTTTTATAAAGCAAATAATCATTATAAAAATACAGGTTTACTAGTAAATTTATGTATGTCATAATCTGGAAAATTTTGCTTTCAAAAGAAAAGAAACAGAAACAAAAATTGTTTTTTCGAAAATTATGAAATGTAGAGATGAACAGAGAACTAGTTCAAATCCAACCAAATTCTTTTCAAAACAATCTAGCCACTTAGACCATTTGGTCTGAATGGTTTCAGTCGCTACAGTAGCGGAGGGGCTTGGTCTCTGGTCTCGGGTTCGATACTGAGAAGGAGCTTTTATTTTATTTTATTTTTTGTTAAAAATTCCGAAATGCTGAAAACCAAATCACAGGGACAATAACCCATATCATATCGCCTCTGTGGCTTTGGCACAGTGGTCTTGGGCACTGTCCTTTAGGCCGCTGGTGGTGGGTTCGAATCCGGTTGTGGGCTTTACATTAAAAAGTTGTTTTTTGGGGAAATTAAAATTATTTTGAGTTTTAAAAATAAATTAAAATTAAGAAAAATATGGAATTAATTACTGAAATTAATTGGACTTCATGAGAGAATTTTTATAACTTTTGGTAAAGTATAATTGAGAATTTAAGGCTATTTGCAAGAAAGGACTTGTTTTTAATTAAATTGTCTTTTGGGATAAAGGAAAAAAAATAAATGAGTTATTTTTTTAGGAGTTTTAAAATTGAGAACTAGTAATAAGAAATTTGGAAGTTTGATTTGTGTAACTAATTGAAATTACAAATTGTGAAAATAGTATCGATTGAAATAAGAATAAGAGATTTATAGAATGAATGAACTATTATGACAAGTTGAAATTTTATTGTTTATGCATGAAATGGTGTATGAAAATGTAATTAAACGACATGTTGAGTTATGAAGGATATTATGGACATGGATACATGAATACTATGATTATGAAACATGAACTGTGATTAATCATTAAAAAAAAGACTTTGTGAGTATGAAAAGCTCGATGTTGTAATTATGAGTTGAAATTAAGAACTAGGGTGTAGCTAAGCCTTATACCGGCAATAAAAGAAATATGGAAGTGATATTTGGAATGAAAGGACCAAGATTTGGGTCATGTTAAATGAATGAATAAGACCGATATGGTCAGAGTGCTAACCCTAAGGGATTAATTTTGTTCATGATTCAATTAAACTAAGGATTAAATACATTGTGAAGATGTGATGAAAGTAAGAAGAAAAACCTTGAGTATGAGGGCCATTGGATTGGCGACGTGAGAGTATTCACAGGATGTCTCACGATGCATCATGAGTAGGACGTGGATACTACTCCAGAGTACCGTCCCGGTGGCGACGCTCGTAGGGTGTTTGGTGACTGCGGGTGGTGTCATGTCTATGGTAGGAGCTGAATTACCACAGGATGCCTGCATGATGAGATGTATCTGTGCATTGGGATTCCCTCCAGGGCACCTAGACATGAGTTCGTAGGTCATAAAACATCAGGATACTTACCGTAGTTACAGTAGTAGATTAAGTCATGGCGAGGGATTGAACCCTACAAGATGAAGAACGGTTAAGGGCTTGCCCTTGGACCTATGTAGTATGGGCTGCATAGACTCTGAACAAGTGCACATTTGTATCATATAATAGAAATATTTGTATTAAGGATTAAGTGCACTTTCACAACACGACATCAGTAGGATAGTCCCTTTAGCTCTGTTTGTGAACAAGTTTGTGGTTTGTTATGTATTGAAAATAGTTATACTGTTTTTGGCATAGAAAGGATGGCCGTGTATAATATTTCGTCATTTGAATGTACTGACGTGCCCATAGTTTCTATGCAGGAAAAAGGTACATGAAAAAGACTAAAGAAGACCTGATGCTTAAAGATTATTCAACGGTTGTTGTATTTCATTCATTGATGTAAAAATTTGCTCCCGCTGTACAAATGTTGATGCATAATGTAACTCTGATGTAAAGTAAAGTTTTTTTATTTCCTTATAAAATTGTACGAAGAGAAGTGAAAAGATCATGTGGAACTCGATTTCAGTAGTATTTGGGATTCGGGGTGTTACAGGGTGGTATTAGAGCCACGCTTCCAAGTAGTACAAATTTATGAGGAACGACACCCTAGAAGTGGACATTAGAGTGTGTATTGAGTCTAGAAATTTAAATGTAATTCGCTTACATTTGTGTTGCTCTATGATTTATGCTTCTTCTCCCCTTTCTTTAAGATGGCGGACCACTTCGACCCAGCTGGAGATGACAATTGGCACATCATTGAGGAAGATTACTACCCCGGGTAAGCTGATTCAGACGAGGAAGATCCTGAAGAAGTGGTAGAGGAATGGCCTGAGTCCCGAGAGATCACTCCACCTCCGGATTCATCTGATGATTCATCTGACGGGGAAGAACCAGTTCTGAGTAATCTCATTGTGTCTCTTTAGAGACAGGTACAGACTCTACGAGAGAGTGTCGGGCTACTGGAGACTCAGTTGCCAAAGCACAAGGATGATATTGCAGTTCTCAGTCATCGTGTTTGGGAACTCGAGAAGAGGAAAAACATGACCGATGTACTAAAAGAGGAGTGGAGGAACAACGGGGAGAGCTTCGTGAAGCCAAGAGGAACCGTAGGAATTAGACTGTTGTGTTTTCTACTGCTTTCATTTCATGTCAGAAATGTTTTAAATTCGAATGTATAAAGTTTGAAATTTAATGAAATGAAAAGTTGATTTAAAATCCATTTTTATACTTCGAAGTTAATGGATCTTTTGCATCAGAATATGGCTGGAAGACGAGCTCGAAATGGTGAAGGTCTGGACTTGGAAATAGAGCTAGCGAGGGTCTATCAGACACTCAATGCCGTTGCCATGAATTAGAATCAGGGAAGGGTGCCTGCGAATCCAATACCCGAAGCAATCAAACTCGTGGAATCATTCAAGCAGATGAAACCACCGGTGTTTGAGGGGAAGTTAGACCCTGACACGGCTGACAATTGGATCCGACAGGTAGAGACTATCTTCAAAGTCTTGGAGACTTCGGTGGGCAGCAAGGTGAAGTTGGCGGCGCTGCAGTTCGAGAAGGATGCAGCGGTATGGTGGCAGTCAATGAAGTGTACGATGGGGGACTTGGTTCTTGGCTGGGATGAATTCTTGGAGGAATTCCACAGTCATTACTTTCCATCAGACGTCCAGTAGAAGAAGGCCATGGAGTTTCTGGCGCTACAGTAGGGTGACATGTTAGTTAGAGAGTATGAGACAAGATTCACTCAGCTCTCAA
Organism: Hemerocallis citrina; assembly: GCA_017893485.1. NCBI lineage: Eukaryota > Viridiplantae > Streptophyta > Magnoliopsida > Asparagales > Asphodelaceae > Hemerocallis > Hemerocallis citrina. The sequence continues at coordinate 74,171,429 of CM030368.1, read as the reverse complement.
GATATGCACCCGAACTGGTGATGGATGAGGCGAAGAAGGCTCGAAAATTCGAGCATGGTTTGAGGCCAAGTCTGAGATCCAGGTTGATACCCCTCGGTATCAGGAGGTTTGACAAGCTGGTCAAATGAGCTGCAGCCACGGAGGCGGACATGGAGCAATTCCACGCTGTTCAGAATCGAAGGAACAACTGGAATGCGAGGAAGAGGCCCGCAGTTGCTGGCAATGTCAGGGGACAGCCACCGACTCAAAGGTTCAAGCATACGGGTGTGAAGGTTGTTCAAGTGGCAGGAAGACCCGAGAATACTTGGGTGAGACCTCCGATGACTTATTTTAATTGTGGAGAGACAGGCCACTACAAGTCTTATTGCCCCAAACTGTAGGATGTCGTCCGCAATGGACCAACTCAGCAGGACGGGAAGAAGCCGTACCAGCAGGGATGAGTATTTGAATGGATCACGTCATTACTGGTACAAGTGGGGGAGTATAGAAGTGTTCCTTCTTTTTCTGTTGTCTCTTTTCTCGTTAATTAGTACACTATTATGTAATGAGTGTGCGTTATGTAACAGGAGAACTTTATTTGAATGGAAAGAAAGCTGTTGTTTTGTTCGATACTAGGTCCTCTCACACTTTTGTATGACCTAAGCTTGCTAAAGTTCCGGTAGTTGAACCGAAGATATTTCTTGGCAAGGTTTTAGCAGTAGCTACTCCGTCATGGGAGACTTTAAGCACTGATCGGTACTATGCTGACTGCGAGATTGTGATTGGAGATAGACTTTTCGGGATTGATCTGATCGAGCTGAATGTCTTGGGAGTCGATGTTATCATTGGTATTGATTGGATGTCGGTGTACAGTGTGAGCATCAAGTGCAAGATCAAGACTATAACAGTGAAGGCTCCATGTGGACCTGAAGTCACTTTCCAAGGGAAGAAGAGATGTTCTGGTCTGGTGGCAGCTATCTACAAGAGAGATGTTCCGGTAGAGGTGCAGCAGATTCCTGTGGTTCGGGATTATCCGACTATCTTCTTAGAAGATTTGCCTGGGTTACCCCCTGCATCGTGATGTAGAGTTCACCATCACTATTTAGCCAGGGAGTGCACCTATTTCCAAGGCACCGTATAAGATGGCACCTGTGGAGAAGGATGAGATCAAACGGCAGATTGAGGAACTGTTGGAGAAAGGCTTTATCCAACCGAGTGCGTCACCTTGGAGAGCGCCGACGCTTTTGGTAAAGAAGAAGGATGGTTCGATGAGGATGTGTATCGATTACCGAGAGCTGAATAAGGTCACTGTTCAAAATAAGTATCTCATTCCACGAATTGATGACTTGTTCGATCGTCTACAAGGAGTAGCTGTTTTCTCTAAAATAGATCTTCGATCAGGATATCATCAAGTTCGAGTGAAAGCTGAAGATGTGCATAAGTCTGCGTTTAGAACTCGACGTGCATTACGAATTCTTAGTTATGCCGTTTGGAGTGACGAATACACCTGCAATTTTTATGGACATGATGAACAGAGTTTTGAGGCCGTTCATTGATTCTTTCATCGTGGTGTTTATCGACGATATTCTTGTGTACTCCAAGTCGAAGGAGGAGCACACGGAGCATTTGGCAGCAGTTTTGAGGAAGCTTCAGGAGCAGGAGTTGTTTGCCAAGTTATCCAAGTGTGATTCCTGGAAATCTGAAGTGGCATTCCTAGGTCACATCCTTTCTAAGGAGGGAGTGGCAACTGATCCTCAGAAGATAGAGGCAGTGGGAGATTGGGCAAGGCCTACTAGAGTGAAGGAAATCAGGAATTTTCTTGGATTGACGGGATACTACAGGAGGTTCATTCAGGGTTATGCTCAGTTAGCCGTACCACTCACTGGTTTGACCACGAAGAATGTGAACTTCATGTGGACCAAACAGTATGAGGCAAGCTTTCAGGAATTGAAAGAGAGGCCGACTACTGCACCCATTTTGGCTTTGCCTAGAGCAGGTGTTGAGTATGATGTTTACAGCGATGCTTCACATCGTGGGCTTGGTTGTGCCTTAATGCAAGAAGGGAAAGTAATCGCTTATGGGTCTAGGCAACTAAAACCGCATGAGAAGAATTACCCGACACATGCTCTGAAGTAGACTGCGATTATCTTTGCCTTAAAGCAATGGAGGCATTACATGTATGGTGAGAAGCTGAACATGTACACAGACCATAAAAGCTTGAAATACATCTATCAGCAGAAGGATCTCAACCTGAGGAAAAGGAGATGGCTGGAGGTACTGGAGGACATTCGTCGGAGATTAAGTACCATCCTGGGAAGGCTAATGTTGTTGCTGATGCACTTAGCCGCAAGAGCAGTCTGGCTAGTTTGATTACGACCAAGAGATAGCTGGCAGAGGAGTTGGATCGGGCTGGTATTGAAGTTGTTCTGCAAGGCTTGGGATCATCTTTAGCTCAGTTGAGGCCTCAACCGACGCTAAATGAAAGGATTATCGCAAGTCAGAAGGAAGATGCAGAGATTCAAAAGATGAAAGAGCAGGTTGGTGCTGGTAAGTTGCCTGGATTTTAGATCAGGGATGAAGTGCTGTGGTTTGGAGAGAGAGTGTGTGTTCCGGATCAGTCGAACTTGAAAGAAAGTATTCTTCAGGAGGCACATGCTACTCTTTTGTCAGTGCATCATTGGAGTACCAAGATGTAGAAGGATATTAAATAGCATTTCTGGTGGTCTGGTTTGAAGCGGGGTGTGGCTGAATTTGTATCAAGGTGTGAGATTTGTTAGCATGTCAAAGCCAAGAATCAGAAACCCGAAGGTCTATTGCAACCGTTACCTATTCCGGAATGGAAGTGGGATAACATCAGTATGGATTTCATCACGGGTTTGCCTAAGAGTCCAAAAGGCAATGATGCGATTTGGGTCATAGTCGATCGACTAACCAAGTCTGCTCACTTCTTGGCGATGAAACTCACTGCTTCGATGGACAAGTTGGCTGACATGTATGTTGGTGAAATCGTCAGGCTTCATGGTGTTCCGTTAAACATTGTGTCTGATTGAGATGCACAGTTTACTTCGCATTTCTGGAGGAGTCTTCAGACGGCTTTGGGTACCAAGACGGATTTCAGCACTACTTTTCATCCTCAGACCGATGGGCAGACTGAGAGAGGACATGCTTCAGTGTTGTGTACTAGACTTTGGAGGCAGTTGGGAAAGGCATTTAGCTTTGGTAGAGTTTGCCTACAACAACAGTTTTCAGACCAGCATTGGGATGGCGCCGTACGAAGCACTATATGGCAGGAAGTGCAAGACGCCTGTCTGTTGGTTCGAAGTTAGGGGAGCATCAGATGTTTAGGCCTGAAATTGTGCAGTAGACCTCTGAAAAGATTGATCTGATTAGGAAAAGGTTGGCAGATGCTCAGAGCAGGCAGAAAAGCTATGCAGACAACTGAAGGAGGGACCTTGAGTTTGAGGTTGGTGACTTTGTCTTTCTGAAGGTATCACCTAGCAAAGGCGTGATCCAATTCGGCAAGGGTGGAAAGTTAGCCCTAAGGTTCATAGGCCCGTATAAGATATTGAAAAGGATCGGAAAAACTACTTACCGACTTGAGTTATCGGAAGAGTTGTCTCAGGTGCACAATGTCTTTCATGTGTCTATGCTAAGAGGTTACATTCCAGATCCAAGTCATCATTTGCCCGAAGTGCCAAAGGGTTTGCAGTTGGATTTGAGTTACATTGAGCTTCCAGTTGAGAATGTTGATCGTCGGGAGAAAGTCTTAAGGAATAAGACAATACCAATGGTCAAGGTAGTTTGGAGAAACCAGTTGGTTGAAGATGCTACTTGGAAATCTGAGGAGACAATGATGAAGGATCATCCTGAGCTCTTTGTTTGATTTGTATTTTCTTTTTCTTGTGTTTTGTTTTCTCACTCTTTAATTGTAGTTCCGGGGACGGAACTATTCTAAGGAGGGATTGTTGTAATACCCTAAATTTTCATCTTAATAAGAAATGTTGATTTTTCACGTGTTGTGCACATGCAAAATTTCGTATGCATATTTATTTTTATAAAATTTTCTTTTATAACATGGACAATTATTTCTTTCTTTCCCTTTATCTTTCTAAAAAGCCTATTTTATAAAGCCTAAACTAGTTTTCTTATTTTATACCCACTCTAATAATTAAATATTTTTATTAATTAGCCCATAAGTCTAAAGCCCACTATTTTGAGGCCCACAAACTTAATTAATCCTTTAAATTGTCATAACTTGTCATGTAGACACAATTGGTGAACAATTGATTAATTAAACTTGTACAAACTTTAAATAGGGGGTACTAGAAGGGGCACGTGCATGCACGTGTGTGTGCTTTGTACACCCTAGGAGGCCGGGTATGGCTAAGAGAAGAGTGGGAGAGTGGGTTTGTGTGCATGGGTGGTTATTTGCTTATGGGTGGTTGCTACAACTTCCCATCTTATCCTAGCCAATCACCCACAACCATCTAGTGAAATCCTAGCTCTCCAATCTATCCTAAAACTAGTATAAATACCCCCTACCTTCATATATACAACACTTAGAAAAAATAATTGAAAGGAAGAAACTATATAGGAGAGTAATATATTAGGAAGTGAAAGATTGAGTGTGCATTTATGTGTGTGTCCCAACCAAAAGGAGGCCGGCCCATCATCAAGCACTACGGGAAGCTCGGGTTGCACCAAGGAACAAGAAGGGGAGCATTTTGCAACACAATCTATGAGGAGAATGCTGCTTTCTTGCATTCTAAGAGACTCTAGGAGCTTTTCATTTCGTGTTTCTCCAAAGAGATGGGTGTTTCTCATACTTCTAGAACTAGATACCATGCTAGGGATAATTTAATGAAATTATTATGAATCAATTAGTTAAAAACTGGAACCATGCTTGTTTAATTAAAAGTGGAATGGTAATTTAGAGAATGTTTGATGGATTGATTGGTAATGAATAAATGGTGAATTAATGTGCTAGAAATCACCATATTGTTGTGCTACATGAAAGTTGTGGTAAAATTTGTACTTACAAATAGTTGATTAAATGCATTATGTGTAGTTAATTGTCTAAAATAGAATTCCGTTATTGTAGAAAGATGAGATTTTTGTGTTCTAAAAATGTAATAGGATGTTAATAAGAAAAAGAACAAAAGAACATAGTAGTTTGTGGAATTCTAATTCTAAATTATAAAGAAATGTGTTATAGTTCTCAATGTCGAAAATATGGACATAGAACATAAAGTAGGACCAAAATACATGTTTTATAAAGCAAATAATCATGATAAAAATACTGGTTTACTATAAATTTATGTACGTTATAATCTGAAAAATTTTGCTTTCAAAAGAAAATAAAAAGAAACAAAAATTTTTTTCTCGAAAATTATGAAATGTAGAGATGAACAGAGAACTAGTTCAAATCCAACCAAATTCTTTTCAAAACAATTTGGCCACTTAGACCATTTGGTCGGAACAGTTGCTACACTAGCCGGGTGGTCTCGGGTTCGATACTGAGAAGGAGCTTTCATTTTATTTTATTTTTTGTTAAAAATTCCGAAATGCCGAAAGCCAATTCACATGGACAATAACCCATATCATATCGCCTATGTGGCTTTGGCACAGTGGTCTTGGGCCCTGTACTTTGGGCCGCTGGTTGTGGGTTCGAATCCGGTTGTGGGCTTTAGTTTAAAAAGTTGTTTTTTTGGGAAATTAAGATTATTTTTTGTTTTAAAAATAAATTAAAATAAAAAAAAAATATGGAATTAATTACTGAAATTAATTGGACTTCATGAGAGAATTTTTATAACTTTTGGTAAAGTATAATTGAGATTTTGTGGCTATTTGCAAGAAAGGACTTGTTTTTAATTAAATTGTCTTTTGGGATAAAGGAAAAAAATAAACGAGTTATTTTTTTAGGAGTTTTTAAAATGAGAACTAGTAATGAGAAATTTGAAAGTTTGATTTGTGTAACTAATTGAAATTACAAATTGTGAAAATAGTATGGATTGAAATAAGAATAAGAGATTTGTGGAATGAATGAACTATTATGACAAGTTAATTTTATTGTTTATGCATGAAATGGTGTATGAAAATGTAATTAAACGACATGTTGAGTTATGAAGGATATTATGAATATGGATACATGAATACTATGATTATGAAACGTGAACTGTGATTAATTATGAAAAAAAAGACTTTGTGAGTATGAAAAGCTCGATGTTGTAATTATGAGTTAAAATTAAGAACTAGGGTGTAGCTAAGCCTTATACCGGCAATAAAAGAAATGTGGAAATGATATTTGGAATGAGAGGACCAAGATTTGGATCATGTGAAATGAATGAATAAGACCGGTATAGTGGGAGTGCTAACCCTAAGGGATTAATTTTGTTCATGATTCAATTAAACTAAGGATTAGATACATAGTGAAGATGTGATGAAAGTAAGAAGAAAAATATTGAGTATGAGGGCCATTGGATTGGCAGCGTGAGAGTATTCACAGGATGTCCTACGATGCGTCATGAGTAAGACGCGGATACTACTCCAGAGTACCGTCCCGGTGGCAATGCTCGTGGGGTGTTTGGTAACTGCGGTTGGTATCATGTCTATGGTAGGAGCTGAATTACCACAGGATGCCTGCATGATGAGTCATGTGTCTGTGCATTGGGATTCCCTCCAGGGCGCCTAGACATGAGTTCGTAGGTCATAAAACATCAGAATACTTACCGTAGTTACAGTAGTAGATTAATTCATGGCGAGGGACCCCTACTAGATGAAGAACGGATAAGGGCTTGCCCTCAGACCTATGTAGTATGAGCTGCATAGACTCTGAACAAGTGTGCATTAGTGTCTTATAATAGAAATATTTACATTAAGGACTAAGTGCACATTCACAACACGACATCAGTAGGATAGTCCCTTTAGCTCTGTTTGTAAATAAGTTTGTGGTTTGTTAAGTATTGAGAATTGTTATACTGTTTTCGGCATAGAGAGGATGGCCGTGTATAATATTTCGTCAGTTGAATGAACTGACGTTCCCACAGTTTCTATGCAGGGAAAAGTTACATAAAAAAGACTAAAGAATACCTGATGCTTAAAGATTATTCAACTATTGTTGTATTTCATTGATGTAAAAATTTGCTCCTGCTGTACAAATGTTGATGCATAATGTAACTCTGATGTAAAGTAAAGTTTTTTTATTTCCTTCTAAAATTGTACGAAGAGAAGTGAAAAGATCCTGTGGAACTCCAATTCAGCGGTATTTGGGTTTCGGAGTGTTACAGGAAATGTAGATCACCAGTGTGTTGGGATAACATTGGTGAGAGGAAGTTGTTGGGTCCAGAGTTGATCACCAAGACTGTGGATGCGGTGACTTATATCAGGAAGCATCTTCAGGCCGCGCAAGACAGACAGAAGAGATGGGCATATTTCCATAGGAGAGCCTTGGAGTTTGAGGTGGGAGACCATGTTTTCCTTAAGGTTTCACCGTGGAGAGGTTTCATCCGGTTTGGTGGTGGAGGCAAGATGAGCCCTACGTTCATCAGGCCAATTGATATCATGGAACGAGTACACAAGGTGGCCTATCGTCTTACATTGCCACCGGCTTTATCTGGAGTGAACGACATCTTCCATGTCTCACAACTCAGGAGGTATATCCGTGATGAGAGCCACATCATTGATTACTCGGTGTTATCCGTGAGGCCGGATCTTTCTTGTGAAATTCTGCTAGTTGCTATCTTGGACCGGTGGAAGAAGGTACTGAAGAACAAGGTGATTGATGTGTCTAATTTTTATATAAATATTTTTACTCAATTACCCATAAAAATTTCTTGTATTCGTCTATCTTGTTAATAATTTATCTTATTTCTATAGATTTTAGTTATTAATTAATTATATTTTGAAGGAATAAGATTTTTTTGATGCAAAAAGTGAAGATTTTCAGTAAAAATCAACAAAGAAAATAAGGAGAGTGATTGATTAATATTTATTGTTTTGTTGAATTTTAAATTTTACAATTTGGCAATATGAAAAGCAAAATAGAAAATTTAATTGCCAATAAAGGTGAAAATGAAATAAACAAATTTAAAAGGGTTTAATTGAGCCAATGTGATTATTAGTTAGTTTAATTAATTTAAACTAATTTATTTTATTTTATTTTTAAATCCTAGATTCTAATTTTATTTTGTATGTGTGCAGCACGTGTTTCAAGAAAAAGAAAGAGAAGAAAAAGAACAAGAAATAATGATCAAATCAAATAAGGAAAATAATAAATAATGATATAGGGGTTTTCTGCAAAAATAAATCTTAATCCCCACATTCCTGCGCCTATAAATACAATGGAAAAACAAGAGAAGAAGGGCATGCCAAACGAGAGGAAGAGCGACAGCTTCGTCTTAAAAAAAAGGAAAAAGAAATAGAAACGAGATCAGAAAACCAAGAGAACAAAGAAGGAGGATAGAGAATATTGCTGAGTGTTGTGACCTGGGCGGCTCAGCTTTCGAGAGCAACGTATGGCGGCTCGGGTTCCAAGACAGCAGAAACGATGGAGAAAGAGAGAGAATGGGGGCAGCTCTGTGGTGGCCACGTCAGCAGCAACAAAACAGCACTGTGTGTAGCGCGCTTATCGAGGTGTCACGTCAGTCGGTTGCACGGAAATCGAGCGAGACAGAGAAGGAGAGAGAAAGAGAAGTGATTACTGTTCGGCACAAAAATCGACACTTCGGTTTGCATTTTTTTTACAAAATAGTTCTTTTTGTATCTTCTCTTTTCTTTTTCTAATTTTATTATGCAATCCCAAACAGTATTTGTTAGTTGCAATTTTATTATGAACTAATTTTATTTTTCTAGGGCTTTGATGTAGCCTAGTTTTGAGAACACAATTTCAATTCCATATTATTTTTTAATTTTTTCATGGTTGTGTGTTTGATTTTTGTTATTGATGCTTACAATTGGTTGACCAGTATTTGTATGATCTATTAAATCATGGAGAGACCGAACTAGTAATTTGTGATTTTGAATTAATAAAATTAAACACCGTTACAAGAGCGAATCGCTGTTAATGTGACCATTAAAAAACTCCATAGATCTTAATGAATTTTCAATTAGTAATTTGTGCGTGAACTATGACAAATAATTTGTTGAGAATATTTTTGATATTGCTTGAGAGAGAATATTGAATAATTTGGGAATTTTGGTCTACAACTTGGAAAAAGTAATCTTTTTATTCACATGGAGTTACAAATTGTGTGGGATTAACTAGGTAAAATCAAAAGTCCTAGAATTAGTTTTGCAATTAATAAACAACAAAAATTTCACATTCCGCTCCTTTTAATTAATTTATTTAGTTCTTTTGATTAATTTAATTTAGTTGTTTTCTTTATTGAATTTTGATTTTCCAAATAGTAGTTAATCTAGTAATTTCGGTACTTGATAAAATAATTAGTCCTTGTGGGTTCAACACTCTTTTCAATTATCTATACTACTTGTTGCGATTTTGTACACTTGCAAATATTCACATTAAGTTTCTAGCGCCGTTGCCGTGGACTAATTATTGTTTTATTGATATTGATAATTGCTAGATTGTTACTAATTTGAATTTTCCTTATTATTTTAATTTTTTTTCTAGTTTTTGTTTTTAGTTTTTCTATTTTTTTAGCTATATTTCAGGTGTATCACAATGGCAAACAATAAGGAAAATAGGGCTTTGAGAGAATATGCTATGCCCTCAATTCATGAAGCAACATCAAGCATAAAGAGGCCGGTTATTGAAGCTAAAAATTTTGAGATTAAACCAGCGATTATTCAAATGATTCAACAGACTGTTCAATTTTGGGGACTATCACACGAGGATCCTTATGTTCACACTGCAAACTTTCTAGAAATTGGTGACATTTTCAGGCATAATGGAGTATCAGATGATGCAATTCGATTGAGACTATTTCCCTTTTCACTAAGAGATAAGGTTAAGGCTTGGCTAAATTTTCTACCACCCGATAGTATTACTACTTGGGAGGGACTTGCACAAAAATTTATGGCCAAGTATTTTCTGCCGGCAAAGATAGCGAAGCTAAGAAATGATATTACCACCTTCATTCAATTTGAGACCGAGTCTTTGTATGATGCATGGGAGAGGTATAAAGAGTTATTGAGAAAGTTTCCTCATCATGAACTTTCGAAGTGGCTACAAAATCAAATATTCTATAATGGTTTGGGAGTTACAAATCGGTCTATGGTAGATGTAGCAGCTGGAGGTGCACTAATGAGCAAAACTCATGAAGCAGCCTATGAACTTTTAGAGGAGATGTCATCTAATAATTACCAGTGGTCTTCAGAGAATACAATGCCAAGAAAAGTGGCTGGAGTTTTTGAACTTGATCCTATTACTACTTTAACTGCAAAAATTGATATTTTATCTAAACAAATAGGCAATATCAATGTTAATTTTATTCAAACTAATATGATTTGTGAACTTTGTGCAGGAAATCATTCAAGTACAGATTGCCAAGTGGAAAATCCATTTGCTCAGCTAAATTCCTATCAAGCAAATTACGTATCCAATTTCCAACATCAAGCCAATCCTCATTTGAACACGTATAATCCCGGATGGAGAATGTAACACCCCGAATTCCAAAATACAACTGAATTCGAGATTCCACAGGATCTTTACACTTCTTTCGTACAATTTTACAAGGAAATTAAAACTTTTCACTTTACATCAGAGTTACAAGAAATCTTTACACTTTACATTTTACAGCAGAATCAAATTTACATCATTTGTATAAAAGTACAACAATATTTGAATAATCTCTAAGCATCAGTTCACCTTTAATCTTTATCATATTATTTACCCTGCATATAAAACAGTGGGCACGGCAGTTCATTCAACTGACGAAATATTATACACGGCCATCCTCTCTATGCCGGAAACAGTATAACGATTCTCATTTCTTAACAAATCACAAACTTGTCACAAACAGAACTAAAGGGACTATTCTATTGATGTCGTGTTGTGAATGTACACTTAATCCTTAATACAATTACTTATATAATATGACACTAATGCGCACTTATTCAGAGTCTATGTAGCCCACACTACATAGGTCCAAGGGCAATCCCTTAATCGTTGTTCTTCTTGTAGGGTTCAATCCCTCACCATGACTTAATCTACTACTGTAACTACGGTAAGTATCCTAGATATTTTCTGACCTACGAACTCATATCTAGGTGCCCTGGAGGGAATCCCAACGCACTGACACATGACTCATCATACAGGCATCCTGTGGTAATTCAACTCCTACCATAGACATGACACCACCCGTAGTCGTCAAACACCCCACGAGCGTCGCCACCGGGACGGTACTCTGGAGCAGTATCCACGTCTTATCATGACTCATCATGGGACATCCTGTGAATACTCTTACGCCGCCAATCCAATGGCCCTCATACTCAATGTTTTTCTCTTACTTTCATTACATCTTCACTATGTATCTAATCCTTAGTTTAATTGAATCATGAATAAAAATTAATCTCTTAGAGTGTAGCACTCCCACTATACCGGTCTTATTCATTCAATTTCACATAACCAACCTTGGTCTCCTCATTTCAAAATATCATTTCACAATTCTTTCGTTGTCGGTATAAGGCTTAGCTATACCCTAATTCTCAATTTTAACTCATAATTACAATGTCATGCTCATAAGATCTTTTAATGATTAATCACAATTCATGTTTCAATGGCATAGTATTCATGTATTCACATCTTTCATAACTCGTCAATAATTCAACGCATAGATACTTGAAAACTGAAATTCTTCAAACATGTCACATTCACTAGTTCATAAGCTCACATAATTCTATTTCAATCCATTCCAATTCCACAGTTCATAATTTCAATTGGTTTCACAAATTCACACCTTTAAAATTTCTCATTACCAAAATCTCAAATTTAAGCCTCTTAAACAATCCATTCGATTTCCGTAAAGAAACAATTTAGGTTAACAAATAAAAGAGTTCATTTTGTAAAAACAGTCTCACTTATAAACTTCAGGTCATAGAGATTTTCTCCCAAAATACAAATATACATATGAAAATTCAGGGCAGTCGACTGATAATCCTGACCAGTCGGCTGTTCCGCGAGGTTCTAACGCTCGAGAATGATCAAAGAAGTCGACTGTCTCATATGGCCAGTCGGATGTTCCTCTAAAAATTTCAAAACAAAACGATCAGGGCAGTCGACTGTCACAACATCGGTCGACTGTGCTTCTAGTTTTCAATTTCTAAAAAAACGTTTTCAGTTCCTTTTTCTTCCCTTTCTGAAACATAACTTTCCAGATTAAAACTACATTCGATTCCACCGTAACCAATATTTTTAAAGGTGTTTTTCACTCTTTTAAAATAGGTAATTAGCCATAGTTTGCATCTTATGAATACTATTTCGACATTTGAAAACCAATACACATTTGTTCATAACCAAAGATGGTTTCTCACACATAATTCACTACAATGATGTTAGCTTACACAGTGATAACTAAGATATTTTTAGAGCACAAAAATCAACTTTTTAAGTGAGTAAAAACTTCCATTTTCATTGATCAATCTACACATAATGCATTCATTTATTTATATGCAAAAGGGACATTCTTTATCATTATTCATATTTTCCACATGTTAGATATCACAATAGAGAAATTCATTACATCTACTAATAAACCATTCAATCAATTCAGTTAACACACTATTCTAATTTAGTATTTTCAATCCATAAGCATGGCTCAATTTCTTACTAGTGAATTTTTCATAATTGCAATTTAATCATAACTAACATGCGTTCTTATGTTTACAACAATGAGAAACATACACTTTTACTCATAGGCAGTAATTCTAGTAACCAATCAACACACATTTGCTAATTAACAATTTTTCTTCTAATTAGACAAGCATGTATTTCATTTCAACTAGTAGTTAATAATAATAATTCAATTATCATTCCCTAGCATGAGTTCTACTCTAGAAGTCATGAGAAACACCCACCTTTGAAGAAAACCCAATTAAGAAAATTTCCTAGAGCCTCCTAGATTGCGAGCTAGTGCCTTCTCCACCTAGATTGCAATGCACGAACTCTTCTCCTTGCTCCTTACCAAAAATCGAGAGCTCCAATGTAGAGATGGCCGGCCTCCAATGGGGGTGTACACACAACACACAACTCACACACTAATATGTATATATATCTCCTTTATTATTTGCTTTAGTGTAGAATACAAGTAGGAAAGGGGGGTATTTATACTAGTTTTGAAGTAGATTGGAGGGCTAGGATAGGAGTAGAAGTTATAGCAACCACCCACACACAATATAACTACGCATGAACACATACCCACACTCTCCATCTCTCCAAGCACAAACCGGTCCCAAATTAGTGTGCATTGCACACTACGTGCATGCACGTGCCACCTAGTGCCCTATGTAGAAGTTTGTACAATTTTAATTAATCAAATTGTTCACATTTTGTCTGTACATGACAAGTGTGGCTATTTAATTGATTAATTTAATTGGAGGGCTTCATAAATAGTGGGCTTAGGCTTGTGGGCCAAGACAACAAATTCATAATTAATTAAAGCAGGCTAGAAAAATTAATTAGTGTGTTAGGCTTTTGGAAAAATAGGCATTTTTTAGAAAAATAAAAGAAAATAATTGTTCATACAAAATGAGATTTTATATAAAATAAATAGATAATATACGCATGAAGTTTGCACGTGCACAACACGTGAAAAGAAAAAATATATATTTTTATTAAAAATGAAATTTGGGATATTACAATACTCCCTCCTTAGAATAGTTTCGTCCCCAGAACTACAATTAAAGAGTGAGAAAACAAAACACAATAAGAAAATACAATCATGCAAAAACCTCAGGATGATTCTTCATCATCCTCTCCTCAGGTTCCCAAGTAGCCTCTTCAACCAACTGGTTTCTCCAGACTACCTTGACCATCGGTATCGTCTTATTCCTCAAGACTTTCTCCCGACGATCAACAATCTCCACTGGAAGCTCAATGTAACTCAGATCTAACTGCAAACCCTCTGGCACTTCGGGCAAATGATGACTTGGATCTGGAATGTAGCCTCTCAGCAAAGACACATGAAAGACATTGTGCACCTGAGACAACTCTTCCGGTAACTTAAGCCGGTAAGCAGTTTTCCCGATCCTTTTCAATATCTTATACGGGCCTATGAACCTCGAAGCTAACTTTCTACCTTTGCCAAATCGGATCACGCCTTTGCTGGGTGATACCTTCAGAAAGACAATGTCACCAACCTCAAACTTAAGGTCCCTTCTCCGGTTGTCTGCATAGCTGTTCTGCCTACTCTGAGCATCCACCAACCTCTTCCTGATCAGACCAATCTTTTCAGAGGTTTGCTGCACAATCTCAGGCCCAAACATCTGACGCTCCCCAACTTCAAACCAACAGACAGGCGTCCTGCACTTCCTGCCATACAAAGCTTCATACGGTGCCATCCCAATGCTAGTCTGAAAACTGTTGTTGTAGGCAAATTCCACCAAGGGTAAATGCCTCTCCCAGCTGCCCCCAAAGTCTAGTACACAACACCGAAGCATATCCTCAAGAATGCGGTTGACTCTCTCGGTCTGCCCATCGCTCTGGAGATGAAAAGCAGTGCTAAAATCTGCCTTGGTACCCAAAGCTGTCTGAAGACTCCTCAAGAAATGCGAAGTAAACCGCGCATCTCGATCAGACACAATGGTCAATGGAACGCCATGAAGCCTGATGATCTCACCAACATACATCTCAGCCAACTTTTCCATCAAAGCAGTGAGTTTCATCGCCAAGAAGTGAGCGGACTTGGTTAGTCGATCGACTATGACCCAAATTGCATCATTGCCTTTTGAATTTTTGGGCAAAACCATGATGAAATCCATGCTGATGTTATCCCACTTCCATTCCGAAATAGGTAACGGTTGCAATAGACCTTCGGATTTCTGATTCTCGACTTTGACTTGTTGACAAATCTCTCACCTCAACACAAATTCAGCCACATCCCGCTTCAAACCTGACCACCAGAAATGCTGTTTAATGTCCCTATACATCTTGGTACTCCCAGGATGTACAGAAAAAAGAGTAGCATGTGCCTCCTGAAGAATACTTTCTTTCAAGTCCAACTGATACGGAACACACAGCCTCTCTCCAAACCAGAGCACTTCATTCCTGATTTGAAATCCGGGCAACTTGCCAGCACCAACCTGCTCCATCATCTTATGAATCTCTGCATCTTCCTTCTGACTTGTAATAATCCTTTCGTTCAGCATCGGTTGAAGCCTCAACTGAGCTAAAGATGATCCCAAGTCTTGCAGAACAACTTCAATACCAGCCCGATCCAACTCCTCTGTCAGCTGCCTTTGAGTTGTAATCAAACTCGCCAGACTACTCTTGCGGCTAAGTGCATCAGCAACAACATTAGCCTTCCCAGGGTGATACTTAATCTCCGGACGAATGTCCTTAAGTACCTCCAGCCATCTCCTTTGCCTCAGGTTCAGATGCTTCTGTTGATAGATGTACTTCAAGCATTTATGGTCTGTGTACATGTTCAGCTTTTCACCATACACATAATGCCTCCACTGCGTTAAGGCGAAGATAATCACCGCCAACTCCAGATCATGAGTCAGATAATTTTTCTCATGCGGTCTTAGTTGCCTAGACCCATAAGCGATCACTTTTCCTTCTTGCAGTAAGACACAACCAAGCCCACGATGTGAAGCATCGCTGTAGACATCATATTCAACACTTGCTCTAGGCAAAGCTAAAATGGGCGCAGTAGTCAGCTTCTCTTTCAACTCCTGAAAGCTTGCCTCGCACTGCTGATGAACCCAATAATATTCACATTTAGGAGCAATAATCTTAGTGCAATTAGATATTTAAATGCTTTATATGTGGTATTTTACTCCTCTTTTCTCTTTTCCATAGGAAACAACAAAAGCAGCAAAATGAAGCAGATTCCAGACTAATACAGACTGAGAGGATGATATACAGGGAACTGCAGAGCAACAGTCGACTGGCTCTTCACCAGTCGACTGGACAGAGTGGCTGAAGCTGCTCGGCACAGTCGACTTACATCTAACACCAGTCGACTGGTATGCGGCGGAGTCAAAAGATAAGAACATTCATCCTCATCCAAATACGAAGCAAGATTTAGTTATCCAAACCCAGGTTATATGCGAATAACAACTTCTCCAACAAATCAAAGCTAGAGACCGGGGGATTGGCAAGAGCACGTGGCTAGCAGAAAAGGAAGAAAAGAAGAAAAGAGAAAGAAATAAAACACCAATCAAATAAGGAAGGAAATAAATAAAAGAAGAGGACTTTTTTGGAAAAAGTGCAAACCCTAATTCACTTCCCGTGTTCTATAAATATCAACCAAGAGGAAGGGGGAAGGGGCCATCGATAGATCGACAGCAAGCATCAAGATACCAGGATCAAAGAGAGAGGAGATCAAGTATTCAACAAAAGGAACGGGCCGGTCGACTGTGTGACAGCCAGCCGACCTATCTGGCCGAACTACATCAGTTTATTTCTTCTCTTTCTAGTTCTGTTATTTTCATCATGTATTCGAAACTGTTAGTCAATAAAAGTCTTATTATGTGGAACTAATTTCATAGTTGGGTAGATTGAAACCGTAGTTATGTAATGCTTATATTCTTCTGAATACTATTCTGTTACTTATTGATTAAACCTGTGAGTATTGGTATAGATTTATAATATACAAATTTGTTGTAGCGCCCCGATTTCCGATCCAGTACCTATGGAAGTACTGTTAGTCAATAAAAGATCTTTGTACTTCGGCGATCCAGTACCTATGGAAGTGGGGACGTCAGTATTCACTGACGCATAAAGGCTGATCATATAGCAGCGAATCTCCCAAACAATATACAAAATATAGCAATGGTGCTGGTGTAGTTTAAGTGTTCGTGAGTGCTGGGACTAGACTCTAATGCAATATTTAAATAGAACTAGGACGCTTCCTATTCTAATGTCAGCAAGTCTCCGAACTACATCAGTTTATTTCTTCTCTTTCTAGTTCTGTTATTTTCATTATGTATTCGAAACTGTTAGTCAATAAAAGTCTTATTATGTGGAACTAATTTCATAGTTGGGTAGATTGAAACCGTAGTTATGTAATGCTTATATTCTTCTGAATACTATTCTGTTACTTATTGATTAAACCTGCGAGTATTGGTATAGATTTATAATATACAAATTTGTTCAGAAGTTCTAAGAGCAGTCGACTGAGAGTGACAGCAAGTCGACTGCCTTACAGAACCTGAGATTATCAAGTTTGCATATTATAAATCTGAATCTGTTATATGAGTATAGAGACGACCCGTATCTCGTGCTCATAACTTGTAACACAGGAATCTTTAGGGGTTCTTGGTTTAATCAACTTGAAGGATCTAGATCTGATACCAATTTCTAGAACTTCGAGTGTTTGTTCGTTTCCATTGTTCTTATGTTTTCTTTAAGTGCAACTTAGTATATACCATGCTAAATACTCAAGGAAAGAAACGAATTAGAGTAGATACCATGCCTAATTGTTGGCTAGGGAACAATACTTTAAGGAGTAGATACCATGCCCTTAAAGGAACGAACATGAGTAATTAGAGTAGTAAAGAAGGTGACTTAGCATTACTGACTATAGGTGGAAATCAAAGCCCAACTATTTAATAAACATTGTGATTCAGAACTACTTGATATAGTTTTTAATTTCTCAATTTCTTTTAGAACAACACTTCAAAATTCTTATTTCTTTTTATTGGTTAGTAAGTTAATTTCTACAATCTCTGTGGGATCGACCCTTGCTTGTCACTACGCTTCTATAAATGATTCGTACACTTGCGAGGTTTTAATTTGTGTCTAGTTTATCTATTTATTTAGATCATCTAGATTGACAACAAGTTTTTGGCGCCGTTGCCGGGGATTGTTAGTATTTTAACTTACAAATCAGTAAATCTTTTATTTTATTTTATTTTATTTTCTTTAATTAATAAATATTTTCTCTTCTAGGTTACAGGATCTTGGTGGATGCACGGAAGGCAATCACTTCGTCCAGAGCTACTACCTATTGACGCAGAAACAGAACGCACTCTGCACAGACTAGGTCGGCTGTCTGCGACCAACCAGTCGACTGCTACAAGGAACCAGGCGACTGCACAGAGACTCAATTCACGAGCAACAATGGCTGAGGAAGTACCAAATCGAGTACCAATGCAGGACAAATTCACGCCTAAGAATATTGAGCAACCTTCCTGCATTGCTTATCAACCTAATGTCACAGAGAATATGCATCTATCTCCCCAACTACTTAGCATGGTTCCCCACTTTAGTGGCAAACCAGACGAGGAGCCTCACCTCCATCTGTAAGACTTCTTTGATCTTTGCAGAACACAAAGTGTCCAAGGGCTTACCCCTGAACAAATCAGGTTAATCTTGTTTCCATTCTCTTTAAAACTTAATGCTAAATTGTGGTATAATTCTTTGGAACCAGGATCAATTAATTCATGGGAGCAATTGGCAACAAAATTCTTGAAAGAATTCTTTCCATCCCAGAAAACCAAACAACTGAAAAGGGAGATTCAACTCTTCCAACAAAAAGATGGAGATTTATTCTTCGAAGCATGGAAGGATTTCAAGAACAAGCTTCTCAAGTGTCCTACGCATAACATGCCTAAGGATGATCAGGTACAAGCCTTTTATGAGGGTTTAAATGATAGTAACAAGGCAATTGTGGATTCAGCTTGCAACGGAATCTTGATGAGGAAAAGTGGTGAGGAGGCCATTGAATTATTTGAAGAACTAAGCGAGAACTCACAGCAATTCTCAATAAGGGGAAGAGGCATTTCTAAAAAACAGGGAGTTTACGAAAATTCTGGTAGTAATAACATACAATTAGAAATGGTAAACATGAACAAAAAAATTGACATGCTTGTTACTGCAATGACAACAATGGGCAGTGTAAAAAATCTAACAAAAGAAATTTGTGCAATTTGTTCTCAGTTTGATCATACAACTGACACATGTCCCATGTCTTCTTTCACAGATCAGGAGCATGCAAACTATGTGGGACAAGGAGTGTTTTCACCGAAGAACAACCCATTTGCAAACACATACAACCCAGGGTGGAGGAACCATCCAAATTTCTCATGGAGCAACAATCAAGGCACTCAATCTTCGCAAGGACATGCACGGAACTTCCAGATGGGAAGTGGGTTTGATAGGCCAGTTCAAGAACAGAAGAAGTTGGATTTTGAATCCACCGTCCTTCAATTGCTCCAACAACAAAATCAAACAAGAAACCAACAAGGGCAGGCAATTCAGAAATTGGAAACTCAAATCGGGCAAATCGCAAAGGAGTTGAGTTAAAGAAAGGCAGGAGAACTCCCTTCACAAACCATACCAAACCCTAGAGGCCAAGAACAGCTCATTTCAATAACAACTCTGAGAAGTGGTAAGACAATTGACAACAAGGTTGAAACACACGCAGACGAAGAAGATACACAACCATCAAAAGTTTTGGGTTCCAACAAGGTAAGGGAAAAAGAAAGGACAATTTTGCCACCATTCCCTCAAAGGTTAGTCAAGCAAAAGAAAGAACAATATTTATTTGATATCTTTGAAACTCTCAGAAAGGTAGAAATCAATATCCCCCTACTTGATGCTATTAAACAAATTCCTTCGTATGCCAAATTTTTGAAAGAATGTTGTACTCACAAAAGAACATTTCAGGTTAGGGAGGATGTGGCCTTGACAGAGGAAGTGAGCGCCGTTTTGTTAAGAAAATTACCTCCCAAATTGAAGGACCCAGGTAGTTTTACCATTCCTTGCAGGGTTGGTGAGCACTTCTTTGAAAAGGCACTGCTAGACTTGGAGGCAAGCATCAATCTTCTACCTTATTCTGTTTACGAAAAGCTAGGATTGGGGGAACTCAAACCAACATCCATCACCTTGCAGTTGGCTGATCGCAGCATCAAAAGACCTAGAGGTATTTTGGAAGATGTCCTAGTTCAGGTAAATGATTTCATTTTGCATGCAGATTTTGTTGTGTTGGATATGGAGGACTCTTCAATGCCATTTTCTTTACCGATCATTTTAGGTAGGCCCTTTATGAGTACGGCTGATATAAAAATTTGTGTTAAAAAGGGTACTATAAGTATGAAAATAAATGGAGAAAAGGTTGAATTTAAAATGTTTGATACACTAAAATTACCACATGATGATCATGAATGCTATAATGTTGATGTGGTACAGGAGATTGTTGATCAAACATTTCAGGTACATATCATTGAACCACTACAAGCCACAATTACACAGTCTCTAACTCTATCTCATGTTGAACAGGAATACGATGACTGCAGGCTTGCAGAGACAGTACATCACCTTGAAACTCCAAAGTCATATTCAGGTAAACTCGCACCTGCATTTGAAAATATTGTGTCTGATAACACTTGTGTTTCCGCAGACCAGTCGACTGGTGAACGGAACAAGTCGACTGTCCCGACTGCTACCAGGACACCA
Organism: Hemerocallis citrina; assembly: GCA_017893485.1. Taxonomy (NCBI): domain Eukaryota; kingdom Viridiplantae; phylum Streptophyta; class Magnoliopsida; order Asparagales; family Asphodelaceae; genus Hemerocallis; species Hemerocallis citrina. The sequence continues at coordinate 74,150,872 of CM030368.1, read as the reverse complement.
GACGTGGAGCTTAAGCCGCTGCCTGAACATCTGAAGCATGCATACTTGGTTGAGAACCAGATGCTCCCAGTGATAGTTGCTGCAAATTTGAGTGCACAGGAAGAAGATAAACTGCTGAGGGTACTGCAAGAACACAAAGGTGCAATAGGATGGACCATTGCAGATATCAAGGGAATAAGTCCATCCAAGTGCATGCATAAAATACTTCTTGAAGACAATGCAAAACCTAGCAGGGAAGCACAGAGAAGGCTTAATCCACACATGAAGGAAGTGGTAAGAACAGAGGTCTTGAAGCTATTAGATGTTGGCATCATCTACCCTATCTCAGATAGCAAATGGGTGAGTCCTATACATGTAGTGCCTAAGAAAAGTGGAGTCACAGTGGTGAAGAATGAAGAGAATGAGCTTATCCCTACTAGAATGACCACAGGATGGAGGGTATGCATTGACTACAGGAAGCTGAACAACGAAACCAGGAAAGATCACTTCCCTCTTCCTTTTATTGATCAAATGTTAGAAAGATTAGCAGGATATAGTCATTATTGTTTTTTAGATGGTTATAGTGGCTATAATCAAATTGCTATTGCTCCAGAAGATCAAGAAAAAACCACTTTTATATGTCCTTTTGGTACTTTTGCATACAGGAGGATGCCCTTTGGATTGTGCAATGCACCAGCTACATTTCAGAGATGCATGATGAGTATATTTTCAGACATGGTGGAAAGGTTCATCGAGGTATTTATGGATGATTTTAGTGTTTTTGGATCTTGTTTTGATGAATGCCTTAACCATTTGCAGCTTGTACTTAAGAGGTGTGAAGAATGCAATTTAGTGCTGAATTGGGAAAAGTGTCATTTTATGGTACAACAAGGAATTGTCTTGGGACATGTGGTATCAAAAAGAGGCATAGAGGTGGACAAGGCAAAAGTTGACATCATATCAAAGCTACCCCCTCCTACTACAGTCAAGGGTGTTAGGAGTTTTCTTGGACATGCAGGGTTCTATAGAAGATTTATAAAAGATTTCTCAAAAATCTCCAGACCCCTTTGTGAATTGTTGGCTAAGGACGTTGAGTTTGCCTGGACAGAAGAGTGCACAAATGCTTTTATTACATTGAAGAATCTTCTCATTTCTGCACCTACTGTCATGGCACCAGATTGGAACCATCCTTTCGAGCTTATGTGTGATGCAAGTGATTATGCTTTAGGAGCTGTTTTAGGTCAGAGAATCAATAAGGTACCCCATGTTATTTACTATGCTTCTCGAACTTTAAATGATGCACAGCTGAATTATTCCACTACTGAAAAAGAAATGTTAGCTGTCATTTTTACTGTAGAAAAGTTTAGATCATATTTGATTGGTTCTAAAGTCATTGTTTTCACTGACCATGCTGCTTTGAGATATTTGTTTGCTAAAAAGGATGCTAAGCCTAGGTTGATCAGATGGGTGCTGTTGCTTCAAGAATTTGACCTTTAGATTAGAGACAAGAAAGGAAGTGACAATGTTGTGGCAGATCACATGTCCAGATTACTGCATGAGGAAGAAAGAATTGTGCCCCCACTTAATGAAAATTTCCCAGATGAAAATTTATTTGAAATAAATATACAACTTCCATGGTTTGCAGATATTGTAAATTATCTCACTGCTAATGTTTTCCCTCCAGGTATGACAATTCAGGAAAGAAAGAGACTGGTGGCCATGTGCAAGCACTATTATTGGGATGATCCTTATTTGTTCAAATTCTGCCCTGATCAAATTATAAGAAGATGTGTGGCAGAGGAGGAGCAAATGAGTATTCTACAACATTGCCATCAATATGCATGTGGAGGACATTTTGGACCAAAAAGAACAGCACTTAAGGTATTACAATCTGGTTTTTATTGGCCTAATGTATTCAAAGATGCTTTTTCTTTTTGCAGGACTTGTGACAAATGCCAAAGGACAGACAACATCTCTTCTAGACATCAAATGCCACTGCAAAACATCCAAGTAATCGAGCTTTTTGATGTTTGGGGAATTGACTTCATGGGTCCCTTTCCTAACTCATTTGGTTATTTATATATTCTTGTGGGTGTGGATTATGTGTCTAAATGGGTCGAGGCTGTCCCCTCAAAAACTAATGATCACAAAGTTGTTGTCAAGTTTTTGCAGGAGAACATCTTCACTAGGTTTGATACACCACGAGCAATAATTAGTGATGGAGGGAGTCACTTCAATAATTTTCCATTTGCTTCTTTGATGAAGAAATATGGGATTACACATAGAGTGGGTACTCCATATCATCCTCAAACCAGTGGGCAGGTGGAGATTAGCAACAGAGAGATCAAGAGCATTTTGGAAAAAACAGTGAATACAAGGAGAAAGGATTGGTTGCTACGCTTGAATGATGCATTATGGGCCTACTGAACGGCATACAAGACACCCATCGGCATGTCACCATACCGTTTGGTTTTTGGAAAAGCCTGTCATCTGCCAGTGGAGTTGGAACACAAAGCCTATTGGGTCATCAAAAGGTTCAATTTTGACATGAAACAAGCAGGCGACAGAAGAAGATTGCCACTGAACGAACTTGAAGAATTGAGGCACGACGCATATGAAAATGCAAAATTATACAAAGAAAGGACCAAGATGTACCATGATAAACAGCTAGCAAGGAAGGAGTTTTATGAAGGACAGAAGGTATTAATATACAACTCAAGATTAATACTCTTTCCAGGCAAGCTTATGTCACGATGGTATGGCCCATACATTGTTACAAAAGTCTTTCCACATGGAGCATTGGAGGTTCATAGCAAAGAGAAAAATCAAACATTCAAGGTGAACGGGCATAGGGCGAAGCCGTACATTGAGATGAGTATAGAGCCGAAAGAGGAGGATGTGAATCTTCAAACCATCCAATACATTGCATGAACTCATCAAGTCTAGCTGAAGACAGAAAACACAGCGCTTATTGGGAGGCAACCCAATTTTTCAGGGGAGTACTTACACTCTCTATTTATTTATTTCTTTAATCATTTTTTTATTTCGTTATTTTATTTTATTTCCTTCAAACTAGCTGGTAACACATGCCTATACTTTAAGTTTTGTGCGAACATTGAGGACAATGTTCCATCTAAGTTTGGGGATAGTTATTTACATTTGGAGTCTTTTGATTTTTTTTTTTTTGGGATAAACAATTTCTTATAAAATAAGAGTAAGTATACTTATTTACTTTAGGATTGTTGAGTTTCATAATTCCTTACAAAATTATATGAGTCATGCGATTATACATAAAAAAAAACAAATGTGATGTTCTTTCTGGTGATTGTCCTCTTTGATCTAGTCCTAAACAGAGTTTAAGTAAATAGAGTAAAAGTGAAAAGAATATATATATATGAATAAAGTCAGTCTACTCCAATGTTTTGAGTTGCTTAATAACTAGGGGTATTCATCACCAATGTTTAACTTTACGTCAAACGGCAACTTGAAATATGAGTATGCAAAGTACTTAAAGTTTGTGACTTGTTGAGTAACCGGGTGGATTCATCACAAATATCTTGCACTCGCGTCAAAAGGCAAGTGACGACTTAAAGAAGAGACTATGTAAAAAAACAAAAAAAAAACAAAAAAAAAACAAAAAAACAAAAAAACTCTAGTTTGCTACTCGGTTTGTAGTAGAGAAAAGGGATAATCACAGATGGAGTGTTACATACTATAACTATAATTAATTGCATGACAAATATGATTGGGTTTGGAGTTATGAATAGACAATTGCACTGGAGAAAGTGGGTATGCTTGTTTTTACTTTATTTGCAATTGTTTATGTTGAAATTTTGATGCTTGCATAATGAGAATTCTCGGTGTGATGGGTTGAGTCTATTATTATTTTCCCCTTGTTCATAATTTTACTCTTTGCTTGAGGACAAGCAAAAGCTAAGTTTGGGGGTATTTGATGAACCCAATAATATTCACATTTAGGAGCAATAATCTTAGTGCAATTAGACATTTAAATGCTTTATATGTGGTATTTTACTCCTCTTTCCTCTTTTCCATAGGAAACAACAAAAGCAGCAAAACGAAGCAGATTCCAGACTAATACAGACTGAGAGGATGATATACAGGGAACTGCAGAGCAACAGTCGACTGGCTCTTCACCAGTCGACTGGACAGAGTGGCTGAAGCTGCTCGGCACAGTCGACTTACATCTAACACCAGTCGACTGGTATGCGGCGGAGTCAAAAGATAAGAACATTCATCCTCATCCAAATACGAAGCAAGATTTAGTTATCCAAACCCAGGTTATATGCGAATAACAACTTCTCCAACAAATCAAAGCTAGAGACCGGGGGATTGGCAAGAGCACGTGGCTAGCAGAAAAGGAAGAAAAGAAGAAAAGAGAAAGAAATAAAATGCCAATCAAATAAGGAAGGAAATAAATAAAAGAAGAGGACTTTTTTGGAAAAAGTGCAAACCCTAATTCACTTCCCGTGTTCTATAAATATCAACCAAGAGGAAGGGGGGAAGGGGCCATCGATAGATCGACAGCAAGCATCAAGATACCAGGATCAAAGAGAGAGGAGATCAAGTATTCAACAAAAGGAACGGGCTGGTCGACTGTGTGACAGCCAGCCGACCTATCTGGCCGAACTACATCAGTTTATTTCTTCTCTTTCTAGTTCTGTTATTTTCATCATGTATTCGAAACTGTTAGTCAATAAAAGTCTTATTATGTGGAACTAATTTCATAGTTGGGTAGATTGAAACCGTAGTTATGTAATGCTTATATTCTTCTGAATACTATTCTGTTACTTATTGATTAAACCTGTGAGTACTGGTATAGATTTATAATATACAAATTTGTTGTAGCGCCCCGATTTCCGATCCAGTACCTATGGAAGTACTGTTAGTCAATAAAAGATCTTTGTACTTCGGCGATCCAGTACCTATGGAAGTGGGGACGTCAGTATTCACTGACGCTTAAAGGCTGATCATATAGCAGCGAATCTCCCAAACAATATACAAAATATAGCAATGGTGCTGGTGTAGTTTAAGTGTTCGTGAGTGCTGGGACTAGACTCTAATGCAATATTTAAATAGAACTAGGATGCTTCCTATTCTAATGTCAGCAAGTCTCCGAAGCAACATGCAGCCCATACTACATGCGACTCCATCTCAAGCCGTTTCTCCATATATAGGGATTGAACCCGCGTTATGAATTCTAATTGCACACAACATGTTCCTGACACCTACACGTGACCCGCAAGGTTGCAGATGTAGTCATGTGCCACTATTGCATTTCGCCAGTGGTGTCTATGTTCGCCACCGCGATCCGGCTAACCGGACCTCACTCAAAATAGACGAACCCAATGTATCGGGCGTCATTCCAAAATCAAACTATAGGGTTTCGCAAGCGCAGGGTAGCGCGAAGCCTACCCTGTGGCACCCTCTGGGGTCTCGCCAGCGCGGGACTGCACAATGCATCCTGTGGCACCCCTAGCCACGGCACCTCAGGAATTATTGAAGTGAGACGGCACCGTACGTATCCCTTTGACGGAAAGGTACAACCCAATACACCTCCTATGATCTGCCTCAAGGGACGAGTTAGTGTAAGGGGCCCCCTAAAACTGACTCCTCTCTCCCGGCAAAAAGGTTTATGTAAAACGATCATTGTAAGTCACTATCCTAATGATGTCCCTGACTCGAACAATCCTAGGGATGACAATATTATAAACACAACATGCTAGGCCTTTAAAGTAGACTTCGCAAGACAACTCTACTAGGCTGCTCAACCTAGACTTACCAGAATCCCTCAGGATCCGGTTCGTGGCTCATCGATACAAGATTTTGGCCGTGCGAATATACATGCATGCCGTTACCTTAGACTTGGATTTCGTCTATACTCCGGTCCTCGATTAACCTACCTTGGTTAAGATTCGACGGTACACAAGGAGTGACTCCTCCACAGTTCCTTAGGGTAGAAAACATATGTCTTGATGGTCGATAGCCCTTAGGGTGGTAATATCACCCTAGACGAGCGTAACGAACTGTGTACTAGCTAACAAGCTATATACGAGTAACAACCACATACGAGCCAATAAGCTACGTATGAAACAATAACTACCTACGAGCCAGGCGGGCCTCGTAGGAGACAACAACGTACATACCAGCCAAATAAGCCGCGTATGAGACCAACAGCTACGCACGGGCCGGTCGAGCCGCGTACGAGACAACAACCTACATACGAGCCAAGTAAGCTACGTATGAGACCCGCAGCTACGTACGGGCCAGTCGAGCCACGTACGAGCACAACCATATGCAAACAACCATACAGGTAATCAATCTTAAAAGCAACCAAACGTGCTACTAGCAAACTTGATCTCCTACTATTAGAAGCAACAGAAGAGTCTACTAATATTCTATGGTCGGTATTCTACTACGGAAGAATCCGAAGGCGACATAACGGCCTTTATCGGACTAACTATCACTAGTGGTCTTCTCAATCCTTATTACTTCAACCTATAGCGCCTTAAGTATGGCATACAATTACAAGCATCTTCCTACGACAATCTAATCATATAACACAACCATTCATCATGATACTCCTAAGTATGAATATGATTAAGCTTGTGCTTACATCGAGCTTAAGCATAAAAATCACTACGACCTAGACATGAAGTCCACTATAGTCAAGCATAGGTTACAATTTGAGCATGAAAGTTTACTACTTATCATGACTAATCACCACCACCCAAACATGGATATATAACTAGTATGAACATGCAACATTCCAAGGCATAGTAGGTATTCTAACACTAACCTACAACATTCTAAGCATGTATTTGAACTTTAGCATGGTATAGGACATAACATAAAATCACTACAACTAACCATGGGTAGTTTCTTTAATCTAAGCATGAATATCATAGTATGGATATCATTAACTTAACATGATCAATAATTAGCATGATACCTACTCATTTAGCATGTATAATGATTAAGCATGATCATCTACTAACATAGCATGAACAAATACTTATCGAAGCATGGGTATCATGAGTATTCATTTAATCTAGCATGGTATACAACTTACTTATAATTTAAACTAGCATGGCATACAACTTACTTGCAATTAAAACTAGCATGGCATACAACTTACTTGCAAATAAGCTAGCATGGCATAGATCTTACTTACAATTAAAACTAGCATGGTATATCACTTACCTACAATTAAACTAGCATGGTATACCACTTACCTACAATTAAATTAGTATGGTATACAACTTTTCTACCATTTATCTAGCACGGCATATAGCTTCCCTACAATTAAACTAACATGGTATACAACTTTTCTACTATCATCCAAGCATGAATCTTTATTAAGCATGAATAACTACTAAACATGAATGTCATACTAAGCATGGGTAACTACTAGTATGAACATTCAACATTCCTAAGTATATATGTATATATATACTTCTAATATGGTAAGTAATTTTATCATGGATCCTACAACATTCTAAGCATAATTAATTTAATCTATACATGGTAGGAAACTCTTAGAATGAATCCTACAACATTCTAAGCATAAATTAAATTAATCTAAACATGGTAGGAAACTCTTAGAATGAATCCTACGACATTCTAAGCATAAATAGACTAATCTAAACATGGTAGGAATTTTAGAATTAATCCTACAACATTCTAAGCATAAAAACATGATAGGTAAATTTTTAGAAAGCATCCTACCACATTCTAGCATGAACACATGATAGGAAATTTTTAGAAGGAATCCTACAACATCCTAAGCATAAAGCATGATAGGAAACTTTAGAAAGAATCCTACAACATTCTAAACATGATAGGATATGTTTAGAAGAAATCCTACAACATTCTAAGTATAAAATATGATAAGATATTTTTAGAAGAAATCCTACAACATTCTAAACATGATAGGATATTTTTAGAAGAAATCCTACAACATTCTAAGTATAAAACATGATAGGATATTTTTAGAAGAAATCCTACAACATTCCAAGCATCTTTAAATTAATCTAATATAATCTTAGCATGGTATTTACTTTGAATACAAAATAAACATCTACAACTATCTACTACTACTACTAATCTATTTTAATCAAAAACATAACACACAACTATCTACCACTACTACTACTTTATTTTAGTCAAGAACATAACACCCAACTATCTACTACTACTACTACTTCATTTTAATCAAGAACACAACATACAACTATCTACTACTACTACTACTTAATTGCCTACTAGTCTTTATTATCACTAGTGATAAAAGAAAAGATCCTTTTTATTTATTCTACAACTAGTGATTAATAAAGAAAAGATCTTTTTATTTTCTACAACTAGTGATTTATAAAGAAAAGATCTTTTTATTTATTCTACAACTAGTGATTAATAAAGAAATGATCTTTTTATTCTACAACTAGTGATTAATAAAGAAAAGATCTTTTTATTTTTTTCTACAACTAGTGATTAAAAGATTCGATCTTTTTATTTTTTTCTACAACTAGTGATTAAAAAGAAAAGATCGTTTTATTTAAGAAAGAAAACTACAATAAAACATATGCTCATTATTATTTAGTCCAAGTTCAATAAAGGTCCTACAATCAAAATGGTTGTATAAGAGTATTCATATGCTTATGTATACCAAGTCCTACAACCCCCAATCGGTTGTATGTTCAACTTCATATGCATTATGCCTTCTTTTTGTCCAACAACATACATAAACAACAACTTACAATTTTAAAGATGTGATCTTTATATGTTTAGTAGTTACTACTACTACTTTCTTTCCTTTATTCATTACCACATTCACAACAACTACAACACACCATCACAAGAACACCCCAAAAACAAAAGAAAACAAAACAAGAAGATAAGAAGAAGAAGTCAAACAACAAAACAAACAAACAAACAACAAACAAACAACCAAACAAAATGTGGAGAACCCCCACCTTAGCCTCTTTTTTGGAAGGATTTGCTTGCTAACCTTCTCCTTCCCCTAGCTCTTAGAATCTCCTAGGAAAACCCTACAATAAAACTCTCTTGTTAGTATGAGACTATCTCTCTTTCTTTTCCATTCCTTTCTTTCTTTCTTTTTGTTTTCTAAAATTAGAGAAGGAGGAGAAGGAGGGGGTATTTATAGGAGGGAATAGGAGGGGGTAAGTGCAAAATTGCACTCACATTTGCACAAAAACCCCAAAAGATGGTGAGGCCGGCCATACCCTAGGAGGAGGAGGGGTAAGGTGTAGGCTTGGTGAGGTGGAGGCATGGTGAAGCGATAAGGCTTCTAGAAGGGGTTTAATTCTTTTCATGCATACAAACCCTTCCTTAAGCCCCTTAATCAAACCCTAACTATCTTACTAAGTTGTCATGACAAGGATGAGTACATTGTCCTTGAGTATATGCTACATATTTTGTATGATGTACTAAGTATCATACAATTGTACGTATGTGTATACTAAAAATCCTCATATAATTCCCATAAAATAGTTTAATTTTGAAAATAATAATAAAATAAATTTTATTATTAATTCGGAGGATCGCGCTATCAATTTGATGCGCTTCTGATGCACACCGATCGATAGATGCGCGTAGACACTGTTTGTGGGTAAACTGGCGAAAAATCACCAAAATAATTTGATTTTGGAATTAGAATAAAATAATAATAAAATAGTAATTTATACGAGTTAATATCCGTCTGGGATATTACATTACTCCCTCCTTAGAATAGTTCTGTCCTCAGAACTACTTTAAGTCAGGAGAATGAATCGACAAATACGAAATAGCATAGTCGTAGAACAAGAGATGAACCGAAATTTTCCTTTGAACATCCATCGAATGGGTTACACTTATATATACATAAACCCACTGGTTTACAAAATGTCATCTCTTCCTAAGTAATAACTTTCCTACCTATACATTACAGGAGTAGGAGTCAAGATCACAAAATAGCAAAACGGTCTACCTAAACCTACTTGGTTACAAAGAGTCACATTTTTTTTTCCTAAGTGACATCCTCCCTACCTATACACCACAGATGTAGGGGCCAAAATCACAAAATAACAAAACAGCTTTTGAGTACCCGACCGCCTAGTCGGTACTCCTGGCGCCCTCAGGTGGGTCCTGTCCAGTCATCAGTGCCAGCAACTGTGCAATCTGAACCTGGAGGTCTGCGCACCGGCGCTCCATGCGCTCAAACTACGCCCTGTAGGTATGGTTTAGGATCACCATTCGGCGTTGAGCCCTTGCGTTGGCACTCCTCAACCTTTCCACCTCCCTCGCATGGTGATAGTTGACGAACTCACACGAGTCCATCTTGTTCTCCAGATGGACGTAAGACCAGGTCAGCGTAGAGATGTCTTTGAAGACCTGCTAGAAGGCCTCCTCCACGGGGGTAAGCTGTGGAGGTGGCGATACTGGGGCCTGACCCCCAAAAGGAAAAGCCCCAGTTGTGGCACCTGTAGGGTACTCGTTGGCCACTCCGGCCTCTGCTGGTGGCTGAGCCCCCTCCAAGGTGGGCTCTGTGTCCGAGTCTATCTCTATCACATCTCCCTGACCCCACCCACTCCCCGTGGGAACCACTCTGTCCGTCATCCTGCAAGGAGTGGATACAGAAATTATCATCGATATAGAAATATTATAAAATATAAGTTGAAAGAACAACAATATGAGTTATAATTGTCTACAACTAGCTAAAACCCAATCTCCTAAAGGCATCTAAGTTTTAATTTTCCTACTGTGTTGGACTGTAAATTGAAGTTAGCTCTGATACTACTCTGTAGCACCCCGATTTCCGATACTGGGAAACCGTGACACGAGCCAAGACCTTTTCTTCAATTAGTCACAATACACAGAAAAACAGGAGAATTTAAAACTTTTTATTCAATACCCAATGTGTTACAAGTTTGAATATTGTACAACTGTAATACCTTACAATAGAGTTATTTCTAAGTATTACAACCTTCAACATCTTACATCAGAGTACTTCTCAACTAATACATAATCAATACATATACTGCAGCGGAACTAAACATAACACTGACTCCTTGCTTTCCTTGCCTTGAGTCCTCCGAAATTTCGCCTTTGTACTTCGGCGATCCAGTACCTATGGAAGTGGGGACGTTAGTATTCACTGACGCTTAAAGGCTGATCATATAGCAGCGAATCTCCCAAACAATATACAAAATATAGCAATGGTGCTGGTGTAGTTTAAGTGTTCGTGAGTGCTGGGACTAGACTCTAATGCAATATTTAAATAGAACTAGGACGCTTCCTATTCTAATGTCAGCAAGTCTCCGAAGCAACATGCAGCCCATACTACATGCGACTCCATCTCAAGCCGTTTCTCCATATATAGGGATTGAACCCGCGTTATGAATTCTAATTGCACACAACCTATTCCTGACACCTACACGTGACTCGCGAGGTTGCAGATGTGGTCATGTGCCACTGTTGCATTTCTCCAGTGGTGTCTATGTTCGCCACCGTGACCCGGCTAACTGGACCTCACTCAAAATAGACGAACCCAATGTATCGGGCGTCATTTCAAAATCAAACTATAGGGTTTCGCAAGCTCAGGGTAGCGCGAAGCCTACCCTGTGGCACCCTCTGGGGTCTCGCCAGCACAGGACTGCACAATGCATCCTGTGGCACCCCTAGTCACGGCACCTTAAGAATTAACAGCGCGAAATATGCAACCCGTGTCCTCAACTTGTGAGACGGCACCGTACGTATCCCTTTGACGGGAAGGTACAACCCAATACACCTTCTATGATCTGCCTCAAGGGACGAGTTAGTGTAAGGGGCCCCCTACAACTGACTCCTCTCTCCCGGCAAAAGGGTTTAAGTAAAAAGATCCTAGTAAGTCACTATCCTAATGATGTCCCTGACTCGAACAATCCTAGGGATGACAATATTATAAACACAACATGCTAGGCCTTTAAAGTAGACTTCGCAAGACAACTCTACTAGGCTGCTCAACCTAGACTTACCAGAATCCCTCAGGATCCGGTTCGTGGCTCATCGATCCAAGACTTTGGCCATGCGAATATACATGCATGCCGTTTCCCTAGACTTGAATTTCGTCTATACTCCGGTCCTCGATTAACCTACCTTGGTTAAGATTCGACGGTACACAAGGAGTGACTCCTCCACAGTTCCTTAGGGTAGAAAACATATGTCTTGATGGTCGATAGCCCTTAGGGTGGTAATATCACCCTAGACGAGCGTAACGAATTGCGTACTAGCTAACAAGCTATACACGAGTAACAACCACATATGAGCCAATTAGGTAAAGTGATAAACAATAACTACCTACGAGCCAGGCGGGCCTCGTAAAAGACAACAACGTACATACCAGCCAAATAAGCCGCGTATGAAACCAACAGCTACACACGGGCCGGTCGAGCCGCGTATGAGACAACAACCTACATACGAGCCAAGTAAGCTACGTATGAGACCCGCAGCTACGTACGGGCCAGTCGAGCCACGTACGAGCACAACCATATGCAAACAACCATACAGGTAATCAATTTTAAAAGCAACCAAACGTGCTACTAGCAAACTTGATCTCCTACTATTAGAAGCAACAGAAGAGTCTACTAATATTCTATGGTCGGTATTCTACTACGGAAGAATCCGAAGGCGACATAACGGCCTTTATCGGACAAACTATCACTAGTGGTCTTCCCAATCCTTATTACTTCAACCTATAGCGCCTTAAGTATGGCATACAATTACAAGCATCTTCCTACGACAATCTAATCATATAACACAACCACTTATCATGATACTCCTAAGTATGAATATGATTAAGCTTGTGCTTACATCGAGCTTAAGCATAAAAATCACTACAACCTAGACATGAAGTCCACTATAGTCAAGCATAGGTTACAATTTGAGCATGAAAGCTTACTACTTATCATGATTAATCTGTAACACCCCGAAAAATTTAAATGACAATTTTGCCCTCGGATGTTACGCACGTGCATTTTGTACTGTTATTGATTATATCCATAACGCATTTTGATTTGTATTTTGAATTCCAATTATTTATGCAATTCCTTATTCTTAAAAATCCCATTTGAGACAACTCCAATACTAAATTTCAATCATTGAGTTTTTACGTGTTTTTTACGTATTATCGATGCACGTGTCGATTTTGGGTATTCCACCGTTACGTGCAAAGTTTTCAATGGATTTCAATCATTTATTTTTATAAACATGTTTGAATTTATTTTGTAAACAAAAATTCAATTTTTGACTATCTTTATTAAAATAAATTTTCTACGTGCAATACACGTGTTTTCTATACGTTGAGTATATTATCAAATATGTATATTAAATATACTTTCTATTGCATTCCAATTGATTATAAATATTTTTCGGTTCATAAAGTCAATTTTTGTATTTTTTAAATTTTACGGGCGACGCACGTATTTTGGTGCACGTGTTGTAAGCGCGTTCTTCCTTCAAAATAAATTTTCATGAAATGTTTCTTTCCATTTTTGTTGTGCATGAAAAGTATAATTTTAAGTTAATTTTACATATTTATTACATATATATAAATAATTGTTTTAAAGAGATTGGATAAATAGATTATTTTGTACACAAAGCACGTGCACGTGCACACGTGCGATGTGCACACAATTTTGGGACCGGGCTGCTGTGAGAGGAGGGAAAATTCTGGAGTTTTGATTTTGAAATGGAAGGGAAAACAAGTTACAAATTTTAATCATGGGGTGAGTGGTGTTCATGTGGGAGATGGTTGCTATAACTACCTACTACTCCCTTATAAAAGTACACCCTTAATCTCTCATTCTTTCATCTCTTTTTCTCTCTTCTCTCCTGCCTATGCCGAAAGCATCAAACCAGAAAAACTCTATCCATTCTCCACCTAAATCACCATTCCACTTGCCTATATACATATACTAATGTATATATATGTACATACATAGTATGTGTATAAAGAAGATGGGAGTTGTTCTTGATGTTGCCGATATGGAGTGGGGATGGAGATGCTCTTGATGATGGATGCTTGCCGATGTGGAGTGTGGGGCTAGCTTTGGTGCGCGGAGTTCGAGGAGTTTGCAATTGGAGCTTTCTTTAGGAGCTCCTAATTCTAGGAGTTCATTTGGGTAACAAATCTTCAATTTAGGTGGGTGTTTCTTAAATGCTTTCTAATTTAGGAATATAATTTGCATGATAGATGATATATGATTTATTTGGTTGAAATTGAATTGATTGCATGCAAATTAGTATAGAAATGAATCGTTAAATCTTGATTGATTATGGTAATGCAAATTGCTATGCTTGTTATGATTGCTAGTTGAATTGCTAGAATTGAATTGATTGTATGAGATTGATGCATGTTGAGGCATGATGCAAACATGTTGCTGTTGAGATTGTGGCAAAAGAGTGTGATTATAACCTCAAAATGTTATCTATAAAAGTATAGAGATTTTGTAAAGTGATTTTGATAAAAGAAAACAGTCTATTCTTGGAAAATCGATTGAATATGTGTTTGGATGAATTTTAAGGATTTCATTTGAAAAATGAGAGATTTGAGAATTTATGAACACATACGAAATTATTTTAAGGAATACATTTGGGAAATGACTTATATTTTTTATATGGAGTATAAATCAATTGAAAGGTTGAAATTGGTGTTATTGACAGTCGACTGTTCACTTCCACAGTCGACTGGTAAGTGTTAAAAAGTGGTTTTCATCAGCGGGACAGTCGACTGAATACATTTACAGTCGACTGCTGCTGTCATAAAATTGATGTTGGAGTTTTCAAGGTATTCGCGGGACAGTCGACTGATACTGTCACCAGTCGACTGAACCGAGCTGTTTTCTGGTTCTTCAGTTTGAAATTGATTTTTGACAAATGAAAGTTAAATAACTTTGAATACGAGATTTTATGATTATTAAGATTTGATTGAGTTTTATTGTGGAATGCACACAAGGTTATGAAAGATGAAATTGACAAAGAAATTAAATTGAAATTGGAACACTGCGGGACAGCCGACTGCCGTATGCAGCAGTCGACTATCCCGAGTGGTTATGAAGAATTTTGAATTGACTGAACAAGTCGACTGGAAGGAATCCAAGTCGACTGTCCAGAGTGTTTCAGAGAATATTATTCTGTTTATTTTGAAGGTTGTGAACTTTATGACCGATGTTGATGAACTCTTTTATTGCTGTATGAAATTATATGAAATGAATCATAGTTTGAATTGAGAAATTTACATGAAATGAGTCATACTTTGGATGAAGAGTTACATGAATATGAAAGCTAAGATCATGATATGCTGAGGCAATGAAAATGAACTCATGAGCTGGAAATGCTCAATTGGAAATTGTGAATGGGAAATTGAAACCAAAGAGTAGCTAAGTCTCCCCCGGCAATGAAATGAAATGAAATGAGAATTTGAAAGACCAAGGTTGGTCATGTATTGTAATGAATGAATAAGTCCGGTTGAGTGGAGAGGCTAACTCTAGAGCTTTGATTTTTATTCATGATTCTAATAATTAGTACATTGTAAGGCTGTGATGGAAGTAAGAGAAAAACATAAGTATGGGAGCCTCGAGTCTACGATGCGGATGTGATCCACAGAATGCATGCTTGATGAGTCAAGACATGGCGTGGGCAATACTCCAGAATGATCGGGATCTTGGCGATGCTTGTGGGATGTTTGGTGACTGCAAGAGGATTGTGTTCAGGGAGGAGGCTGAATTATCGCAGAACGCATGCTTGATGAGTCAAGACATGGCGCGAGGTTCCCCTCCAGGGTCTTGGACACGTGCTTGTAATCATGGAACGTCTATGACACTTGCCGAAATTACAGATAGATACATAGTGGAGATGTGATGAAAGTGAGAGAAAAACATGAGTATGAGAACTAGAGTTTACGGCCCGGGTGTGTGAGCCGCAGAATGCATGCTTGATGAGTCAAGACATGGCGCAGGCACAACTCAGAATGATCGGACTTTAATCACGCTTGTGGGATGTTTTGGTGACTGCAAGAGGATTGTGTCCAGGAAGGAGGCTGAATTACCGCAGAATGCATGCTTGATGAGTCAAGACATGGCGCGGGATTCCCCTCCAGGGTCTTGGGCACGTGCTTGTACTCATAGATCATCTAAGATACTTACCGTAGTTACAGTAGTAGATTAAGTCATGGCGAGGGATTGAACCCTATAAAATGAAGAACGATTAAGGGGCTTGCCCTCGGACCTATGTAGTATGGGATGCATAGAATCCGAACAAGTGCGCATTAGTGTCATGTAATATAAACAACTGCATTAAGGACTAAGTGCACCGCACAACACGACATCAGCAGGATAGTCCCTTTGTAGCTTTGTTTGTGATCAAGTCTGTGTTTGCTAAAGTATTTAAGAATCGTTATACTGTTTCCGGCATAGAGAGGATGGCCGTGTATAATATTTCGTCAGTTGTAAGCAACTGACGTGCCCACAGTTTTATATGCAGGATTTGGAGTTACATGAAGATATAAAGATGATTTGATGCTGTTGATTACTTAAATGTTAAAGTTGTAACAATTGTACATTCATTATTGTTGTATTTTATTGATTCCGCTGCTTATTGATGTAAAAGACTCTGATGTAAATTATTGTTGAATAAAAGGTTTAAATTCCTTGTAAAATTGTACGAAAGAAGTGAAAAGATCCTGTAGAACTCTCGAATTCAGTTGTATTTGGAATTCGGGGTGTTACTTAATCACCACCACCCAAGCATGGATATATAACTAGTATGAACATGCAACATTCCAAGGCATAGTAGGTATTCTAATACTAACCCTACAACATTCTAAGCATGTATTTGAACTTTAGCATGGTATAGGACATGACATAAAATCACTACAACTATCCATGAGTAGTTTCTTTAATCTAAGCATGAATATCATAGTATGGATATCATTAACTTAACATGATCAATAATTAGCATGATACCTACTCATTTAGCATGTATAATGATTAAGCATGATCATCTACTAACATAGCATGAACAAATACTTAACTAAGCATGGGTATTATGAGCATTCATTTAATCTAGCAGGGTATACAACTTACTTACAATTTAAATTAGCATGGCATACAACTTACTTGCAATTAAAACTAGCATGGCATACAACTTACTTGCAATTAAGCTAGCATGGCATAGATCTTACTTACAATTAAAACTAGCATGGTATATCACTTACCTACAATTAAACTAGCATGGTATACCACTTACCTACAATTAAATTAGTATGGTATAAAACTTTTCTACCATTTATCTAGCATAGCATATAGCTTCCCTACAATTAAAGTAACATGGTATACAACTTTTCTACTATCATCCAAGCATGAATCTTTATTAAGCATGAATAACTACTAAACATGAATGTCTTACTAAGCATGGGTAACTACTAGTATGAACATTCAACATTCCTAAGTATATATGTATATATATACTTCTAATATGGTAAGTAATTTTATCATGGATCCTACAACATTCTAAGCATAATTAATTTAATCTATACATGGTAGGAAACTCTTAGAATGAATCCTACAACATTCTAAGCATAAATTAAATTAATCTAAACATGGTAGGAAACTCTTAGAATGAATCCTACGACATTCTAAGCATAAATAGACTAATCTAAACATGGTAGGAATTTTAGAATTAATCCTACAACATTCTAAGCATAAAAACATGATAGGTAAATTTTTAGAAAGCATCCTACCACATTCTAGCATGAACACATGATAGGAAATTTTTAGAAGGAATCCTACAACATCCTAAGCATAAAGCATGATAGGAAACTTTAGAAAGAATCCTACAACATTCTAAACATGATAGGATATGTTTAGAAGAAATCCTACAACATTCTAAGTATAAAACATGATAGGATATTTTTAGAAGAAATCCTACAACATTCTAAACATGATAGGATATTTTTAGAAGAAATCCTACAACATTCTAAGTATAAAACATGATAGGATATTTTTAGAAGAAATCCTACAACATTCCAAGCATCTTTAAATTAATCTAATATAATCTTAGCATGGTATTTACTTTGAATACAAAATAAATATCTACAACTATCTACTACTACTACTACTCCATTTTAATCAAAAACATAACACACAACTATCTACCACTACTACTACTTTATTTTAGTCAAGAACATAACACCCAACTATCTACTACTACTACTACTTCATTTTAATCAAGAACACAACATACAACTATCTACTACTACTACTACTTTTTGGACATAAAACATCTACAACTACTTACTACTACTTCTTCATTTTAACAACATACCATTACTACTTTATTTAATCAACTACCTTATTTAATCAACATACTATTACTACTTTATTTTAATATGCTACTACTTAATTGCCTACTAGTCTTTATTATCACTAGTGATAAAAGAAAAGATCCTTTTTATTTATTCTACAACTAGTGATTAATAAAGAAAAGATCTTTTTATTTTCTACAACTAGTGATTTATAAAGAAAAGATCTTTTTATTTATTCTACAACTAGTGATTAATAAAGAAATGATCTTTTTATTCTACAACTAGTGATTAATAAAGAAAAGATCTTTTTATTTTTTTCTACAACTAGTGATTAAAAGAAGAGATCATTTTATTTTTTTCTACAACTAGTGATTAAAAAGAAAAGATCTTTTTATTTAAGAAAGAAAACTACAATAAAACATATGCTCATTATTATTTAGTCCAAGTTCAATAAAGGTCCTACAACCAAAATGGTTGTATAAGAGTATTCTTATGCTTATGTATACCAAGTCCTACAACCCCCCAATCGGTTGTATGTTCAAGTTCATATGCATTATGCCTTCTTTTTGTCCAACAACATACATAAACAACAACTTACAATTTTAAAGATGTGATCTTTATATGTTTAGTAGTTACTACTACTACTTTCTTTCTTTTATTCATTACCACATTCACAACAACTACAACACACCATCACAAGAACACCCCAAAAACAAAAGAAAACAAAACAAGAAGATAAGAAGAAGAAGTCAAACAACAAAACAAACAAACAAACAAACAACAAACAAACAACCAAACAAAAATGTGGAGAACCCCCACCTTAGCCTCTTTTTTGGAAGGACTTGCTTGCTAACCTTCTCCTTCCCCTAGCTCTTAGAATCTCCTAGGAAAACCCTACAATAAAACTCTCTTGTTAGTATGAGACTATCTCTCTTTCTTTTCCATTCCTTTCTTTCTTTCTTTTTGTTTTCTAAAATTAGGGAAGGAGGAGAAGGAGGGGGTATTTATAGGAGGGAATAGGAGGGGGTAAGTGCAAAATTGCACTCACATTTGCACAAAAACCCCAAAAGATGGTGAGGCCGGCCATACCCTAGGAGGAGGAGGGGTAAGGTGTAGGCTTGGTGAGGTGGAGGCATGGTGAAGGGAAAAGGCTTCTAGAAGGGATTTAATTCTTTTCATGCATACAAACCCTTCCTTAAGCCCCTTAATCAAACCCTAACTATCTTACTAAGTTGTCATGACAAGGATGAGTGCATTGTCCTTGAGTATATGCTACATATTTTGTATGATGTACTAAGTATCATACAATTGTATGTATGTGTATACTAAAAATCCTCATATAATTCCCATAAAATAGTTTAATTTTGAAAATAATAATAAAATAAATTTTATTATTAATTCGGAGGATCGCGCTATCAATTTGATGCGCTTCTGATGCACACCGATCGATAGATCCGCGTAGACACTGTTTGTGGGTAAACTGGCGAAAAATCACCAAAATAATTTGATTTTGGAATTAAAATAAAATAATAATAAAATAGTAATTTATACGAGTTAATATCCGTCCGAGATATTACATTACTCCCTCCTTAGAATAGTTCTGTCCTCAGAACTACTTTAAGTCAGGAGAATGAATCGACAAATACGAAATAGCATAGTCGTAGAACAAGAGATGAACCGAAATTTTCCTTTGAACATCCATCGAATGGGTTACACTTATATATACATAAACCCACTGGTTTACAAAATGTCATCTCTTCCTAAGTAATAACTTTCCTACCTATACATTACAGGAGTAGGAGTCAAGATCACAAAATAGCAAAACGGTCTACCTAAACCTACTTGGTTACAAAGAGTCACATTTTTTTTTCCTAAGTGACATCCTCCCTACCTATACACCACAGATGTAGGGGCCAAAATCACAAAATAACAAAACAGCTTTTGAGTACCCGACCGCCTAGTCGGTACTCCTGGCGCCCTCAGGTGGGTCCTGTCCAGTCATCAGTGCCAGCAACTGTGCAATCTGAACCTGGAGGTCTGCGCACCGGCGCTCCATGCGCTCAAACTGCGTCCTGTAGGTACGGTTTAGGATCACCATTCGGCGTTGAGCCCTTGCGTTGGCACTCCTCAACCTTTCCACCTCCCTCGCATGGTGATAGTTGACGAACTCACACGAGTCCATCTTGTTCTCCAGATGGACGTGAGACCAGGTCAGCGTAGAGATGTCTTTGAAGACCTGCTAGAAGGCCTCCTCCACGGGGGTAAGCTGGGGAGGTGGCGGTACTGGGGCCTGAACCCCAAAAGGAAAAGCCCCAGCTGTGGCACCTGTAGGGGCCTCGTTGGCCACTCCGGCCTCTACTGGTGGCTGAGCCCCCTCCATGGTGGGCTCTGTGTCCGAGTCTATCTCTATCACATCTCCCTGACCCCACCCACTCCCCGTGGGAACCGCTCTGTCCGTCATCCTGCAAGGAGTGGATACAGAAATTAGCATCGATATAGAAATATTATAAAACATAAGTTGAAAGAACAACAATATGAGTTATAATTGTCTACAACTAGCTAAAACCCAATCTCCTAAAGGCATCTAAGTTTTAATTTTCCTACTGTGTTGGACTGTAAATTGAAGTTAGCTCTGATACCACTCTGTATCACCCCGATTTCCGATACTGGGAAACCGTGACACGAGCCAAGACCTTTTCTTCAATTAGTCACAATACACAGAAAAACAGGAGAATTTAAAACTTTTTATTCAATACCCAATGTGTTACAAGTCTGAATATTGTACAACTGTAATACCTTACAATAGAGTTACAATATTACCTTTACATTTCTAAGTATTACAACCTTCAACATCTTACATCAGAGTACTTCTCAACTAATGCATAATCAATACATATACTGCAGTGGAACTAAACATAACACTGACTCCTTGCTTTCCTTGCCTTGAGTCCTCCGGAATTTCGCCTTTGTACTTCGGCGATCCAGTACCTATGGAAGTGGGGACGTCAGTATTCACTGACGCTTAAAGGCTGATCATATAGCAGCGAATCTCCCAAACAATATACAAAATATAGCAATGGTGCTGGTGTAGTTTAAGTGTTCGTGAGTGCTGGGACTAGACTCTAATGCAATATTTAAATAGAACTAGGACGCTTCCTATTCTAATGTCAGCAAGTCTCCGAAGCAACATGCAGCCCATACTACATGCGACTCCATCTCAAGCCGTTTCTCCATATATAGGGATTGAACCCGCGTTATGAATTCTAATTGTACACAACTTATTCCTGACACCTACACGTGACTCGCGAGGTTGCAGATGTGGTCATGTGCCACTGTTGCATTTCTCCAGTGGTGTCTATGTTCGCCACCGTGACCCGGCTAACTGGACCTCACTCAAAATAGACGAACCCAATGTATCGGGCGTCATTCTAAAATCAAACTATAGGGTTTCGCAAGCTCAGGGTAGCGCGAAGCCTACCCTGTGGCACCCTCTGGGGTCTCGCCAGCGCAGGACTGCACAATGCATCCTGTGGCACCCCTAGCCACGGCACCTCAGGAATTAACAGCGCGAAATATGCAACCCGTGTCCTCAACTTGTGAGACGGCACCGTACGTATCCCTTTGATGGGAAGGTACAACCCAATACACCTTCTATGATCTGCCTCAAGGGACGAGTTAGTGTAAGGGGCCCCCTACAACTGACTCCTCTCTCCCGGCAAAAGGGTTTAAGTAAAAAGATCCTAGTAAGTCACTATCCTAATGATGTCCCTGACTCGAACAATCCTAGGGATGACAATATTATAAACACAACATGCTAGGCCTTTAAAGTAGACTTCGCAAGATAACTCTACTAGGCTGCTCAACCTAGACTTACCAGAATCCCTCAGGATCCGGTTCGTGGCTCATCGATCCAAGACTTTAGCCGTGCGAATATACATGCATGCCGTTACCCTAGACTTGGATTTCGTCTATACTCCGGTCCTCGATTAACCTACCTTGGTTAAGATTCGACGGTACACAAGGAGTGACTCCTCCACAGTTCCTTAGGGTAGAAAACATATGTCTTGATGGTCGATAGCACTTAGGGTGGTAATATCACCCTAGACGAGCGTAACGAATTGTGTACTAGCTAACAAGCTATACACGAGTAACAACCACATATGAGCCAATAAGCTACGTATGAAACAATAACTACCTACGAGCCAGGCGGGCCTCGTAGGAGACAACAACGTACATACCAACCAAATAAGCCGCGTATGAAACCAACAGCTACACACGGGCCGGTCGAGCCGCGTACGAGACAACAACCTACATACGAGCCAAGTAAGCTACGTATGAGACCCGCAGCTACGTACGGGCCAGTCGAGCCACGTACGAGCACAACCATATGCAAACAACCATACAGGTAATCAATCTTAAAAGCAACCAAACGTGCTACTAGCAAACTTGATCTCCTACTATTAGAAGCAACAGAAGAGTCTACTAATATTCTATGGTCGGTATTCTACTACGGAAGAATCCGAAGGCGACATAACGGCCTTTATCGGACAAACTATCACTAGTGGTCTTCCCAATCCTTATTACTTCAACCTATAGCGCCTTAAGTATGGCATACAATTACAAGCATCTTCCTACGACAATCTAATCATATAACACAACCACTTATCATGATACTCCTAAGTATGAATATGATTAAGCTTGTGCTTACATCGAGCTTAAGCATAAAAATCACTACAACCTAGACATGAAGTCCACTATAGTCAAGCATAGGTTACAATTTGAGCATGAAAGCTTACTACTTATCATGACTAATCTGTAACACCCCGCAAAATTTAAATAACAATTTTGCCCTCGGATGTTACTCACGTGCATTTTGTACTGTTATTGATTATATCCATAACGCATTTTGATATGTATTTTGAATTCCAATTATTTATGCAATTTCTTATTCTTAAAAATCCCATTTGAGACAACTCCAATACTAAATTTCAATCTTTGAGTTTTTACGTGCTTTTTACGTATTATCGATGCACGTGTCGATTTTGGGTATTCCACCGTTACGTGCAAAGTTTTCAATGGATTTCAATCATTTATTTTTATAAACATGTTTGAATTTATTTTGTAAACGAAAATTCAATTTTTGACTATCTTTATTAAAATAAATTTTCTACGTGCAATACACGTGTTTTCTGTACGTTGAGTATATTATCAAATATGTATATTAAATATACTTTCTATTGCATTCCAATTGATTATAAATATTTTTCGGTTCATAAAGTCAATTTTTGTATTTTTGAGATTTTACGAGCGACGCACGTGTTTTGGTGCACGTGTTGTAAGCGTGTTCTTCCTTCAAAATAAATTTTCATGAAATGTTTCTTTCCATTTTTGTTGTGCATGAAAAGTATAATTTTAAGTTAATTTTACATATTTATTACATATATATAAATAATTATTTTAAAGAGATTGGATAAATAGATTATTTTGTACACAAAGCACGTGCACGTGCACACGTGCGATGTGCACACAATTTGGGGACCGGGCTGCTGTGAGAGGAGGGAAAATTCTGGAGTTTTGATTTTGAAATGGAAGGAAAAACAAGTTACAAATTTTAATCATGGGGTGAGTGGTGTTCATGTGGGAGATGGTTGCTATAACTACCTACTACTCCCTTATAAAAGTACACCCTTAATCTCTCATTCTTTCATCTCTTTTTCTCTCTTCTCTCCTGCCTATGCCGAAAGCATCAAACCAGAAAAACTCTATCCATTCTCCACCTAAATCACCATTCCACTTGCCTATATACATATACTAATGTATATATATGTACATACATAGTATGTGTATATGAAAGAAGATGGGAGTTGTTCTTGATGTTGCCGATATGGAGTGGGGATGGAGATGCTCTTGATGATGGATGCTTGCCGATGTGGAGTGTGGGGCTAGCTTTAGTGCGCGGAGTTCGAGGAGTTTGCAATTGGAGCTTTCTTTAGGAGCTCCTAATTCTAGGAGTTCATTTGGGTAACAAATCTTCAATTTAGGTGGGTGTTTCTTAAATGCTTTCTAATTTATGAATATAATTTGCATGATAGATGATATATGATTTATTTGGTTGAAATTGAATTGATTGCATGCAAATTAGTATAGAAATGAATCGTTAAATCTTGATTGATTATGGTAAATGCAAATTGCTATGCTTGTTATGATTGCTAGTTGAATTGCTAGAATTGAATTGATTGTATGAGATTGATGCATGTTGAGGCATGATGCAAACATGTTGCTGTTGAGATTGTGGCAAAAGAGTGTGATTATAACCTCAAAATGTTATCTATAAAAGTATAGAGATTTTGTAAAGTGATTTTGATAAAAGAAAACAGTCTATTCTTGGAAAATCGATTGAATATGTGTTTGGATGAATTTTAAGGATTTCATTTGAAAAATGAGAGATTTGAGAATTTATGAACACATACGAAATTATTTTAAGGAATACATTTGGGAAATGACTTATATTTTTTATATGGAGTATAAATCAATTGAAAGGTTGAAATTGGTGTTATTGACAGTCGACTGTTCACTTCCACAGTCGACTGGTAAGTGTTAAAAAGTAGTTTTCATCAGCGGGACAGTCGACTGAATACATTTACAGTCGACTGCTGCTGTCATAAAATTGATGTTGGAGTTTTCAAGGTATTCGCGGGACAGTCGACTGATACTGTCACCAGTCGACTGAACCGAGCTGTTTTCTGGTTCTTGAGTTTGAATTTGATTTTTGACAAATGAAAGTTAAATAAGTTTGAATACGAGATTTTATGATTATTAAGATTTGATTGAGTTTTATTGTGGAATGCACACAAGGTTATGAAAGATGAAATTGACAAAGAAATTAAATTGAAATTGGAACACTGCGGGACAGCCGACTGCCGTATGCAGCAGTCGACTATCCCGAGTGGTTATGAAGAATTTTAAATTGACTGAACAAGTCGACTGGAAGGAATCCAAGTCGACTGTCCAGAGTGTTTCAGAGAATATTATTCTGTTTATTTTGAAGGTTGTGAACTTTATGACCGATGTTGATGAACTCTTTTATTGCTGTATGAAATTATATGAAATGAATCATAGTTTGAATTGAGAAATTTACATGAAATGAGTCATACTTTGGATGAAGAGTTACATGAATATGAAAGCTAAGATCATGATATGCTGAGGCAATGAAAATGAACTCATGAGCTGGAAATGCTCAATTGGAAATTGTGAATGGGAAATTGAAACCAAAGAGTAGCTAAGTCTCCCCCGGCAATGAAATGAAATGAAATGAGAATTTGAAAGACCAAGGTTGGTCATGTATTGTAATGAATGAATAAGTCCGGTTGAGTGGAGAGGCTAACTCTAGAGCTTTGATTTTTATTCATGATTCTAATAATTAGTACATTGTAAGGCTGTGATGGAAGTAAGAGAAAAACATAAGTATGGGAGCCTCGAGTCTACGATGCGGATGTGATCCACAGAATGCATGCTTGATGAGTCAAGACATGGCGTGGGCAATACTCCAGAATGATCGGGATCTTGGCGATGCTTGTGGGATGTTTGGTGACTGCAAGAGGATTGTGTTCAGGGAGGAGGCTGAATTATCGCAGAACGCATGCTTGATGAGTCAAGACATGGCGCGAGGTTCCCCTCCAGGATCTTGGACACGTGCTTGTAATCATGGAGCGTCTATGACACTTGCCAAAATTACAGATAGATACATAGTGGAGATGTGATGAAAGTGAGAGAAAAACATGAGTATGAGAACTAGAGTTTACGGCCCGGGTGTGTGAGCCGCAGAATGCATGCTTGATGAGTCAAGACATGGCGCAGGCACAACTCAGAATGATCGGACTTTAATCACGCTTGTGGGATGTTTTGGTGACTGCAAGAGGATTGTGTCCAGGGAGGAGGCTGAATTACCGCAGAATGCATGCTTGATGAGTCAAGACATGGCGCGGGATTCCCCTCCAGGGTCTTGGGCACGTGCTTGTACTCATAGATCATCTAAGATACTTACCGTAGTTACAGTAGTAGATTAAGTCATGGCGAGGGATTGAACCCTATAAAATGAAGAACGATTAAGGGGCTTGCCCTCGGACCTATGTAGTATGGGATGCATAGAATCCGAACAAGTGCGCATTAGTGTCATGTAATATAAACAACTGCATTAAGGACTAAGTGCACCGCACAACACGACATCAGCAGGATAGTCCCTTTGTAGCTTTGTTTGTGATCAAGTCAGTGTTTGCTAAAGTATTTAAGAATCGTTATACTGTTTCCGGCATAGAGAGGATGGCCGTGTATTATATTTCGTCAGTTGTAAGCAACTGACGTGCCCACAGTTTTATATGAAGGATTTGGAGTTACATGAAGATATAAAGATGATTTGATGCTGTTGATTACTTAAATGTTAAAGTTGTAACAATTGTACATTCATTATTGTTGTATTTTATTGATTCCGCTGCTTATTGATGTAAAAGATTCTGATGTAAATTATTGTTGAATAAAAGTTTTAAATTCCTTGTAAAATTGTACGAAAGAAGTGAAAAGATCCTGTAGAACTCTCGAATTCAGTTGTATTTGGAATTCGGGGTGTTACATAATCACCACCACCCAAGCATGGATATATAACTAGTATGAACATGCAACATTCCAAGGCATAGTAGGTATTCTAATACTAACCCTACAACATTCTAAGCATGTATTTGAACTTTAGTATGGTATAGGACATAACATAAAATCACTACAACTAACCATGGGTAGTTTCTTTAATCTAAGCATGAATATCATAGTATGGATATCATTAACTTAACATGATCAATAATTAGCATGATACCTACTCATTTAGCATGTATAATGATTAAGCATGATCATCTACTAACATAGCATGAACAAATACTTAACTAAGCATGGGTATTATGAGCATTCATTTAATCTAGCAGGGTATACAACTTACTTACAATTTAAATTAGCATGGCATACAACTTACTTGCAATTAAAACTAGCATGGCATACAACTTACTTGCAATTAAGCTAGCATGGCATAGATCTTACTTACAATTAAAACTAGCATGGTATATCACTTACCTACAATTAAACTAGCATGGTATACCACTTACCTACAATTAAATTAGTATGGTATAAAACTTTTCTACCATTTATCTAGCATAGCATATAGCTTCCCTACAATTAAAGTAACATGGTATACAACTTTTCTACTATCATCCAAGCATGAATCTTTATTAAGCATGAATAACTACTAAACATGAATGTCTTACTAAGCATGGGTAACTACTAGTATGAACATTCAACATTCCTAAGTATATATGTATATATATACTTCTAATATGGTAAGTAATTTTATCATGGATCCTACAACATTCTAAGCATAATTAATTTAATCTATACATGGTAGGAAACTCTTAGAATGAATCCTACAACATTCTAAGCATAAATTAAATTAATCTAAACATGGTAGGAAACTCTTAGAATGAATCCTACGACATTCTAAGCATAAATAGACTAATCTAAACATGGTAGGAATTTTAGAATTAATCCTACAACATTCTAAGCATAAAAACATGATAGGTAAATTTTTAGAAAGCATCCTACCACATTCTAGCATGAACACATGATAGGAAATTTTTAGAAGGAATCCTACAACATCCTAAGCATAAAGCATGATAGGAAACTTTAGAAAGAATCCTACAACATTCTAAACATGATAGGATATGTTTAGAAGAAATCCTACAACATTCTAAGTATAAAACATGATAGGATATTTTTAGAAGAAATCCTACAACATTCTAAACATGATAGGATATTTTTAGAAGAAATCCTACAACATTCTAAGTATAAAACATGATAGGATATTTTTAGAAGAAATCCTACAACATTCCAAGCATCTTTAAATTAATCTAATATAATCTTAGCATGGTATTTACTTTGAATACAAAATAAATATCTACAACTATCTACTACTACTACTACTCCATTTTAATCAAAAACATAACACACAACTATCTACCACTACTACTACTTTATTTTAGTCAAGAACATAACACCCAACTATCTACTACTACTACTACTTCATTTTAATCAAGAACACAACATACAACTATCTACTACTACTACTACTTTTTGGACATAAAACATCTACAACTACTTACTACTACTTCTTCATTTTAACAACATACCATTACTACTTTATTTAATCAACTACCTTATTTAATCAACATACTATTACTACTTTATTTTAACATGCTACTACTTAATTGCCTACTAGTTTTATTATCACTAGTGATAAAAGAAAAGATCCTTTTTATTTATTCTACAACTAGTGATTAATAAAGAAAAGATCTTTTTATTTTCTACAACTAGTGATTTATAAAGAAAAGATCTTTTTATTTATTCTACAACTAGTGATTAATAAAGAAATGATCTTTTTATTCTACAACTAGTGATTAATAAAGAAAAGATCTTTTTATTTTTTTCTACAACTAGTGATTAAAAGAAGAGATCTTTTTATTTTTTTCTACAACTAGTGATTAAAAAGAAAAGATCTTTTTATTTAAGAAAGAAAACTACAATAAAACATATGCTCATTATTATTTAGTCCAAGTTCAATAAAGGTCCTACAACCAAAATGGTTGTATAAGAGTATTCATATGCTTATGTATACCAAGTCCTACAACCCCCAATCGGTTGTATGTTCAAGTTCATATGCATTATGCCTTCTTTTTGTCCAACAACATACATAAACAACAACTTACAATTTTAAAGATGTGATCTTTATATGTTTAGTAGTTACTACTACTACTTTCTTTCTTTTATTCATTACCACATTCACAACAACTACAACACACCATCACAAGAACACCCCAAAAACAAAAGAAAACAAAACAAGAAGATAAGAAGAAGAAGTCAAACAACAAAACAAACAAACAAACAAACAACAAACAAACAACCAAACAAAAATGTGGAGAACCCCCACCTTAGCCTCTTTTTTGGAAGGACTTGCTTGCTAACCTTCTCCTTCCCCTAGCTCTTAGAATCTCCTAGGAAAACCCTACAATAAAACTCTCTTGTTAGTATGAGACTATCTCTCTTTCTTTTCCTTTCCTTTCTTTCTTTCTTTTTGTTTTCTAAAATGAGAGAAGGAGGAGAAGGAGGGGGTATTTATAGGAGGGAATAGGAGGGGGTAAGTGCAAAATTGCACTCACATTTGCACAAGAACCCCAAGAGATGGTGAGGCCGGCCATACCCTAGGAGGAGGAGGGGTAAGGTGTAGGCTTGGTGAGGTGGAGGCATGGTGAAGGGATAAGGCTTCTAGAAGGGGTTTAATTCTTTTCATGCATGCAAATCCTTCCTTAAGCCCCTTAATCAAACCCTAACTATCTTACTAAGTTGTCATGACAAGGATGAGTACATTGTCCTTGAGTATATGCTACATATTTTGTATGATGTACTAAGTATCATACAATTGTATGTATGTGTATATGTATGTGTATACTAAAAATCCTCATATAATTCCCATAAAATAGTTTAATTTTGAAAATAATAATAAAATAAATTTTATTATTAATTCAGAGGATCGAGCTATCAATTTGATGCGCTTCGGATGCACACCGACCGATAGATGCGCGTAGACGCTGTTTGTGGGTAAACTGGCGAAAAATCACCAAAATAATTTGATTTTGAATTAAAATAAAGTAATAATAAAATAATAATAAAATAGTAATTTATACGAGTTAATATCCATCCGGGATATTACATTTGTTCAGAAGTTCTAAGAGCAGTCGATTGAGAGTGACAGCAAGTCGACTGCCATACAGAACCTGAGATTATCAAGTTTGCATATTATAAATCTGAATCTGTTATATGAGTATAGAGATGACCCGTATCTCGTGCTCATAACTTGTAACACAGGAATCTTTAGGGGTTCTTGGTTTAATCAACTTGAAGGATTTAGATCTGATACCAATTTCTAGAACTTCGAGTGTTTGTTCGTTTCCATTGTTCTTATGTTTTCTTTAAGTGCAACTTAGTAGATACCATGCTAAATGCTTAAGGAAAGAAACGAATTAGAGTAGATACCATGCCTAATTCTTGGCTAGGGAAACAATACTTTAAGGAGTAGATACCATGCCCTTAAAGGAACGAACATGAGTAATTAGAGTAGTGAAGAAGGTGACTTAGCATTACTGACTATAGGTGGAAATCAAAGCCCAACTACTTAATAAACATTGTGATTCAGAACTACTTGATATAGTTTTTAATTTCTTAATTTCTTTTAGAACAACACTTCAAGATTCTTATTTCTTTTTATTGGTTAGTAAGTTAATTTCTACAATCTCTGTGGGATCGACCCTTGCTTGTCACTACGCTTCTATAAAAGATTCGTACACTTGCGAGGTTTTAATTTGTGTCTAGTTTATCTATTTATTTAGATCATCTAGATTGACAACAACTGCTCGGTCCACTTGAAGTTCACATTCTTCTTGGTCAGATCAGTGAGCGGCACGGCTATCTGAGCGTAACCCTTAATGAATCTCCTGTAATATCCACTTAGTCCAAGGAAACTCCTGATTTCCTTCACTGTAGTAGGCCTTGCCCAATCTCTCACTGCCTCTATCTTCTGAGGATCAGTTGCCACTCCCTCCTTAGAAAGGATGTGACCTAGGAATGCCACTTCAGATTTCCAGAAATCACACTTGGACAACTTGGCATACAACACCTGCTCCTGAAGCTTCCTTAAAACTGCTGCCAGATGCTCCGTGTGCTCCTCCTCCGACTTGGAGTACACGAGAATATCGTCGATAAACACCATGACGACAGAATCAATGAACGGTCTCAAAACTCTGTTCATCATGTCTATGAAGATTGCAGGCGCATTCGTCACTCCAAACGGCATAACTAAGAATTCGTAATGCCTGTGTCGAGTTCTGAACGCAGTCTTATACACATCTTCAGCTTTCACTCGAACTTGATGATATCCTGATCGAAGATCTATTTTAGAGAAAATAGCTGCTCCTTGTAGACGATCGAACAAGTCATCAATTCGTGGAATCGGATATTTATTCTGAACAGTGACCTTATTCAGCTCTCGGTAATTGATAGACATCCTCATCGAACCATCCTTCTTCTTTACCAAAAGTACTGGCGCTCCCCAAGGTGACGCACTCGGTTGAATAAAGCCTTTCTCCAACAGTTCCTTAATCTACCGTTTGATCTCATCTTGCTCCACAGGTGTCATCCTATACGGTGCCTTGAAAATAGGTCACTCCCTGACTGAATAGTGATGCTGAACTCTAAATCACGATGCGGGGGTAACCCAGGCAAATCTTCCAAGAATACCGTCGGATAATCCCTGAACCACAGGAATCTACTGCACCTCTGCAAGAATCCCTCTCTTCTGCCTGATAGTAGCAACCAAATCTGAACATCTTCTCTTCCCTTGGAAAGTGACTTCAGGTCCTCTTGGAGTCTTCACTGTTACTGTCTTGGTCTTGCACTCGATGCTTGCACTGTACACCGACATCCAATCAATGCCAATGATAACATCGACTCCCAAAACATTCAGCTCGATCGGATCGATCCCGAAAATTTGATCTCCAATCACGATCTCGCAGTCAGCATAGTACCGATCAGTGGTTAAAGTCTCCCCTGACAGAGTAGCTACCGCTAAAACCTTGCCTGGAAAAATCTTCCGTTCGACTCCCAACACTTCAGAAAATTTAGGCGACACAAAAGTATGAGAGGACCCAGTATCGAACAAAACAACAGCTTTCTTTCCATTCAAAATAAGTTCTCCTCTTACATAGCATATACTCGTCATATAACAGTTTACTAATTAACGGAAAAAGAGAAACACCAAAAAACACTCCTAAACATCCTTCCTCACACTAGTGATGACGTGATCCACCTCATCAGCATCAGCTTCAGTCAAGACAAATACTCGCCCCTGCTGGTACGGCTTCTTCCCAGTCTGCTGAGTTGGTCCATTGCGGACGACATCCTGCAGTTTGGAGCAATGAGACTTGTAGTGGTCTGTCTCTCCATAGTTGAAACAAGTCACTGGAGGTCTCACCCAAGTATTCCCGGGTCTTCCTGCCACTTGAATAGCGTTCGAACCCGTAGGCTGGAACCTTTGAGCCGGTGGCTATCCCCTGACATTGCCAGCAACTGCGGGCCTCTTCACTGCATTCCAGTTGTTCCTCCGGTTCTGAACAGCGTGGAACTGCTCCATGTCTGCCTCCGTGGCTGCCGCTCGTTTGACCAGCTTGTCAAACCTCCTGATACCGAGGGGTATCATCCTGGACCTTAAGCTCAGCCTCAAACCATGCTCGAACTTACAAGCCTTCTTTGCCTCATCCATCACCAATTCGGGAGCATACCTTGAGAGCTGAGTAAATTTGGTCTCATACTCCGTAACTGACATGCCACCTTGTTGTAGCGACAGAAACTCCATGGCCTTCTTCTCTTGGACGTCTAAGGAAAAATTATGACTGCAAAATATCTCCAAGAATTCCTCCCAACTAAGAACCAAGCCTCCCATCGTCCGCTTCATCGACTGCCACCAAACAGCCGCATCCTTCTCGAAATGCAGAGTCGCCAACTTCACCTTGCTGCCTTCCGGGGTCTCCAGGACTTTGAAGATGGTCTCTACCTGATGGATCCAATTGTCAGCCATGTCAGGGTCTGACTTCCCTTCAAACACCGGTGGTTTCATCCGCTTGAATGATTCCACGAGTTTGATTGCTTCGGGTACTGGATTTGAACGCACCTTTCCCTGATTCTAATTCATGGCCACGGCATTGAGTGTCTGATAGATCCTCGCTAGTTCCGTTTCCAAGTTCAGACCTTCACCAGATCTTGCTCGTCGTCCAGCCATGTTCTGATGCAAAAGATCCATTAAATTCGAAGTATAAAACACGAACTTTTAAGTCAACTTTTTATTTCATTGAATTTCAAACTTTATACATTCGAATTTAAAACATTTTTGACACCAAAATGAAAGCAATAGATGATACAACGGTCAAATTCCTACGGTTCCTCTTGGCTTCATGAAGCTCTCCCCGCAGTTCCTCCACTTCTTCCTTCAGTACATCAGTCATGTTTTTCCTCTTCTCGAGTTCCCACACACAATGACTAAGAACTGCAAAATCACCCTTGCGCTTCGCCAATTGAGCCTCCAATAGTCCGACTCTCTCCCGTAGAGTCTCATCCTGTCTCTGAAGAGACACAATGAGATTACACGGAACTGGTTCCACTTTATCAGAATAATCGTCAAATGAATTCGGAGGTGGGGTGATCTCTCGGGACTCAGGCCATTCCTCTTCCACTTCTTTAGGATCTTCCTCATCCGAATCAGCTTGCCCGGGATAGTAATCTTCCTTAATGATATGCCAATTTTCATCTCCTGCTGGGTCAAATTGGTCCGCCATCTTAAAGATAGAGAGCAAGAAGAAGCATAAATCATAGAGCAACACAAATGTAAGTGACTTACATTTAAATCTCTAGACTCAACACACACTCTAATGTCCACTTATAGGTTGTCGTTCCTTATAAATTTGTACTACTTAGAAACGTGCTCTGATATGACTCTGTAACACACTGAATTCCAAAATACAACTGAATTCGAGATTCGACAAGATCTTTACACTTCTTTCGTACAATTTTACAAGGAAATTAAAACTTTTCACTTTACATCAGACTTACAAGAAATCTTTACACTTTACATTTTACAGCGGAACCAAATTTACAATATTTGTATAAAAGTACAACAATATTTGAATAATCTCTAAGCATCAGTTCTCCTTTAATCTTTATCATGTCATTTACCCTGCATATAAAACTATGGGCACGTCAGTTCATTCAACTGACGAAATATTATACACGGCCATCCTCTCTATGCCGAAAACAGTATAACGATTCTCATTTCTTAACAAATCACAAACTTGTCACAAACAGAACTAAAGGGACTATCCTATTGATGTCGTGTTGTGAATGTGCACTTAATCCTTAATGCAATTACTTATATTATGTGACACTAATGCGCACTTATTCAGAGTCTATGCATCCCACACTACATAGGTCCGAGGGCAATCCCTTAATCGTTGTTCTTCTTGTAGGGTTCAATCCCTCACCATGACTTAATCTACTACTGTAACTACGATAAGTATCCTAGATGTTTTCTGACCTACGAACTCATGTCTAGGCACCCTGGAGGGAATCCCAACGCACTGACACATGACTCATTATGCAGGCATCCTATGGTAATTCAACTTCTACCATAGACATGACACCACCCGTAGTTGTCAAACACCCCACGAGCATCGCCACCGGGATGGTACTCTGGAGCAGTATCCACGCCCTATCATGACTCATCATGGGACATCCTGTGAATACTCTCATGCCCCCAATCCAATGACACTCATACTCAATGTTTTTCTCTTACTTTCATTACATCTTCACTATGTATCTAATCCTTAGTTTAATTGAATCATGAATAAAAATTAATCTCTTAGAGTGTAGCACTCCCACTATACCGGTCTTATTCATTCAATTTCACATGACCAACCTTGGTCTCCTCGTTTCAAAATATCATTTCACAATTCTTTCGTTGCCGGTATAAGGCTTGGTTATACCCTAATTCTCAATTTCAACTCATAATTACAATGTCATGCTCATAAGATCTTTTCATGATTAATCGATCACAATTCATGTTTCAATGACATAGTATTCATGTATTCACATCTTTCATAACTCGTCAATAATTCAACGCATAGATACTTGAAAACTAAAATTCTTTAAACATGTCACATTCACTAGTTCATAAGCTCACATAATTCTATTTCAATCCATTCCAATTCCACGGTTCATAATTTCAATTGGTTTCATAAATTCACACCTTTCAAATTTCTCATTACCAAAATCTCAAATTTAAGCCTCTTAAACAATCCATTCGATTTCCATAAAGAAACAATTTAGGTTAACAAATAAAAGAGTTCATTTTGTAAAAAAACAGTCTCACTTATAAACTTCAGGTCATAGAGATTTTCTCCCAAAATACAAATATACATATGAAAATTCAGGGCAGTCGACTGATAATCCTGACCAGTCGGCTGTTCCGCGAGGTTCTAAAGATCGAGAATGATCAAAAAAGTCGACTGTCTCATATGGCCAGTCGGCTGTTTCGCTAAAAAATTCAAAACAAAACGATCAGGGCATTCGACTGTCACAACATCGGTCGACTGTGCTGCTAGTTTTCAATTTCTAAAAAAACGTTTTCAGTTCCTTTTTCTTCCCTTTTTGAAACATAACTTTCCAGATTAAAACTACGTTCGATTCCACCGTAACCAATATTTTTAAAGGTGTTTTTCACTCTTTTAAAACAGGTAATTATCCATAGTTTGCATCTTACGAATACTATTTTGACATTTGAAAACCAGTACATATTTGTTCATAACCAAAGATGGTTTCTCACACATAATTCACTACAATGATGTTAGCTTACACAGTGATAACTAAGATATTTTTAGAGCACAAAAATCAACTTTTTAAGTGAGTAAAAACTTCCATTTTCATTGATTAATCTACACATAATGCATTCATTTATTTATATGCAAAAGGGACATTCTTTATCATTATTCATATTTTCCACATGATAGATATCACAATAGGGAAGTTCATTACATCTACTAATAAACCATTCAATCAATTCAGTTAGCACACTTTTCTAATTTAGCATTTTCAATCCATAAGCATGGCTCAATTTCTTACTAGTGAATTTTTCATAATTGCAATTTAATCATAACTAACATGCGTTCTTATGTTTACAACAATGAGAAACATATACTTTTACTCATAGGCAGTAATTCTAGTAATCAATCAACACACATTTGCTAATTAACAATTTTTCTTCTAATTAGATAAGCATGTATTTCATTTCAACTAGTAGTTAATAATAATAATTCAATTATCATTCCCTAGCATGAGTTCTACTCTAGAAGTCATGAGAAACACCCACCTTTTGACGAAAACCCAATTAAGAAAATTTTCTAGAGCCTCCTAGATTGCGAGCTAGTGCCTTCTCCTCCTAGATTGCAATGCACGAACTCTTCTCCTTGCTCCTTACCAAAAATTGAGAGCTCCAATGTAGAGATGGCTAGCCTCCAATGGGGGTGTACACACAACACACAACTCACACACTAATATGTATATATATCTCCTTTATTATTTGCTTTAGTGTAGAATACAAGTAGGAAAGGGGGGTATTTATACTAGTTTTGAAGTAGATTGGAGGACTAGGACTGATTGGATAGTTGTAGAATGGAGGGCTAGGAAAGGAGTAGAAGTTATAGCAACCACCCACACACAATATAACTATCCATGAACACATACCCCCACTCTCCATCTCTCCAAGCACAAACCGGTCCCAAATTAGTGTGCATTGCACACTACGTGCATGCACGTGCCACCTAGTGCCCTATGTAGAAGTTTGTACAATTTTAATTAATCAAATTGTTCACATTTTGTCTCTACATGACAAGTGTGGCCATTTAATTGATTAATTAAATTGGTGGGCCTTCATAAATAGTGGGCTGGCTTGTGGGCCAAGACAACAAATTCATAATTAATTAAAGTGGGCTAGATCAATTAATTAGTGTTTTAGGCTTTTGGAAAAATAGGCATTTTTTAGAAAAATAAATGAAAATAATTGTTCATACAAAATGAGATTTTATATAAAATAAATAGATAATATACGCATGAAGTTTGCACGTGCACAACACGTAAAAAAATATATATATATTTTTATTAAAAATGAAATTTTGGGATATTACAGAGAAACCATCCCAATTTTTCATGGAACAACAATCAAGGAGCAATTAGACCACCTCAAAATTTTTCACAGCAAGAAAAGAAGCCGACACTTGAATATATGTTCATGCAACACATGCAGAAGACAGATTTGGCAATCCAAAATGCTGCAACTTCAACTTCAGCTTCAATTCACAATCTTGAGGTTCAAATTGGTCAAATTTTAAATATTCCTAACGAAAGAACGATAGGAACATTACCTTGTAACACAGTGGTCAATCCCAAGGAGCATGTCCAAGTAATAACACTTAGAAGCAGAAGAACAATTGAGCAGCCACAAGAAGAAGTTGCCGAACAAAATGTGGATGAAAAGCAAAGTGAGATTGAGCAAATTGTGGGGGAACAAATGCAGTAGGTGGCCAATCACCATTCTGGGAAGGATAAAGAAGTTTCAAGCCAAACAATTTCAAGGAAGTTTAATTCTGACACTTATCCTAAATCTCTTTATGATCCACCTATTCCTTTTCCGCAAAGACTTAAAAAGAATAATCTCGAAAATCAATTTTCTAAAATTTTAAATATTTTAAAGAAATTGCATATTAATATTTCTCTTATTGAAGCTTTAGAAAAAATGACTAAATATGTTAAATTTTTGAAGGATACTTTATCAAACAAGCAAAAATTGGAAGAACATGAGACGGTCATGCTAACAGAAGGGAGTAGTGCAATTTACAAAAGAAGTTGCCTCCTAAACTTAAAGATCCAAGGAGTTTTACAATTCCTTGCACTATTGGAAATATTTATTTTGATAAAGCATTATGTGATTTAGGAGCAAGTATTAATCTTATACCTTATTCTGAATTCAGAAAATTAGGTACTGGAGAAGCAAAACCCACCACAATCTCATTGCAATTGGCGGACAGATCTATCAAGTACCCGAGAGGAATAATTGAAGATGTTTTGGTGAAACTAGACAAGTTCATATTTCCCGTTGATTTTATTGTGCTTGACAAGGAGGAAGATGAACAAATCCCATTAATTTTGGGGAGACCTTTTCTAGCTACAGGAAGAGCTTTGATTGATGTCCAACAAGGAAAACTGATTTTGAGGGTTAAGGATGAGCAAGTAACGTTTGATGTTTTTAAATCTATAAAGTTTCCTACTGAAGAACAGTCGTGTTTTCAAGTAAGTAAAACTGATTTAATTGTGGGCAAGGGACATAGTGCTGAAATTGAAAAGTTACCTATAAAAGTATGTCAACAAATTCAGCAACTCTTGAAACTGAGAAAGAAAAGATTTCAGAATATGTTATGTATTTGGATGCTGCACCATCTATTCATCCATTTTCTCAGCTAAAGTTTAAAGAGGTGGGGATATCAAAAACTCCATCTTCAAGAAAGAAACGCCTTAAACACGAGTTTAGATCACTGTCATTTAGCTTGAGGGATGCACAGAGAGAACATAATCCACGCATGAAGGGAATTATTACAAAAGAGGCTCTTATGTTGTTGGATTTTGGCGTCACATAACCATCACAACTATCAAGTCTGTCTGAAGACTTAAAACTTAGTGCTTCTTGGGAGGCAACCCATGTTTTTTTACTACCTTTAGATTTGATTTTTCTTTTAGGTTATTATAATTTAAAATTTTGATTTTATTTTGTAGGATTGCATCAGTTTGGAAGTCGCAGGGCGGAGCTGTTTTCTACACCTGCATTGATGGTTGTTTTTTAGCAGGATGGGGTCAGAATATGGAATAGTGTTTCAAAGTGTGATTGTAGACAATTGTCTTAGCTTTCTAGAACAAAAAGAATCAGGCCATTTGGACACCTACTGCTCCAGATATCGCGAAACAATGAACATCGCTCATGCAGAATTTTAACATGAATCAGGTGAGAAATTGAAACAATGAACATCGCGTGTGCAAAATTTTAACAAGAATTAGGGGAGAAATTCTGAACTTTTTGCATTCTTTTTGTTTTTCTTTTTCCTCTTCCATTGAGGAAAATGTGATTCAAGTTTGGGGGTGAGGGTAAATATTTTTTTATTTGAAAAGAAAAACAAAACAAAGTACTGCAATTGGGCTCACCATTACACTTTTGAGTTTTTTATTGTGGTAAAGCATTGAAATAATTGTTTAGGATAGACAATATCTTATAAAGCAAGAGTAAGCATACCTAGTTACTTTAGGATTATTGAATTTCTAAATTCCTTACACAATTGTGACAGTCATGTGATTATACATAAACGAAATATGTGATGTTTTTCTTGTTATTATCCCCTTTGATCTAGTCTTAAACAAAGTTTAAGTAAATAGAGTGATAATGATCAACTAATTGAATAAATAAAGTCTATCTACTCAAATATTTTGAGTTGCTTAGTAATTAGGGGTATTCATCACTAATGTGTATTTTTACGTCAAACAGCAACTTGAAATATGAGTATGCAAAGCACTCTAAGTTTGTGACTTATTGAGTAACCGGGTGAATTCATCACAAATTTTTGCATTCGCGTAAAAAGGCAAGTGACAACTTAGAGAAGAGACAAAAAAAAAAAAACTCTAGTTTGCTACTCGGTTTTTAGTAGTGATAAGGGGTAATCACAGATGGAGTTGTTACATACTATAATTACATTAATTGCATGACAAATATGATTGGGTTTGGAATTATGAATGAATAATTGCACTGTAGAAAGTGAGTAGGCTTGGTTTTACTTTATTTGCTATTGTTTATATTTTTAATTGAAATTTTAATGCTTGCATGATGAGATCTCTTGGAGTGATGAGTTGAGCTTATTATTAATTATTATTCATTTATTCATGGTTTTACTTTTTGCTCGAGGACAAGCAAAATCTTAAGTTTTGGGGTATTTGATGTGTTTAATTTTTATATAAATATATGTACTCAATTACCCATAAAAATTGCTTTTATTCATCTATCTTGTTAATAATTTATCTTATTTCAGTTAATTAATTATTTTTTGAACGAATAAGATTTTTTTGATGCAAAAGGTGAAATTTTCAGTAAAAATCAACAAAGAAAACAAGGAGAGTGATTGATTAATTTTTATTGTTTTCTTGAATTTTAAATTTTACAATTTGGCAATATGAAAAAAAAATAGAAATTTTAGTTGCCAATAGAGGTGAAAATGAAATAAACAAATTTAAAAGGGTTTAATTAAGCCAATGTGATTATTAGTTAGTTTAATTAATTTAAACCAATTTGTTTTATTTTATTTTTAAATGCTAAATTCTGATTTTATTTTGTGTGTGCAGCACGTGTTTCAAGAAAAGAAAAAGAAGACAAAGAATCAAGAAATAATGATCAAATCAAATAAGGAAAGAAAAAAATAAATATGTGGGGGTTTTTTGCAAAAAATAAACCCTAATCCCCACGTTCCCGTGCCTATAAATACAATGACAAAACAAGAGAAGAAGGGCAAGCCAAACGAGAAAGGTGAGTGACGGCTTCCTCTTTACCAAAAAAAAAGAATAAAAAAAAACAATATCGAGATCAGAAAACCAAGAGAGAAAGGAGGAGAGAGAAAATTGCTGAGTGTTGTGACATGGGCGGCTCAACTTTCGAGAGCACTGTGTGGCGGCTCGGGTTCCAAGACAGCAGAAACGACAGAGAAAGAGAGAGAACGGGGGCAGCTCTGTGGTGGCCACGTCAGCGTGACGTCAGCGCCGCATCAGGGCACACGTCAGCAGCAACGAAACAGCACTGTGTGTGGGGCGCTTGTCAAGGTGTCACGTCAGTCAGTTGCGCGAAAATCGAGCTAGACAGAGAAGGAAAGAGAAAGAGAAGTGATTACTGTTCGGCACAAAAATCGAGACTTCAGTTTACATTTTTTTTACAAAACAGTTCTTTCTGTATCTTCTCTTTTCTTCTTCTAATTTTATTATGCAATCTCAAACAGTATTTATTAGTTGCAATTTTATTATGAACTAATTTTATTTTTCAAGGGCTTTGATGTAGCCTAGTTTTGAGAACACAATTTCAATTTCATATTATTTTTCTATTTTTTCCTGGTTGTGTATTTGATTTTTGTTCTTAATGCTTACAATTGGTTGACCAACATTTGTATGTTTTATTAAATCTTGGAGAGACCGAACTGGTAATTTGTGATTTTGAATTAATAAAATTAAACACCTTTACAAGTGTGAACCACTGTTAATGTGACCGTTAAAAAAAAATCCATAGATCTTAATGAATTTTCAATTAGTAATTTATGCATGAACTATGACAAATAATTAGTTGAGAATATTTTTGATATTGCTTGAGAGAGAATATTGAATAAATTGGAGATTTTGGTCTACAACTTGGGAAAATAATCTTTTTATTTACATGGAGTTATAAATTGTGTGGGATTAACTAAGTGAAATCAAAAGCCCTAGAATTAGTTTTGCAATTAATAAACAACAAAAATTTCACATTCCGCTAATTTTAATTAATTTATTTAGTTCTTTAGATTAATTTAATTTAGTTCTTTTCTTATTGAATTTTGATTTTCCAAATAGTAGTTAATCTAGTAATTGCGGTACTCGATAAAATAATTAGTCCTTGTGGGTTTGACACTCTTTCCACTTATCTATACTACTTGTTGCGATTTTGTACACTTGCAAATATTCACATCAGTGATCAAGCTGGTTTGGGTTTCTTGGAATCCTCACTCGCCGGGTGAGTCGACTTGGGAGCTGGAGGAGGATATCCCGCGGAAGTTTCCTCATTTGTTTGTGTAGTTCTTGTTTTGTTGTCCTTTCTTTTTCTTTCTCTTCGGGGTTACTCTATTTACTTCTTATTTGAATTTCGAGGACGAAATTCTTCTTGTTAGGTGGGTAGGATTTGTAACCCCTCTGTCTCATTATTGTATTTGAATGTATTTAATTATTTTTCTGGGTATTTTATTCCTGATTGTATTCTTTTGTCCCTTTTGAACCGTACATTAATGTTCCTCTCTTAGTAATTCATTGTTGCTTTAATTCAACCTTTATTTCCCAACCTGATTGATTCAAAATTTGTTTTTCTTCTTGTGTATAGACTAAAAACTTAATTCATGGCCTATTTAATTAATATTTGACTTTTTCCCTTCCGATTGGATACTACCCAATAACCCAAACCCGCTTGGAATCTATATAACCTATCTAATCTCACCCTAACCTTAATTATCAAACCCTAATCCTATTCCTCTACTTCAGCCGTCACTTCACCCCCTACATACCATCATCTCACTCTTCCCGTCTGCACCCATCACTGCCTCACCACCCCTCGCCAGCAACCCCCCGCTCCTCTCCTCATTGCCTTGATCCCCGTGCACCCCACTGATCCCCCGTTACCGATGTCCCCGTCTTCTTCTTCATCTTGCCGTCGACCCCACCACCGACCCTTCATCCCTGTAGCTGCTACTGCTGTGGTCGCCATCCACCATCCCCTCGACCCCTCCGTTGCTCCGCCGTCGTCGTCTTTCCCTTTCGCCATCCCGAGCGCCAGCCCTGATGCTCCTAGTTGCCGCCGCACTTGCTGTTGCTGTCGTCGCTATGTACATGAAGAACACATGCAGTGCACATGTTATTGGCAGCCCTTGCTGCTGTACGTGCTGTCCCTTGTGCACGTGTTGCGTGCGTCAGGATCTGTTCTCGTTATTCTCTTCTTATCAGAATTTTCATCTCGTAAGGCAAGTAGCTTGTATGTTATTTTGTTCTTCATACAAGTTAAATATCATAAGTAGTCTTGCATGTTTCTTTGTTTTGTACTCCCATGTTAATTCCCAAAAATCATATATTGTTCGTTGACCCGTTTCCTTCAACTCATGATCATGATTACTCACAATACATTGACACACATTACACAAAAATAAATTAGATCTAGAAAGACAACTTGATATGTATGTGCTAGTTCGTGATTTACCGTATGTTGTAGATAATTGTTACATGAATGATGTGCTAGATGTACTATCTCGCTGTGGAATTGTTAACACACATGCCATGTTGATTTGAGTGACCAATGTACCATGATTTGCATTACATCTTAAATTGGATCTACTATATTTGAGTTGTTTGATGAAACTCATAAAAGAAGATTCTTTTTACTGCTGCCCAGATTTGATATAGAAATTAAGATCCTATTTGAATCAGTAAAATAAAGTAATTTGTGAACATGATTTATAGGTCTTGTTTTCTAGTTTTTCATAACTTTCGACGGTTCTGAATTCCAAT
Source organism: Hemerocallis citrina (assembly GCA_017893485.1). Taxonomy (NCBI): domain Eukaryota; kingdom Viridiplantae; phylum Streptophyta; class Magnoliopsida; order Asparagales; family Asphodelaceae; genus Hemerocallis; species Hemerocallis citrina. Next base: position 74,107,476 of record CM030368.1, on the reverse strand, counting down.
TTTTGATGTTTGAGTTATCATTGTTTTACTGTAGTTGTATCGAAATTTCTAGATTCCGATTTTTAAGATCACTGTATGAATTAATATTTTAATACTAATGTTAAAATATGGACTTGATATTTTTCTGAGTATGTTTAGACATGACTGGGATCAACCCCTAATTTTTGTAGAATTATTTAATCATTTTTATAACTCATTTCTTGCTATGAAACCAAACATACAATTTCCAAATTGTATGCCGTTCAGTAAAGAATTCTGTTTTCAACCTGATTCTAGTCATTTTTTATGAAACTTTGTGAATACGAACTATAGCCTAATTTGTCTATTTTACTGCCCTTTTGACGGATTGGGATTTCAAATAGTATTCTGTGAATTATCGCTATTTTGGTACTGCTGTGTCTGAACTTTCAAAACAAAGTTTTTTTGTTGCATCACTCTGTTTTCTAAATTAAATAGACTATACTATCTGTAATGGAATTTCATAATATTTTATATGTTGAGACTAGACATGCTAAGGAATTTTTTAGATTTTTCTCAGATTTAATTGCGATGATTTTAGACCCTTTTCATGCTTATGAACGATATTTTGCATATTCTGGCTGAACATAAGTTCGGAATAAAACACTATTTTTAACCATGTTACTGTAGCTGATGTATGACTTGTGTATATACGCTAGATTCGGCAAAGAGTCTAGGTTTTAGATTTTCTGACAGATCAAGATTTATATTCTTGTAGCAATGGGAATCTTAGTTTCGGTGCATTAAAATCATGCTGTCCAGAACTGGAAGTTTCGTTGTTCCAACTGTTATAGGTTGTTTTTGTCACCCGTTTGTGTTTCTTATTCGACTTAAACTTGTCCCTTGTTCTTGCCATGTCTTTTTGCCTTTTTTGTGTTCATTCACACCTGTTTAATAATAATGACAACTAATTAAGCCAGGGTTTAAGGGAAAGATCTAGTAGTGGACAACATAAAAATGTGTACCGGAAGGAGACTCATAAGTCTCGATTGTTTTCTCTAGATGTATGAGTACATGATCCATGACATTGTTTACTGTTTACCTGACTACATACTTCCCTATGGGAAGGTGTGCTCGGAAGGGGACTCATAGGTCTCAACTGTTTATCTCTGGATACATGACTACATTATCCATGACACCATTTACTGTTACTGTTACTGTTTGTCTGTGTACATGACCCTATAGGTTCCACTACGAAATCTAAAACGAAACTGTTTGAATGTAGCAACCATGAGGTAAATAGATGGGATGTATGAAGTGCTACCTAGATAGTAATGAACAATAGACTTAAGAATAACTTTTTCACTGCCCTGTTACTATTACTGTCAACTTCACTGTTACTATTGCTGTTATCCTCTACTGTTACCGTTACTGTTATCTTTACTATTTACCTACTACTGTTTCCTGTTATTTGTAAACTGTCATCTACTATTTCTTTCCTCCCTGTTAGTACTTCCTATTTTTGTTTCATATTTTCTGTTTCCACTTTTCCTACTTGTACTACTTGCGGCCCGAAACTTGCAACTAACGGGCGTAATATTTTCATGTCTTCCTATTTCATTGCATTTGCTATATGAGCAGGTTTTGGTGATCAACTACCCAAAGGAGTTGGTGAGCAAAGGTTTTAGGCCTCGCATTGGAAAATCCTACTTAATGTTCTGTTTTTGAGTTATTTCATTCATGTTGATACATTGAGACTTGTAACGGGCTTGTAGTCCCGAAGTTGTTTGATTCAGATCTTGTATTTGTTTGGGAATTTTATATTGCTGAAAATAAAGGTTGTTGGTTAATAATTGTTCATGCATGCGTGGTTGAGTATATTCCTATATTTACTGTTATGCTGAGTCGAGTAGATCTTTATAACTTATGGATGGTGAAACCCATTCGCAGGACTTTGTCGTGTACCATATTCCGTATTCCTTTTGGGAAGCTAGGCGTGACATCGATAGAACATAGAATGATCATTATCACTCCTCCTTAACCCAAAACTCGTGACAACCTCAGTGAAATGGAAAACCAAGCACGAGACAAATTGAGTCCACACAAAGATTGTTTCCAGCAACAAACTTTTGTAGTCTCAACTTTACTAACAAAATCGGGGGGCTGCTCCATAAAAACCTCCTCCTTAAGATCATTGAAAAATGCATTCTTGACATTAAGCTAGTGGAGCGGCCAATGAAAACGAGTAGCCAAGGCAACAATGATCCGAACGGAAGGCATTTTGCCCACAGAAGAGAATGTTTCATCATAATCAATGTTATAGGTCTATGAATAATCTTTAGCAGCCAATGAAGCTTTTAGGTGAGCCATAGAACCATATAGGTTTACTTTAACAGTGTACACTTACATACAACCAACAAAATGTTTTTCAGATGGAAGGGTCCCAGGAACCATTTTTCTTTAGAGCAGTCATCTCTTCATGCATAGAATTGCTCTAACCATGGTGTGATAGTACCTTCGATAATGACTTGGATACATAGTAAGTGTCCAAAGTAGAGATGATGCCGGAATGGAAAAACGACAAGTGAGAATATGTGTAACACCCCGAATTCCAAAATACAACTGAATTCGAAGTTCCACAGGATCTTTACACTTCTTTCGTACAATTTTACAAGGAAATAAAACTTTTCTTTCATCAGAGTTACATTACACTTGTACATTGTCACAGCGGAAGAAATTTTACGATAATTTACATGAAACAACATTTAAATCAATCTTGCGCAGCATGTATACTTCAATTTGTCAAGCATCTCTACCCTGCATATAAAACTGAGGGCGCGTCAGTTCATTCAACTGACGAAATATTATACACGGCCATTCTCTCTATGCCGAAAACAGTATAACGATTCTCATTACTTAGCAATCCACAAACTTGTTCACAAACAAAGCTAAAGGGACTATCCTATTGATGTCGTGTTGTGAATGTGCACTTAGTCTTTAATGCAATTATTTATATTATATGACACTAATGCACACTTGTTCAGAGTTTATGCAGCCCATACAACATAGGTCCGAGGGCAAGCCCTTAACCGTTCTTCATCTTGTAGGGTTCAATCCCTCGCCATGACTTAATCTACTACTGTAACTACGGTAAGTATCCTAGATATTTTCTGACCTACGAACTCATGTCTAGGCACCCTGGAGGGGATCCCAACACACTGACACATGACTCATCATGCAGGCATCCTGTTGTAATTCAGCTCCTGCCATAGACATGACACCACCCACAGTCGTCAAACACCCCACGAGCGTCGCCACCGGGACGGTACTCTGGAGCAGTATCCACGCCCTATCATGACGCATCATGGGACATCCTGCGAATACTCTCACGCTGCCAATCCAATGGCCTTCATACTTAATGTTTTTCTCTTACTTTCATCACATCTTCACTATGTATCTAATCCTTAGTTTAATTGAATCATGAATAAAATCAACTCTTAGAATGTAGCACTCCCACTATACCAGTCTCATTCATTTAATTCACATGACCCAGCCTTGGTCTTCTCATTTCAAATATCATTTCACAATTCTTTCATTGCCGGTACAAAGCTTGGCTATACCCTAATTCTCAATTTCAACTCATAATTACAATATCGAGCTTTTCATACTCATAAGATCTTTTAATGATTAATCACAATTCACATTTCATATTCATAACATTCATGTATTCATGTTCATGGTACTTATCCCAACTCATCATGTCAATTAATTTCAATTTCTCAAGTAAAATATCATGCATAACAATAAAAATGCAACATGCCACAATCGCTAGTTTATAACCCACATAATTCTATTTTAATCCATGCTAATTCCACAGTTCACACTTCACACTTTTCAGATTTCTCATTACCAAAATCTCGTTTTAAATTTCTTAAACGATCCATTCGAACATCAAAAGAAAAAAATTTAAGTTAATAATTAAAATAAGTTGCTTCTTGTAAAAATGGTTTCACTTATACAAGGCCACAGGTAATAGAGATTTCCTCACAAAATATAGATATTATTTGAAACTTCAGGGCAGTCGACTGTTAATCATGGCCAGTCGGCTATTCTGCGAGGTTCTAAAGCTCAAAAATAAAGTAATCAGAGAAGTCGACTGTCACATATGACCAGTCGGCTATTCTACAACGATCTTTAAACTCAAAAATAAAACGATCAGGGCAGTCGACTGTTACAAAAGTCGGTTGACTGTTCTGTAAAAGATTCGAACTATATATTTTTCATTTTCAAAGACCAGTCGACTGTTTCAACGTGATCAGTCGACTATGCTACTGGGTTTTTCAATTTCTCAAAAAAAATGTTTTTTAGTTCTTTTTCTTCTCTTTTTGAAACATAACTTTCAAGATTATATTACATATAAAAATTACAGCAACTCAGTATTTTTATGAGTATTTTAACTCTTTAAAACATGCATTTTAGCCTTAGTTTGTATTCCATGATCATAATTTCGACATTCGAGAACTAAAGCATAATTCTTCATAATTAAAGATAGATTCCCATAAAAATCACTACAAAAATGTTTTCTTTCTCACGATGTTTTTAGAACACAAAAATCATCATTCTTAATGAATAAAACTCATATTCTTATCCACTAATTTACACATAATGCATTCAATCTTTTGTTTGCAAAAAATACAATCTTTTCATTTATTCTAATACTCATATGGCACATATAACAATGGAAAATTCTACTATGATAATTAACAATCATCTCTTAGTAAATTATTCCATCAATTCATCTCTAGCATAACATTGTACTTTAATACTTTAATCAACAAACATGGTTCTAATCTTTTTATTAGTTAATCCACATAGTTTGCATTTAGAACATACTTAGCATGCATACTAACATTAAAAACAATGAGAACATTCACTTTTACTCATAATTAATAAATCTAGTAATCAAAATAACACACATTTACTAATTTATCAATTCTCTTCTAATTAGGCAATCATGCATTTCATTTCAACTAGTGGCTTTAAAATAACAATTCAATTTCATTCCCAGCATGATTTCTACTTTAGAAGTCATGAGAAACACCCATCTCTTTGAAGAAAATGTTAACTAAAAGCTTCTAGAGTCCCCTAGAATGCGAGAGAGTGCCTTTTCCTCCTAGATTGCGATGCAAAAACTCCTTCTCCTTGCTTCCTTGCCAAAACCGAGAGCTCCAAGTGTGGGGGAATGAATGGCCAGCCTCCAATGGTACACACACACACTCACACTAATATATATCTCCTATATAATTTCTTCTTTCAATAGTTTCTTAGTGTAGAATATAAATAGATAGGGAGTATTTAAACTAATTCTAGGATAAATTGGAGGGCTAGGATTCATTGGATAGTTATAGGATGGATGGCTAGGATAGGAGGGGAAGTTATAGCAACCTCCCACACACAAATAAACTACCCATGCACACACACCCACTCTCCCATTCCTCCATGAACAATCCGGCCACAAAATATTGTGCATTGCACACTACGTGCATGCACGTGCCCCCTAGTACCCCTATTTGAAGTTTGTACAATTTTAATTAATCAAATTGTTCACATTTTGTGTCTACATGACAAGTGTGACCATTTAAATGATTAATTAAATTTGTAGGCTTCACAAATAGTGGGCTTAGGCTTGTGGGCCAATTAATAAAATAATAAAATAATAGTTTATTAAAGTGGGCTCAAATTAAGAAAATAGTGTTTTAGGCTTTATAAAATAGGCTTTTAGAAAAATAAAAGAAGAAAATAATTGTTCATACTACAAAATGAAATTTTATATATAAAAATAAATAAATAAATATACAAATGAAATTTGAACGTGCACAACTCGTGAAAATCAACATTTCCATTAAAATGAAAGTTTAGGGTATTACAATATGAAAGACGACTATATAAAGAATGTGCAGTGAATCGATTCCCTTTGTGTATGGAAATAGAAAGATCAAGATCAGAAGGCTCACTAATGGGAGGAACAGTAGGTATGAGTTCAATGGATGTAAGAAGGCGGGTAGTTTTAGGCTCAACAATAGAGTCTAAAGTAGGCTGAGACAACAGTCTTTAGTGTTTGAAACTGAGGGAACAATATGCATAATAGCATGAATTGGGTCGGAAGCGGTGTTCTTACATCGTTGGAATACTTAGTGATTGCAGGCTTTGTGGCAGTGGTGAAGACCGTTGTTTCACAGATGGCGAAGAAGTATAGACCAAAATATCAGAGTAGGTAAGGAATTCAGTATCACTCTCATCGGATGGAGGTTGAGTCAGACAAGATGAAGTGGTCAAGAAATAAGATTGAGACTAAAAAAATGTGACATTAGCAGAAATAATGCAACGATGCAACTTTGGGCTATAACATGTATAACCTTTCTGGGAACGTGAATACCCTAGAAAGATACATCAAACATAATGAGAACCTAACTTAGAACGACCATGATGGTGATCATGAACAATACTAACTGTTGCTGCTAATTTTGGTATGGGAGCAAACAAATGATTTGTGAATTCTTTTGGAACCAATAAAAGCTAACATTTTTACTACTTGCCGATGTTGACCGTTTTCAACGTTGCTGCTGACCTGCAAAAAGTTCGAAACACCGGGATTGATCCCGATGACGAACGCTCCGACGCTGAAGTCAGTAATGTGAAAGATTATGAAAGAACTTTTTTGGAGAAAGATCTCGATTCCTATTTTTATGGTGCGGGTAGAGGGATATTTATAGTTACTTTTGGAAACAGTTTAGAGATAATCATTTATCTATAATCTCGGGTGTTTTTAGATAAGAAATAGAGTATAGATTCCTTCATGATAAGAGATTTGGTTTAAACCATCTCTTAGGGATAATCATGAATTTAAATGATCGGGGTATATTTATAATGGGCTGCCATCATAACTCAGTAATGCAGATCTGTTTTGGGTTATTGTGCATTAGAAAAGACCCAATTCCCATTTACAGACCTGTTTATAGCGAAAATTATCATTTTACCCCCTGAGAGCTTTGAGATTCATAACCGATTTGAATGGTCCTGGTTTAGTTCTATTTTTGAAATATCACAAGCCCCCTACTCCCAAAACTCAGTTTCACAGCCATTGAGGAGTAGTTCACATATTTTTAATGGCATTTAGAATTTATCGAAGTTCTCGGGGGCATTTGAACCTCGCCCGGAGTGTAACAATGCTTTTCTGAGTTAGTAAAATACTCATAACCATTTTTGAATTTTTATTGAATTTCTTAATTTTAATAATTAATTTTCAAAATTTTAATTAATTATTCTAAAAATAAAATTATTTTTTCGGAACATAATTTTTTTCCAGAATTAATAATTTTTTTAGAATTTTTAATTTAATTGTTTCTAATTTTTAAATAATTAATTCGAATTAATAATTAAATAAAGAAATTAATTATAAAGAAAATACCTTGACTAGATCTCAATTGTCCATCACGATCTGGCACGAAGATCAAGGAGATCGGACGGCTTCTGCTCCCAACCAAATCGGATGAGGTCAGCTCGGAATTGCCCGGTGCTGGCACGTCGCCCAACGCACATGGGCCTGTACAGTAGAGCCACATGGCGCTGACTGGTCAACTGTTGACTAGTCAACATTGACCATTGACCAGCGTCAATCTCCTCAGATCATGGTCGTTGATCTTGATAGCACAATTTTTTAGGAGATCGAATGGCATATGCTTCAAACACGATTAGATAAGGAGTAGCTCATCACCCCGAGCTGGTGTGTCATTGAACCCATATGGGCATGTGCAGTGGTGTCACGTGGCATTAACTGGTCAACCAGTCAACATTGACCGTTGACCAGCATCAATCTCCCTAGATCTTGGATGTTGATCTTGATGGCACGATTTTTAGGAGATCAAACGACAGACACTTCAAACACGGTCGGATCAGGGGTAGATCGGAATCACCCCGAGCTAGCATGTTGACGAACACACGTCGGCATGTGCAATGGCACCACATGGCGTTGACTAGTCAACCAGTGACCGTTGACCAGCCTCAATCTCCTCAGATCTTGGTCGATGATCTTGATGGCACGATTTTTTAGGAGATCAAGCGGCGAATGCATCAAACACGGTTGGATCAGCGGTAGATCAAAATCACCCCCAGCTGATGTGTTCCCCCTTTCCTTTTTTTGGAGCTTGGAAGCCCAACCATTTCTCACTTCTCAGCTATAAATCCCCCCTCTTTCCATTTCTCTCTTACTCTCCATTCCTCCCCTTCCTCAACATTTCTAATTGACTCTAGAGAAGCTCCGGTGGATTTTTCTGATTTTTCGGCGAGCAATTCCGACCATAGTCATCACATAGAAGGTAAATTATTTCATATATCTTATTAAATATGTCTAGGGTTTCTTCGGACGGAGAGACTTCCCATACGAGCCGAGGTGAACGATCATCTCAGATTCCCTCTTCTAAAGTAAATTGGGTAAGGGGCTGAGCCATCCGTCGTCGTGGAGACTATTGTAGAGGTAGATAGAACCCCAAGTGAGTTCGGGAGATATCCGTGTTCTTTATCACTTACTACTGGCATTAGAGACTACTCCACCGATTTAGGGGCAAGAATTGAGCATGGAATGAGGTGATTCTATGAGGAAAATGAGAACTGAGAGTCTACGAAGGCTAATAAGACGTCTTCTATTCTTTCCGAAGAGGATTTAGTCCTTGTTCGAGAGTGCTATCGGATTCCACGGGAGTTCTACTTATTGCTACCAGGCCCCAGAGTTAGTGCTTGTTCTCCGGTTTCCTCGGATCTGTGTCTTTCCTTTCAACGCTTTTCACGTGGGACTCCGTCTCCCTCTATATCCTTTGTTAGAGAAGTCTTGAGGTGGTTTACTTTAGTCCTTCCCAGTTCGTGCCGAACATGTGGAGGCTCGTGAATAGTTTTATTTTACACTGCCAGGGGGATCAACCTCCGATTGGATGTGTTTAGGAGGCTTTATAAGCTCCACCAGAAGAGCTGGGTGGAGTTTAAATACTACCTCAGCCCTCGTACCAGTGTGAAGTTGGTGGACAACCCCGATACGAACAAGAATTGGAGGGCTAAGTACTTTCTGATTCGTATTCGCGAGCCATGGGGGATCCCTACTGTCTGGATGGAGAATGTCCCAACGAGGGTTAGGGTGGAGCTGAGTTTGAGTATTGAAGAACAAGGTATGGTAGATGTCCTTCTCAAAAGACCGGCAATGAAGTGGAAGGATCTGACTGAGGAGGTGCTCTTTAGGCAAGGGGGAGGGGGGATGGGGTCTGAGCCCGATCGACCATAGTACGCACCTTTTATTTCTTATGTTGCATATGTGGTTTTCCATTATATTTCCTCCATTTCTCCATTTTTTTAACAACTTTTCATGTCTTTTATCACAGGGGCTGTCGAGATGGACATTGATGCGATCATGTCCAAGCGCTCAGGCCTGAGCAACAAGGATCCTAAGGAGAAGAAAAGGAAGAGGATCGTTACGAGACCATCCCTTGTGAAGGTTGCGAAGAGTACTCCAGTGGATTTGGGATCTCTTCCAACCTCCTCGACTACCCTCGCTAAGGGCGATTTTGCTCTGAGCTCGGCCCTAGCCCTCGAGGCTCCCCCTCTTATGGCAGAGGCCGTTGCAATCCTTTCGGACTAGCACAAAAAGATTTTTGTTTCCGATTGGTAGGTGAAGAAGCATGATGGCTATCTAGGATATTTCGCCAGCAGTATGAATGCAATTCATCATCTTGCCACCCCGAAGGATAGATCTGCATAAAAGCATGGGACTGTCGGAGACTCTACTTTGGAGATCTCTCGAGCCACTACGGTGGTAAGTTGTTTCGTAGGTTTAGTTCTTGCACTTCAATTGTTCCGCTTATGGTGAATGGTTGTTTCGCTTTTCGTAACTAGGGGTTTGTAATATCCCGGACGGAAATTAACTCGTATAAATTACTATTTTATTATTATTTTATTATTATTTTATTTTAATTCCAAAATCAAATTATTTTGGTGATTTTTTGCCAGTTTACCCACAAACAGTGTCTACGCGTATCTATCGGTCGGTGTGCATCCGAAGCGCATCAAATTGATAGCGCGATCCTCTGAATTAATAATAAAATTTATTTTATTATTATTTTCAAAATTAAACTATTTTATGGGAATTATATGAAGATTTTTAGTATACACATACATATACACATACATACAATTGTATGATACTTAGTACATCATACAAAATATGTAGCATATACTCAAGGACAATGTACTCATCCTTGTCATGACAACTTAGTAAGATAGTTAGGGTTTGATTAAGGGGCTTAAGGAAGGGTTTGTATGCATGAAAAGAATTAAACCCCTTCTAGAAGCCTTATCCCTTCACCATGCCTCCACCTCACCAAGCCTACACCTTACCCCTCCTCCTCCTAGGGTATGGCCGACCTCACCATCTCTTGGGGTTTTTGTGCAAATGTGAGTGCAATTTTGCACTTACCCCCTCCTATTCCCTCCTATAAATACCCCCTCCTTCTCCTCCTTCTCTCATTTTAGAAAACAAAAAGAAAGAAAGAAAGGAAAGGAAAAGAAAGAGAGATAGTCTCATACTAACAAGAGAGTTTTATTGTAGGGTTTTCCTAGGAGATTCTAAGAGCTAGGGGAAGGAGAAGGTTAGCAAGCAAGTCCTTCCAAAAAAGAGGCTAAGGTGGGGGTTCTCCACATTTTTGTTTGGTTGTTTGTTTGTTGTTTGTTTGTTTGTTTTGTTGTTTGACTTCTTCTTCTTATCTTCTTGTTTTGTTTTCTTTTATTTTTGGGGTGTTCTTGTGATAGTGTGTTGTAGTTGTTGTGAATGTGGTAATGAATAAAAGAAAGAAAGTAGTAGTAGTAACTACTAAACATATAAAGATCACATCTTTAAAATTGTAAGTTGTTGTTTATGTATGTTGTTGGACAAAAAGAAGGCATAATGCATATGAACTTGAACATACAACCGATTGGGGGTTGTAGGACTTTGTATACATAAGCATATGAATACTCTTATACAACCATTTTGGTTGTAGGACCTTTATTGAACTTGGACTAAATAATAATGAGCATATATTTTATTGTAGTTTTCTTTCTTAAATAAAAAGATCTTTTCTTTTTAATCACTGGTTGTAGAAAAAAATAAAAAGATCTCTTCTTTTAATCACTATTTGTAGAAAAAAAATAAAAAGATCTTTTCTTTATTAATCACTAGTTGTAGAATAAAAAGATCATTTCTTTATTAATCACTAGTTGTAGAATAAATAAAAAGATCTTTTCTTTATAAATCACTAGTTGTAGAAAATAAAAAGATCTTTTCTTTATTAATCACTAGTTGTAGAATAAATAAAAAGGATCTTTTCTTTTATCACTAGTGATAATAAAGACTAGTAGGCAATTAAGTAGTAGCATGTTAAAATAAAGTAGTAATAGTATGTTGATTAAATAAGGTAGTTGATTAAATAAAGTAGTAATGGTATGTTGTTAAAATGAAGAAGTAGTAGTAAGTAGTTATAGATGTTTTATGTCCAAAAAGTAGTAGTAGTAGTAGATAGTTGTATGTTGTGTTCTTGATTAAAATGAAGTAGTAGTAGTAGTAGATAGTTGGGTGTTATGTTCTTGACTAAAATAAAGTAGTAGTAGTGGTAGATAGTTGTGTGTTATGTTTTTGATTAAAATGGAGTAGTAGTAGTAGTAGTAGATAGTTGTAGATGTTTATTTTGTATTCAAAGTAAATACCATGGTAAGATTATATTAAATTAATTTAAAGATGCTTAGAATGTTGTAGGATTTCTTCTAAAAATATCCTATCATGTTTAGAATGTTGTAGGATTTCTTCTAAAAATATCCTATCATGTTTTATACTTAGAATGTTGTAGGATTTCTTCTAAAAATATCCTATCATGTTTAGAATGTTGTAGGATTCTTTCTAAAGTTTCCTATCATGCTTTATGCTTAGGATGTTGTAGGATTCCTTCTAAAAATTTCCTATCATGTGTTCATGCTAGAATGTGGTAGGAAGCTTTCTAAAAATTTACCTATCATGTTTTTATACTTAGAATGTTGTAGGATTAATTCTAAAATTCCTACCATGTTTAGATTAGTCTATTTATGCTTAGAATGTCGTAGGATTCATTCTAAGAGTTTCCTACCATGTTTAGATTAATTTAATTTATGCTTAGAATGTTGTAGGATTCATTCTAAGAGTTTCCTACCATGTATACATTAAATTAATTATTATTAGAATGTTGTAAGATCCATGATAAAATTACTTACCATATTAGAAGTATATATATACATATATACTTAGGAATATTGAATGTTCATACTAGTAGTTACCCATGCTTACTAAGACATTCATGTTTAGTAGTTATTCATGCTTAATAAAGATTCATGCTTGGATGATAGTAGAAAAGTTGTATACCATGTTAGTTTAATTGTAGGGAAGCTATATGCCATGCTAGATAAATGGTAGAAAAGTTGTATACCATACTAATTTAATTGTAGGTAAGTTGTATACCATGCTAGTTTAATTGTAGGTAAGTGATATACCATGCTAGTTTTAATTGTAAGTAAGATCTATGCCATGCTAGCTTAATTGCAAGTAAGTTGTATGTCATGCTAGTTTTAATTGCAAGTAAGTTGTATGCCATGCTAGTTTAAATTGTAAGTAAGTTGTATACCATGCTAGATTAAATGAATGCTCATGATACCCATGCTTAGATAAGTATTTGTTCATGCTATGTTAGTAGATGATCATGCTTAATCATTATACATGCTAAATGAGTAGGTATCATGCTAATTATTGATCATGTTAAGTTAATGATATCCATACTATGATATTCATGCTTAGATTAAAGAAACTACCCATGGTTAGTTGTAGTGATTTTATGTCATGTCCTATACCATGCTAAAGTTCAAATACATGCTTAGAATGTTGTAGGGTTAGTGTTAGAATACCTACTATGCCTTGGAATGTTGCATGTTCATACTAGTTATATATCCATGCTTGGGTAGTGGTGATTAGTCATGATAAGTAGTATGCTTTCATGCTCAAATTGTAACCTATGCTTGACTATAGTGGACTTCATGCCTAGGTCGTAGTGATTTTTATGCTTAAGCTCGATGTAAGCACAAGCTTAATCATATTCATACTTAGGAGTATCATGATGAGTGGTTGTGTTATATGATTAGATTGTCGTAGGAAGATCCTTGTAATTGTATGCCATACTTAAGGCGCTATAGGTTGAAGTAATAAGGATTGGGAAGACCACTAGTGATAGTTAGTCCGATAAAGGCCGTTATGTCGCCTTCGAATTCTTCCGTAGTAGAATACCGACCATAGAATATTAGTAGACTCTTCTGTTGCTTCTAATAGTAGGAGATCAAGTTTTCTAGTAGCACGTTTGGTTGCTTTTAAGATTGATTACCTGTATGGTTGTTTGCATATGGTTGTGCTCGTACATGGCTCGACTGGCCCGTACGTAGCTGCGGGTCTCATACGTAGCTTACTTGGCTCGTATGTAGGTTGTTGTCTCGTACGCGGCTCGACCGGCCCGTGCATAGCTGTTGGTCTCATACGCGGCTTATTTGGCTGGTATGTACGTTGTTGTCTCCTACGAGGCCCGCCTGGCTCGTAGGTAGTTATTGTTTCATACGTAGCTTATTGGCTCGTATGTGGTTGTTACTCGTGTATAGCTTGTTAGCTAGTACACAGTTCGTTACGCTCGTCTAAGGTGATATTACCACCCTAAGGGCTATCGACCATCAAGACATATGTTTTCTACCCTAAGGAACTGTGGAGGAGTCACTCCTTGTGTACCGTCGAATCTTAACCAAGGTAGGTTAATCGAGGACCGGAGTATAGACGAAATCCAAGTCTAGGGTAACGGCATGCATGTATATTCGCACGGCCAAAGTATCGGATCGATGAGCCACGAACCGGATCCTGAGGGATTCTGGTAAGTCTAGGTTGAGCAGCTTAGTAGAGTTGTCTTGCGAAGTCTACTTTAAAGGCCTAGCATGTTGTGTTTATAATATTGTCATCCCTAGGATTGTTCGAGTCAGGGACATCATTAGGATAGTGACTTACAAGGATCGTTTTACTTAAACCCTTTTGCCGGGAGAGAGGAGTCAGTTGTAGGGGGACCCTTACACTAACTCGTCCCTTGAGGCAGATCATAGGAGGTGTATTGGGTTGTACCTTCCCGTCAAAGGGATACGTACGGTGCCGTCTCACAAGTTGAGGACACGGGTTGCATATCTCGCGCTGTTAATTCCTGAGGTGCCATGGCTAGGGGTGCCACAGGATGCATTATGCAGTCCCGCGCTGGCGAGACCCTAGAGGGTGCCACAGGGTAGGCTTCGCGCTACCCTGCGCTTGCGAAACCCTATAGTTTGATTTTGGAATGACGCCCGATACATTGGGTTCGTCTATTTTGAGTGAGGTTCGGTTAGCCGGGTCGCGGTGGCGAACATAGACACCACTGGCGAAATGCAACAGTGGCACATGACCACATCTGCAACCTCGCGAGTCACGTGTAGGTGTCAGGAACAGGTTGTGTGCAATTAGAATTCATAACGCGGGTTCAATCCCTATATATGGAGAAACGGCTTGAGATGGAGTCGCATGTAGTATGGGTTGCATGTTACTTCGGAGACTTGCTGACATTAGAATAGGAAGCGTCCTAGTTCTATTTAAATATTGCATTAGAGTCTAGTCCCAGCACTCACGAACACTTAAACTACACCAAAACCATTGCTATATTTTTGTATATTGTTTGGGAGATTCACTGCTATATGATCAGCCTTTAAGCGTCAGTGAATACTGACGTCCCCACTTCCATAGGTACTGGATCGCCGAAGTACAAAGGCGAAATTCAGGAGGACTCAAGGCAAGGAAAGCAAGGAGTCAGTGTTATGTTTAGTTCTGCTGCAGTATATGTATTGATTATGCATTAGTTGAGAAGTACTCTGATGTAAGATGTTGAAGGTTGTAATACTTAGAAATGTATATTGTAACTCTATTGTAAGGTATTACAGTTGTACAATATTCAGACTTGTAACACATTGGGTATTGAATAAAAAGTTTTAAATTCTCCTGTTTTTCTGTGTATTGTGACTAATTGAAGAAAAGGTCTTGGCTCGTGTCACGGTTTCCCAGTATCGGAAATCGGGGCGCTACAGAGTGGTATCAGAGCTAACTTCAATTTACAGTCCAACACAGTAGGAAAATTAAAACTGAGATGCCTTTAGGAGATTGGGTTTTAGCTAGTTGTAGACAATTATAACTCATATTGTTGTTCTTTCAACTTATGTTTTATAATATTTCTATATCGATGCTAATTTCTGTATCCACTCCTTGCAGGATGACGGACAGAGCAGTTCCCACGGGGAGTGGGTGGGGTCAGGGAGATGTGATAGAGATAGACTCGGACACAGAGCCCACCTTAGAGAGGGCTCAGCCACCAGTAGAGGCCGGAGTGGCCAACGAGGCCCCTACAGGTGCCACAGCTGGGGCTTTTCCTTTTGGGGTCAGGCCCCAGTACTGCCACCTCCCCAGCTTACCCCAGTGGAGGAGGCCTTCCAGCAGGTCTTCGAAGACATCTCTACGCTGACCTGGTCTCACGTCCATCTGGAGAACAAGATGGACTCGTGTGAGTTCGTCAACTATCACCATGCGAGGGAGGTGGAAAGGTTGAGGAGTGCCAACGCAAGGGCTCAACGCCGAATGGTGATCCTAAACCGTACCTACAGGGCGCAGTTTGAGCGCATGGAGTGCCGGTGCGCAGACCTCCAGGTTCAGATTGCACCGTTGCTGGCACTGATGACTGGACAGGACCCACCTGAGGGCGTCAGCAGTACCGACTAGGCGGTCGGGTACTGAAAAGCTGTTTTGTTATTTTGTGATTTTGGCCCCTACATCTGTGGTGTATAGGTAGGGAGGATGTCACTTAGGAAAAAAAAAATGTGACTCTTTGTAACCAAGTAGGTTTAGGTAGACCGTTTTGCTATTTTGTGATCTTGACTCCTACTCCTGTAATGTATAGGTAGGAAAGTTATTACTTAGGAAGAGATGACATTTTGTAAACCAGTGGGTTTATGTATATATAAGTGTAACCCATTCGATGGATGTTCAAAGGAAAATTTCGGTTCATCTCTTGTTCTACGACTATGCTATTTCGTATTTGTCGATTCATTCTCCTGACTTGAAGTAGTTCTGAGGACGGAACTATTCTAAGGAGGGATTAATGTAATATCCCGGACGGATATTAACTCGTATAAATTACTATTTTATTATTATTTTATTATTATTTTATTTTAATTCCAAAATCAAATTATTTTGGTGATTTTTCGCCAGTTTACCCACAAACAGTGTCTACGCGCATCTATCGGTCGGTGTGCATCCGAAGCGCATCAAATTGATAGCGCGATCCTCCGAATTAATAATAAAATTTATTTTATTATTATTTTCAAAATTAAACTATTTTATGGGAATTATATGAGGATTTTTAGTATACACATACATATACACATACATACAATTGTATGATACTTAGTACATCATACAAAATATGTAGCATATACTCAAGGACAATGTACTCATCCTTGTCATGACAACTTAGTAAGATAGTTAGGGTTTGATTAAGGGGCTTAAGGAAGGGTTTGTATGCATGAAAAGAATTAAACCCCTTCTAGAAGCCTTATCCCTTCACCATGCCTCCACCTCACCAAGCCTACACCTTACCCCTCCTCCTCCTAGGGTATGGCCGACCTCACCATCTCTTGGGGTTTTTGTGCAAATGTGAGTGCAATTTTGCACTTACCCCCTCCTATTCCCTCCTATAAATACCCCATCCTTCTCCTCCTTCTCTCATTTTAGAAAACAAAAAGAAAGAAAGGAAAGGAAAGGAAAAGAAAGAGAGATAGTCTCATACTAACAAGAGAGTTTTATTGTAGGGTTTTCCTTGGAGATTCTAAGAGCTAGGGGAAGGAGAAGGTTAGCAAGCAAGTCCTTCCAAAAAAGAGGCTAAGGTGAGGGTTCTCCACATTTTTGTTTGGTTGTTTGTTTGTTGTTTGTTTGTTTGTTTTGTTGTTTGACTTCTTCTTCTTATCTTCT
Source organism: Hemerocallis citrina (assembly GCA_017893485.1). Classification (NCBI taxonomy): domain Eukaryota; kingdom Viridiplantae; phylum Streptophyta; class Magnoliopsida; order Asparagales; family Asphodelaceae; genus Hemerocallis; species Hemerocallis citrina. Next base: position 74,090,357 of record CM030368.1, on the reverse strand, counting down.
TGTTTTGTTTTCTTTTGTTTTTGGGGTGTTCTTGTGATAGTGTGTTGTAGTTGTTGTGAATGTGGTAATGAATAAAAGAAAGAAAGTAGTAGTAGTAACTACTAAACATATAAAGATCACATCTTTAAAATTGTAAGTTGTTGTTTATGTATGTTGTTGGACAAAAAGAAGGCATAATGCATATGAACTTGAACATACAACCGATTGGGGGTTGTAGGACTTTGTATACATAAGCATATGAATACTCTTATACAACCATTTTGGTTGTAGGACCTTTATTGAACTTGGACTAAATAATAATGAGCATATGTTTTATTGTAGTTTTCTTTCTTAAATAAAAAGATCTTTTCTTTTTAATCACTGGTTGTAGAAAAAAAAATAAAAAGATCTCTTCTTTTAATCACTATTTGTAGAAAAAAAATAAAAAGATCTTTTCTTTATTAATCATTAGTTGTAGAATAAAAAGATCATTTCTTTATTAATCACTAGTTGTAGAATAAATAAAAAGATCTTTTCTTTATAAATCACTAGTTGTAGAAAATAAAAAGATCTTTTCTTTATTAATCACTAGTTGTAGAATAAATAAAAAGGATCTTTTCTTTTATCACTAGTGATAATAAAGACTAGTAGGCAATTAAGTAGTAGCATGTTAAAATAAAGTAGTAATAGTATGTTGATTAAATAAGGTAGTTGATTAAATAAAGTAGTAATGGTATGTTGTTAAAATGAAGAAGTAGTAGTAAGTAGTTATAGATGTTTTATGTCCAAAAAGTAGTAGTAGTAGTAGTAGATAGTTGTATGTTGTGTTCTTGATTAAAATGAAGTAGTAGTAGTAGTAGTAGATAGTTGGGTGTTATGTTCTTGACTAAAATAAAGTTGTAGTAGTGGTAGATAGTTGTGTGTTATGTTTTTGATTAAAATAGAGTAGTAGTAGTAGTAGATAGTTGTAGATGTTTATTTTGTATTCAAAGTAAATACCATGGTAAGATTATATTAGATTAATTTAAAGATGCTTAGAATGTTGTAGGATTTCTTCTAAAAATATCCTATCATGTTTTATACTTAGAATGTTGTAGGATTTCTTCTAAAAATATCCTATCATGTTTAGAATGTTGTAGGATTCTTTCTAAAGTTTCCTATCATGCTTTATGCTTAGGATGTTGTAGGATTCCTTCTAAAAATTTCCTATCATGTGTTCATGCTAGAATGTGGTAGGATGCTTTCTAAAAATTTACCTATCATGTTTTTGTTCTTAGAATGTTGTAGGATTAATTCTAAAATTCCTACCATGTTTAGATTAGTCTATTTATGCTTAGAATGTCGTAGGATTCATTCTAAGAGTTTCCTACCATGTTTAGATTAATTTATTTTATGCTTAGAATGTTGTAGGATTCATTCTAAGAGTTTCCTACCATGTATAGATTAAATTAATTATGCTTAGAATGTTGTAGGATCCATGATAAAATTACTTACCATATTAGAAGTATATATATACATATATACTTAGGAATGTTGAATGTTCATACTAGTAGTTACCTATGCTTAGTAAGACATTCATGTTTAGTAGTTATTCATGCTTAATAAAGATTCATGCTTGGATGATAGTAGAAAAGTTGTATACCATGTTAGTTTAATTGTAGGGAAGCTATATGCCATGCTAGATAAATGGTAGAAAAGTTGTATACCATACTAATTTAATTGTAGGTAAGTGGTATACCATACTAGTTTAATTGTAGGTAAGTGATATACCATGCTAGTTTTAATTGTAAGTAAGATCTATGCCATGCTAGCTTAATTGCAAGTAAGTTGTATGCCATGCTAGTTTTAATTGCAAGTAAGTTGTATGCCAAGCTAGTTTAAATTGTAAGTAAGTTGTATACTATGCTAGATTAAATGAATACTCATGATACCCATGCTTAGATAAGTATTTATTCATGCTATGTTAGTAGATGATCATGCTTAATCATTATACATGCTAAATGAGAAGGTATCATGCTAATTATTGATCATATTAAGTTAATGATATCCATACTATGATATCCATGCTTAGATTAAAGAAACTACCCATGGTTAGTTGTAGTGATTTTATGTTATGTCCTATACCATGCTAAAGTTCAAATACATGCTTAGAATGTTGTAGGGTTAGTGTTAGAATACCTACTATGCCTTGGAATGTTGCATGTTCATACTAGTTATATATCCATGCTTGGGTGGTGGTGATTAGTCATGATAAGTAGTACGCTTTCATGCTCAAATTGTAACTTATGCTTGACTATAGTGGACTTCATGTCTAGGTCGTAGTGATTTTTATGCTTAAGCTCGATGTAAGCACAAGCTTAATCATATTCATACTTAGGAGTATCATGATGAGTGGTTGTGTTATATGATTAGATTGTCGTAGGAAGATCCTTGTAATTGTATGCCATACTTAAGGCGCTATAGGTTGAAGTAATAAGGATTGGGAAGACCACTAGTGATAGTTAGTCCGATAAAGGCCGTTATGTCGCCTTCGGATTCTTCCGTAGTAGAATACCGACCATAGAATATTAGTAGACTCTTCTGTTGCTTCTAATAGTAGGAGATCAAGTTTTCTAGTAGCACGTTTGGTTGCTTTTAAGATTGATTACCTGTATGGTTGTTTGCATATGGTTGTGCTCGTACGTGGCTCGACTGGCCCGTACGTAGCTGCGGGTCTCATACGTAGCTTACTTGGCTCGTATGTAGGTTGTTGTCTCGTACGCGGCTCGACCGGCCCGTGCGTAGCTGTTGGTCTCATACACGCCTTATTTGGCTGCTATGTACGTTGTTGTCTTCTACGAGGCCCGCCTGGCTCGTAGGTAGTTATTGTTTCATACGTAGCTTATTGGCTCGTATGTGGTTGTTACTCGTGTATAGCTTGTTAGCTAGTACACAGTTCGTTATGCTCGTCTAGGGTGATATTACCACCCTAAGGGCTATCGACCATCAAGACATATGTTTTCTACTCTAAGGAACTGTGGAGGAGTCACTCCTTGTGTACCGTCGAATCTTAACCAAGGTAGGTTAATCGAGGACCGGAGTATAGACGAAATCCAAGTCTAGGGTAACGGCATGCATGTATATTCGCACGGCCAAAGTATCGGATCGATGAGCCACGAACCGGATCTTGAGGGATTCTGGTAAGTCTAGGTTGAGCAACCTAGTAGAGTTGTCTTGCGAAGTCTACTTTAAAGGCCTAGCATGTTGTGTTTATAATATTGTCATCCCTAGGATTGTTCGAGTCAGGGACATCATTAGGATAGTGACCTACAAGGATCGTTTTACTTAAACCCTTTTGCCGGGAGAGAGGAGTCAGTTGTAGGGGGCCCCTTACACTAACTCGTCCCTTGAGGCAGATCATAGGAGGTGTATTGGGTTGTACCTTTCCGTCAAAGGGATACGTACGGTGCCGTCTCACAAGTTGAGGACACGGGTTGCATATCTCGCGCTGTTAATTCCTGAGGTGCCGTGGCTAGGGGTGCCACAGGATGCATTGTGCAGTCCCGCACTGGCGAGACCCCAGAGGGTGCCACAGGGTAGGCTTCGCGCTACCCTGCGCTTGCGAAACCCTATAGTTTGATTTTGGAATGACGCCCGATACATTGGGTTCGTCTATTTTGAGTGAGGTCCGGTTAGCCGGGTCGCGGTGGCGAACATAGACACCACTGGCGAAATGCAACAGTGGCACATGACCACATCTGCAACCTCGCGAGTCACGTGTAGGTGTCAGGAATAGGTTGTGTGCAATTAGAATTCATAACGCGGGTTCAATCCCTATATATGGAGAAACGACTTGAGATGGAGTCGCATGTAGTATGGGCTGCATGTTACTTCGGAGACTTGCTGACATTAGAATAGGAAGCGTCCTAGTTCTATTTAAATATTGCATTAGAGTCTAGTCCCAGCACTCACGAACACTTAAACTACACCAACACCATTGCTATATTTTGTATATTGTTTGGGAGATTCGCTGCTATATGATCAGTTTTAAGCGTCAGTGAATACTGACGTCCCCACTTCCATAGGTACTGGATCGCCGAAGTACAAAGGCGAAATTCAGGAGGGCTCAAGGCAAGGACAGCAAGGAGTCAGTGTTATGTTTAGTTCCGCTGCAGTATATGTATTGATTATGCATTAGTTGAGAAGTACTCTGATGTAAGATGTTGAAGGTTGTAATACTTAGAAATGTATATTGTAACTCTATTGTAAGGTATTACAGTTGTACAATATTCAGACTTGTAACACATTGGGTATTGAATAAAAAGTTTTAAATTCTCCTGTTTTTCTGTGTATTGTGACTAATTGAAGAAAATGTCTTGGCTCGTGTCACGGTTTCCCAGTATCGGAAATCGGGGCGCTACAGGGTTATTCTATATTTGCAGATTTTCTGCCACTTTAACTATTTGTGGGAGCAAATGGATGATCAGGAGAAGTAGTCGAAGTTGGCTGTTGATAGTGCCAAGGCAGAGTGGTCGAAGTCCGCCAAGGAGTTGGAGGTGGCTACGGTTATGGTTGAGTCGCAGGTCGCTCGAATTGTGCAGTTGGAAGCGGCATTGGTGGAGGAGATGCAGAAGATATCTAGGGAGAGGGAGCAGGCCGCAAAGGAGATAGAGGCTGCTATGGAGGCGGGGATAGTGAAGGGGAAGGCCGAGGTAGAAGAGTTCTTGGATGCAAACATGGAGAAGGCGTATGCTAGGGCTCTTGATGATGTTAGTGAGCAGCTTCCTGATTTCGACCGTTCGGGTTATGTCTTGTTCAAGGAGGCCCCCGTTGCTGATGAGGAGCAGTCTGGGGAAGAGCTTGAGGAGGAAGAGGATGCAATGGATCCTTATGTCACGATCGTAGAGGGATCAAATGCTGCAAAGGGATCTGGAGAGGAGACGCACGCTCCCGAGGTACCTTCTACCGAGGTGGACCCATGATTATTCTTCTTAGTTATTTTTTTGATTTTGTTTAGTTTTGGACTTTTATATGGATGCCTAATAGCGAATTGGCCACCGCTGGATGTATCTTCATTTTGGATCAATGGAATCTCATTTTGGTTTCTCCTAACTTGTGTTGAAAGTTTAGAAGCTTTGTATTTGAGTCTTCAGTCTTTCTGTGACCACGATCTTTCTCATTGAAGTAACTCCTTGTTCGTTTTCCCTTGCAAATTGTTGTGTATGATTGGGGAAATTATTATTCAGGCGAGATCGCCCGCCTCCGTTCCAATCTCCAAGTGGTGGAGCTGGGGCTTGGTCACTGACGAGATAGGCTTTTTAAGGCAGAGACAAAGCTAGATCACTTAAGAAGGGTGTTGGCTCGCAGGGAGACCGAAGCGAGATGCTGCAACGAAGCTCTTCGAGATCAGTTCCCGTGTGAAGTGGAGGATTATTATAGAAAATACGAAGGTCCTCCTGCCAAAGCTATAGCAAGGAAGGATACAGTAGTAGAATCTTTTCGGCGTTCTTTACTAAAGACCACCACCGAAAGGGATGAGCTGAAGAACGTGGTGATCGAGAAGTGCTTAGAGGTAACTCTCTTGAGGAAGGCTGTCTTCGAGACTTCGGGGGAAACATGTCAGGCCAGTCTAGCGTGTGCTCAGTTTGGTCGTTTAAAGTTTAGGGTGAAGGACAGTACTCTTAAGGAGATCCTTATCGAGCGAGAGGTAGAGATTAACTGACTAAAGTAGCTTCTCGAATGAGCCAAGACTAAGTGTAATTCCTATTCCTATGAAGAGTATAAACAAGAGCGATTGTTCCATGAATTAGCTCTTCACTCGTACGGAGCTTTGAAGAATCCGGGAGATGCCCAAAGCGGTGTGGCTGGTGCTTCGAGCACTTCTTTGACTGGAGAGGCAGCACATAGTGTAGATCATACGGCTCGGACTCGGTCTATTGGACTGGGTTCCTCTTCAAGTGGTCAGAGGGAATGGGGTAACGCTTCAAGCACCGAAGGGAGCCGCAAACCCCGAGTGTCTCTAAAGAGGAACATCCGAATGGTGAGCAATTCCGAATGGTGAGCAAACCCCAACAGTTGTAGGAGCAATTTCGAATGGTGAGCTGCTCCGTACTTGCTTTTCAGCAAGTGGCTAGAGCGGCGTCAAACCAAGTGTGGGACTCTGAACTTGTTGTTTAAGAGTTTCAACAGTTGTGAGAACAATTCCGAATGGTGAGCGGCTCCGTACATGCTTGTTAGCAAGCGGCTAGAGCGGCGTCGAACCAAGTATTGGACTTCAAACTTGTTGTTTAAGAGTTTCAATAGTTGTGGGAGCATTTCCAAATGGTGAGTGCTCTACACTTGCTTATTAGCATGCATCTAGCGCAACGTTGAACCAAATGTTGGACTCCAAACTTGTTATTCTGTGTGTGGTCGTCGTGACTTGAGCACATATGCATTAGGCTAGAACAACAATTGAATCAGAAAAGTAAACTAAGTTTTATAAAAGAGAAAGTACATGGTTGCTTCTATGTTGCAATACTTTATTACATATTTTGGCTGCATCACAAGTATCAGCCTTATTGAAAGAAAAAAAAATAAAAGAACTGAAAAATAGAGAAACTAGCTCTAAGGGGCGTTCTAGGTGCTTTCTTGACAGTTAATCAAGTGCTCGGCGTTCCAGGTCCTTGGTATCCTCTTTCCCCTTGGATCTTGAATTTGATATGCTCCAAGATGGACATCTTTGGAAATCCTGTACGGTCCCTCACAGTTCGGAGCTAGTTTTCCTTTCTTGCAGGGGTAGGAGATTTCTAGCTTATGAAGATCTAGGGCTCTTTCTCTGAGGTTCGTGAGGTGTATCCTCGTATTTTAGGACTGCTCAACTCATTTTTGATAGATCTTTTGTCATATGGATGCTCTCTCTTGGATCTTGGATCTCAAATCTCCTCAATGAGGAGAGGTTGCCGCAGAGGTTGTTTGAGTTCTGTTCTTTGCTGAAGGCTAGTAGGCGCGGAGAGGGTGGTCCGACCTCGAGGGGTATGAGGGCTTCGGAGCCAAATGTAAGGTTGAAGGAGGATTCTCCTATTGGGGTTCACTTGGTGGTTTGGTAGGACCATAGCACATTGGGGAGCTATTCGACCCGAAGTCCTTTTGAGGATTTGTCAAGTCTTTTCTTAAGGCCATTAAGAATTTGACAGTTGGCGTTCTCTGTTTGACCATTGGACTAGGAGTGGAAAACTGAGGAGAATCGCTGTTGGATACAGAGGTCGGCACAAAACTTACGGAATGACACTCCTATGAATTGAGTTTCATTGTCAGTTACTAGGATTCGAGGTATGCCGAACTGACAAACAATGTTCTTCCAAAAAAATGGTTGGACCCTATTTTCCGTGATCGTCGCTAATAGCTCGGCTTCGATCCACTTGAAGATGTAGTTGATTATCACTATAAGGAATTTTCTTTGATCGATTGCTGGAGGGAAAGGTATGAACAGGTCCATCCCCCACATAGCGAAGGGGATTGGACTGGACATAGCAGAGAGCTCAGCTTGAGGTGTCCTCCGGATGGATGAGAAACTTTGGGAAGAAGAACAATGAAGAACATGTTGTTGAGCATCACTTAGAAGCGTAGGCCAGAAGTAATCATGATTCAAGATCTTGCGGGAGAAGGATCTGGCTCCTATATGAGTGCCCCCGATTCCTTCATGGATTTCCCTGAGGGTGTATTGGGCTTCTTCGGGAGATAGACATCACAGATAGGGTCTTCCATCTACCGTAGTGTAGGAGCACTTGTACATGACTCCCTCAAGGAGTGTGTATCGCTCGGCTCTTGTTCTAATTTTTCTAGCTTCTTTAGGGTCTGGGGGGAGGGTTCCTTTATTAAGGAATCTCGAATAGAGGCTTCATCTAGTTCTCCCTGTGTTCCAGGGGAGGTATCACAATGAGCTCGAGGCCTTATTCTTCAATGTTGGGCCTGAGGAGGACTTCGATTAGGACAGTGTGGTCAAACCTTCAAGGGAGGAGGAAGCTAACTTTGATAGGTCATCTGCTTGCCCATTCTCTTCATGAGAGATACGGATGACTTTTGCCTCTTTGAAGGTGGCTAGTAGCTTCTTGGTATGGGCCAGATACTTAACCATGTGGTCATCTCCGGGCTTGTAGTCTACTAGGACTTGATTCACCACCAATTGAGAGTCACTAATTACTTTGACGCTTTGAGCTCTAGCCTTAAGGGCCAGGAGTAAGCTGGATATAAGTGCTTCATACTCAGCTTCATTGTTGGAAGCTCGAAAGTTGATGCAGAGTGAGTTCTGGAGAATGAAATAATCTGGACCCGTTAGGATGACTCCCGCTCCACTCCCCTCGATGCATGAGGATCCATCGACGTAGACACTAGAAAACAAAGGGTCTTTTCCTTCCCCATGGGGGTCAGGGATGGTGTTTTCCACAATAAATTCTGCTAGAGCTTGAGCTTTGATAGCTGTCCTCGGCGGATAATTTATGTCGTGTTGGCTTAGTTCGATAGGCCACTTCATAAGTCTCTTCAAGCTCTCTGGCTTGTGCAACACTTGCTTAAAGGGTTGGTCGGTAAGAATGACCACTGAGTGGGCCTAGAAGTACGGGCGGAGCTTGCGAGCAGCCATGATCAGCGTGTAGGCCATCTTCTCCATTTTTGAGTAACGGAGTTTGGCTTCCCAAAGGACTTTACTTACATAGTAGATAGGTCTTTAGGCCTTGTCCTCTTTCCTTACCAAGTTGGCACTAAGGGTCTGATCTGAAGTGGCGATGTAGAGGTAGAGAACCTCTCTTGGCTTGGGCTTGCTCAGGAGCAGGGGATTGACTAGATAGGCCTTGAGTTTCTCAAAGGACTCATGCTATGCTCGTCCCCACTCAAAGCCTTTCGCCCCTCATAGGGCCTTGAAGAACGGGAGACACTTCTCCCCTGACTTGGAGAGGAAGCGTCCGATGGCAGCAAGATGCCCTATAAGTCTTTTGACTTCTTTGATGCTGGATGGGGGAGCCATGTCCAAAATAGCTCGAATCTTCTCCAGGTTAACCTCTATCCCACTCTGGCTAACTATGAACCCTATGAATTTGACTGACGATCCGCCGAAGGCACATTTGGATGAATTGAGTCTGATGTTGTGCTTCTGTAAGACGTCGAAGGCTTCCTGAAGGTCGGTCAATGGTCTTTTTCACTGAGGCTTTCACCAACATATCGTCTGCATAGACTTCCATGTTCCTGTCAATCTGTTCCCTAAAGACCTTGTTGACAAGGCGCTGATAAGTAGCTCTGACATTCTTCAGCCCGAAGGGCATGACGCGATAACAATAGAGTCCTTGATCAGTAGTGAAAGAGGTCTTCAGAATGTTGGGAAGGGGGGGGGGGGATTTTTTATATCCTATAGGCAACGCAAATAACACTAGAGGGGAGGTGAATAGTGTTGTTTAAAAAGTACTTAAGAAATTCAACTTTTCGTACTGTCCAGTCGACTGAAAATAGAGATACAGTCGACTGCTGCGTCAGAGTAGAAGATTATCTTACTGAAGAGTTACTAGTCTGATCAATCGACTTAGCGCAAAAATCCGGTCGACTTACCAGACAAGTTTTCGACATAAAACACAGATTAATTGAAATTGCAAGTTGAGAAAATACAACCACCAAAGAGTCAATCACAGAGTACACAGCGATGTATCCTGGTTTGGTCCTTCCGACCTACATCCAGTCCCCAACAAACCCACTTGAGATTTTCTACTATTCTTGAAAAAAAGTACAAGAATACCCTACGGCATTTGACAACAACTATGTCAAACCCGTATATCTCTCTCACCACTAGAGAGAGCAAACCCACTCTACACCCAAGCATGAAAACCTGACTCTACAATCAAGAGCCCTACTCTCCAACCGAGAGGACCACTCTCACAACCCGAAAGTGAAAAACAACAACAAAAAGAGTTTACAATAACCTATAGTCTTGTTTGTAATTTGTGCTTTTGTATAGTGGCTATTAGGTTAACTTCTGAAATCAGTCTAAACGAATTCGATGTTATACTAAACTGAATTTCAGAGAACCAAGACATGGACAATTTGTATTCTTTTGAAATATTTGTTCTTCTCAAAAACAAAAAGCTTTAAAATTAAAGAAATGCTTAGAACCTTTTCAAAGTGATTCCTATACTCTATTTATAGAGTAAGAATCAGAGGGACATTGTAAAACAGTTCCCTATACCGTATTAAAACGGATAGAAAAGGATTTGAATTTGAAAAACAAGTTTTAAATTCAGAAAAACTGTTGAAACGACATGAACAGTCAACTGGGTTTCCATAATGAGTCGATTGGCCAGAACTTGTATGAGTTCAGACAATTTCGTACTATGATAGTCGACTGGTTCCAAGGAACAGTCGACTGGTACTCAACAGCTGAACTTATTCAAGCTTGTTTCAACCTTTTAATTTTGTAAAACACTCAGTTATTAAATAGTATGTGTGAGTGTGTGTGTAACAAGGCTATTACAAGTTTCTAAGACTCAAAGAATGAAAATTAGAATATTACAAGACACTTTTTACAAAACATTTGAAGCACTTGAATCTTTTCTTGAACTTGAGTCTTTGACTTGAGCTTGAGCCTTTGTCTTTATGTCCTGAAGCTTGCTTAATCAATGTGAGCTTAAATCTTTGTGGCTTGATCAATTACTCTTGAAAGCTTCATTGGACTGTTTTGCCTTTGTGTATTTCACCATGGTATTGACTTTGATACTCCCTGCATGAGATATGTGATAGAACAACTTTGTATTGTGTTGTAGTCATCAAAACCAAGAATCAACATTCTCCCACTTTTTGATGATGACAACACAATAACTTATAATAATAATAACAATTACATATCATGAAGTCATACAAAATTTGAAAGATATGTAAAATATAAACATGTATGCTCCCCCTAACTAATGTACAACAAGAACACAAGTAATAATATGCACAAAAACATTCACAAGACAAAGCATGCACCAAAAAGAAGCATTTTTCTCCCCCTTTGTCATCAACAAAAACCAAAAAATTGAAGGAGGGAAGAAACAAAACATAATATAAATCATTGCATAACGAACAAAAGCATTGCATAACCATAACAAATTAATATATAGAAAATGAAGTACAGGGTTGCAAATACTACATAGAAGTGAAATACATAAAACATAAAAAAATTACCAAAAAAAAAAAAAGAAAATATATCAATTTAGTTTTCTTCTTCGTCATCAGACCCTTGAGAGGCAGGAGGAGGAGGTAGAAATTGTTGAGTGAACAAATGGGTAAGGTTAGTAGGGCTAGCCTCAAGGTTATCTTGTCGACCAAGGATAAGATTGGTACGATCCATGAGATAATTAACTGAAGTATAAAGACTCTCAGGATAAGCAAAAACAGCTCTAGGATGAGAAGAACTAGACGCAGAAGACCTACGACCTGAAGTGGCTAAAGGAATAGGAGGGAAATTCCGTCGAGGAGACCTAGGAGGAGAGTTAAGAATCTTCATACAAGCTAAACTCGCACGATCAAAAGATTCATAATGAGTGACAACACTAGACTCAGAATTAAGATCAACTTCACAGAATTTGAAGACATGAGTAAGTATTGCATGAAAAGAAGGAAAGAGGTGTGAGCCATATGAAGACGACTGAAAAATGACTCGACTCCAATTTATTTGGATATTGCCAAAAATTGCATAGACCGCTTGTTGCAACTCATGAAAAAAATTGAGCGTAACTCCCCATTTTAGGGATAATGTTATACAACAAAATTCTTGCAACTAGCTTAGTAAGTGGAGTAATTGATTTGTTAGTCATTGGGGGACCGCAGTTTGGCAAGTAAATTTTGGAAAAAATAGAGTCGTCATCCATTTCAATCTCCCCTAAATCTAACACTTCATGAGGGATACTCAGGATAATCCCTAACTTTCAGGAATTAGTTTCATGTGAATATTTTTCACTGATGTCATGAAAAATATTTCGCTACCATCCTCGGAAGTGGCAACTTTCATATTTGTATAAAACAAATATATAAGTTGTGGATAGTAATTGGGTTGATTGACAAGTGAAAGCAAGTCAAATAACCCACATTGTTCAAACAATAGAGCTAAGGGGAACCTATCTAAATCAGGAAAATTGACAAATCTCCCCGGAAAGATAGCAATTTGACATATGATAAAAAATTTCTCAATGAGATGCGGATTCCTCAAGTATTGAAGGTAATTTTGTGAAGATTGACCTTCTTCAACATTGGAACCTCTGGCTCTCTTGGGAGGCATTGTAAAACTCTAGAAAACTTAAAGAGAGAGAGTAAGAGTTTTACCCAAAAAAGATAAGAGAAGGAAGCTAATGGCTTCAAGAAGCACAAAATTGATTCCAAAAACGAAAAATGTACTCAAAATCTGGGAGGAAATCTGGAATCTACGGGCTTCAAATCTTTGGAATCTCCAAGCACCAGGAACAGCTGACCGATCTTCTACTGGAAGGAGAGAGAGTGAAAAGGGGAAAAGTGAAAAGAGGGGTAAAAAAATAGGGTTTTACTAAGGATGTCACGCCCCGCTTCCCAAAAATATGGAATACGAGCACGTGACGAAGCCCAGCAGATGATTTTTTACATCATCCATAAGCTGTAGGATCGACTCAGCATCATAACAAGAATATAACCAGATTTATATATAACCAAGCATGCATGAATAACTTATTAAGCAACAGAAAACAATTTAAACAAATAATAATATTCAAATAGTTCTCATGTCTAGATCAAGTGTAAACTCGGAAACAAGTCTTAAACAGCAGAAGAAATAAATACCTTAAGGAAAGCAATTGTTTAAACAGGTCCTTGCTCCAAGCAAAACCTAAAATGTCTGCTCGCCAATTCCAGCAGGTAGCTTGTCCCAAAGTCTGCTTAATAAATATAAAAAGGAGAAACAGGGGAAACCAGAGAAAATGCCCTTAGTGCAAGCTAGGGCCACAAATAGTGAAAACAAGTACAAGTACGAAGAACAGGAATTGGAATCAAGAATGTAACAGGGATACAACACGTAGTGGGAATCTAAAAACTAGCTAGCAAGAGGGACATCCTAGTAAACAGGCTAGTTAACGACTACTAATGGTAAAACATATGACAGGTCAACCTATAGGGGTAACTAACATCAAGTATCATGTTTCATGTGTCAGGTTTCATGTATCAGGTTTCATGTTTCAAGTCTCATGTATCATGTTTCATGTGTCATATCATCAAGTATCAAGTAACAGGTGTCATGTCAGGTTCATGTTCAAATCTTGTAGTTATTACTATCTAGGTAGCACGACATGCATCCATCTTTTTACTACATGGTTGCTACAGTCAAAACAATTTCGTTTAGACCTAGTAATGGAGTCTATAGGGCGGTGTACTCAGGTTTCAGGTATCAGGTATCAGGTATCAGGCAGACACGGTTCATGAATATGAAATTAAATAACAGGTTCACGAAACGAGTTCGTGAATACAAACAGGTTCAAGGACCACACAGTGGTTCCATGAATACAACAGGTTCATGAACCAAGTAACTGACTCCATGAATACATCACGTGCAACAGGTTCATGAACCGAGTACTGGGAAACACGGCCCCCCTTCTGAGTACACTTACCTATATTGTCCACTCTATAGTCTTTCCCTTAAACCCCGGCTTGTTACATTTATTATTTTATCAAGCAAACATACATGTGTGCGAAAAAAGTCAAGAAATCAGGGTCATGTACATGGAATAAGCTTAGGGTAATTATATAGCATAATGGAGGGTCGACATGAATAAATTATCCAGCTAAAATGTTCAGGCAGAATTTGTGTATTTGAGTTTATACATGTGAAACAGGGTTGAAATAATATAAATTAATTCTAAGGAAAATTGGGGATGTCCTATAGGGTGTCCAGCAACTACATATAAAATTTTGAGTCAAATGCTCGCTGGTTACATAGCTAATTTAATTCGCAAAATAAATGTGTACAGCAGTTTTGCAAATCTGCGTCTATTGACACAGCTGCAGTATAACTGCCATAACTCCTAGACCATAACTCCGAATTTAAAACTTTCGGAAGTTATCGATATCTACACATCCAGATCTACAATTTCTATTCAGGGCTCGGGCCCAGATTCAAATGATAAATGGGTCGAAACAGCAATGGAGATTCAGGACAGCAACTCGTAGAAATAACTTACTAGCGTAGGTTACATGGGAAAATGTCATTTGGCGTCTAAGTTATTATGTGGCATCAATACATGATAATGGAGGTCAAACAGAAAATAATAAATGTTTTTCAAGTTGTAGGGTTGCAAGTTCGTCAAATATTAAATGTAACATGTCTACGAATTTAGGGCTCCTAAATTCATAAGTCTATGTGTTCATGTGTTCAAGGGTAAAAGAGTCCAATAATTATAAATTAAATACGAGGAAATTTTGTGACTCTTAGAATTGTCAATCTGGAGGTTCAATATTGATCTACAACGAATTTCAAGGAGGAGTCACAATCTAACTATTTGTAGTATTTCAAGGGTGCTTGTACTAGAACAATAAAATGTACAAGGATACTTGCCTTTAGGGGAGAAGACGATGAATCCGACGGATGACGGGAACGGGTCCCAAAGACACGGCGACGAGCAAACGACCACGATAATTACGATCAGGCACGGATCTCGATGATGATCACGATCAAGATGAAGATCCAGCGAATCCAACGGTTGAGATCGGAAATAAAACATATGAGAATTAGAAGGGAACCAAAATATATCATGGTTGACAATTGATGAATAAGAACAAAAGTAGATCAAATGTTTACTCACCAAGTAAGGACGAACGGGACGATCAAAGGCCGAGATCACGTTGATCAACCAAACGATGGTCGAGATCAAAGATCAAGATCATGATCAAGATGATGATGATGGTGATGATCAATGCAATCCAACGACCACGATCGACGGATCTAGAGGCGATCACGATCGCGATGATCAAGATGTAGATAGGACGGCTCATATGCACTAGATCAAAAATCCATCTACCCACAACGAACACATAAGAGATGGAGTTGTGCACTGCGTTGGGGAAACAGGCAGCGACACCGCAGCATGGAGGGGCTGCTGGTGGACGGTAACTGGACGGGATAGGCTGCGGGATGACGGGAAGCGCCGGAGAGGGGAGTGTGTCGGCTGGGCCGGGATGCGCTGCAGCGTCGCGGCTGTGTCGTCGACCAGGGAGTGGACAGCGGTGGACGACACGGGGACTGTCGACGGCAAGCAGTGTCGCGACCGGGATGTAGTGCTGTTGCGACGGTAGGTCGCGACGGGATGTTGGTGTTGCTGTCGAGGTTACAGACGGCGGGGGGCACTGCTGTCGGCACAGGAGGCACGAGTCGGTGGTGGCTGGCTGACGCGAGGGCGGCGCGAGCAGGTGGTTGCGCTGCATCTCCGTGGGAGGCGGCGCTGCAGTCGTGTGCGGCGCGACTGGGGGTGTCGCAAGGGAACGCTAATGCGCGACGGAAGAGGGCGTCGGGGAGCACTGTGGTGGGGGAAGGTGTCGGGAATGGGTTTGAGAGAGAGAGCGGATGAAGAAGTTGAAGAGGTGGGGGGGAAGTGTACAGGGAATATGGCTGGCAGCTGTGTGGAGGGTAGTGTAGTATAGGGTTAGGGTTAGGTTTTTAATAGGGTATTTATATAATAGGGTTATGGGTTTGGGTTTTGGGTATAGGATCCAATAAGAAAATGGGTGATGGATTTTGGGTTAAGAAAATCCCATAAGAAAATATACTATTAGAGGAAAAATAACCAAATAAGTGAATAGATCAATAATAGTTTAGTAACAAAATAGATAAATTTATGTGCATCTATGTAATACTCAAATACTGCTAAATACAATAGAAATAGGTTTTCGATTAGACAATCAAATATAATAATAATATTGATAACAAAAATAATAATTTTGATATACATATCAAACTGAGATTTGAGATAGACAAGTTTAGTAAAATCCAAATAGTAACAAAATAAGATGCAAATAGTCAATAAAGTCAGAATACACTATTATTAGAAGTAGATATAATTTTCGGTTCGAAAGGAACTTTATTAGAAGGCCCAATTCGAGTTTAAAATAATACTGAAATTATAATTAATCGAAATACGAAAATTATTCACGAAATACGTATTTAGGGAAACAGGGATTACAATGGAGTAGAGGGCTGAGGTGAAATCTGGAATGAATGGAGGGTTAGGATCAGCCAAAGGTTAAAGAAAGATAGAAAATTGCTACAGAAATGTGACGTTTCGAATCAGAAAAAAAACAAACTGATGTCGCGACAGTCGACTTGTTTTTAAGATCAGTCGACGTAGTTGAGAGTAATTAAAACCAAACAAAAAACATCAAGTAATACTTCTGGCAGTCGACTTGGTACTGTATACAGTCGACTGTCCAGAACTTAAAATTCAGTCAAAAGAAGAAAAAAAATGGACAACGAAAAATACTTTGTCAGTCGACTGAAAATTAGTTTTAAGTCGACTTACACAAAATAAATATTCAAGAAATGAAAACAACAAATTCCTAGTTCTCTTCTAAAGTTGATAAAAGTGTCTTCCTTAAGTGGTTTGGTAAATATATCTGCTGTTTGTTTATTAGTAGAAATACAGTCCAAAGATATATCTCCCTTTAAAACATGATCACGTAGAAAATGATGTCTAATATCAATATATTTCATATGTGAATGTTTTTTTTGATGAAACGGATAGAGTCCAAAGACTCCAGCCAGACAATCGAATTAATAATCAATAGTTTACATGAAGGGTTTTACCAGAGGTAAAACAAAAAACAATAATGAAATGTCTAGATACAGCCAACCGATAACTATGCTTGATTAATGCAGAAAATACAATTAGATAAACAAGGATGAAGAGAAACATGCAGCAGGAACATGACCGCCACAGCTCCGATCACCTCTAGCTGCTCGATGAAGAAGCATGCTTGAGGCTGCGGTCGGAAGGAAGGCGAACGGCGTCAGGGCGATCAAAGATGCTCCACAACAACCAAAAAGGCTGTCGACATCCAACCGAAACAGCAGACTAAAAAACACAGCCCAGTATAGCTAAACAGCTAGGCAAGGAACAACGCAGGCACTAAAGCCAGCTGAGAAGAGATGATGGGTAAGGTACGGGATTCGGAAAAGAGTCCCCAGGAAGAGAAAAGAGAGATTAAGAATCACAATAGCAACCTTCAAACACACACACAGATGAGCCACAAAGTAAGACAACAGCTAAACGAATCCCCAATCACAAGAGGGACACCAAATCCAAACTCAGAATACAGCAAATTCCCAAGGGTAACACCCAGAGAATAAAAAACGTCACTGATCAGCACTAAGATGACGTGCAAAGGAAGAACAAACCATGCTACTAGTGCCGCACCAACAGCAGCCAGAGAATCAGACAGTAAAAGTCAGAACAATCAGTTAGAGATCATAAAACAGATTACAGATAAACTTCATACGTGAATGTTGAACCGCATTTTTAGATAGATTAATAGCACTGGTATTATCACACATTATAGCAGGTTTTGAAAATGAAACACCATAATCTAATAAAGTTTGTTTGATACCCAAAATTTGGGCACAAGCCAAACTTGCAGCAATATATTAAGCTTTTGTAGTATATAGGGATACCGAATTTTGCTTTTTACTGCACCAAGATACTAGAGAATGTCCCAAAAAGTAACAAGTTCCACAAGTACTTTTACGATCAGTTTTACTACTAGCAAAATCAGCGTCACTATACGACAAATAAAATAAACCATAGTCAGATGTGCCTTTAATGTATCTTAAAATACGTTTCACAGCTTTTAAGTTGAGACTCTTTTGGACTCGACTAATATCTAGCACACAAGCATACAGTAAACATAATGTCTGGTCTACTAGCAGTTATATTTAAGAATGAGCCAATCATACCTCGATAGAGTTTTTGATCGACACTCTTACCTAATTCATCTTTGTCAAGTATAGTAGTAGTATCCATAGGTGTGGTCTTACTACTAGTGCTATCCATGCTAAACCGTTTGAGTAATTCCTTAGCATATTTTCCTTGATTAATAAATATGCCATTTTGTGACTGCTTTATTTGTAATTGAGTTCACCAATGTGACTCATCTCAAACTCATTTTTCATGGTATTTGCAAACTCTTAACAGAGATTACTATTAGTAGGACCAAAAATTATGTCATCGACATATATTTGTATGATTAGAATATCTGTCTCTATTTTCCTAATAAACAATGTAGTATCTACTTTACCTATCTCAAATCCAGTTTCTAAGAGAAAAGTCTTTAACCGATCATACCAAGCATGAGGTGCTTGTTTAAGACCATATAAAGCCTTTTTCAATTTAAAAACGTGGTTTGGGAATTGTTCATGTTCGAAACCGGGTGGTTGCTTAACATAAACATCTTCCTTAATAAAACCATTAAGAAAAGCACTCTTGACATCCATTTGGAAGAGTGTAAAATTCATAAAATATGCAAAAGATAATAAGATCCTGATTGATTCTAGTCTAGCAACTGGAGCATATGTTTCATCAAAATCGATTCCTTCTTCTATAGTAAGGGTAATGTTCTTACCGACCATGCCTATTCCAATAACCTTCCCTTTGTTGTTGTCACCGAATGTGACTGTTCCTCCATCTATTTCTTGTATGGAAGAAAGAAGGTTAGTATGACCAGTCATATGCTTGGAGCATCTGCTGTCAAGTATCCAACGTTTTCTTTTAGGTACCTCTAAAATAATTATTGTGAATATGGTACCCTTTTCATTGGGTCCGAAAGGGATTACTTTTTGGGAAACCAAATCCAAAGTGAGTTTGATTTACCACCAAAAGTAAAAATATAATTTACATAATTACATACATTAAGAAATTACATACATTAAGATAATACGAAATTATATAAGTAATTCTATCATTTATACTCAAATTGACTGGAACCCAAATGTTTTTAGTCTGTCCAGTCGACTTTATTGTACCTTTCAGTCGACTGTTATGAGAAGCCAGTCAGCTGGAAGGTGAAATAGGTTGACTTATCTGAGGTTTCGGTCTCTTTAAATAACAATTCAAACCTTTGGACAGACGACTAAAATTAAGGTTCAGTCGACTGGTCTGAATTACAGAATTACTATTTTCATAGAAAAAAACAGTTTTTTGTTTCTCAAAAAACTCATATTATTTGTTCTTAACACTAGAAATAGAATCAGTCTTATTACTACTAGTATTCTTAGAAATATGATGTTTTTAAGAGACTTTTGAAAACCAAGTCCAAATCTTATTGGATTGAACTTGATTTTGGAGAAGTTCATTTAAATTCTCCTTTCCTTTGTTAAACTTAGATACATTCTTGGATATATCTTCATAATTTTTCTTAAGAGATACAAGATCTATATCCAAATTAGAAAGTCGAGAATTTAACGACTTGACTTCAACATTTAAGTCAAGATTCTCTTGAGAAAGTGTTTGATTGACTTTCTCTAAGTTTTTATCTCTAATTTTCTCCTTCTTGAGTTCTTGAAAATCCTCATTGAAAGAATCTAATAAGTCATTTAAATCAAAGTTATCACTTACTTCGTTTTGTGTGGCCATGAAACATACGTTCGCAACTTCGTTTGACTCCTCATTCTCTTCTCCGATGAAGAGTCGCTATTGTTCCAAGCTGTTTGATATACCTTCTTGTTCTTCATATACTTGTTCATTGTGTACTTGTCCTTCTTGAAGTTAGGAGCCTTTCATTTTGATTTCGCATTTTCTAATGGGCAATCCTTCTTCATATAACCTGTTTTGTTACACTTGAAACAAGTGGAAAGTTCATTAGTGTCTTTAAATTTGGAATTAAATTTACCTTTTCTAAGAAACTTCTTGAACTTTCTAGTGAACATGGCTATCTCTTCTTCATCTTTGGAGTCCAACATGACTTTGTAAGCGAGTGTCTTCTTCTTTGCTTGTTGAGGTTCTAGATCCTCCTTGCGTTTTTCAAGTTGTACTTCATATGCCATAAGATTTCCCACAAGATTCTTAAGAGAGAGTTGTGATAAATCATTGGCTTCTTCTACGGCGGTGATCTTCTTCTCCCATTCGGGGGTTAGGGAACGAAGAACTTTCCTCACCATTTTCGCTTGCGAGTATCTTTCCAAGGGCCACAAGAGAGTTTGTAATGTTCGTGAACCATGTTATCATGTCCGACACATTCTCGTTCTCCTTCATACGGAACATCTTGAATCGGTGAACAAGAACAGATATATTAGATTCTTTAACCTTATTAGTACCTTCATGAGTTACCTTGAGTGTGTACCAAATTTGATGAGCCGTTATTGCATTTGACACACGATTGAACTCCTCTTTGGTAAGTGCACAGAATAAAGCATTCATCGCCTTTGCATTGTTCATTGTGTTTCTCTTCATGTCATCGTTCCATTGTGCATAGGGAATTGTAGGAGCGATGAATTCTGTCTCAGTCATGTTCCAAATCTCATAGTTGATGAACTGACGGTAGATCTTCATTCTACACTTCCAATAGTTATAGTTTGTTCCATCGAATATGGGTGGCCTTTGTGTGGATTGGCCTTCATGGTATTGGATTGCATTTGAAGTAGATGCCATTGCACTCAATCAGGCTCTAATACCAACTATTGGATCCTGTAGGCAAGGCAAATAACACTAGAGGGAGGGTGAATAGTATTGTTTAAAAATTACTTAAGAAATTGAACTTTTCGTACTGTCTAGTTGACTGAAAATAGAGATATATTCGACTGTTGCGTCAGAGTAGAAGAGTATCTTACTAAAGAGTTACTAGTCTGATCAGTCGGCTTAGCACGGAAATCTAGTCGACTTACCAGACAAGTTTTCGAAATAAAACACAGAAAAATTGAAATTACAAGTTGAGAAAATACAACCACCACAGAGTTAATCACAGAGTACACAGCGATGTATCATGGTTTGGTCCTCCTGACCTACATCCAGTCCCCAAACAACTCACTTGAGATTTTCTACTATTCTTAAAAAAATTACAAGATTACCCTACGGCGTTTGACAACAACTATGTCAAACCCGTAGACCTTTCTCACCACTAAAGAGAGCAAACCCACTCTACACCCAAGAGTGAAAAACCGACTCTACAACCAAGAGCCCTATTCTCCAACCGAGAGGACCACTCTCACAACCCGAGAGTGAAAAACAACAACAAAAAAAGTTTACAATAACCTATAACCATGTTTGTGATTTGTGCTTTTGTATAGTGGATATTAGGATAACTTCTAAAATTAGTCTAAAACGAATTTGATGTTATACTAAACTGAATTTCAGAGAACCAAGACTTAGAAAATTTGTATGCTTTTGAAATGCTTGTTCTTCTCAAAAAAACTAAAAGCTTGAAACTTAAAGAAATGCTTGGAACCTTTTCAAAGTGATTCCTATACTCTATTTATAGAGTAAGAATTAGAGGGACGTTGTAAAATAGTTCCCAAAATCGTATTAAAACGGATAGAAAAGAATTTGAATTTGAAAAACAAGTTTTAAATTTAAAAAAGCTGTTGAAAAGACTTGAACAGTCGACTGGGTTGCCATAATGAGTCGACTGGCCAGAGCTTGTATGAGTTCAGACAGTTTCATACTATGACAATTGACTGGTTCTAAGGAACGGTCGACTGGTACTCAATAGCTGAACTTATTCAAGCTTGTTTTGACCTTTTAATTTTGTAAAACACTCAATTATTAAAAAGTATGTGTGAGTGTGTGTGTGACAAGGCTATTACAAGTTTCTAAGACTCAAAGAATGAAAATTACAATATTACAAGACACTTTTTACAAAATATTTGAAGCAGTTGAATCTTGTCTTGAACATGACTCTTTGACTTGAGCTTGAGCCTTTGTCTTTATATCTTGAAGCTTGCTTAATCAATGTGGCTTGATCAATTGCTCTTGAAAGCTTCATTGGATTGTTTTACCTTTGTGTATTTCACCATGGTATTAACTTTGATACACCCTGCAAGAGATATGTGATAGAACAACTTTGTATTGTGTTGTAGTCATCAAAACCATGAATCAACAAGATTCTGATCTGATTGCACCCGGAGAAGGCATCCATAAAACGTAAGAGTTCATTGCCGAATATAGCGTCGATCAGGGCATTGATGCTGGGAAGAAGAAACGAGTTTTTCGGACATGCTTTGTTCAAGTATGTGAAGTCGATGCAAATTATCCACTTACCATTGGTCTTCTTTACCATTAATACGTTTGCAAGCTATTCAGGGTAATCGACTTCTTGGATGAACAGGCCTCTAGGAGTTTATCTACTTTTTCTGTGATGGCTTGTTGTGTACTAGGAGCGAATTTGCGACATTTCTGCTGGACTGGCTTGGCTTTGGGGTCTACACTGAGGTGGTGCATAAGCAATTCTTCTGAAATACCGAACATATCTGTAGCGGTCCAGGTGAATAGGTCTTGGTTCTCCCTAATGCATTTTATGATCTCTTCCTTAACCTTGTGGGGGAGGACTTTGCTCACTTGGAATGTCCTGGTCGGGTTCTTCTTAGAAAAGGGGATTTCCTCTAGTTCATCCACGGGCTTTGAGATGGCTTGGCTGCTCCCTTAAGGGAGTTCTAGTGCTTCGTGTGAAAGGACCGGACCTCCAATTGAAGTTATATAGCATTTTTGAGCGATCTCCTGGCTTCCCTTGATGTCTCCCACCCCGCCGAGGTTTGGAATTTCATCTTCAAGTGAAATGCTGAGGGTACAACATGAAGTTTAACGCCTCGCAATTTTTAATACAATATCTTGAATTAATAAATAATTTTAAAAACAATTTATTTAATTATTTTGAATTTTCGTAAAATTTGACATTTTCACACGTGCAAAATACGTACAAATATTTTCGAAGTGTGAATTTGGAATTTTGAGTTGATGAACAAATTCTATTATTTGTTATTGGGTAAATTTGAATTTTTGGGATTTTTTTGAATAAAGAAAACTACTTTTGTAAATTTTTGTAAAAAGTTATTTAGGGGTGAAAATTTAACATAAAATTGTTTGGCTTCATTTAGGGCCGACTATTCTGTAGAAGGCTCTAAGGAGTTAGATTATTTCTATATTTGGTTGCTTTTTATTGATTTAATTGAAAAAATATATAATTACGCAATTTTGAGATTGTTGGGGGCTTTATTGAAAATATTCTTTACAGAGTATAAAAGTCAAAAAAATTATTTGGAAAATCTAATCTTTATTGGTATATAATAATTCTAATTTTTCTGGATTTTTTATGAATATTTTATGGCTTATTTGCAAATACTAAAAAATGAAGGACTTTTGTGCAAACTGCCACTTGGAGTAAAAACTCCAGATTTCGAAATTTTGGGCTGCATGCTGGCCGGCCAGATCTGGATGTGAACGGATGTGGCTGGCCAGATCTGGATTAACTAATAATTGGAAGGGATCCATATATGTAAATAAATAATCTTCTTGGAGGGTAATTTTGTAAACTATTGTGGAACCCTAGGAGGCAAATCCCGACCTATAATAAGGGCAGCAGCCAGCCATCTCTTTTTTGCACTCAAATAATCTCTTTCTCATTATTTTCTTGGAGTTTAAAGCTTGGATCTTGGACTTTTGCAAGGAGAAGGCTTTTCTTTTTTTCTATTATTATTCTTCAAGTTGATCTTCTTTGAGGTGAGTGATACTTCTAGTCTTTTGATGTGTTTTACTCATATTATCATGATGAATGAACTTATAGATGTTTACATGAACTGAAGATGCAATTTTTATGAGAGATGATCATGTTTTATTAATTTTGAGTATTAAATATTGATGATGGATGAAAAAAAAAATCTAACTTGGGATCTATGGATTTAATTGTAGTTAATAAAGATATGTAGAAATAATTAGAACTTGCTCCATGCTCTTGAATCCATGCTTGATTGATTATAAAGTTGAGATCTATCCATGTTATTGGTTATTTTTAATCATCAAAAATTGAAACTAAACATTAGGGTTTGAATAATTGTTGTATGGATCGAGAGTAATTTATTTTGAAGTGGCTTATTCATAAAAGAACAATATCCTTGCTTAAGAAAATAAATCTAATGAGAATATATGTGATTGTAGATGTTAGATCATGGTGTATGATTCAAGAAACTTGTTTTGGATGATTAAAAGATGAGATTTTTATTGTTCTAATATTGAAGTAAAGTGGTATGGTTCTATATAATTGTTGAGTATATAAGAAGTATTTATGGCAAGAAAGATATATATATATATAAGAAACCATAAAAAATTTAAACCCTACCCGAGTGTTACTGTTCACGGTGAACAGTACCCGGGGCTACTATTGTTGTCTTGTGTTTTTTGATTGGGTTTTGGAGTATTTTTCGAGTAGTTTTGTGTGTGTGTGGCTTGAATGCTATGTCAGGGGGACTCTAGTATACATGTGGAAGCATCTATATATGGATTTAAACAAATATATATGAGTAGTTTGATCGAGTTTGGATGAGATCTTATAGACACTGTATGGTCTGGACTGTCGTCTGTTTCAGTTTGGAACGGGATTTCGACTTAGTTTCTGATGGAATTACCTAAAGCTTGTACCAATAGAAATTGTAGCCCACTGTGTGTAGGTTCCAGAACATCTGACAGATCCTCAATCTGACTTATAGATTGTAAGATATGCAATTTCTACCACCGTACTGTCGTACTTTCAAATTTTTTAAATAACGGTTAGTTTTCAGAATTTATCAAGTATGAACCCTTTAAATTAATTTATTTGATTCCATATTTTTATGAAGAATTCCTTGTTATATGCTGAATTTAAATTGATTTTTCTAGAATTTAATATCGACATTAGGATGTAATGTTTTGAGGAACGAAATCATGTAACTTTCAGTTTTTTGTATGAAAGATAGTTTTCAAAATTTATTGAATATCAACCCTTTGAATTAATTTATTTGATTTCATTTTTTTATGGTGGATTCCTTGATATGTGCTGGATTTGAGTTAATTTTTCCAGAATTTAATATTGATTTTAGAGTGTACTGTTTTAGAGTGTACTGTTTTGATGTACAGTGGGATGCATAGAATCCGAAAATATGCATTAGCAATCATCACGTGCATTTGTGTTTTCTTAACTTGTGTTATGCATGCTTGTTTTCTGTCTTCTTACACTTGACACTTAGCCTAATTTCAATTGATGAATTATGCTTCATTTATTGTTATTTCATATTCCATCTGTTATTACTGTGTTAATATGTTTTACTTGTTGAATTATAATTTTATTCATTATGTTTCTATTTAAGTTGTATTTTCTTTGAATATCACTCACCGTTATGGCTGACCCCTGTAGTTTTGGAGGTTAGGGTATCTCTAACCTCATATTTTACAGGTAGGTACCATTAGCATAGAATTAGGAGCATGTGGTAGAATGTTTAATGTTTATGCATATCTTGTAAAGGAAATGATTGTAAAGAGAAAATTGTATTTATGATGCTTTTAAATACTGCTATGTTGTAAAAAGAATTGTAATTCAAAGTGTTTAAATTCTGCTGTGCTTTGTAAAAGAGTTGATGTAATAAAAAGTTTTAATTTTTCCTGTATTTGGTTGCTATGTTTATGATTACAATTGAAATTGATTCTGGGAATTGTAGCACTTATTTTTTATTTTATTTATTGAAAATTCGGGGCGCTACAAGTTGGTATCAGAGCAAACTTCAATTAGTAATACTAAACATTGTATTGGGAAGCAAAATTAGGGTGGACATTCGAAGTGTGAGTACCTATGTGGACATTAGATGTGTGAGTGTCAGTTATTAGGGTGGACATTAGATGTGTGAGTTTGTTGTTTTGATCATGAATGCATGTAGTGAAATTTAAATTATTTGTATGTCTAGATTCGACTAAAAATTTCTTTGTCCTAAGTGGGTTGATTGTTTTTCGCATAAATAGAGGATGAATGATTTGTTTCCTCTTGCTGTTATAATTACCTTTTAATTATTTTTATTATTATTGATGTTAAATTGAGATAATTTTATTAGTTATTGACTTATCTATTTTTGTACAAATCTAATTATAATTATAGAGTATGTTTTGCTAACTCTAACCTATTTGTTCTCTAAGTTTTGAGTTTTACGGCAACAAGTTGTGTTATTGAAGTTTGGAATGTGGCGAATATAGCTTTTTATTTTTCGGTTGGTGTTTGCAGTTTATATTTTTGAATGACGCAATGTTTAATTTTCGCTTGTCACTTTTGAGTGACGAATACTACAATAATTACATTATAATTAACAACATTTACTTATATTTTGTTTTCTTTCGATTATTGCTTTGAATATATTATGTTTTTATACGTAGACTATCTTTTCCGTTTTCTTTTATATTTTATATTTTTATTTTCTTTCTTAAAATTCTGTCCTTCATATTTTTATGTACTTTTATGTTTATTCATTTATTTTATTACTTTGACGCATTATATTAGTTTCAATTCCTACTTATTGAATTATTAATATCTTTTATTATTATTCCTATTATATTTTAATTCACATTCATTTATATATACTTTGATTTTTCGATGTTGTATTGTCTCATTTTTCGGTTTAGTTAAACTTGATTGTAATAATTTGCTCATATAGATATGATATACCTCTGCACATTGAAATTTTTATTTTGTTATTAATTTTGTTTTTACACCTTATATTCAATACCTTTATTATTACTTATTGTTTACTTCCTTTGTTACATTTACATTCACCGTTTATAGCTACTTATTGTATTACTTTTTTTTTATATATACTCTTACTTCTATAATATACTGTAGTCGCTTGTTACCTTAATATTATGATTTTTACCCTCCTTATTATTTTCTTACTACATACACTTTCTATTGTTTACCGTATATGTTATGACATATGACTATTTATGCTACATAGTTATCTCTCATTCGCAATTACATTTAAGCTTATGCACGTATTTCATTCTGTCTTTCTCTTTAATTTTATAAATCAATTTTCTCTACTACTAATTCCTACTATTTATGTTTGATATTTATAATCTGTACATCCATTTTAATATTCCATTGTGTAATTTTCTACTCCATTCCTACTTTTGCTTTTGTTTTTATATCACGGATTTCAAAAAGTAACATCACACTCAAATTAAACATCCAATATCCCTGTGCATATAGTAGATTACATCATTCCATTCATCATTTTGTTGCAACCAGATGTTGAGAAGGCAAATATGCAACTAGACGTCAATAGGAGGCAAACTTGCAACTGGATGTCGAGAGGCAAAAACTGCAACTGAATGTCCAGATGGTAACCTGCAACCTGATGTCGTGGAGGCAATCTGCAACTTGATGTCAATGAGGCAAGTCTACAGCTAGACATCAATTAGGCGAACCCACAAAAAAGAAATTTTCTACTCTAATAACCCCACTTCTAGTTCCATATATATATATATATATATATATATATATATATATATATATATATATATGGGAAAAAGGGATATGAGCAACTTGCTCATTTAGTAAATGAGCAATTGATTATGTGGCATGTATGTGATACATTGGACAACTAACCCTTTTAAGGCTTTTTCAATCACATGCATGCCACATCATCAATTGCTTATTTACTAAATGAGCAAGTTGCTTATACCCCTTTTTCCCATATATATATATATATATATATATATATATATATATATATATATATATATATATATATATATATATATATATTACTTATCACTATCCTATTCTTTTGTACTTGTTCATACCATTTTTATAAGATTGTAAAACTTAGCCTATGCTACTTAGACTTTGTTATTCATTATCCAGTTACACTTATATACACATTTAATTACCTTATTATTTATACTTATTTTCATATCTTTCTTACATGCGTTATTTTATTTTTAACCCTATATAATTGAGGTTTACTATTAACTATTTTCGCTATCTTAGTATTATCATTTTGTATATATATATATGTGTGTGTGTACTTTATCGTTACATGTGTTAGTATTTTCGTATTCTCATACTATTTCATTTTCCTGGCCTATCTTATATTTGTTTGCTACTTATATAATGTGATTTGTATTATTCATAGTTATTTATTTATTTCATTTTTATATAATTAATAATATATATTATTCCAATTATTATTTCATTTTCTATTATTATCCTTGTTTCACTCTACAACTACTCATAATTTTTATATTATAGTATTGTTGGTTTTATCATATATTCCAAACACTATTTGCATATATAATATCATAAGTTAATTTTCTTACTATACTTGACAATTTACAAATAATTTTTTTTTTGACTGGCAAAAGGTAGGAAAGTCCTACCTCATAGATGATATATATATATAAACAAAAACAGAGAGTACAAAAGCTGCTGAAGGGAGATGCTCAGATTTTGGGAGGAGTTGAGTTCGAGATGGCATGGCAGTGGACCGTAGAGAGGGCAGCGGACATCTGTCGTACACCTCTACTAGGGCCACCAACATGATCTCATCCCTCATCCCCTCCCTCACAACTATCCAAGGCATTCAAATCCCCGAGCAGAAAAAACAGAACATGAAGTAAAGCTTAACAGAATACAAGTCTTTGGACTTTAGAGCAGTCCCAAAATAACAGTTAGAGAAAAACAACAAATGCTGTAGAGTAGTGAAGCCGGAACACTTAGGTTGCATTTCCGCCAGACGCCCCTCCTTGATCAGGCCGCATTAAATCACTGTCGCCTGTCCTTCCCAGCTCCTCCAAGATTCTGGTCTTCTTCTTCGAAGCATCACTTGAATCTAGCCATTGAGAAAACCAGAATTTAGTGTTAGAAATCAGCTTAACCACCGATGTCTGTTTGCTGGAAAAAATTCTATCATTTCTAGCATTGCAAATAGTCTAACAGATAGCAATAGTTATGAGATGCCATGAGTGAGTGAATCTGTGTTTTGTGTTGTCAAAACACCATGTGGAGAAACATTCCGAAATAGACTCAGGCAGTGTGTAGATATCAAAAGCTCGTAAGAAGTGAAGCCATGTTTGAGTAGCCTTTGGGCACTCAAAGAAGATGTGATAGGTGGTCTCTGTATGAAATGCACAATCACTACAAGCTGTATCTCCATTCCACCCTTTGAATGAAATCTTTCCCTGGAGTTGAGCTTCTCACCACACAACATCCAGGTGAATATCTTGCATTTGAGGGACACACAGTTATTCCAGCATGCTCGAAAGAAGGGGAAAATTAAGCCAGAGTTGATATAGAAACAATAAGCTGATTTGACTGAGAAACACCCAGAGATGTCGTGGTTCCATATAGCTCGATCAGGCTGAAGAGGTGAGGGTTGAAGAGAGGAAATGGTTTGTAGCAGCAGTCTCTTTTCCGATAAGATGATACTATTGGATGATGTATGCAGACTAGGACGCCAAGTCCACTGTCCTTGATAAAAGCACCCTTGTGATCTTAGGGAAGCTTCTTTGTTCCAAGGCGGATCCAAAGAGGTTAGGATAAAGAGTAGCAATGCTGCTCTTGTCAATCCACTTCGATGTCCAGAACTTAAGTAAAGTCCCATCGCCAAGTTCCCATGAAATTCCTTGATCAAACTGTTCTTTTAGTTTGCATAATTTTTTCCAAAAGTGAGAAGAGTGGGCCTTACAAATAAAACTGCCGCTGTCGTTGTGGAAGTAGAGTGATTTTAAAGTTTGGGTACAAAGGGAGTTGTCGGTATAAATCTTCCACCACCATTTCATCAAGAGCGCATGGTTGAAATGTTGAATGTCAAGCACCCCAAGCCCTCCCTGTTTCTTGGGTTGGCAAATGCGCTTCCAACTAGTGCAAGAGATCCCCGTTACTTGCTTGTCTCCACCAACCCAGAAGAATCGACTTCTCATTTGATCAATGCGAGCAATCACCCATCTCGGCAACATGAAGAAAGATGCAAAGTAGGTTGGAAGTGCACTGAGAACTGAGTTGATCAGGATCAGTCTTCCCCCATGAGATAGCAGTCTGCCTTTCCATGTGGATAGCCTTCACTCAATCTTGAGCAGTAAGGGCTGCCAGTCCCTTTTCTTGAGCCTGCCTTTCGCAAGAGGCATTCCAAGGTATTTGGTCGGCAAGGTATCTTGGCTACAGCCAAGGATGTGAGAAAAGGTGTTGAGCTTGGCTTGAGAGCGACCAAAATAAGTGATGGCTGTTTTGGACAAGTTAATATGTAGCCCCGAGACATTTGCAAACAGATGCAATAGTACCTTCAGATGCAACACTTCCTGCTCATCCCCCTTGTAGAATAACAAAGTATCGTCTGCGAACTGTAATATAGAGAGGGTGGCTAGCGAACCTCTAAGGTCAAGCATGGAGAAGGTGCCATTTTCTCTACCAACTCGTAGCATTTGTGCAAGGACGTCAACAGCCAGGATAAAAAGCATCGGAGAGAGAGGGTCTCCTTGTTTGAGACCTCTCTTGGAGCTTATGGTCTTCCCCCCAACACCATTGACCAAGATATTAGACTTGGTGGACTGCAGCATTGCCTTAATCCAAGTGCACCAACGAGGCCCGAACCCTCTGGCAATCAGCAGCTGATCCAAGAAGTCCCAATTGAGCATGTCAAAGGCCTTGCGAAAATCAATCTTTAGCATAATAGTGTCAGACGTCTTTGAGCAGCATAAGTTAATGGCTTCATGCGCAACCAGAAAACAGTCTACTGTGGATTTGCCACTGAGAAATGCACTTTGTGATGAGGAAACAAGAGAGTGAAGTAGGGGGCTCAGTCGATTGGCTAGGATCTTAGTGAAGATCTTCATTGAACAATTAAGCAGACTGATCGGCCGATAATCAGAAACAGTAGAGGCCCCATCACACTCGGGAATGAGCACGATCGTAGAATAGTTTAACCTATCCAATGAGGCTTCGCCATGCTGGATGACTAAGAGCATATTGCAGAGATCATCTTGGATAGTTTCCCAATGTTGTTGATAGAAATACATAGAAAAGCCATCAGGGCCCGGTGCCTTATCACCATTCATGCCAAATACTGCCTTCTTGATTTCCTCCCTACTGAAATCGGCATCAAGTGCGGAGAGGTCAACATTTGCTGAAGGATACAGGGTAGACCACTCAATTCTGAAGTCTGGGTCAGTGTTGGATCCACAGATGTCATGAAAGTGAGCGTCGAAGCAGGATCTGATAGTCGATTGATCAGTGATCAGACTTCCATCCTGGATCAGAGAGAAGATGAAATTCTTCGCCGTCGCCCATTAGCTATTGAGTGGAAGAACTTGGTGTTGGCGTCCCCCTCCTGGATCCAAGTAATGTGAGATCGCTGTCTCCAATAAGTAGTCTCAGCTTGAATAAGTTTGTGATATTCCATGCGAGCGGAGTTGAGCTCAGCCAATTGGGAGGTATTGAGAGTTTGTGAGTCAGCAATGATATCCAAGTTATGGATAGCTTGGAGCAGAGATTCTTTACGCTTAGGAATATGGCCAAAGACCTCGTTCCTCCACCGTCGTATCCTTCTCTTAAGGAGGTTAAGTTTGTTTGCAAGGATGTCAACTTTGGAGCCTGCACAAACAAAACTATTCCACCAGTGTGTGATATTTTGATTGAAGTCCTCATGAGATGCCCAGGCTTTTTCAAACTTGAAATAATGAACTTTGTTTTGTATCGCCTGAGAATCAAGAATGAGAGGGTAGTGGTCCGAAGCGATACGGGGCAGGGAGTGTTGAATGCAAGAGGGGAATGCCTGATCAAATTGGCTTGTAATAAGGAATCTGTCTAGCCTCGCACAAGAAGTAGTTTGGCGAAGGTTGGACCATGTATATTTCCTCCCTGCAAGTGGCAGATCAATGAGCTGTAGCTGTTGTATCCAACTTCTGAAGCTCTTCATGTCTCTACTAGAGCCTGAGCCTCGGTTTCGTTCCTGGTTGGAGATGGTCACATTAAAGTCTCCACATATAACCCATGTATCACTGAGAAGTTTACGCCGCTGCACTATTTCATGGAAGCAGAGTTCCTTATCTTCAAGCTCAAAGGGAGCGTAAACCGAGGTGAGTGACCATTGGGCCCCTGTGGCTTTGGTGCGGAAAGAGATGGAGATAGAAAATACGTCGACGGTGCAATAGATACAATCAAAGAGGATGTCGTTCCATCCCATAAGAAAGCCACCGCGACTATCATCCGCGTCAAGGGATCTCCAGGAATTAATATAATTACCACCAATTGACGAGAGCTTTCTAGGGGAAGGATTAGAGAGCTTGGTCTCTTGAAGACACACCACATCTATACGAGCCTTACGGAGACCATCTTTTACTAAGGCACACTTATAGGGGTTGCCTAATCCCCGTACATTCCAGCTTCCTATCTTCATTAAAATTGATAACATACAGCAATATGCACGAAAAATCATAAAGATGCAACAGCCTCATGCATTAATTGAGTTGTTGCTGTTGATCAGGGTGATCAACTGCAACCTCTGCAACTTGCTTGAGCTTGGTGAGTGAGTGTGGCCCTGTAGCCGCCACTCCCACCGATTCCGCAACTTCGAGGAGATCATCATTTGAAAGTAAAGCGAAAGGATTTTGACAGGCATAATTAAAGGTGTTCTTCGAAGATGAGGTACCTGCCGCTTTACGGAGAGACGCGCTCTTGGCAGAGGCACGGAGATGCTGTAGGAATGGCCTGGTGGTATGGGCAACTTTGAAGCTGATCTGACTCGCTTGCGACGTTTGCTAGTATCCTCGTCGAACCCAGGCGGGACAGAGTCAGTGGAGGAGGTGACAGCTTGGCACCGAGGGATGAGTGACTTGGTATGGAAGGTAGATGCTGCTGCTCCGACTGTTCCAGAGCTGAAGTGGAACTGTTGAGCAGCCTCAGATTTGGAGCCCTGATTGTCTACTTCAGCTTCAAGGGCGTGTTCAATTGCTGGTTTGATCTGAGTAAAGAGAGATTGGGGGATACTGACAGACTTGCCTTTCCAGTTCATATGGCATAGCTGCTCCTCTGCAGCAATGTCGTGAGAGTTTGCAGAGATGTGGGGGTGGATTTGAGAAGCTGCTGAGGGTATATTCAAATTGTCCTTTGGCGAATCCGAGTCAACTACAATGATAGGGAGCGGAATAGTTGGCATAGTCAGCTCCACAGGATTCTCAGTTTTGGGGACCACTTTTGGGATCTTTAGGCTCGAATCAGCAAGACCAGAGATATTTAAAAATTGATTTGCAAAAAAGGATTGATTTGGTGGGGCCTGAGACTGCGCCGCCAAATCCTTAACTAAATCAACTGCCTCCGTGATTTGTGCTTTCCCTTTAGGATCTCCAATCAATCCCTGATCATGCTGCGAGATTTGCGGCGGCGGTGGAATAGGATTGCTCGCCGGCAGAGCGTCTCTCCGGTGCCAGAAACTGGTTGAGGATTCTTGATGCTGTGAAAAAAGCTTAACCTTGCCACTGGCCACGTCGGCTGAAGGGATGGGACTTCCATAGAGAAGAACAGGTACCTCATGGATTTGCAACTCCTTAGTCAAGGAACTTGGTAATGGATCAGCAAGTTTTTGGGTATGAGGCCAACGTCATCAACATCGATCAAGACCAGAGCTTGGTCCCTCGTAGTGGTTGCTTTCATATCTCCGCTCATAGTAATGAACTTTCCAAAAGGCCGGACTATTTGCTCCAATGAACTCTGATTCCACATGTGAAATGGCAAAAGAGGGACATTTATCCAGGTGAAACAAGGCTTGGGCTTCATCTTCGCACCAAAGTCCATCGACCATGGCGAGAATGTCGCATTGAATCCTGAGAAATTGAACATCCCCTCCGAGATGGCTCGTTTAGCGTCATCCTCAGTTGGGAACTGCACATGGAAGACCCCCTCAGAGACTTTTTTGACTACCCACCAGCCCCCTTGCCGTCTCCAGACGAAGTTTAGAGCGCTCTCCACAGTCGCAGCATCTGGTTTAGATCTGGGGTTGATGAGGTGAAGGAAGGCGCTTGCATGTAGCGCCGGGAGGGCTGCAGCTATTTTTGAGTTGTGTTGGAGCTCGATAGCCATGGATTCTCTCCTGTTGAAGATCGGGCAGTCTCTAGCACGGTGCCCCACCTTTTTGCAGTTGAAACAGTGAATGCCGCTCTTCCGGCAGTCCACCGCCTGATGACCCATATCACCGCATCGCATGCATCTGGCCTCCATCTTGCTGCGACGATGGCTCGGATGGATCTTAGTAGGATGGGTGAAGCGGTATTGTTTGGAGGAGAAGCGGTTTGGGAGGTAGAGAGGTTTTGATGGGATTTTTGGCAGAGAAGGGGAAAGGGGCTGGGTGTAGTGGATGTGGGCGTGGGATTCGAGGGGAGTAATGATGAGGGGGAGCCGCCATGAGGACCTGAGCATAAGATCTGCTCTTGCTCCAAGGCAGCCATGCTCTCTCCTCTCTCCTCTCTCCTCTCTCCATTTTTTTAAATTTCGGTTTTCGTTTGACAATTTACAAATATTTTGATATACTAATAAGTATTCTATATGTATAATTTTAAAATCGCGTATATGGTTATTATATTGCTTTTGCAAATTAAATTTTTTGTTTGTTTTATGTATACATCATTACTCGTACTATTACACTTATCTTGTATTTTTAAATAAAATTCAACACTCATGTTTTTGTTTTTGTTTTATTTTTCAGATTATTATTAACATCATTATTATTATTTTGTCTTAGCTAAATTTGTTGATATTTCAATGTGTCTTTGATTGAATATTCTATATATGTATATGTAAAAAAATTTTATCATCTTTAAGTTTGTATTCCTTGTGTTACTTTTATTATTATTTACTTTTTTCATTATTCATGTTCTTAACTTTTCCTTTTTGCTTCTTATTTTGTATGGTTGGCCTTATTATCTTCTTACTATAATGACCTTTTACAATGTTATTTGATCAGTAATCTTTTTTTGATGATCTGTTCATATATCTATTTTGCATTTCATGGTTTTATACAAATATTTTAATGACCTTTGGAGTGCTTAATATTTGTTTTACTGACTAAACTTATTGTTATTTATTACTTTAGACAGTTTTGTTTTACTCATATTCTTGTCTCAGTTTTGTGTTACGTACTGTAGCGCCCCGAATTTTCAATATAATATCTCAGAAATACATGGCACAATTCCCAGCATATACCTCAATGTAATAGTAAACATAGCCAAAACACAAATAAAATTTTCAACTTTTATTACATCAGTCTTTACAAAACACATTGGAAAATTAAATACCTTGAATTACAAATTTTTTCTTTTACAACACATTCTTTCACAATTTACATAAGCCACATAATCAATCTACCACATGTATCCAATCCCAAGCTATAGGTACCTACCTGTAAAATATGAGGATAGAGATAACCCTAAGCCCCAAAACTACAGGGTCAGTCATAACGGAGTGAGTGACATGAAAAGAAATGCAACATAAATTAAGTCATGATCAACACATAGTACAGTAGTAATGAAAGGAATATGAAAAACAATAAATAAAACATGAAAATATCAAGTAAAATTAGACCAAGTGTCCAATGTAGGAAACAGGAACAACATGCATAAACCAAGCCAAGAAAACACCAGTGCTATATGCTGACTCTCTAATGCACACTTGTCGAATCTATGCTCCCCACTCTACATAGATCCGGTGCAAGCCCTTAACGTTCTCCACTTAATAGGGTTAAATTTCCCGTTATGCAACTAATCCTACTACGATGACTACTATGAGATTTAGATAAACTGTGAGTATCTAGCCCATGCCCCGATAATTTCGGAGGTCAATCTCTATCCACAGATAATTCCGGAAACTATTTCACTCACACCTGGGAATCTTTGAGAATACCCCACACCGCAAGCTATAGCGCCTCATCACACGAATACCCCATGAGTGTCACCTCGACCCTGATAATTCTGGAGAACAACCTCACTCTGTAGGTAATTCCGGAGACTATTTCACTCACACCTCGATAACTCCGGGGATTCTCTCACACCACAGAGCATACTGAGGTCCATAACCCATGTTTGCACTCATTTCATCATATCACCATCTAGTGCTCGTCCTTATCTTTTTAAGTTAATTAATTAATTACGAATCTCCTAGAGTTGGTGTGCCCTACCCGACTTAACTCAACTGATCAACAACAAAGCCACAACTGGCCAAACCACAAAAATCTCAACTGCCGGTATACTAGGATCCCACACACCCTTTAGAGACTCACAACTCAACCATCAACACAAAATCTTTTATAAAACTCTCAATTCCATTATCAAAACGTTTATACCAAGAAACTTCTTAAATCAACAAGTCCAAATTCATTTAATATACTCATAAAATTTCCAGAACTGAAATAAAATATTAAATCCATTAAATAACTGAAAATCATATTTTGAAGTCATAGAATATCACAAAATATCAATTTCTTTGAAAACCACATATCTTTCATTTAATAAAGTCATAGAAATTCAATTTAATCTGTAAAATCTGTAGCAAAAACATCATCTAAAACAGTAGATCAATAATCCATAATATTGAAGAAACAATTGTTCAAGAAAACGAAGAAAATCCAATAAAAAACAGCTAGTAAAGCAACTGATGGTCGACCACTCAAAAGTGCAAAAACAGGGCAGTCGACTGTCAAGTGAAAATTCCCCAATTAAAGAATGTTGGTCGACCGTTCGGTCGACCGCTAGCTGCTATACAGCCAGTTTTAAAGTTGTGCACATTTCGACTGATACATTGATTCCACTTCGTAAAACCAAAAATTTGTAAAACCAAAATCCTGAGATGATTGAATATAACTTGTATAGCATATAGAAGTTTATAAAACGTATCAAAATCACATTAAGATCACAAAGTATAATTTTTCACAAATTCTTCAAAACAGTGAAGTAGTATATGTATATATATATTTAGGGTATTTAAGCATCAGTTATCGAATCAAAATTCACCAAATAGGAGTAGTATATAAATCTAATCACCCTCAGTATCAAAACGACTCATTTCCACTTGAAAACTTCATAAAACACTAATTTTCGACAATCCTTTAAAAAAGTGTACATGAGTATATACATATGTGTGTGTGTGTGTGTATGTGTGTTCTAGTATCAGTTAAATCATCAAATATCATCAAATAGAAGTAGTATAATGTTAAGATTCAGTCCCAGTATCAAACAAATCAAATCTCATTTGAAAACTTCATAAAGAACACCAATATCAGTTTCGGCAACACTTCAAAACAGAACATAGGAATCCATGTGTATATATATGTATATATATGTCTATAAGTGTTTAAGCATTAAGAATTAGTATATAGGAGTAGTGTAAGGTTCAATCTAATCTCAGTATTAAAAACAACTCAAGAAATCATCACAAAATCCCAAAACTTTAATTTCGGCTGTGTGCAAAATAGACCTGAAAATTCATCTCCTCTTCAATACTTCAAAGCTTGATCTTTTCGAATCAAAACCCCTCTCTAAAATTTATAACCACATACACAACCCCTCACATTAGTTGCCCATGAGATATATGCATCCATAACATGTTTTTAATCAAGTTCTTATTCATCAAAAATCCAAACAGAGCATAAATATGTACACACTCATTAAGCATGGCTTTTTGTTCACTTTTTGCAATAACATCATACTATCTCATAGTATCTAGTTCAAACCAGTAAGATTATGCAAGAAACAACCTGCTCATGATTTCTGTTAGGTTCTTTAACAATCTCAAATTATCTATAAGAAGTTTTGATCATCAATAGCAAAATTTTCATGAAAGATTCAATTTTTACACATCCATACATCAAGAATTCATATTATTATTATACCATCCCTAATCATTCTTTCTAATACACAAACCATCACATACAACATGTTTAGAACAATAAGAAAATAAACATATGTCACTCACATTATCAAATAATCAATCAAAGATAATAAAGAATAAGAAAAGTCCTTCTTTTCGCAATAAAACCAAGATCCTCGCTTCGAAACTCCAAGAAAATAATAATAAAGAAAACCCTTTATGCAGTGCAGCAAAGAGACGGCTGCACTCTCTTTTAAATAGGCCGGACATAAGGTTTCTAAGGTTTTTGAATATATTTGTAAAATATCTCTTTTGAATATATCTTTACATATATAAATCCTTATACTTGGAAATTAGATAAACCAATTAAATTTAAATTTTTAGGAAAAAAAATGCTCCAGATCTGGCCGACACTGATCATAAAACCCAAAAAATGAAATTTGTACTTTTTTCCTTTTAAGTGGCAATTTTGCAAAAAGACCCTTCTTTAACAAAACTTGCAAAATAAACCAAATCCATTAAAGTAAAGGGTAAACTCTTGACCTCTGAGTTTACTAGCCATTATGTTCAGCCCAAAAATCTGAAAATCTGGAGTTTTTACTCCAAGTGGTTATTTTACACAAAATCCCTCTTTTTGTATTATTTGCAAATAGGTCAAATAATTATCAAAAAAATCTAGAAAATTCACAAATAATAATTACTATAAATAATAGATTTTTCTCAAATAATTTCTAATTTTGAACTTCCCCAAAAAAATATTTGCACGTGTTATGCACGTGTAAAAAAGGTAAATTTCAGAAAATCTTTGTTAAATCACCAAAATCATTTTGATTCATTTATAAATCTCAAAATTATTATTTAAAAGACTAGGGTGCTACACGTACATTTCCTATTTTCATGAATTCTTAAATTCGTAGTGCCTTGTGTTAATAAGTATTCAAGTTTTAAGAAAGCTTTTAATTCCTTTGTGTGCTTTGAAGTATTATTGACTAGTCTATATTAGTTACGATAATTGTGCTGTAAGAATTGGTATGCATTAATTGATTATCTAGTTGCTTTCAACAGGTTATTGCATAGTTTATATTTTTTGTACAAGGTTATATATCTTCGTGTGATTAGTTTTATGAGTTATGGATTTTTGCTTATACTAGTTGATCTGTCAGTTTTCTTATTTACCAAACTATTCTTATTATACATTATTTTCTTTAATTAGATACCCAATTTAATTAGAAAATAAAGATAAAATGAATTTTCTGAAACAGTTGTGTAAGTTTTGTATTTTTGTTTTCCTCTTACTAAGGATAGTTCTGAGAACAGAACTATTCTAAAAGGGGAGTGATGTAACGCCCCACAATTTTTAAAAAAATATCTTGAATTAATAAATAACTTTTCAATCAATTTATTTAATTATTTTGAATTTTAGTAATTTTGACATTTTCACACATGCAAAACACGTGCAAATATTTTCGAAGTGTGAATTTAGAATTTTGAGCTGATTTACAAATTCTATTATTTTTTATTGGTATATTTTAATATTTGGGATTTTTCTGAATAAAGAAAACTACTTTGTAAATTTTTGAATGAAAGGGATCTTTTTGTAAAAATTCGTTTAGGGGTGAAAATTTAACATAAAAATTGTTTGGCTTCATTTAGGGCTGGCTATTCAGAAGAAGGCTCTAAGGAATTAGATTATCTCCCTATTTGGTTAACTTTTATTGATTTAATTGAATAAATATATTATTACGCAATTTTGAGATTGTTGGGGGCTTTCTTAAAAATATTCTTCCGGGAGTATAAAAGTCAGAAAATTTATTTGAAAAATCTAATCTTTATTAGTAGATAATAATTCTAATTTTTCTGGATTTTTTATGAATATTTTATGGCTTATTTGTAAATACTCAAAAATGAAGAACTTTTGTGCAAAATTGCCACTAGGAGTAAAACTCCAGATTTTGAAATTTCGGGTTGCATGCTTGCTAGCCAGATCTATATGTGAAGGGATATAGTTATTTTGTTTTAAATTTAATTTTATTAACTAATAATTGGAAGGGATCCATATATGTAAATAAATAACCTTCTTGCGGGATAATTTTGTAAACTTTTGTGGAACCCTAGGAGGCCAATTCCGGCCTATAATGTCACACCCCACATCCCAAAAGGAATACTATAACACCCTAGATTTTTAATTATTGTTCTTAAGATTAATAAATGAATTAAAATGATTTTGGTAATTTAATAAATATTTTTCTGAAAGTTATCTTTTTACACGTGCAAAACACGTGCAATTATTTTCTTGAGAAGTCAGAAATTGTTTTGGGGAAACCTATTATTTACTAGTAGGTAATATTTGTGAATTTTCTAGATTTTTCTGGTATTTATTTGATCTATTTGCAAATATTACCAAAGAGGGGTTTTTGTCCAAAATTACCACTTTGAGTGAAAACTCTAGATTTTTGGATTTTTGGGCTGAGCATGATTGCTAGACAACTCAGAGGTAAAAAATTTACTTTTCGTTTAAATAGATTTGATTTATTTCTCAAAATTTATAAAGAATGTTCTTTTTGCAAAATTGCCACGTAGAGGCAAAATGTACAAATTTATTTTCTGGGTTTTGAAAATAGTGCCGGCCAGTATTAGGTTAGTTATCTTTTATTTTAAATCTTAATTGAATTGGTTTATCTAATTTCCAAGTATAAGGATTTATATATGTAAAGATATATTCAAAAGGGATATTTTGCAAAACCTATTCAAAACCCTAGAAACCCTAAAATCCAGCCTATTTAAAAGTAAGTGCAGCTGTCTCTTTGCTGTACTACACAAAAGGATTTCTAATTACTATTTTTTTGGAGTTTCGAAGCGAGGATCTTGGTTTTCTTGCGAAAGGAATGACTTTTCTTATTCTCTTTATTATTTCGGTTGATTCTTCAAAATGGTGAGTGACATATGTTTGGTTTCTTATTGTTCTATGCATGTTGTATGTGATGATTTGTGTATTAGAAAGCATGATTAGAGATTGTATGATGATAATATGAATTCTTGATATATGGATGTATAAAAATTGAATCTTTCATGAAAATTATGCTATTAATGATTAAAATTTCATATAGATAATTTGAGATTGTTAAAAAACCTAATAGAAATCATGAGTAGGTTGTTTCTTGCATAATCTTGCTGATTTGAACCAAATACTATGAGATTGTATGATGTTATTTAATGAAATTGAACAAAACTTATTAAAGATGAACTTTACTGTGTATATGCATATATTGTCTGTTCTTGATATTTCAGTGGATAAAACTTGATTGAAACTTGTGGTGATTTGCTTATATATCATGGTTATGTTGTTTGTATTATATCTTTACTGATTTGATTACACAAATTAAGGTTGCATGATGATTATTTCAAAAGTAAACAAAAACCTAATCTATATTGTGTATATATAAACATACACTCTGTTTTGGCATTTTAATGAGTAAGAATTTGATTAATACATGTTGTATTGCATATATTTCATGGGCAACTGATGTGAGAGGTTGTGTATGTGCTGAATAGCCTACAAGTAAGGGTTTTGAAACAAAAGAATCAAGTTTTGAAGTTGGGGTTGAGTAATTGATTTCAGGATCTGTTGTGAATGACCGAAATTGAAATTTTGTGATTTTGTGAAGTTTTCAATTGGATCTTGAGTTGTTTCGGCACTGAGATTGATTGAAACATTGTACTACTCATATACCATGATTTTGATGTTTTAACTGATGCTAGAATACACCTATATACACGTAAGCCCATTCTTATTTACTGTTTAGAAGATTTTGGGAAAATTCACTCTTTTATGAATTTGATGAGATTTTGATTTGTTTTATAAACTCTAGTATATTAGACAAGTTGTATTTGATAATCTCAGGGTTCTAGAATTTTAAATTTGAGCTTTTAAAAATTATAATCATGTATCAGTCCAAAAGTGCACAATTTTGAAACTAACCGAGTAGCAACTAACGGTCGACCGGTCCCATCTTGAACTAAGATGTGCGATCGAACGTTATCTTTTTGAAATGATTTGACAGTCGACTGACACCTGCTGTCTGTATTGTTTTGTTGAATTTTCTTGCTGATTTCTTGAACGATTATCTCTTCAAACTTATGGATTATTGATCTTCTGTTTTAGATGATGTTTTGTAACAGATTACGGTATTTTATAGGGAGTTATATTTTTGTTAGAATAGAATTTAAATTATATTTCTATAACCTTATAAAGTAAAATATAAATAGTTTTGAAGAAGTTGATGTTTTGTGATATTCTATTATTTCAAAAATGTGATTCTCAGTTATTTGATGGATTTAATACTTCATTTCAATTCTAGAATTTCGTGAGCATATTGAATGAATTTGGATTTTTTTAACCTAAGAGTTTTTTTAATTCGTTTAAACGTTTTAATAATGGAATTAAGAGTTTTATTGAAAGTTTTGGTGTTGATATTAGTTTTGTGAGTC
Organism: Hemerocallis citrina; assembly: GCA_017893485.1. Taxonomy (NCBI): domain Eukaryota; kingdom Viridiplantae; phylum Streptophyta; class Magnoliopsida; order Asparagales; family Asphodelaceae; genus Hemerocallis; species Hemerocallis citrina. Next base: position 74,048,063 of record CM030368.1, on the reverse strand, counting down.
TCTAGGAGTTGAGTGGGATTCCTGTGAACCGGTAAATGAGATTTTGTTGATTTATGACCAGTTAGGTCTTGGGTTTGTTGTTGTGGAATTAAGTCCGGCAGGATACACTAACTCTAGATAAGGGAATTTGTGTTTTAATAATAATAATCAACTTAAGGATAGGAACTAGTAGTGATATGATGAAACTTGGAAAACGTGAGAATATGCTCTTGGGGTCCAGACGGATCCGTTCCAGGACTGTATGTGTTCTATCTCGAGAGGACTATTTAGTATGTTCGTGTGTCGAGGGTCTGCAGGCCTATTCACAGGACATACAGGTACATTCGCGTGTCGAGGGCCGACGGGTCTATTCACGGGATGTACTTGTGTACTTGCACATCGAGGGGCGGCGGTGGGGTACACGGCAGAGAGGTGATTCTTCCGTTTTTGAACTATTCTTACATGATGCTTGCACGTTGAGAGTTGTGTGATACCTATTCGCGGAGTATTCTGGATCTTGTTTCTATCACCGTAGTAGGATTAGTTGCATAATGAGGGATCTAACCCTATAAAGTGGAAAATGATAAGGGCTGGCACCGGACCTATGTAGTATGGAATGCATAGAATCCGAGAAGTATGCATTAGAGAGTCATCATATTGCATTTGTGTTTTCTTGGCTTGGTTTTATGAATGTTTGTTCTCTTGTTTTCCTACACTTGACACTTAGTCTAGTTTCACTTGATGTTTTCATTTTTTATTTACCGTCATTTCATGTTCCATCTGCATCTACTTTTGGTATGTGTTATTTATGACTTTATTCTTTATATTTTATTTATGTTGTATTTCTTTTGATGTCACTCACACCATTATGGCTGATCCTTGTAGTTTTAGGGGTTAGGGTTATCTCTAGCCTCGTGTTTTACAGGTAGGTACCTATAGCATTGGGATTTGGATGCATATGGTAGGTTGATTAAGTGGCTTATGTAAATTGTAAAAGAAAGAATTGTAATTCAAGGTGTTTAAATTTTCCGATGTGCTTTGTAAAGAATTGTTGTAATAAAAGTCGAAAAATTTATCTGTGTTTTGGCTTTGTTTGCTATTACATTGAGGTTGATGCTAGCGCAACCTGTACAAAAATGCAGTTTCCCGCTGACTCAGGAAATTGAAAGTTGAATCCGTCAGAAAATATGGAAACTAGACTTCCATACGGTTTCAATGCATACTTAAAGTTCAAATTTCGACAAGTAGCTAGGTCAAACACATGTTTCTTTTCAGGTTTTATGTTCAGGCAGAAATTCAACATCTTGTTGTTTTAATTTCTGAATCAGCAAAAACTCAATACTAAAATCAGTAAAAATATAATCTAGACTCCTAAACATGTTAAGCAACAATCTGGAAATTTTCATACCAAAATTTTATTATTTGACCATCCTTTTTACTGTTTGAACATGAAAGGTACGGGAATCTGAAAATCTGAAACCTAAAAACACAGCTGTAGTAAAACAGGCATAACTCTTGTTACAAAACTCGGAATTTGAAAATTTCTGGATGTTATTTGCAACTAGACACTCGGGGTTACATTTCATATCCACAAAGTATTTCATTTTAAGGTCATTTACTGGCTCGAAAATAGCAGTCAATGTTCAGGTCAGTAAGCATATACAATTTTTAGGGTATTTTTCGTGAAAATAAATTAATTAAACATGATGGGTATCGATTCTTTAGTCAATAAATTGTGTAACTAGCATGATAGGTTTCCAAACATGATAAATAAAATTTAGAACACACACATATACAAGTCTAACATCAATCAATCATCAAACGATCAAACGACATACAACCGAACGATTGTCTCTACAATAATTTATTTATGTTGTGACTTGTATTAATAACCCTATTATCAATTCTATATGCATTCATGAAAGATCCAAACTTGAGTCAAAGAGGCACGATGTCAAGAATATTGGGGTTAGATCGTGTAAACCCACAATAAACCCAACGAAAGAGATAACAAAGGGTAATACGATGACAAAGAGATCTACTTGCAAGAATTTCAATAAAACTTGAATTTGATATGAGTAATAATTTAAGTGAACGGTGACTTGCCTGTTAATCGGTGAAAATGAATACCAAAAATAACGGAATAACGATCCCGAAGCAACGAACTCACGAACACACCAAATCGCACGTGCACAACACGTGCAAAAGAGCAAAAGCTATAAAAGCAATATACAAGATCAAAGACAGCAACCACCACAAGAGAGAGAGGGGGGGCAATGGCAACAATGGCCAAGGGGGGGTCCAGCGTCGTGGGCGGCGCGAAGGCGTCGACGGCAATGATCGGCGTCACCGGAGAAGGGCGGCTCTGCCGACAGAACAGAGAGATGGTGGGGAACAGGGGTTCTGCTGTCAACAAGAACGGAAGAGGAGAGGTCAGGGGAAAGTGCTGGTTGTGGCGAAAGGAGGTCGGCAACGCGACGGGGAGTCGTCGACGGGGGGAGGTGGTGTTCTGGGGGCGTTGCCAGTGGTCGAGGGCAGTGCCGGAGGGGGATGGGTTCTAGTGGTGTGACGAGATCTGGGTCGATGGGGGAGAGCAGGGGGGGTTGCTGGCGTCGCAGGAGGGTCGCCGGTGCTCATGAGGGGGATGGCCGGAGCTTGGCCGGGGAATAGGTCGGAGAAGAAGCACATGCAGTTGGGTTTAGTTTGGGCAGAAATCCAATCGGCGAGAGAGAGAACGGGAGGAGAGAGATTAGACGGCTCTAGGGCTTCGATAATGTGCAATTTTTAGGGTTTGCATTATGGTTGTATTTATAGGATACAATTAGGGTACTGGGTTGGTGAATTAGGGTTCAATAAAAGCGGTTTTGGGTCAAGAACATATCAAATTGGGATCAAATAAAATAATCACAATTCACTAAAATAAAATCCACAATATAAATAACCCAATAAAAGATAAAATAGTTCACGAACGAAAATTTCAATCCGATTAAATAAATAAATAATACAATTGAAATAATATGAATCGGGCTCAAAAATAAATTGGAACTCGCCAAGAAAATCAGATCGGGTATAATAAAATAATTCGATAGATGAATTTTTAAACAAATAATCAAGAATATCAATTAATAATTATAATCTTAATAAAATAAAATTATACAACAAAATAGTATCCCAGTTTAACAAATTTTATTAAAATAATTTAATAATAATAATATATTTGATTTGGCTCAAATATAATTAACCGATAAATTAAGATTATAAAACAAGTTTAAAATACACCATCATTCGAAATAATATAATTTTCAATTGGAAAATATTTTAATAGAAGATCCCAAAACGAATTTAACACAAAATAAATTTATCAATAATCGAAAAACAGAAAATATTTAGAAAATATGTACTTATAGGAATGGGGGTTACAACATCCCTTAAAGTGGATGCGATTATACAGGGAGTTAACGGTGAACGTACCATTCTTTTCCAATCCTCAAGATTTCATATCTGGACCCTGAGAGCAACTAATTCTAGTATTGGTGATGTAGGTATGAAGTTCCATGAGTCTAACCTGAGAGCTCACGTCGAGCAATTGTTTAAAGGATGGTTTCCAAATGCCTCTTTTTCAGGCAGCGGCCACCGTGCAGTGTGGTTGTGACGCATGCTCATATAGATCGGGGAACAGGGCTCGGAGTGTGTGATCACCACACCACTTATCCCACTAAAATCTGGTGAGTCTACCGTTACCGATCACTGATGTCACACAGCTAATGAAGGGTTCATAGGCCTTAACAATGCCTTTCCAGAACCAGGAGACTCGTGGGCCTACCCTGAAGCCCAAATTTCTCGTTCCATACCCGTGTAGATATCCCTGAACAAAATCTTGCCACCCTTCTCCATTAGGGTGGAAAACCTTCCACCACCATTTACCCAATAGTGCAAGATTCATATCCTGAAGATCAATAATGCCTAGTCCTCCATGTATATTTTTTATGCATGCCTTCTCCCATCTGATAAGGTGATAGCCACCTCGATCCGAGTCTGTCCCTTTCCATAAAAACCATTTTCGAGTCTGGTCAATTCTTTAAATTACCAATCGTGACATTTCAAAGAAGGATAAATAATAGGTTGGAAGATTTGAGAGGACAACATTAATAATCTTTACTCTCCCTCCCAATGATAGGTACCTTTCCAACCTACCAAACGGTTCTCAACCCGATCAATAATGGGTAGCCATTCGGCCTTTTTGAGTTTTCCGGGTCTTAGTGGCAATCCCAGGTACTGGATGGGGAAGCTCTTGGTGGAGCAATTGAGAATTGTGGCATGTTCTAGTGCCTCCTCTGTTGTCAGGGAGATGGGGATGATAGCACTTTTGTGGAAGTTAACCCTGAGGCCAGACCAAGCTTCGAAGCTATATAGTATTTCTTTGAAGGTGGTTGTTTCCCCGATGTTGCCAATACCAAATAGGAGAGTATCATCTGCATATTAGAGGATTGAGCAACCTTGGCAATTGACTCTCCTGGCCACCGGTGCGGTCCAACCTGCTCTACTGCAGTTAGCCATCATGGACCGAAATACGTCTGCCACAATGGTGAAGAGAAGTGGTGAGAGCAGATCTCCTTGTCTGAGGCCCCTTTTGCACGAAAATGGGTAGCCTGACACCCTATTTACCAAAATTGTCGTCCTGCTGGTGGTAAGACATTTGTGGATCCATCTGATCCATCTATCCCCAAACCTCTTCCAGCCTGTTCTTCCAGAAGACAGTCTCATTCAAACGAATCATAAGCTTTCTTGAAATCCATCTTCAGGAGGTAGCTCTTAGCATTCAATGTGTAACAAGTTTCTTCAGCCATGGCTATACTGTCCTGAATACATCGTCCTTTAATGAACCTCATCTGATCATGACTAATGAGGCTATCCATCACCTTTCCCAGTCTATTAGCGAGTGTCTTGGTAATGATCTTGACAGAGCAATTAAGGAGACTAATAGGGCGGAAGTCTCCCACTTGCCTGGGAGTCTTCTTTCTTAGGAATCAACACAACCTCCGCAAAATTTATTCTCCCTAGTTTGAGCTTATGGTCGTAGAAATCAGCGAACACTTTCAGCAGATCGCCTTTGATTTCCTCCCAGAATGTCTGATAGAAGATCATCGGGAAACCATCAGGGCCTGGGGCTTTGTCTTTTCCAAGTTGTTGCACTGCCTCCCAGACTTCCTTCTCAGTGAAGGGCGCTTCTAGGGCCCACATCATAAGGTCAGAGTTGCCCGTCGGTTCCTCCCAGAAGTCGTGATGTAGAGGGACTCTAAGGTCCGCTTTGTGTCCAAAGAGAAGCTTGAAATAGTACTGGAATGCCATTCTGATATCCTCGTCACCTTGGATTATTCCAGAGTCCGAGGGGATTGAGTGAATGTGGTTAGATCTACGCCGGGCACTAGCTACTCTATGGAAGAATGCTGTGTTCGCATCTATCTCTTTGAGCCACAAAATTTTGGACCGCTGTTGCCATTTGATTTCTTCAATCCTATAGAGTTGGTCAATTTCCTGTCTGAATTAGAGCAACCTATTTCGCTCTTCCTATAGCAAATCTCTAGTTTCTTCAGTCTTCTTAAGTTCCTCAATATCTTCAAGAAGGGAGTCTTTTGCCGTCCAAATCAGCGCAAATCTGGTCCTGTTCCATTTCCTAAGCTTGCCCCTAAGTCTTCTTATTTTTTCACACAATATTGCGTTCGCTTCAGTCCCCGTAGTCGGGCGAGACCAACTCTCGTAGACCATGTGGTGGAAGCCTTGGATTTCTAACCATGCTCTCTCGAATCTAAACTTTGGTGATTTCCTGGGTTGATCTTCCCCGGAAGATAAGAAAATAGGCACATGATCCGAGGTGGGCTTAGGAAGTGATTTAGTTGAAGACAACGGAAATTTGGTCTCCCAGTCAGTGGAGACCAATATCCTATCTGTTTTAGCTAGAATGGGCTACGATTGCATGTTTAACCAGGTGAAAAGCCTATCAGAGATGGGAATGTCAACCAGTTCCAGGTCCGTGATAACCTCATTAAATGCTTACCTATCAGATTCATTAGATCATCTGCCTCTGTGTTCTGAGGTAAATCTAGTGATGTTAAAATTGCCCCTCACCACCCAGGAGTGTGGCCAGTGTGCTTGGATCACTCTTAATTCTGCCCAGAAAGCCATCCTAAAGGCAAAGGTGTGCGGACCATAGACCACCGTGATTGATTGAGTCCACAGTTCGGCTTTACATTGAAGCAAGACCGACAATGAAAATTTCTCGTAGAGCTAGCCTAGACAATAAAATGTTTCTGGGTTAAAACCTAGCGCGATACCCCCAGAGGCCCCAACTGACGGGGACATTCTCCATTCAGATATTCGATTTCCCCCCCAACCTACTAAGTCTAGACAAATGTGTAAGCTTGGTCTCTTGAAGACCAACAATGTTAGCTTTTGATTTGGTGATGACCTCCTTAACCATTTCCCGCTTGCCCCGCCTTCGCAGTCCTCTAACGTTCCAGAATAGGGCCTCCATTAACTACGGATAGATCGTGACTCGATTTGGAGATTGAGTTCGAATTAAGGTTAACTCTATCGACCTCCCACCCCCTAATCTTATTAAGGAGAAATGCATTCCGATCGGTATCGCCTACCGCAAGACCACATGTTTTAGCTAGACTAAAAATCTCAGTATTAGACATGAAATTAAAAATAGATGATAAGAAGGAAAGCGTACCTCCATCACGAGTCATAGAGGATTTAGCGGCCGCCGCGATCTCCAAATAATCGTCCAGGGACTCTTCATTAGTCCTCTTTGCCACTTTTTGTACTCTAAAACCTTTGTCTAAATGGGTCGATACCGGTGCAGTCGGTTGGGAGGTTGGGTAGGTAAAGGGAACAAAATCTGGGGAAATAGCTCGTGAGTCAACATTAAAATCCTCTGACTCCACAGATTCTCCTTCAGAGTAGACAAAATCATCTTCAAGGTTCAGCCTATCTTCACGATCGTCTTCATCACTATGGTGTGCAAGCTGAACAGTGGGCTCTCTTGTAACTTCAAATGGAATGAGATTTGGGCTTGGAATATTTGGCCCATGAGTAAGTTGAGTTACTAATACGATGGGCTCAACTTCCACATTAATGGTCTTGTCCTAAGTGGGCCCCTTGATGGGCCCATTACATATCGCCGCATCAACTCCACCTTTTTCTTTCTGAATTTTGCTATCTGCGTTGTTTGGCCCCTCATTGGGCCTAACACATTTCATCATGCCTTCATTACCGCGTTCAAATTCGAAGACATGCTGACCCTTGCTCTTCTCGCTGTCAGCCTGTCTCTCGGTCTTCACGCTATCAGTCTGATGGGGGGACGTGGCTCCTCTTCATTTGCTGGCGGAGCGTTCGAGGTAGGCATCTGTTCCGAAGCTTTGACGCCTTTGTAATTGTTTCGTTTTGGATCTTTTCCCCATTCACCATTGTATTCTTCTCCCGAAAAGGTCGCTCCTTTCTCTTTTCGAACCACTTCCATGGTTCCTCAGTTCGTCTTCTTCCCCAAAATGGCCATCTCTAGCTTTGTCTCTCGTCCCAAAGATTCAAACTTTTTCCTTTTAGGCAAGAGGGTTTGTCTGTTTGGGACCTTGGGGGTCCCACCACTTTCAGTTGTGGTTTGTATCGCCTCTGTAGCTACTAAGCGTTGACTTCCATTTCTAGCTTTGTGAAAGCTCAGAGTTCTGAGATGCGGAACTGGGTCTACTCCAACTGCCATTTTTGGTTGGGGTTGTAGATCCACCTTTTGTAGTCAATCTTGGCCATTGGGGCTCCTGATCAAGCCTCGATCTTGGTCATCCATCGTTGGAGGTTTTTTGTGTGCGGCTTTGTTCGCTGCTGTACACCCCTGGCATTCCTCCATCCCCCTTGCAGCTCTAATGAGCTCCCGGTGCACCTGTTCAATTTCATGGGCCCTATCGATGGTGTCTTCCACCTCCGGTGAGGTCACTTGTTTGTAGGACCGACCGTCTCTTAGCGAAGGGGGTGGGGATGCTAGCATCGGGAGCTCCGCCTCCGGTTCCGCTAGCTTATCAAAAACAAAGCATATGAGGTATGAGTCTTCAAAGGAGAAAACTTTTGCAAAATGCGGCATGAGAGTGCTGGGCTTCGGATAAGAATTCTGGCAGACACAATCTCTGATCGCTGGACTGTCTTCTCGTCAATGTCTTCAATTGTTCTGAACTCTGAGATGATTTCTTGCAGTGCCACTTTCTTCCAGAAATGGAGTGGGACATTATGAATCCACACCCAATACCGTTCACCTTGCGGTAGTTCTGCTCTAAATCTGGTTGACCAAGGGGCGAATTCAACCTTGAAATGTCCAATGTCCACAGTACTCAAGTCGCAAACCTCGATCAACTTCTCCGGTGATGGGAATGAGACTAGGAATTGGCGGTGTCACATCTTTTTAGCTACCCAATCACTGTGAGCCCTCATTGGCCACTTCAGGTTAAGGGCATGGAGGATGTGGTTCTCCAATGGACTTCCTGATCTAACTTTAGCTATCGAACACCATTGTCGAAGCCATTTCTCTTCATTTTTGATGATATCAAGGTTGTTGGTAAGCCGGATATAGGATGGGTTGTCAGGTGACCTGCCTCTTCTGATTATGCGCTCATCATCATTGTTAGAATCAATGGCGTTGGTACAGTCGTATGACATATGCCCCCATTTCATGCACATAAGGCATCGTGCCTCTTTTGTACAGTCTTGCTGGAAATGTCCCAAGTCACTGCAGTTGAAACATGGTGCTAGTTTGCGTTTCCCTTTCCTTTGCTTTTTTTTGTTTTCTATCTGTGGAAGGGGGGGGGAGTTTTGATGTGTTTTTGTGGCTTTACTTATCACTGTCACCCACGGCTCAGTGTCCTCTCCCTTCCCTGTATGAGCTCTCTCCACCGTCGCCTTGTCTTGTGGAACCTCTTCTTGGGCCCTCTCGATGATTGGCTTCGGTGGATATTGTGCCTCTTACTTCTGATCGGGGGTAGACTGAGTTGAGAGGATAGAAGAATGATGGGGTTTTTCTTGGTGATTGGCGGTATGGGAGGTGGATTTTTGTCTGAGATGAAGATTAAGATTATGGTTATTGTGTTGTTTAGCTTCCCACTATGAGGGTGGGGGCCTTGTGGGGGAGGGTGGAGGTTATAGCTGGGGGCGTTGTTTCTGGTGACAAGGTGGGTATTATGGTGGTGCAGAAGAGGGAGGTGCTATGGTTGGTGGTGGGAGGAGTGATGGTAAGAACTAGGGGTGGTTTGAGTGGGGTTACTTCCTTTGATTGTGAGGTTTTGTGTGTTGTACCCACTGATCCCGGTTGTGCTGAGCATACCTTCCTTTTGAGAAGCGACGTAGGTCTCGGGGGTGGTGATTCTTATGCTGGAAAGAGATAGTAGGAGGACCCCCTCTATAGGCCCGTCCTTTAGCCAGATTAGTCGTGGGACGATGATGACCATAATCTTGGCCCGCCCGTTGCGTATGCGCACTTAGGTGTGCACGCACGGGGTGACGGGGGTGTCTGAGTCTCCATTCCTCATCGTCAGTAGGTGTGTGTGTTCTATGCATGTTGTATGTGATGATTTGTGTATTAGAAAGCATGATTAGGGATTGTATGATGATAATATGAATTCTTGATGTATGGATGTATAGAAATTGAATCTTTCATGAAAATTATGCTATTGATGATTAAAACTTCATATAGATAATTTGAGAATGTTAAAGAACCTAATAGAAATCACGAGTAAGTTGTTTCTTGTATAATCTAGCTGATTTGAACCAAACACTATGAGATTGTATGATGTTATTGCATGAAAGTGAACAAAACTTATTAAAGATGAACTTTACTGTGTATATGCATATATTGTCTGTTCTTGATATTTCGTTGGATAAAACTTGATTGAAACTTGTGGTGATTTGCTTATTGTTTTGTATTATATCTTTACTGATTTGATTACACAAATTAAGGTTGCATGATGATTATTTCAAAAGTAAACAAAAACCTAATCTATACTGTGTACATACAAACATACACTCTGTTTTGGCATTTTGATGAGTAAGAACTTGATTAATACATGTTGTATTGCATATATTCATGGGCAACTGATGTGAGTGGTTGTGTATGTGCTGAATAGACTACAAGAAGGGTTTTGGAACAAAAGAATCAAGTTTTGAAGTTGGGGTTGAGTAATTGATTTTCGGGTTTGTTGTGAATGGCCGAAATTGAAGTTTTGTGATTTTGTGAAGTTTTCAATTGGATCTTGAATTGTTTTTTGTACTGAGATTGATTGAAACATTGTACTACTCTTATACCATGATTTTGATGTTTTAACTAATGCTAGAATACACTGATATACATTTAAGCCCATTCTTATTTACTATTTTGAAGATTTTGGGGAAAATCACTCTTTTATGAATTTGATGAGATTTTGATTTGTTTTATAAACTCCAGTATATTAGAAAGGTTGTAATTGATCATCTAAGGGTTTTAGAATTTTAGATTTGAGCTTTTAAAAATTATAATCATGTATCAGTCGAAAAGTGCACAATTTTGAAACTAGTCGAGTAGCAGCAAACGGTCGACCGGTCGCATTTTGAACAAAGATGTGCAGTCGAACGAAATTTGAAAGATTTGATTTTCTGGGCTTGTGCAGTCGACCGTTATCTTTTTGTACTGATTTGACAGTCGACCGACACTTGTTGGTCTGTGTTGTTTTATTGAGTTTCCTTGCTGATTTCTTGAACAATTATCTCTTCGAACTTATGGATTATTAATCTACTATTTTAGAAGATGTTTTGCTACAGATTACAGTATTTTATAGGGAGGTATATTTTTTTATAATAGAATTTAAATTATATTTCTATAATCTTTCAAAGTAAAATATAAATAGTTTTGAAGAAATTGATATTTTGTGATATTCTATGATTCCAAAAATGTGATTCTCAGTTATTTGATGGATTTAATACTTCATTTCAATTTTGGAATTTTTTGAGAATATTGAATGAATTTGGATTTTGTTAATTTAAGAGTTTTTTTTATTGATTTAAACATTTTAATAATGGAATTAAGAGTTTTATTGAAAGTTTTGGTGTTGATATTCATTTTGTGAGTCTCTACGAGTTGAGTGGGATTCTTGTGAACCGTCAGATGAAACTTTTTGGATTGATGACCAGTTAGGTCCTGGGGTTATTGTTGTGGAATTAAGTCCAGCAAGATACACTAACTCTAGAGAGGGAGAATTTGTGTTTTAATAATAATCAATTAAGGACAGGCACTAGTGGAGATGTGATGGAACTTGGGAAACGTGAGAATATGCTTTTGGGGTCCAATCCAACAGATGCGTTCCAGGACTGTGTGTGTAATGTCTCGAGAGGACTATTTAGTATGTTTGCGTGTCGAGGGTTTGCAGGCCTATTCAATGGACATACAGGTACATTCGCGTGTTGAGGGCCGACGGGTCTATTCACGGGGTGTGCCTGTGTACTTGCACGTCGAGGGGCGGCGGTGGGGTACACGACAAGGAGGTGATTCTCCGGTTTTTTAGCTATTCCTACATGATGCTTGCGCGTTGAGGGTTATGGGATACCTCTTCGCGGAGTATTCTGGATCTTGTTTCTATCACCGTAGTAGCATTAGTTGTATAACGAGAGATCTAACCCTATAAAGTGGAGAACGATAAGTGCTTGCACCGGACCTATGTAGTATGGAATGCATAGAATCCGACAAGTATGTATTAGAGAGTCTTCATATTGCATTTGTGTTTTCATGACTTGGTTTTATGCATGTTTATTTTCTTATTTTTTTACACTTGACACATAGTCTACTTTCACTTGATGTTTTCATATTTTACTTACCGTCATTTCATGTTCCATCTGCATCTACTGTTGGTATGTGTTGTTTATGACCTTATTCTTTATGTTTTATTTATGTTGTATTTCTTTTGATGTCACTCACACCGTTATGGCTAACCCCTGTAGATTTGGGGGTTAGGATTATCTCTAGCCTCATGTTTTACAGGTAGGTACCTATAGCATTAGGATTTGGATGCATGTGGTAGATTAATTATGTGGCTTATGTAAATTGTAAAAGAATGTGTTATAAAAGAAAGAATTGTAATTCGAGGTATTTAAATTTTCCGCTATGCTTTGTAAAGAATTGTTGTAATAAAATTAGAAAAATTTATCTATGTTTTTGCTATGTTTACTATTACATTGAGGTTGATGCTGAGAATTGTGCCACGTAATTCTGAGATATTATATTGAAAATTTGGGGTGCTACAAATACGGAATACGGATACGCGACAACGTCCAGCGAATGGCTTTCACCATTCATTATCTGTAAGGATCTTTACAACTATACACAAGAATAAACAAGGAATAAACTTGAAATAATCATCCACGCATGTATGAAACAAATAAACTTGAAACGAATGGCTTTCACCATTCATGAGCTGTAAGGATCTTTACAACTATACACAAGAATAAACAAGGAATAAACTTGAAATAATCATCCACGCATGTATGAAACAAATTAATATAACCAACAGAATTACTTGAAACAAAATACATAATTCTCAAATAACCAGATCTGGAAACAATAAGTTATAAGTTATGGAACAAAAATGCCCAATACAAGATCTAAGTAGCAATAATTACAATTTATTCAAAACATGAAATAGCTCAAGCAGGAACTCTAGCCAAGTCTAGAAAACTTGGTCACTGACTTGTTCGGGCAGCTGATCACTGAAATCTGCAAATTTGATAATTTGTAGGAAAAGGAAAACAGGAAACAATACGCTATTCAGTGCAAGTTACGGCCCGCATGTAGTGCAGGTAACAAGTACGGAAACAGATGAAAAAAAATACAATAGCAACAAGAAGCAAGTACTGAAGTAAGCATGGAGAAAATGTGACTGCAAAATAGAGCAACTAACTCTTAATCAAGAAATAGAATCAAGTAACATGATAAGATAATAGGGTGCAAGTAGCATATAACAAGTATCAAGTAGCATGCAAGCAAGTAACAAGTAACACATGTCAAGTAGCATGTACAAGTAACAGGAATGTGCAAGTGATCATGTTATTTTCAAGTCTTGTATCTAGTCCTATCTAGGTAGCACTTCATGCATCCCAAATTTTACCACATGGTTGTTACAATCAAACAATTTGCATTTAGATTTCGTAGTGGATATATAGGGCCGTGTACTCAGGTATCAAGTATCAAGTAGTCAAGTATCAAGTAGTCAAGTATCAAGTAATCATGTGTCAGGTAGTCAAGTATCAAGTAGTCAAGTATCAAGTAGGATCTATGGATCCCCTCCGAGTACACCTCTCCTATAGGAAAGTATATAGTCGGGTAAGCAAGTGGAAAATATGGGCCCCCTTCCAAGTACACATTTATGTATTTTCCACTACTAGATCTTTCCTTTTAACCCCGACTTGATTTCTTGTTATTATTATTAAATAAAACATGAACGTGCACAAACAGGGCAAGAAAAAAGGAACAATCGCAAGTTGGATAGAAGACAAGATCGGGTGATAGACAATCCATAATAGACTAGGATAACGAGACTTTCAATTCTGCACAGCAAGACATTGCTCTACCAAAACCAAGATTCCCATTTCCACAAGAATGAAAATCTGTATCCGTCAGAAAATCTAGAAACTAGACTCTCAACCAAATCCAGCACATATACACAAGTCATATAACAAGTACAGAAACAAGGTTCAAAACAGCATTTTACACAGAATTCAAGATCAGCCAGAAATCGCAAAGTTTTATTTATAAGCATGAAAAAGGTATAAAAACACCATAATTAAATCTAGGAAAAATTTGGAAGGTTTCCTAGCATATCTAGTCTCAAAATATAAAATTTCATAAAATTCCATTACATATAGCATAGTCAAATTAATTTGGAAAACAGAATGATGCATCAAATTTATGAATCTGAAATCCTTGACACAGCAATACTAAAACAGTGATAAATTACAAAATACAACTCAGAATTTAAATCCGTCAAAAGGATTGTAAAATAGATATACCATGCTATATTTCATATTCACAAGTTTTTAATCAAAAGTGACTGGAATCAGGTTGAAAACAGAGTTCTTTACTGAACAGCATGTAGTTTGGAAATTATATGATTGGTTTCATAAGCATGAAATAAGTTGTAAGAGTCCTTAAACAAACCTAGAAATTTTATGGGTTGATCTAGTCATGTCTACACGTACTCAGAATAATATTAAATCCAAATCTTACTGTTAACATCTGTTTTAAAATAATAAAACATGCAGCAATCTCATAAATCAGAATCCGAAAATTACGACACAGCTGCAGTAAAACAGTGATAACTCACGAATCAAAAATCAAAATTGAGATCCGTCAAAAGTTCTGAAAAATAGACATCGAGGCCTATGAATTATATTCACAAAATAATTCATTTTACTGACCTTAACAGGGTCTAAAATGCTGAACCAAATCAGGGCAGCAGCAAAACGCGATTTCTTTCATGCATTTAATCAAACAACTCATCTACAAAATATCCAAATTAGAGTATGATGTAAAACATGATATATTAGATATTCAAATCAACATGGCATGGGTATTTAACAAATCCACAATGAGATAACACATCTAGCACATCAAACATGTAACTAGTACACAACATACCATGAATCACGAAAGAGTATATATGTAGCAAGGGTCTATCTAGAACTAATTATTTTTATGTAGTGTGTGTGACAACTTATTATGATGGATCATGACTACGAATGGATCAACGAATGAGATCAAGATTTTCAAGAGGTCATCATGGGAACGAACACAAAAATAGAGCAAGACTACATGCGGTATTTTGTACTTGTATATAAACAAAATAATATACAAGTTACTTGCCTTAGGGGTAGACAATGAATCCGACGAAAGAATAATGGGAATGGATCCCGGACAACGAATACTAACACACGATCCACGAACAATGAGGAGTTTGCGGGATCGAGATGTCGACGGCACACGGGATGCGGGGACTTGCGGGTTAAGGAGATGGAGGGTGATTGTGGATGGCGATGGGAGCACGGCGACGACACAGGGCGGCGCGACACAGGGCGGCGCGACGGCGAAGTGTGGAGTCATGGCTGAAGGGAGGAAGGGGAGTCGTGGGATAGGAGTGAAGGCCGTGGAGGGGGGTTGTTGCTGGTGTCGATGGGGGCGTCAGGGATCAACAGCGAGGGCGAGGACGGCACGGGAAGTGTGCGACGACGATTGCGACTGTGGGTCGACGACGGGAGGTGGCCGATGGGGGTGCAGGGTGCATGGGGAGAGGGTGAGAGAGAAAGAGGGAAAGGGATTGTTGATTAGGGTTTGTGTAGGAGATATGACTGTAGGGGAAAGAAACAAATTTGGTTGTGATTATAATGGGATTTTGGTGAGTTAAGATTTAAGGAATCAAGGGGTGATAATGGGGGAGAGAGATATGTTTGTTAGACAGATATGGAGAACATGAGAAAGAAATTTGAGGGAGATCAGGTAAAAGAGGGTATTGGGTAGTGGGTTTAGGATCCAATAGGGTGGATTGTAGGGTTTAAATAGGGTACATTTGTAACATCCCGATCTATTATATATATATTTTTTCATATATATTTCATTTTATGAGGATTTGAGACCGTATGTATTTTTGCATACATAATTTTATATGTTTTCTAGAGTCCAATATTTTTCTTCATAGCCTAATAGACTAATTATTCTTTTTGTTTCCTACAAGATTTATTTTAAAGCCTAAAGAACATCCTAGGCCTAATTCTAGCCCATTATAATTAATTTAAGTATTTCTCCTTGGGCCCATGATTTTTGGCCCAAATAGTAAACCCATTTAGTTTAATTCTCTTTTAATTATGGTGACTTGTAGTGTAGACTCAATGGTAGACAGTTAATAAATTAGTGCATGAACCACTTAAGAATGGGGACACTAGGGTGGCACGTGCATGCAATAGGGTGTGCATTACACACTTTTCCTATTAGGCCGGATTGGATCCAAGAGAGAGGGAGAGATGGGAGTAGTGGTGAGGTAGTTTCTCAAGTCATGGGTGGTTATGGCAACTTCGAAACTCATCATAGCCTTTAATCCCTAACTAGTTGATCAAATCCTAACCATTCAATCTACCCAAAATTATGTATAAATACCCCATAGTTTCTTCTCATATTAGTACATTAGAAAATTTATTAAAGAGAGAAAAGAATTAGAGTGAGAAAAGATTGAGAGTTTTTGGGAGAAAAAGATTGAGGAATTCTTGTGTGGGTGTTCATCCAAAGAAGGTCGGGAATCACACTAGGAGAGGTTCGGTTTTGCTACACCTAGGAGGAGAAGGATCTATTCGTGCATTCTAAAGGATTTTCTAGGAACTTTCTATTCGTGTTTCTTCAAAAAGGTGGGTGTTTCTCATGACTTCTAATTTAGATACCATGCTAGGTCTTGTGCTAATTATGCAAGAATAAATAAGTGAAAGTATTGCTCCTTGTTAATACGATGATTAAAGTGAAAATGGAACACAAGTGAAATTGTATAAAATGAATGGATGAACTTAATGGAATGATATGATTTATGTTATGTTATTCTTGATTTTTATCTAGCATGCTAAATTGGAATAAATGTTTATCTCTGTAGAAAAATGATGATTAAGGGAAAAATACTTTTTTGAAGTCGTGGTTGTGTGGAAAATACTAGTCGTAAGAATCCATACATTATTTAGTAAACTATGCATGTTGCGAGGGTAGTCAAATAAAGTTGCATGTTAGTTTCGAGAGATGAACATATTGTAGTCTAAACTAAAATGTTGTGTATTAATCGAAATGAAAGAAGAAACGATTCTATATTTCAAGTTTTGTTACTGATCTGTCGACCGAATAGGTATAGTTAGTCAACTGACCTGGTTATTGAATTCTTCGAATTAAAACCCTGCAGAACAGCCGACTGGTCTGAGTAACAGTCGACTGCCCTGAATCCTTCGAGTTTTAATTCTTTTCTTTGAACAGCCGACTGACCAAGTTTAGCAGTCGACTGTCCCGACCATTTTTCTTGAGTCTTTTAAATTCTTAATGAACAGTCGACTGGCTATGTTTTGAGGGTCGACTGTCTAGATTATTTTGACATCTCAGATTTTTATTTCTGTCTCGTGATAAAAATGAATATATATATATATATATATATATTAGAAAAGTGAATTTTATTTACCTTTGCATGAATCATATATAAAGTGAAGTGAAATATTCTGCTGAATTTATGAAAAGTTTTATGACTATGAATACTATGAACATGAAAAAGGAAAGTCTAATGTAATCATGAAAAAATGAACTTACGAGCTTGAAAGGCTCAATTCTTGTGCAATTGTGAATTGAAATTGAGAACTAGAGTGTAGCTAAGCATCATACCGGCATTGAAAAAGAAATGAATTGAAATGAAATTTGAAATGAAAAGACCAAGATTTGGGTCGCATTGAATAAAGAATTAAGACCGGTATAGTAGAAAGGCTAACTCTAGATAATTGACTTTGTTCATGATTCTAATAAAATAAGGATTAAACACATAGTGAAGATGTGATGAAAGTAAGAGAAAAACACGAGTATGAGGGTCATCGGATTGGCGGTGTGAGAGTGATTCACAGACTGCCTGCTTAATGCGTCATGACATGGCGTGAGCACTACTCCAGAATTATCGTCCCGGTGGCGACGCTTGTGGGGTGTTTTGGTGGCTACGGGTGGTGCCACTGTTCCATGGCGGAGGCTGAATTGTCCATAGTCTGCCTGCTTGATGCATCATGTCAGTGCATGGAATTCTCCTCCAGACTGCCTGGACATGGGCTCGTAGATCATAGAACATCTAGAATACTTACCGTAGTTACCGTAGTAGTTTAAGTTATGGCGAGGGATTGAACCCTATAAGATGAAATACGATTAAGGGCTTGCCATCGGACCTATGTAGTATGGGATGCATAGAATCTGAACAAGTGCGCATTAGTGTCATATAATATAACAACTGCATTAAGGACTAAGTGCACAGCACGACACGACATCAATAGGATAGTCCCTTTAGCTTTGTTTTGTGAACAAGTTTGTGATTTTGTCAAGAAATGAGAATCGTTATACTGTTTCCGGCATAGAGAGGATGGCCATGTATAATTTTTTCCGGTTGAATAAACTGACGTACCCACAGTTTTGTGTGCAGGGTAAATGGCCTGATAAAGATTAAAGGAGAACTGATGCTTAGAGATCATTCAAATATTGTTGTACTTTTATATAAATGTTGTAAATTGCTTCCGCTGTAAAATGTAAAGTGTAAAGATTCCATGTAACTCCGATGTAAAGTGAAAAGTTTTTAATTTCCTTGTAAAATTGTACGAAAGAAGTGTAAAGATCCTGTAGAATCTCGAATTCAGTTGTATTTTGGAATTCGGGGTGTTAAAGAGTGGTATCAGAGCCACGCTTCACAGTAGTACAAATTTATAAGGAACGACACCCTAGAAGTGGACATTAGAGTGTGTGTTGAGTCTAGAGATTTAAATGTAAGTCACTTACATTGGTGTTGTTCTACGATTTATGCTTCTTCCTCTCTATTTCTAAGATGGCTGATCACTTAGACCCTGCTGGAGACGAAAATTGGCATATCATAGAGGAAGATTATTACCCTGGACAATCAGATTCTGAGGAAGAGTACTACCCAGGGCAAGCAGACTCTGACGGAGAAGAAATGCCTGAGTCCCGAGATATCACCCCACCTCCGGACTCATCTGATGACTTTCTGACGATGAAGAACCAGTTCCAAGTAGTCTTGTGATATCTCTTCATAGGCAGGTTGAGACTCTGCGAGAGAGAGTAGGACTATTGGAGGGTCTGTTGGCGAAGCGCAAGGATGATTTTGCAGTTCTTAGTTATCGTGTATGGGAACTCGAGAAAAGGAAAAACATGACCGATGTACTGAAGGAGGAAGTGGAGGAACTACGGGGAGAGCTTTGTGAAGCGAAGAGGAACAGTAGGAGTTAGACTGTTGTAGCTTCTACTGCTTTCATTCTAATGACAAGAAATGATTTCAATTCGAATGTATAAAGTTTGAAATTCAATGAAATGAAAAGATGATTTAAAATTCATGTTTTATACTTCGAATTTAATGGATTTTTTACATCAGAATATGGCTGGACGAAGAGCAAGAAACGGTGAAGGTCTGGACTTGGAAACGAAACTCACGAGGGTCTATCAGACACTCAATGCCGTTGTCATGAATCAGAACCAAGGAAGGGTGCCTGTGAATCCAGTATCAGAAGAAATCAAACTCGTGGAATCATTCAAGCGAATGAAACCACCGGTATTTGAGGGGAAGTCAGACCCTGATGCGGCTGACAATTGGATCAAGTAGATCGAGACTCTCTTCGAAGTTATGGAGACCCCGGAGGGCAGTAAGGTGAAGTTGGCGGCACTGCAGTTCGAGAAGGATGCGGCTGTATGGTGGCAGTCGATGAAGCAGACAATGGGAGGTATTGTTCTTGGCTGGGAGGAATTCTTGGAAGAATTCCGCAGTCATTATTTTCCCTCAGATGTCCAGGAGAAGAAGGCCATGGAGTTTTTGTCGTTGCAGCAGGGCAGCATGTCGATTAGGGAGTATGAGACGAGATTCACTCAGCTCTCAAGGTATGCTCCCAAATTGGTGATGGATGAGGCAAAGAAGGCACGTAAGTTCGAGCATGGGTTGAGGCCGAGCTTGAGGTCCAGGATGATACCCCTCAGTATTATGAGGTTTGATAAGCTAGTCAAAAGAGCGGCAGCCACGGAGGCAGACATGGAGCTGTTCTGTTGATTCTTGATTTTGATGATCACAACACACTGTAATATGTGTCTATGCTATACAGCTAAAATTGCAGGTTGTACATACAAAAGACCATTTCAGCTGAACAAATGATCAAGCACAAAAGCTCCAAATAAGTGACAATGGCCAAAGCTTCACTCAAAGACTCAAGACTTCAAGCTCAAATGTGTCAAATTGTTGTGTCTTGTAAACATTGTATTTTTACTTTTGTTGAGTCTTAGTCTGATTGTAAAGCCTTGTCACACACACATACACTCACTATTTCATAAATGTGTGTTTTTCAAAAAACAACAAAAGAGTCAAAACAGTTTGATATAATTTAACTGTTGAGTACCAGTCGACTGATACCTCTGGCAGTCGACTGGCAGTACAAAACTGTTTAAATTTATTCAAACTCTGACCAGTCGACTCATATGGCAACCCAGTCGACTGTTCGAAGTGCTTTTGACCGTTTTCTATTTTCAAAATTGATTTTTCAAAATCAAAAGCTATAAGATCCGTTGGTTGACAGTTGGAATAACTGTCCCCCAACGTTCAGGAGATCTAACTCTATAAATAGAGTTCAGATCTCACTGAAAAGATCTTACAACAATATACTTTTTGAGATCCGAGCACTCTTTGAGAAATTTCAAGTGAAAAGTGAGAAAAAGCTTTCAAGTTCAAATTCTCTGGTTCTCTACACTCAGTCCAGTATAGCAACGATTTCGCTCTGGACTGGGTATAGAAGTCGACCTTGTTTTTAGCCACGTGCAACAACACAATACACCAATAAGGCTATAGGTTGACTGTAAAGTTTTTCTTGTTTCTTTTTGCTCTCGGTTGGAGAGTGGTTTAGACTCTAGGTTGTAGAGTCGGTCGTTCACTCTCGGTAGTAGAGTGGGTCTGCTTTCTCTGGTTGAGAGAAAGGTCTATGGGTTAGACAAGGTTGTTGTCTTAACGCCGTAGGGTATTCTTGTAAACTTGTTTTTCAAGAATAGTGGAAATCTCAAGTGGGTTACTTGGGGACTGGATGTAGGTCGGAAGGACCGAACCAGGATATATCTTGTGTACTCTGTGATTGGCTGTCTTGATCTCGCACTTACTATTTGTTACTTTAAGTTCTGTGAAACTTGTCTAGACAGTCGACTCATTGCACTATCAGTCGACTGGTCAGTGTCGTATATGTTTTACTGTCATTATGTCATCAGTCGCCTGCCTTATCTATAAGTCGACTGCACCGAGTTATTGTATTTACTTTTATTTGATCATTTCAGTCGACTGGTTCACAACCAAGTCGACTGCACCGAAGAAAATTTTCGTAGTTTTTTATTAACACTATTCACCCCCCCCCCCCCTCTAGTGTTTGTTGTCTCGCCTACAGGATCCAACACTTGGTATCAGAGCGAGGTTACAGGCTATGGCAACTACTTCAAATACAAATCAGTACCATGAAGGCCAATTGTAATATCCCGGAAGGATATTAACTCGTATAAATTACTATCTTAGTATTATTTTATTATTATTTTATTTTAATTCCAAAATCAAATCATTTTGATGATTTTTCGCCGGTTTGCCCACAAACAGTGTCTACGCGCATCTACCGGTCGATGTGCATCCGAAGCGCATCAAATTGATAGCGCGATCCTCCGAATTAATAATAAAATTTATTTTACTATTATTTTCTAAATTAAACTATTTTATGGGAATTTTATGAGGATTTTTGTATACACATACATGTACACATACATACAATTGTATGGTACTTAGTATAATATTATACCTAGTATGTAGTATGTACTTTAGGACAATGTACTCATACTTGTCATGGCAACTTAATAAGATAATTAGGGTTTGATTAGGAGGTTTAAAAGAGGATTTTTATGCATGAGAAGAACTAAAACCCTTCTAGAAGCCTTATTCCTCCGCCTCACCAAGCCTACACCATACCCCTCCCCCTCCTAGGGTATGGCCGGCCTCAACCTCCCCTTGGGGTTTTTGTGCAAATGTGAGTGCAATTTTGCACTTACCCCCTCCTATTCCCTTCTATAAATACCCCCTCCTTCTCCTCCTTCTCTCATTTTAGAAAACAAAAAGAAAGAAAGAAAGGAAAGGAAAAGAAAGAGAGAAAGTCTCATACTAACAAGAGAGTTTTATTGTAGGGTTTTCCTAGAAGATTCTAAGAGCTAGGGGAAGGAGAAGATTAGCAAGCAAGTCCTTCCAATAGAGACTAAGGTGGGGGGTTCTCCATTGTTTCTTTGGTTGTTTGTTTGTTTGTTTGTTTGTTTGTTTTGTTGTTTGACTTCTTCTCCTACCTTCTTGTTTTGTTTTCTTTTGTTTTTGGGTGAGTTTTGTGATGGGTGTGTTGTGAATGTTATGATAAAATAAAAGAAAGGAAAATAGTAGTAGTACCTACTAAAACATATAAAGATCAAACCTTTATTATTGTAGTTGTTGTTTATGTATGATTGTTGGACTAAAAAGACATATTGCATATGAGATTGAACATACAACCGATTGGGGGTTGTAGGACTTGTAGGACTTGGCATACATAAGCATATGAACATCTTTACAACCATTGTTGGTTGTAGGACCTTGATTGAACTTGGACTAATAACAATAAGCATGTGTTCTATTGTAATTTTCTTTCCTGAAATAAAAAGATCTTCTTTTTATTAATCACTAGTTGTAGAAATAATAAAAAGATCCTTTCTTTTGGTAATCACTAGTTGTAGAAAATAAAAAGATCTTTTCTTTTATCAATCACTAGTTGTAAAATAAAAAGATCTTTTCTTTATTAATCACTAGTTGTAGAATAAAAAGATCTTCTTTTTATTAATCACTAGTTGTAGAAATAATAAAAAGATCTTTTCTTTATTAATCACTAGTTGTAGAAATAATAAAAAGATCTTTTCTTTATTAATCACTAGTTGTAGAATAAATAAAAATGATCTTTTTCTAGTGATAATAAATACTAGTAAGCAATTAAGTAGTAGCATGTTAAAATAAAAAGTAGTAGGTAGTATGTTGTGTTCTTGATAAGAATGAAGTGGTAGTAGTAGTGGATAGTTGGGTGTTATGTTCTTGACTAAAATAAAGTAGTAGTAGTGATAGATAGTTGTAGGGGTGGCGAACGGGCCGAACGGGCCGGGCCGAGCCCAACCCGCGCGGGTTGGCACGCTGGAGTGGGCGGGCCGGGCCGGGTTGGATTGTTATGCGGGCCGGGCCGGGCCGGGTCAGATTCTGATTTGGGTGGCCCGCCCAACCCGTGAACCCATTAGGGCTCAACCCGGGTTGGGCCGGGTCGACCCGCGGGTTGGCCCGTTTAATATATAATTTTATTTTTTTTTATTTTTTTTTTTGGGTATCTTAAATCGAACTAATAATAATAATAATTTTACAAATGATGTATACAATTATACAAACAACCATATTTTTGTTTGATGAATATTACATTTTTAAAAAAATTATAATACTAAGTAAGTAATACTACTAATAAGTAATAAATTATACAATTCTTCTAATATCCCCAAATGATGTTTAATTATAATACTAAGTCTAACTGTCTAAGTATGTAATTCAGTAATAATACTAATAAGTAATAATACTACAATTCTTAAAATTGAATCAAATATCCCCAAATGATGTTTAATTATAATACTAAGTAAGTAATAATACTATTATACTAATAAACAAAAAAAATCGTAATAATAATAATAAGATTGAAAGAGTGAAATTGACAACAAATTTTGAAATTTTATTCATATGAATTTAAGTTGTACAATTTGAACAATTTATAACGAAATGAAAAATTCAATTCACAAATAAGTTTTATACAATAACATATTTCTTAGTTCTTATGTACAATTTTAATTGACTACAATTTTTCTAATTTAACAAAACAAGAAAAGCTATTGTTGTTGTTGTTGTTGTTGTTGTTGGTCTTCAGGCGAGTTGCTCCCACTTGTGGAACTCGATAGTGCTTTCCCTTGCGTCCTATCTTCAGCCTTCAGCCAGTCTTCTGTGCATACGAGCATCTCTAACGTCTCGGGCTTCATCCGATTCCTGTAATCTGATAGAACCCTGCCACTTGTAGAAAATGCACTCTCAGAAGCAACTGTAGAGACAGGAGGAGTTAGTAAATCTTTAGCCATAATTGATAGAATACTAAAAGTGTGTTCATGTTCTTTCCACCACTGTAAAATATCTAGTGCAGAAGTAAAAGGCTCAGCATCTTGTTGGTTATACCAATTTAATTCATTTGGTTGATTAGTCCTAGGTTTTTTAGATTGAATTTTTTCAAGTAAACTAAATGTTCTATCACCAATTCTACTTTTACCTTTAGAACTACCAGAAGAAGAACTAACTATAGAAGTTGTACTACTAGAAGCAAAACGTCTATCATAATAATCATACAAGTTATTTAACGTAGATTCAAATTTAACTAAAAAACTAGCGCAATCAATTGTTAATTCTACAATGTTATCTAAATATCCAAAAAATATTTCTATCAAATTCTTCGTACCTTCAAATTTGATACGAGGATCCATAACAGTAGCAACACAAATCAACATAGGAGGAGGAAAATAATACTTCAAAAATTTAGTAAATGCAGGTTTTACAATGTCACTAATATGGGTATCATTTAACATTTCGTTAAATGTTTGAACCATGCTAACTAATTCAATAAAAATGCTACTAGAAGTAGATTCATATGTTTTTGAAAATTTTAAAGTTGCGGTTTTAAAAGGTTCTAAAAATTTCAACAAAGATTCAGCAAAAAACCAATCGGCGGCAGTCATTTGAAAATTAGGCATATTTTGTGCGATACAAAAATCATTTACAACTGCTTTATATTCGGTGACAACATTTAGTAAATCAAAAGTAGAATTCCATCGGTGTCTAACATCCTTTGGAAATTTTCTAAAAGGAACATGTCTAGCTCTACACCAAGCTTTCCATTCTTGTAGAATGCTTGGTTTTAATGCAATGAAATGTACACAATCTCTAATTTTAATTATATATGGATCAGCTATACCTAATGCATCTTGAACACATAAATTTATAATATGACATGCACACTTAACATGAAAAATATTGTCAGATGGAGGGTTTAATATTCTTTTTAAAGTATTAATTGCTACATTGTTGTTAGATGCATTATCAAAACTAATAGCCATAATTTTATCGCGAATATGAAAAACATCACAAATTTCTAAAATACGGTTTGCTATTTCAGCGCCACTATGGGGATACGGCAACGACGCAAGTGATATGATTCTTTTATTAAGAATCCAATCATTGTCGATCCAATGACAGGTTATTCCCATCGTTGGAATATTGTTGACACCCGTCCAACAATCCGAAGTTAAACTAACCCTACAAGTTAAACTATATAAAATTGCAATCAACGCGTCCTTCATTTCCATGTACACTTTAAAACAATCCGATTTGCAAGTATTTCTCGGAATTCTTTTAAAATGAGGGTTTAAGGCCGTTTGATTAAAATTTTCCAAGTTCCTACTCTCGGAATAGGTAAATGGTAACTCATCCTTAATTACTAATCGGGCCATTTCCCGACGAACAAGTTCGGGATCATAAGGGTGGCTATCTACTTGACCGGTCCTAGGGTTTATTCTTTGTTGGCCTTGTAGTTGATCAAGAAGATCTTTATGATTATTTAGGATGTGCCTACTAAGTGTACCGGTTCCGTCACCCTTTTTGAAATTGTATAGTTTATCACATGATTTACACGCTTTCACACCTACACCCGGAGTATTTTCGTCCGGGATATAATGATAAAACTTATGCCAATCGCTAGTTTCTCCTCTACTTTTCGTACTACTACGGGGTTGTGTGGTGTCGGTTTGTTGTTGTTCTTCTTCTTCTAATTGTTCATGTCCAACATCATCGTGTGTACCCCATTGTTCCATAGTAGGATCAATGTAATCTTGGGCGGGCTCAGTAATTGGGACAATTGGTGGCCTACGTGAAGATGAGGAAGAATCTTGTCCACTACGACCGCTACCGCGTGATCTAGACATAGTGTAGTAATGTGGTATGTAAAAAAAAAATCTACAATGTAGGAGGGGACAAGCGGTGAATTATACAAAAAAAAACTAAAAAACAAGAGGGTTGAGATAGAGAAGTTCAAAAAACGAACAATAATTTTAACTACAACGCAAAAAAAATAATAACAAGAGAAAAGAGATAGAGATATTTTGATACCGTTCACCGTGGAATACACGTATAAAATAAAACCGTGAAAATTAGAATATAATAGAAAAGATGGAGGAGGACTTTGCCGATTTCGCAATTGAAGAGTTGAAGTAGATTTGAGTCGATGGTTGAAGAGAGTTGAAGACGTTGAATTTTGTTCTCCGATACGACCGAAATTTGATCGTGTATACGCCTCCTTGTACACTTGTTTGATGATTACTACAATTTTTCAATTTTTTTTTTTTGATGTATAATAGTAGAGAGAGTAAGAGAGGGAGGTGTGATTTTTTTGGAGATTTTTGGGGGCTATTTATAGACTTAGAATTGGGAAAAAACAAAAATAAAAAATAAAAAAAAATAAACTATCTAACGGCAGCAGCAACGGCTCTAAGAGCCGTTGGCTGCATGCCAACTCTGTGAAGCCCAACGGTCAGCCCGGCCTCGAACCGCGGGTTTCGACCCATTCGACCCGCGGGTCGAACGGTCGACCCGTCACGGGTCGGTAGGTCGAAATTCGCGGGTCGACCCGCGGGTTGGCGGGTCCAATTCGCGGGTTGACCGGGTTCGTGGGCCGGGTTTGGCGAATCAAATTCGGGAAAAAAGCGACCCGGGTCGACCCGGTCCTATTCACCGGGTTCGACCTGAACCCGTGAAATCCTTATGCGGGCCGGGTTCGTGGGCCGGGTCGCGGGTGGGTCACCGGTTGACCCGGCCCAGTTGCCACCCCTAGATAGTTGTGTGTTATGTTTTTGGTTAAAATGGAGTAGTAATAGTAGTAAATAGTTGTAGGATGTTTTCTAAAAATATCCTAGTATGTTTTTATGCTTAGAAAGTTGTAGGATGTTTTCTAAAAATATCCTAGTATGTTTTTATGCTTAGAAAGTTGTAGGATTTTTTCTAAAAATATCCTATCATGTCTTATACTTAGAATGTTGTAGGACTTCTTCTAAAAATTTACCTATCATGTCTTATGCTTAGAATGTGGTAGGATGCTTTCTAAAAATTCCTATCATGTTTTAGGAATGCTATTTCATGTTAGAATATTGTAGGATTTGTATAAAAATTACCTACCATGTTAAGAATGATGTAAGCCATGTTAGGTGTGTGAATATGCTTAGAATGTAGTAGGATGCTTTCTAAAAATTTACCTATCATGTTTTCATGCTAGAATGTTGTAGGATGCTTTCTAAAATTTCCTATCATGTTTTAGGAATGATATTTCATGTTAGAATATTGTAGGATTTGTATAAAAATTACCTACCATGTTAAGAATGATGTAAGCCATGTTAGGTGTGTGAATATGCTTAGAATGTGGTAGGATTAGAGATGCTTTCGGATAAGGATATATCCGATTCGATCCGCATCCGAATCCGATTTTTTGGCGGATACGGATATGAAAAATCCGTATCCGGGCGGATACGGATACGGATTCGGATATCCAAATCCAAAAAAATTCGGATTCGAATACGGATACGGATATTCATAAAAAAGCGGATTCGGATACGGATATCCGCTTAATTTAATATTTATTTATTTAATAAATATATTTAATAGTTATATTATATCATATGAGTTCTAGACTCCCAAATCGGGTATTCACTGTTCACCACTCCCAAATCCCAAATCGACAGATCCCCAAATCCCAAATCGACCCTTCGACCTTCGTGACTTCGTCCCTTCCTCTTCTCCCCCATCGCCAGCGCCCCGTCGGGAGCTCCGTCGCCAGCGGCCCGTCGCGAGCCCCGTCGCCAGTCGCCAGCTCCCCGTCGCGAGCCCCGTCGCCACGCCCCGTCGCCAGCCACGCCCCCGCCTCTTCTCCCCTTCCTCCGCTACCAAACAATGGTGTTGATCTGCTACCAAACTCTACCGATCCCTTACAAAGGAGGAAAGATCTTGCGGTCCACTTGATAGGCTTTAAGTAACAATTTCAGGAGAATGATGGATGTCACTTTGAGCGTGACAAATATTGGGCCCTTCTGCATCGAATGGTATGTTATTGGCCACGCTTCCCTTGATCCCTTCGTTCCTTACTGAGATGATCTGTAACAATTTGGTCCAGATAAATAATGTCAAATTTAAATTCATATAGAACGTATATGCTGCTTTGTTATAGAAGAATCTTTTTCTAAACTGTTAAAGGAAACAAGAAATGACTACAGTCACATTCAGTATGAGACATATGGTTTTCGATGAAATTACTGAAAGTTCAGTTTTGCATAGTTACCGTGTTGAAGGGATAGCTTAGCTGGAGTGATGTAGAAACGCAAAGACCAATAGGGCAAAGTCATTCGATGATTCCGTGGCAGCAAATTACGATGACACTGATTGAATGGGGAATTCAGTTGGTACAATGTGCTTTAGACTCTGTTGCAACATTGAGGTGATATCTGGCGACTCCAAAAGAACCTACAACTTATTGACCAACTTCAAATTTAACATGAGTATATATTTTCTTGTATCTGATATTGAGTCTTTTGAATAATTCTGAATATTTTAATGGACATGACCTACTTAGCTAATGGATTACTTAAGATCATCGTGATGTTACTTTCATGATATGATCTGCAAATTGTGCTGGTTAATGTGCCATAAGTCAGACGCAGGCATTTTGAATACGTGAGATGATCTTGAACGTGACTGATATATGTAAAATTGACAGATTTGAATAAACTGGTTCAAATAGAGGGGTCAGTTAGGCCCCCTTGTTTGATGATGAACTTTCGTTGGTCCCTTCGACATTGTTGAGTTAAAGAGTTTTGGAGAGAAGGGAAGAGATTGAGGGAAAGGGATGTAGGAGTTTTATATGGGTAGTGTAGAGTATTAGGATAAGCAGCCAAGCTTGACTGCTACTGTGTTGCTTAATTTGTACCTTATCTATCATTTTCTGAGAAAGAGAGCGATGCTTTGTAATAGGGCAGTAATGTGTACACTAAACAGAAGGATGGGAAGTAGAAGATGCTATTAACAAACTGCATGTGCTGGAATTTAGTATCTCCTTTGGTTGGTTTCTGTGGTTAAAGAAGAAGGAAATTAAAGTATACACCCCCATCTATGCAATAGTGGATATTTATGTTCCACTTGTTACTCGAAAAAAAACAAAAAACTAATACACCAACTATGCAATTGAGTAGTGATACTATTTAGCTAGTGAACTCTGTTTTGTGATATTTTTATTCCTACTGTCTATTTAGTTACTGTAAGAGTCAAGACCATATTTTAAGTAACTGTTATATTTTTTAACATTCTGTTCCTAATATAAAAGTTATAAAATTATAATTTTTTGGGCTTATTATAATATGTGAATTGATTGTAATGTATTGTAATTTTATGATACTTCATAGTTTTTGTATGCAAGGGAATTATGAGTTGATTTAGTAAAGAAAAGGGAGAAGAATAAAAAAATGGCTTGTGCTGACAATGAAATTTTCTATATTAACTTTTTCTGAGTCAAAATTTTCAGGCTCTCAAATAATCCAAACTAATGACAGCATCCTGTTTACATTATCTGAAATTCTGAATGAAAGAATTCTGCTATTTTTTTAAGAATGAAGAAATAATTTATACATTGTCATTGTTAACTTTTCTCCATTACTGCAGTTCTTCCCAAGTGCTATCTTTTTCAATGACGCCACATCATCCTGGTAAAGAGAAGTTAAAGAGTCAGTTTCAAACCAATGCAACATAGACAAGTAAGTGCGTATTATATTCATTTTTTTATCAGAGCGGTATATATTTGAAATAAATTTTCATTCTCCTTTTTTGTTCTGTTGATTTCTATTTTGTTATTAGATATGAAAATCGATATTCACAATTCAGTGATATACATGTATAAGTACTAGTTAAGAAAAATAAATAGCAAAAACTTTATATTTGTTATCCGAATTCGTATCCGTTATCCGGTAGACCATATCCGATTCGCATCCGTATCCGAAAATTGCGGATACGGATATGATTTTTATTTTCCGAATCATATCCGTATCCGTATCCGAATCCGTCTTTGGATTGCGGATACGGATGTTGGTATAGCCAATATCCGATCCGTATCCGATCCGAAAGCATCCCTAACTGCAGTTCTTCCCAAGTGCTATCTTTTTCAATGACGCCACATCATCCTGGTAAAAGAAGTTAAAGAGTCAGTTTCAAACCAATGCAACATAGACAAGTAAGTGCGTATTATATTCATTTTTTTTATAAAAGTTGTATATATTTGAAATAAATTTTCATTCTCCTTTTTTGTTCTGTTGATTTCTATTTTGTTATTAGATATGAAAATCGATATTTACAATTCAGTGATATACATGTATAAGTACTAGTTAAGAAAAATAAATAGCAAAAACTTTATATTTGTTATCCGAATTCGTATCCGTTATCCGGTAGACCGTATCCGATTCGCATCCGTATCCGAAAATTGCGGATACGGATATGATTTTTATTTTCCGAATCATATCCGCATCCTTATCCGAATCCGTCTTTGGATTGCGGATACGGATGTTGGTATTGCCAATATCCGATCCGAAAGCATCCCTAGGTAGGATGCTTTCTAAAAATTTACCTATCATGTTTTCATGCTAGAATGTTGTAGGATGCTTTCTAAAATTTCCTATCATGTTTAGGAATACTATTTCATGTTTAGAATGTTGTAGGATTAATTCTAAAATTCCTACCATGTTTAGTTTAGTCTATTTATGCTTAGAATGTTGTAGGATTAATTCTAAAATTCCTACCATGTTTAGTTTAGTCTATTTATGCTTAGAATGTTGTAGGATTAATTCTAAAATTCCTACCATGTTTAGTTTAGTCTATTTATGCTTAGAATGTTGTAGGATTAATTCTAAGAGTTTCCTACCATGTTTAGATCAACTTATTTATGCTTAGAATGTTGTAGGATTAATTCTAAAATTCCTACCATGTTTAGTTTAGTCTATTTATGCTTAGAATGTTGTAGGATTAATTCTAAAATTCCTACCATGTTTAGTTTAGTCTATTTATGCTTAGAATGTTGTAGGATTAATTCTAAAATTCCTACCATGTTTAGTTTAGTCTATTTATGCTTAGAATGTTGTAGGATTAATTCTAAGAGTTTCCTACCATGTTTAGATCAACTCATTTATGCTTAGAATGTTGTAGGATTCAATCTAAGAGTTTCCTACCATGTTTAGTTTAGTCTATTTATGGTTAGAATGTTGTAGGATTAATTCTAAGAGTTTCCTACCATGTTTAGATCAACTCATTTATGCTTAGAATGTTGTAGGATTCAATCTAAGAGTTTCCTACCATGTTTAGATTAATTGTGCCTTGAATGTTGTAGGATCCATGATAAAACTACTTACCATGATTAGAAGTATATATATATATACATATATACTTAGGAATGTTGTATGTTCATACTAGTAGCTACCCATGCTTAGTAAGACATTCATGTTTAGTAGTTATTCATGCTTAATAAAGATTCATGCTTGGATGATAGTAGAAAAGTTGTATACCATGTTAGTTTAATTGTAGGTAAGTGATATACCATGCTAGTTTAATTGCTAGTAAATTGTATGCCATGTTAGTTAAGTTGTAAGTAAGTTATATACCATGCTAGATAGGTGGTAGAGAAGTTATATACCATGCTAGTTTAATTGTAGGTAAGTGATATACCATGCTAGTTTTAATTACTAGTAAATTGTATGCCATGTTAGTTAAGTTGTAAGTAAGTTATATACCATGCCAGATAGGTGGTAGAGAAGTTATATACCATGCTAGTTTAATGGTAGGTAAGTGATATACCATTCTAGTTTTAATTGTAAGTAAGTGGTATACCATGCTAGTTTAATTGCAAGTAAGTTGTATGCCATACTAGTTTAATTGCAAGTGAGTTGTATGCCATGCTAGTTAGATTGTAAGTAAGTTGTATACCATGCTAGATTAAATGAATACTTATGATACCCATGCTTAGATAAGTATTTGTTCATGCCATGTTAGTAGATGATCATGCTTAATCATTATACATGCTAAGTAAGTAGGTATCGTGCTAATTATTGGTCATGTTAAGTTAGAGATATCCATGTTAAGATATTCATGCTTAGATTAAAGAAACTACCCATGGTTAGTTGTAGTGAGTTCATGTTGTGTTCTATACCATGCTAAAGTTCAAATACATGCTTAGAATGTTGTAGGGATAGTGTTAGAATTACCTACTATGCCTTGGAATGTTGCTTGTTCATACTAGTTTGAGTTGTGGTGATTAGTCATGATAAGTAGTAAGCCTTCATGCTCAAATTGTAACCTATGCTTGACTATAGTGGACTTCATGTCTAGGTCGTAGTGATTTTCATACTTAAGCTCGATGTAAGCACAAGCATTAATCATATTCATACTTAGGAGGATCATGGTGAGTGGTTGTGTTATATGATTAGATGGTCGTAGGAAGATGCTTGAAATTGTATGCCATACTTAAGGCGCTATAGGTTGAAGTAATAAGGATTGGGAAGACCACTAGTGATAGTTAGTCCGATAAAGGTTGTTATGTCGCCTTCGGTTCTTCCTTAGTAGAATACCGATCCTAGACTACTAGTAGATTCTTTTGTTTCGGTTCTTCCTTAGTAGAATACCGATCCTAGACTACTAGTAGATTCTTTTGTTGCTTCTAATAATAGAAGATTAAGTTTGCTAGTAAGCACGTTTGGTTGCTTCTAGGATTGATTACCTGTATGGTTGTTTGAATATGGCTATGCTCGTACGTGGCTCGATTGGCCCGTATGTAGCTGTGAGTCTCATACATAGCTTAGTTGGCTCGTATGTAGGTTGTTGTCTCGTACGTGGCCCGACCGGCCCGTGCGTAGCTGTTGGTCTCATACGCGACTTATTTGGCTGGTATGTACGTGGTTATCTCCTACGAGGCCCGCTTGGCTCGTAGGTAGTTATTGTTTCATACGTAGCTTATTGGCTCGTATGTGGTTGTTACTCGTGTATAGCTGTTAGCTAGTATACAGTTCGTTGTGCTCGTCTAGGGTGATGTTACCACCCTAAGGGCTATCGACCATCAAGACATATGTTTTCTACCCTAAGGAACTGTGGAGGAGTGACTCCTTATGTACCGTCGAATCTTAACCAGGGTAGGTTGATCGAGGACCGAAGTATAGACGAAATCCAAGTCTAGGGTAGCGGCATGCATGTATATTCACACAGCCAAAGTCTTGGATCGATGAGCCACGAATCGGATCCTGAGGGATTCTGGTAAATCTAGGTTGAGTAGCCTAGTAGAGTTGTCCTGCGGAGTCTACTTTAAAGGCCTAGCATGTTGAGTTTATAATATTGTCACCACTAGGATTGTTCGAGTCAGGGACATCATTAGGATAGTGACTTACAAGGATCATTTTACTTAAACCCTTTTGCCGGAGAGAGAGGAGTCGGTGGTAGGGGGCCCCCTTACACTAACTCGTCCCTTGAGGCAGATCATAGGTGGTGTATTGGGTTGTACCTTCCCGTCAAAGGGATACGCACGGTGCCGTCTCACAAGTTGAGGACACGGGTTGCGTATCTCGCTCTGTTAATTACTGAAATACCGTGGCTGGGGTGCCACAGGATGCATGGTGCAGTCCTGCGCTTGCTAGACCCCAGAGGGTGCCACAGGGTAGGCTTCGAGCTATCCTGCGCTTGCGAAATCCTATTGTTTAATTCTGGAACGATGCCCGATATACTGCGATCGAGTGAGGTCCGGCATGCCGGGTAGTAGTGGAAAACGGAGACATCATAAGCAGACTGCATGGGGGGACTTGACCCCTTCTGCAACCTCACAGAGTCATGGAGTATTGTCAGGAACAGGTTGTGTACAATTAGAAGTTCATAACGCGGGTTCAATCCCTATATATGGAGAAACGGCTTGAGATGGGGTCGCATGTAGTATGGGCTGCATGTTGCTTTCGGAGACTTGCTGACATTAGAATAGGAAGCGTCCTAGTTCTATTTTAAATACCGCATTAGAGTCTAGTCCTAGCACTCACAAACACTTAAACTACACCAACACCATTGCTATATTTTGTATATTGTTTGGGAGATTCGCTGCTATATGATTAGCCTTTAAGCGTCAGTGAATACTGAAGTCCCCACTTCCATAGGTACTGGATCGCCGAAGTACAAAGGCGAAATTCAGGAGGACTCAAGGCAAGGAAAGTAAGGAGTCAGTGTTATGTTTAGTTCCGCTGCAGTATATGTATTGATTATCTATTAGTTGAGAAATACTCTGATGTAAGATGTTGAAGGTTGTAATACTTAGAAATGTAAAGGTAATATTGTAACTCTATTGTAAGGTATTACAGTTGTACAATATTCAGACTTGTAACACTTTGTGTATTGAATAAAAAGTTTTAAATTCTCCTGTCTTTCTGTGTATTGTGACTAATTGAAGAAAAGGTCTTGGCTCGTGTCACGGTTTCCCAGTGTTGGAAATCGGGGCGCTACACCAATCTACACAACGGCCACCGCTATTCGATGGAACTAACTACAATTATTGGAAGTGCCGAATGAGAATCTACCTCCAATCAATCAACTATGAGATATGGCAAATGACAGAGACGGAATACACTGCTTCTACTATTCCATATGCACAATGGAATGATGATCAAAAGAACCAAACGATGAACAATGCCAAAGCAATGAATGCTTTATTTTGTGCACTCACAAAGGAAGAATTCAACCGTGTATCCAATGCTACAACTGCACATCAAATCTGCCATACACTCGATGTAACACATGAAGGAACAAATAAAGTTAAAGAGTCTAAAATCTCTGTTCTTGTTCATAGGTTTGAGATGTTCAGAATGAAGGACAATGAAACCGTATCCGAGATGATCACCAGATTTACTGATATCACTAACTCTCTTGTGACACTTGGAAAGATTTACACTCAAGCAGAGATGGTTAGAAAAGTTTTACATGCACTCACTCTAGAATGGGAGAAGAAGACCACGGCAATAGAGGAAGCAAATGACTTGTCACAACTTTCTCTCGAGAATCTTGTGGGCAATCTCATGGCATACGAGGTCCAACTTGAAGATCGAAAGAAGGATACAGAATCTCACCAGGCAAAGAAGAAATCATTGGCTTTTAAAGCCATGACAGACTCGGAAGATGAGGAAGAAGATGAAGAGGAGATAGCAATGTTCACCCGAAAATTCAAAAAATTCTTAAAGAAGGGTAAGTTTAATTCTAAAAATAGAGATTCTAATGACCCTCCTATATGTTTCAGGTGCAATAAAACAGGACACATGAAGAAGGATTGTCCCCTTGAAAATGCAAAGAACAAGGGAAAACCATCCAACTTCAAAAAGGACAAATATTCAAAGAATAAGTTTGCTAAGAACAAGAAGGCCTATCAAGCTACATGGGATGATAGTGATTCGTCTTCCGAAGAAGAAACGGATGAAAACAATGAAGTGGCAAACATGTGCTTCATGGCTTCACAAGATCATGTAAGTAATGATTACGACTCAGAAGATCTTCTTGATGTGTTTAATGAAATATTTCAAGAGTTAAAAAAGGAAAAGATTAGAGTTAAGAATCTAGAGAAAGTGAATCAAACACTTACTCAAGAAAATCTTAACCTTGATAAGGAAGTAAAATCTTTAAATTCTCGCATTGCAAGTTTAGATACTGATCTTGAATCTCTCAAAAAGAATTACGAAGAGATATCAAAGAACGTATCTAAGTTTAACAAAGGCAAAGAGAATTTAAATGATGTGCTTCATCATCAAGTAAAATCTAGTCAAAAAAATGGACTTGGTTTTAAAAATTCTTCTGTAAAAGAATCTCCTGCTAAAAACACTAGTAGAAATAAATCAGCATCTATTTCTAGTGTTACACACAAGTTGTATGAATTTTTTGAAAAGCCTAAGGCTGTAAATGTTAGTGATAAAAGCAAGACTACTGTTCGGTTAAGTCGACTGAACCAATCTAACAGTCGTCTGTCCAGTGGAATTGAATCTTATTCAACGAGATCAAAACCTCATATAAGTCGACCTAGTGTACCATCAAGTCGACTGACTCACACTAGCAGTCGACTGAAGGACACTGTTAAGTCGACTGGACAGAACAAGTTAGTATGGGTTCCAGTCAGCTTAAATCAGAATGAT
The DNA here is from genome assembly GCA_017893485.1 of Hemerocallis citrina. Classification (NCBI taxonomy): domain Eukaryota; kingdom Viridiplantae; phylum Streptophyta; class Magnoliopsida; order Asparagales; family Asphodelaceae; genus Hemerocallis; species Hemerocallis citrina. The sequence goes on along the minus strand of CM030368.1, from coordinate 74,011,897 downwards.
AGAATTGCGTATATTACTTCATATGTATTAAATGTGTGTAATTCTATTAATTATATTCCTGCTTATGGAGGAAGATCAAACTCTTCATGGGTTTGGTTCCCCCCAAACTAAAATGTTTTGGACCCAATAAAAAGGGTACCATATTTACCTTGAATTTTTTATAGGTACCCAAGAAAGAACGCTGGATACTAGACAGCGGGTGTTCAAAACATATGACAGGACATGCCAACTTGCTATCCACCATTCAAAGCATAGATGGAGGAACTGTCACCTTTGGAGATAACAACAAAGGCAAAGTCATAGGTATCGGCATGGTCGGTAAAACTTCTAACCCAACCATAGAAAATGTATTATTAGTTAGTGGTTTAAAGCATAATCTTTTAAGCATTAGTCAATTATGTGATAAAGGGTATAAAATAGTATTTGAAAAAGATGCATGCTTGATTTATGACTCTACTATGCAAAATGTTATTTTTCAAGGTTTTCGTAAAAATAATATTTATGAATTGTGTTTGAATGCAATTGAACTTTCAAATGATTTTTGTTTAATAGCTTCTAACAATGAATCTTGGCTATGGCATAGAAGATTTGGACATGTGAACATGAAAAATCTCTCAAAATTATCTAAATATAACCTAGTTAAAGGACTGCCAAAACTATCCTTTAAAAAGGATAAGTTATGTGATGCATGTCAACTAGGAAAACAAATCAAATCCACTTTTAAAACAAAAGAAGTAGTTTCTACTAGTAGGCCACTCGAATTAATTCATATGGATTTATTTGGCCCTACTAGAGTTGCTTCTTTAAATAAAAGTAGATATGTATTTGTTTTAGTAGATAATTTTTCAAGATTCACTTGGTCATTCTTTTTAAAACATAAAAATGATGCTTTTGATGAATTTGCACATTTTTGTAAACGTATTCAAAATCAAAGATCTCTAACCATAGTCACTATTAGAAGTGATCATGGTGGAGAATTTGAAAATGAAACATTTACAGAATATTGCAACAAGAATGGTATAACACATTCGTTTGCATTTCCTAGAGCTTCACCACAAAATGGAGTGGTTGAAAGGAAAAATAGGACTTTGCAAGAATGCGCACGTACTATGCTTGTTGAAAGCAATTTACCAAAGTACTTTTGGGCTGAAGCTGTTGCTACAGCTTGTTATGTTTTAAATAGAATTCTTATTAGAACTAAGCTAAAGAAGACTTGTTATGAGTTATTTTTTAATAAAATTCCTAAAATCTCTTACTTTAAGACATTTGGTTGAAAGTGTTTTATTCTAAACACAAAAGATAATTTAGACAAATTTGATCCTAGATCTAATGAGGGTATCTTTTTAGGATACTCAAATAGGAGTAAAGCATATAGAATTTTCAATAAGTCTACAATGACTATTAAAGAGTCAATGCATGTTACATTCGATGAATCTCTGCCTTCATCAACTTTAAATAAAGATGATGAAACTGATTCATCACCTTTAGATAATGTGATTAAATTTTTAGAACAAACTAATCTGACTGATAAGTCGACTGATAAGGACTTCCAGTCGACTGAAGTAAAGCAGTCGACTGAAGAACAAGTCAAGTCGACTGATCCTATTATGATATCTTCAACTTTACCAAAATCATTTGTTGAAGTTAAAGATCATCCTCATGACTTAATAATTGGTGACATCTCTCATGGTATTCAGACACGTTCACATATTAATATGATTTCTCATACAACATTCTTGTCAGATTTTGAACCGAAAAATATACAAGAAGCTTGTGAGAATGAATATTGGATGAATGCCATGCAAGATGAACTAAACAAATTTGTAAGAAATGATGTATGGGATTTAGTTCCTCGACCTCCTGATCAGACTATTATTGGTACCAAATGGGTATTTAAAAATAAGTTAGATGAATCAGGACAAGTTGTAAGGAACAAGGCTAGATTAGTTGCTCAAGGGTATAATCAAGAAGAAGGTGTAGATTTTGATGAAACATATGCTCATGTTGCTAGACTAGAATCTATTCGTATTTCATTATCTTTTGCTTGTTTCATGAACTTTATACTTTATCAAATGGATGTTAAAAGTGCTTTCCTTAATGGGTTTATTAAAGAAAATGTTTATGTTAAACAACCACCAGGTTTTGAACATGAACAATTTCCAGATCATGTTTATAAATTGAAAAAGGCTTTATACGGTCTTAAACAAGCACCTCGTGCTTGGTATGATCGTTTGAAAACTTTTCTTTTAAAAACAAGATTTGAAATAGGTAAAGTAGACACTACGTTGTTTATCAAAACAGTTAAGAATGATATCTTAATCATACAAATATATGTTGATGATATAATTTTTGGTTCTACTAATAATAATCTATGTCAAGAGTTTGCTAATACCATGAAAAACGAGTTTGAGATGAGTCACATGGGTGAACTCAATTATTTCCTTGGACTTCAAATTAAGCAGTCCTCAAGTGGCATATTTATCAATCAAGAAAAATATGCAAAGGAATTACTCAAACGTTTTAACATGGATAGTACTAGTAGTAAATCTTCACCTATGGCTACTACTACTACTCTTGACAAAGATATATTAGGTAAGAGTGTTGACCAAAAACTCTATCGAGGTATGATTGGTTCACTCTTATATATTACTGCAAGTAGACCAGATATTATGTTCAGCGTATGTTTATGTGCTAGATATCAATCTAGTCCTAAAGAGTCTCATTTAAAAGCAGTGAAACGAATTTTAAGATATATTAAAGGTACATCTGAATATGGTTTATTTTATCCACGCACCGATAATTTTCAACTTCTGTCATATAGCGATGCTGATTTTGCTGGAAGCAAAACTGATCGCAAGAGTACTAGTGGTACATGTCAATTTTTGGGACATTTCCTAGTCTCTTGGTGTAGTAAAAAGTAAAATTCTGTATCCCTATCAACCACAGAAGCTGAGTATATCACTGCAAGTTTGGCATGTGCACAAATCTTGTGGATGAAACAAACTTTATTTGATTATGGTATTTCATTTGAAAAACCTTCAATTATGTGTGATAATACCAGTGCCATTAATCTATCTAAAAATCTGATTCAACATTCACGTACGAAATATATTGATATTCGACATCATTTTCTACGTGATCATGTTTTAAAAGGAGATATATCTTTAGACTTTATCTCTACTGATAAACAAGTAGCAGACATATTTACCAAACCCCTTAAAGAAGATACTTTCATTAACTTAAGAAGAGAACTAGGAATATGTGATTTTATTGATATTTGTTGAAAATTGTTTCTGTTAAGTCGACTGTGTTTTCAATAAGTCGACTGTACTATACTTTAAAACATATCTATTTTTGTTCTCTGACCAGTCGCCTGGTCCTTATACCAGTCGACTGATAAGCAGACATAAAAATTTTAGTCTCTTCTCGACTAAGTCGACTGCTATACCCTACCAGTCGACTATCGCGAGTTCAAATGTCTTCAGCGACTATTCATCGCAGCTTTGGAGATAAACAAAATTTTTTTTTTTCACCCGTGACTATCCTATCAGCCGTTGATTTCTTCCCTCTTTGATCTCAGCCGTCTGCCCTCAGTTAAAAGCCCTTTTCACCGCCCTCCTTCTTCACTTTTACCAAATCTCAGTTTTTCCCAAATCTTCAAACCCTAATCTGAGAAGAAGATCAGTTCTGAAGAGTCGACTGCCGCATCTTCTGCAACCGCTGATCCTCATCTCTAATCTTGCTGTCTTCCCTGTTGGTAAAATCTCATCTCTTGCATTTCTCTTAATGGCCCCTAAAAGATCTAAGAGAACTCATGGTGATGCTAGTTCTTCATCCCTAGATTATTCTCAATTTCTATTGAGTCCCGATCTTCTTGAACGATGGTACATTATGTGTACCATTGTCATCTTCCCCAGGAGATATGTTAATTTTGATGATCTTGATCCATTTAATCTTGTTCCTCTATTTCAAAATAGTAGCCTTTATGAATATCTATCCTTAGTTAATCAACCTAACTATTATCCCCAACTCATCTATTTGTTTTACACTAATATGAGGGTTGTACAAAAGAAAGATGGGGATGTAGTTATCCGCTCATCTGTCAAAAATGTTAAAATGACACTCACACCCGAGAGAATCAATCACATTATGGGTAATGATGACGGTGGATTAGATCTAAGTGATATTATCCTTGATGATGCATCTATCTTATCTAAAATATTTTTGCATAATCAAGGACCTCCAATGACTAGCAAAAATATTACTCCTATTGCTAAGCTTGTAGCCAGAATACTAGCCTATAACATCCTTCCCAAAAGAGGAAGTTATGACCAGTACTCTCTGGAATTACAAAAAGTTGTTTATGCAATGTTTGGTAAAATTGCTATAAATTGGGGTCGTGTCATCTTTTCAAAATTTGAATAAAACCACACCCACTTCTTACCTTTCGGTGGGCTTCTCACTCGTGTCTTTGAAGCTTTCGGTATTGATCTCAATTCCGAGACCAATGTCGTTACACACTATGAGTGTTTCGATCGTGCCAGTTTAGCACGTATGAAGCTTCTTGATCCTCCTCCTAGAACAGCCCCTAGGTCTCCTCCACTTTCTCAAGCTCCTTTAGGTTCTACTGCTAGAACTTCTAGACCTTCTGCCTCTTCTAGTTCATCTCTTCCTCAGGCTAACTATGATGATCCACGTACTTTCTATGAATGTGTCAACTATCTTATGAAACATTCAGAGACTGTTGATTCTCAGATTCACACCCTTGATTCCAAACTTGATCATCTCACCGATCTTTTCCATACTCAATTTCCTCCTCCTTCTCATACTGCCGATGAAGACTCAGACGAGGACAATTGAAGACTTTTTATTTTTCGCTATTATGTAATTTTCAATTTTATTTTGTCTTAATGAACTTATTTATGTATGAGAACCTTTCTTAGTTTATTTCTATGCTTTTGTAATACAAAAGACTGTTTATTTTGTGTTTTTTGTTGATGACAAAGGGGGAGAGATATCCTCTTATTCAAATGTATGTATGTGTTTACTGTGTTTGATTATATTTCTGTATATTGAAGTATTTCTCTGGTCAGTCGACTGGCTCACAGTCTATCAGTCGACTGATATTACTGCATCTGTGATTTTATTATGTAATGTTTATTTTTGCCTGATCAGTCGCCTGATCTATTGTTAAGTCGACTAATACATTCTTTATGATAACATCTATTTTATATATGCATATTGTGTTTTTAATAGGGGAGCTTCTTAAAACCTATGCTTGTATTTTTCTATATAAATTGTTATCAGCTATTGTGTTGTCATCATCAAAAAAGGGGGAGAATGTTGATTTTTGATTTTGATGATCACAACACACTGCAATATGTGTCTATACTATACAGCTAAAATTGCAGGTTGTACATACAAAAGACCATTTCAGCTGAACAAATGATCAAGCACAAAAGCTCCAAATAAGAGACAATGGCCAAAGCTTCACTCAAAGACTCAAGACTCAAGACAAAACTCAAAGACTCAAATCAAGACTCAAGACTCAAGACTTCAAGCTCAAATGTGTCAAATTGTTGTGTCTTGTAAACATTGTATTTTTACTTTTGTTGAGTCTTAGTCTGATTGTAAAGACTTGCCACACACACATACACTCACTATTTCATAAATGTGTGTTTTTCAAAAAACAACAAAAGAGTCAAAACAGTTTGATATAATTTAACTGTTGAGTACCAGTCGACTGATACCTCTGGCAGTCGACTGGCAGTACAAAACTGTTTAAATTTATTCAAACTCTGACCAGTCGACTGTTCAAGTGCTTTTGACCGTTTTCTGTTTTCAAAATTGATTTTTCAAAATCAAAAGCTATAAGATCCGTTGGTTGACAGTTGGAATAACTGTCCCCCAACGTCCAGGAGATCTAACTCTATAAATAGAGTTCAGATCTCACTGAAAAGATCTTACAACAATATACTTTTTGAGATCCCAGCACTCTTTGAGAAATTTCAAGTGAAAAGTGAGAAAAAGCTTTCAAGTTCAAATTCTCTGGTTCTCTACACTCAGTCCAGTATAGCAACGATTTCGCTCTGGACTGGGTATAGAAGTCAACCTTGTTTTTAGCCACGTGCAACAACACAATACACCAATAAGGCTATAGGTTGACTGTAAAGTTTTTCTTGTTTCTTTTCGCTCTCGGTTGGAGAGTGGTTTAGACTCTAGGTTGTAGAGTCGGTCGTTCACTCTCGGTAGTAGAGTGGGTCTGCTTTCTCTGGTTGAGAGAAAGGTCTACGGGTTAGACAAGGTTGTTGTCTTAACGCCGTAGGGTATTCTTGTAAACTTGTTTTTCAAGAATAGTGGAAATCTCAAGTGGGTTGCTTGGGGACTGGATGTAGGTCGGAAGGACCGAACCAAGATATACCTTGTGTACTCTGTGATTGGCTGTCTTGATCTCGCACTTACTATTTGTTTACTTTAAGTTCTGTGAAACTTGTCTGGACAGTCGACTCATTGCACTATCAGTCGACTGGTCAGTGTCGTATATGTTGTACTGTCATTGTGTCATCAGTCGCCTGCCTTATCTATAAGTCGACTGCACCGAGTTATTATATTTACTTTTATTTGATCATTTCAGTCGACTGGTTCACAACCAATTCGACTGCACCGAAGAAAATTTCCGCAGTTTTTTATTAACACTATTCACCCCCCCTCTAGTGTTTGTTGTCTTGCCTACAGGATCCAACATGTTCCACGTTGTTCAGAATAGAAGGAACAACTGGAGCATGGGGAAGAGGCCCGCAGTTGCTGGGAATGCCAGGGGACAGCCATCATCCCAGAGGTTCAAACAAACGGGAGCGAATGCTGTCAACATAGATGGGAAACCCGGAAATGCATGGGTGAGACCTCCTGTGGTGACTTGTTACAAATTTGGGGAGGCAGGTCACTACCGATCCTAGTGCCCGAAGTTGCAGGATGTCGTCCAAAGGGGACCAACTCAGCAAGCCGGAAAGAGACCGTACCAGTAAGGGCGAGTATTTGCCTTGACTGAAGCTTATGCCGATGAGGTAGATCATGTCATCACTGGTACGAGGACGGATGTTTATGTTAGGGTTATATACTGAAAGCATCAATTTTGTATTAACTTTATTTCCTTATTTTTTTTGAATGAGAATCATATGGGCATATATTTGCATATTGTGTTTATTATAATATTAATGCAAGTATCTGATATTCTATAAGGTTGATAATATGGTGTGAGGAGACACACAGAAGATCATATTATCAGTTTCCTATGGAATATATAAATAGTTCACAACCTAGACGGACTTGGACAATCCACTGGAAAGGTTGTAGTGTAATCTAGTATTAGTCTATCTTAACTATAGGTTTACACTAGTACACTTTGTGTGTATTGAACAGGACCACTTGAGGTTGTTCTCTTTGTATTGACTACAAAAAGAGAACAAATACCTCTGTTATTATGGATGCTTATGCTCTTAATTCAGATATAATAACAGACATGTATATGCAGTGTGCATTACTTTGACTCATAAAAGAGTGAGATTCATTATGGATCAACAACCTCTATGAATTGGGTAATAGCATTGTATGTATGATGGGTTGTTGATTGTAAAAGGAATCCATGTCTCGATACGTCGGGTTGATGATGTCCCCTTAAGGAGCTCATAAGGATTGTCATGTAAACCCTGCAGGTGGATTACATCCGACATGACAAATAAAGTTAAGTGGTACTACTTAAGGATAAAAGATGTTGATCAATATAGTTGTCAGTAACTTAATTTGATCGACAGACATTCGATATCTTAACATGGGGAGCTGAACGAGCATATAATAAAAGGAGCCCATAAATATAATTTGGGATTAGGAAGGTAGTGCAAAAATAGCTCTTTAGTCGACCGAGCTATTGTTAATGGGCCTGGGGTTGTGTGTTCGGGCTGAACACGGGATACCCAGATTCGTTAGGACACCTAACCCTAATTTCTCCTCATGGTCCCTGCCGTAGCCTTATATATATATCCTCTATTCTCTGACCGTTATATCATTATCAGAGATAAGAAGTTTTCTCTAAATTCGTGATTCACGTAAGGAGAGAAAGAGAGGTCAGCTAAGGAGAAGAAGGGTTGGGAGACCGTCACCCACCCGACGTCCAACTCGAGAAAGGAATACATGCAGAAGATCTTGGGGTCGCTGACGGCTCGAGGTTGCTAGAAACTATCGTCTTCTTCTCATCGCAGGTATAATTCGTGAACCCTAGATTCCGCTATAAAGGGTTAGATCACGTATTAAATCTGTTAAGTTTTTATGATCGATACGCACACCAATCCGTGGTCCTGGGACTCATCGCAGTTCCATCAGTTTAGAGGTTCATGTTGCTTTCTTTTCCTGTTTATTTAGTGAACTGTTACGTAATGAGTATGTATTATGTAACAGGAGAACTTTATTTGAATGGAATGAAAGCCGTTGTTTTGTTCGATACTGGATCCTCTCATACTTTTGTGTCACCTAAATTTGCTAAAGTGTTGGGAGTCGAACCGAAAATCTTTCCAGGCAAGGTTTTAACAGTAGCTACTCCATCAGGGGAGACTCTAACCACTGATTGGTACTATGCTAACTGCGAGATCGTGATTGGAGATCGAATTTTCGGGATCGATCTGATCGAGCTGAATGTTTTGGGAGTCGATGTTATCATTGGGATTGATTGGATGTCGGTGTAAAGTGCGAACATCGAGTGCAAGACCAAGACAGTAACAGTGAAGGCTCCAGAAGGACCTGAAGTCACTTTCCAAAGGAAGAGGAGATGTTCAGATTTGGTTGCTGCTATTAGCCAGAAGAAGGGGATTCCAGCAGAGGTGCAACAGATTCCTGTGGTTCGGGATTATCCGATTGTGTTCTTGGAAGATTTGCCTGGGTTACCCCCGCATCGTGATGTGGAGTTCAGCATCACTATTCAGCCAGGGAGTGCACCTATCTCCAAGGCACCTTATAGGATGACACCTATGGAACAGGATGAGATCAAACGGCAGATTGAGGAACTGTTGGAGAAAAGCTTTATTCAACCAAGTACGTCACCTTAGGGAGCACCGGTGCTTTTGGTAAAGAAGAAGGATGGTTCGATGAGGATGTGCATCGATTACCAAAAGCTAAATAAGGTCATTGTTCAGAATAAATATCCGATTCCAAGAATTGATGACTTGTTCGATCGTCTACAAGGAGCTGTTATTTTCTCCAAAATAGATCTTCGATCAGGATATCATCAAGTTCGAGTAAAAGCCGAAGATGTGCATAAAACTGCGTTCAGAACTCGACACGGGCATTACGAATTCTTAGTTATGCCATTTGGAGTAACGAATGCGCTTGCAATCTTCATGGACATGATGAACAGAGTTCTGAGGCCGTTCATTGATTCTTTCGTCGTGGTGTTTATCGACGATATTCTCGTGTACTCCAAGTCAGAGGAGGAGCATACGGAGCATCTGGCAACAGTTTTGAGGAAGCTTCAGCATCATGAGTTGTATGCCAAGCTATCCAAGTGTGATTTCTGGAAATCTGAAGTGGCATTCCTAGGTCACATCCTTTCTAAGGAGCGAGTGGAAACTGATCCTCAGAAGATAGAGACAGTGAGAAATTGGGCAAGGCCTACTACAGTAAAGGAAGTCAGAAGTTTTCTTGGATTGACTGGATATTACAGGAGATTTATCCAGAGCTACGCTCAGATAGCCGTGCCGCTCACCGGTTTTACCAAGAAGAGTGTGAACTTCAAGTGGACCGAGCAGTGCGAGGCAAGATTTCAGGAGTTGAAAGAGAGGCTGACTACTACACCCATTTTGGCTTTGCCTAGAGCAGGTATTGAATATGATGTCTACAGCGATGCTTCACATCGTGGGCTTGGTTGTGTCTTAATGCAAGAAGGAAGGGTGATCGCTTATGGGTCTAGGCAACTACGACCGCATGAGAAGAATTACCCGACTCATGATCTGGAGTTGGCTGCGATTATCTTTGCCTTGAAGAAATGGAGGCATTATGTGTATGGTGAAAAGCTAAACATGTACACAGACCATCAAAGCTTGAAGTACATCTATCAACAGAAGGATCTGAACCTGAGGCAAAGGAGATGGCTGGAGGTACTTGAGGGCATTCGTCCGGAGATTAAGTATCACCCTGGGAAGGCTAATGTTGTTGCTGATGCACTTAGCCGCAAGAGCAGTCTGGCGAGTTTGATTACAACTCAAAGGCAACTGGCAGAGGAGTTGGATCAGGCTGGTATTGAAGTTGTTCTGTAAGGCTTCGGATCATCCTTAGCTCAGTTGAGATGTCAACCGACGCTGAACGAAAGGATTATTGTGAGTCAGAAGGAAGATGCAGAGATTCTGAAGTTGAAGGAGCAGGTTGGTGCTGGCAAGTTGCCCGGATTTCAAATCAGGGATGAAGTTCTGCGGTTTGGAGAGAGGCTGTGTGTTCCGGATCAGTCTGACTTAAAAGAGAGTATTCTTCAGGAGGCACATGCTACTCTTTTGTCTGTACATCCTGGGAGTAACAAGATGTATAGGGACATTAAACAACATTTCTGGTGGTCAGGTTTGAAGCGGGATGTGGCTGAATTTGTGTCGAGGTGTGAGATTTGTCAACAAGTCAAAGCCGAGAATCAGAATCCTGGAGGTCTATTACAGCCGTTACCTATTCCAGAATGGAAGTGGGATAACATCAGTATGGATTTCATCACGGGTTTGCCTAAGAGTCTTAAGGGCAACGATGCGATTTGGGTCCTAGTCGATCGACTAACTAAGTCCGCTCACTTTTTGGCGATGAAATTCACTGCTTCGATGGACAAGTTGGCTGAGATGTATGTTAGTGAGATCATCAGGCTTCATGGCGTTCCGTTGACCATTGTGTCTGATTTACTTCGCATTTTTGGAGGAGTCTTAGTTACATTTGGGTACCAAGACGGATTTCTGCACTGCTTTTCATCTGCAAACCGATGGGCAAACCGAGAGAGTCAACTGTATTCTTGAGGATATGCTTCGGTGTTGTGTACTAGACTTTGGAGGCAGTTGGGAAAGGCATTTACCTTTGGTAGAGTTTGCCTACAACAACAGTTTTCAGACTAGCATCGGGATGGTGCCGTACGAAGCTTTGTATGGCAGGAAGTGTAGAACGCCTGTTTGTTGGTTCAAAATTGGGGAGCATTAGATGTTTGGGCCTGAGATTGTGCAACAGACCTCTGAAAAGATTGATCTAATCAGGAAGAGGTTCATGGAAGCTCAGAGTAGGCAGAAGAGCTATGTAGACAACCGGAGGAGGGACCTTGAGTTTGAGATTGGTGACTTTGTCTTTCTGAAAATATCGCCCAGCAAAGGCATGATTCGATTCGGCAAGAGTGGGAAGTTAGCCTCGAGGTTCATAGGTCCATATAAGATATTGAAAAGAATCGGAAAAACTGCTTGCCGGCTGGAATTACCGGAAGAGTTGTCTCAGGTGCACAATGTCTTTTATGTGTCTATGCAGAGAGGTTACATTCCAGATCCAAGTCATCATTTGCCCAAAGTGCCAGAGGGTTTGCAGTTGGATCTGAGTTACATTGAGCTTCCAGTTGAGATTGTTGATCGTCGAGAGAAAGTCTTGAGAAATAAGATTATACCGATGGTCAAGGTAGTCTGGAGAAACCAGTTGGTTGAAGAGGCTACTTGGGAATCTAAGGAAAAGATGATGAAGGATCATCCCGAACTCTTCGTTTGATTTGTATTTTTTTCCTCTTGTTGTATTTCTGTTGTCCTCACCCTGTAAGTGTAGTTCCGGGGACGAAACTATTCTAAGGAGGGAGTGTTGTAACATCCCGATCTAATATATATATATATATATATATATATATATATATATATATATATATATATATATATATATATATATATATTCGTATATATTTCATTTTATGAGGATTTGAGACCGTATGTATTTTTGCATTCATAATTTCATATGTTTTCTAGAGTCCAACATTTTTCTTCGTAGCCTAATAGACTGATTATTCTCTTTGTTTCCTACAAGAGTTATTTTAAAGCCTAAAGAACATCCTAGGCCTAATTCTAGCCCATTATAATTAATTTAAGTATTTCTCCTTGGGCCCATGATTTTTGGCCCAAATAGTAAACCCATTTAGTTTAATTCTATTTTAATTATGGTGACTTGTAGTGTAGACTCAATGGTAGACAGTTAATAAATTAGTGCATGAACCACTTAAGAATGGGGACACTAGGGTGGCATGTGCATGCAATAGGGTGTGCATTGCACACTTTTCCTATTCGGCCGGATTGGATCCAAGAGAGAGAGAGAGATGGGAGTAGTGGTGAGGTAGTTTCTCAAGTCATGGGTGGTTATGGCAACTTCCAAACTCATCCTAGCCTTTAATCTCTAACTAGTTGATCAAATCCTAACCATTCAATCTACCCAAAATTATGTATAAATACCCCATAGTTTCTTCTCATATTAGTACATTAGAAAATTTATTAAAGAGAGAAAAGAATTAGAGTGAGAAAAGATTGAGAGTTTTTGGGAGAAAAAGATTGAGGAATTCTTGTGTGGGTGTTCATCCAAAGAAGGTCGGGAATCACACTAGGAGAGGTTCGGTTTTGCTACACCTAGGAGGAGAAGGATCTATTCGTGCATTCTAAAGGATTTTCTAGGAGCTTTCTATTCGTGTTTCTTCAAAAAGGTGGGTGTTTCTCATGACTTCTAATTTAGATACCATGCTAGGTCTTGTGCTAATTATGCAAGAATAAATAAGTGAAAGTATTGCTCCCTGTTAATACGATGATTAAAGTGAAAATGGAACACAAGTGAAATTGTATAAAATGAATGGGTGAGCTTAATGGAATGATATGATTTATGTTATGTTATTCTTGATTTTTATCTAGCATGCTAAATTGGAATAAATGTTTATCTCTGTAGAAAAATGATGATTAAGGGAAAAATACTTTTTTGAAGTCGTGGTTGTGTGGAAAATACTAGTCGTAAGAATCCCTACATTATTTAGTAAACTATGCATGTTGCGAGGGTAGTCAAATAAAGTTGCATGTTAGTTTCGAGAGATGAACATATTGTAGTCTAAACTAAAATGTTGTGTATTAATCGAAAGGAAAGAAGAAACGATTCTATATTTCAAGTTTTGTTACTGATCAGTCGACCAAATAGGTATAGTTAGTCGACTGACCTGGTTATTGAATTCTTCGAATTAAAACCCTGCAGAACAGCCGACTGGTCTGAGTAACAGTCGACTGCCCTGAATCCTTCGAGTTTTAATTCTTTTCTTTAAACAGTCGACTGACCAAGTTTAGCAGTCGACTGTCCTTTTCTTGAGTCTTTTAAATTCTTAATGAACAGTCGACTAGCTATGTTTTGAGAGTCGACTGTCCAGATTATTTTGACATCTCAGATTTTTAATGAACAGTCGACTGTCCTTTTCTGTCTCGTGATAAAAATGAATATATATATATTGTTTGAAAGAGATTTGATGGAGATTGGAGTTGACGGATTAGAAAAGTGAATTTTATTTACCTTTGCATGAATTGTATATGAAGTGAAGTGAAATATTCTGCTGAATTTATGAAAAGTTTTGACTATGAATACTATGAACATGAAAAAGAAAAGTATGATGTAATCATGAAAAAATGAACTTACGAGCTTGAAAGGCTCAATTCTTGTGCAATTGTGAATTGAAATTGAGAACTAGAGTGTAGCTAAGCATCATACCGGCATTGAAAAAGAAATGAATTGAAATGAAATTTGAAATGAAAAGACCAAGATTTGGGTCGCGTTGAATAAAGAATTAAGACCGGTATAGTGGAAAGGCTAACTCTAGAGAATTGATTTTGTTCATGATTCTAATAAACTAAGGATTAGATACATAGTGAAGATGTGATGAAAATAAGAGAAAAACACGAGTATGAGGGTCATCGGATTGGCGGTGTGAGAGTGATTCACAAACTGCCTACTTGATGCGTCATGATATGGCGTGAGCACTACTCCAGAATTATCGTCCCGGTGGCGACGCATGTGGGGTGTTTTGGTGGCTACGGGTGGTGCCATTGTTCCATGGCGGAGGCTAAATTGTCCATAGTCTGCCTGCTTGATGCGTCATGTCGTAGATCATAAAGCATCTAGGATACTTACCGTAGTTACCGTAGTAGTTTAAGCCATGGCGAGGGATTGAACCCTATAAGATGAAGTACGATTAAGGGCTTGCCCTCGGACCTATGTAGTATGGGATGCATAGAATCCGAACAAGTGCGCATTAGTGTCATATAATATAACAACTACATTAAGGACTAAGTGCACAACACGACACGACATCAATAGGATAGTCCCTTTAGCTTTGTTTTGTGAACAAGTTTGTGATTTTGTCAAGAAATGAGAATCGTTATACTGTTTCCGGCATTGAGAGGATGGCCGTGTATAATTTTCGTCGGTTGAATAAACTGACGTACCCACAGTTTTGTGTGCAGAGTAAATGGCCTGATAAAGATTAAAGGAGAACTGATTCTTAGAGATCATTCAAATATTGTTGTACTTTTATATAAATGTTGTAATCAAATATTGTTGTACTTTTATATAAATATTGTAAATTGCTTCCGCTGTAAAATGTAAAGTGTAAAGATTCCATATAACTCCGATGTAAAGTGAAAAGTTTTTAATTTCCTTGTAAAATTGTACGAAAGAAGTGTAAAGATCCTGTGGAATCTCGAATTCAGTTGTATTTTGGAATTCACGGGTGTTACAAGATTGGTTTAGAAACCGGATCCAACAGGGTAGGAATCAAATAATAATTAATTAGGCTATGAAACAAATAAATTTAGAATTAAACAATTCTTCAAGAGATAGTAATTAGTAGAAGAAATTAATTCAGAAGATTGAATCACCGAATTGAATGACGGCAAAATAGATGGTTTTTATTGAGAACGAAGAAACAATTACATTGTTCAGAAAGAACAGAAGAATACAATCAGAATGAATACCCAGAAGAAAATAAATAAATACAAAATACAAGAAAAGAAAATACAGGGGTTACATATAATAAGGGCAGTAGCCTGCCATCTCTTTTGTGCATTCAAATCATCTCTTTCTCATTATTTTCTTGGAGTTTAAAGCTTGGATCTTGAACTTTTTCAAGGAGAAGGCTTTTTTTTATTTCTATTATTATTCTTCAAGTTGTCTTATAGAGGTGAGTGATACTTCGTCTTTTGACGTGTTTTACTCATATTATCATGATGATTGAACTTATAGATGTTTGCATGAACTAAAAATGTAATTTTTATGAGAGGTGATCATGTTTTATTAATTTTGAGTGTTAAATATTAATGATGGATGAAGAAAAAAAAATCTAACTTGGGATCTATGGATTTTTGTAGTTAATAAAGATATGTAGAAATAATTAGAACTTTCTCCATGCTCTTGAATCCATGCTTGATTGATTATAAAGTTGAGATCTTTCCAAGTTATTGGTTGTTTTTAATCATCAAAAAATGAAACTAAACATTAGGGTTTGAATAATTATTGTATGGATTGAAAGTAATTTATTTTGAAGTGGCTTATGCAAAAAAGAACAATATTCTTGCTTAAAGAAATAAATCTAATGATAATATATGTGATTGTAGATGTTAGATCATGGTGTATGATTCAAGAAACCTGTTTTGGATGATTAAAAGATGAGATTTTTATTGTTCTAATATTGAAGTAAAGTGGTACGATTCTATATAATTGTTGAGTATATAAGAAGTATTTTTGACAAGAAATATATATATAAAAAAAACAATAAAAAACTTAAACCCTACCCGAGTGTTACTGTTCACGATGAACAGTACCCGGGGCTGCTATTGTTGTCTTGTGTTTTTCGATTGGGTTTTGGAGTATTTTTCGAGTAGTTTTGTGTGTGTGGCTTGAATTCTATGTCAGGGGGACTCTAGTATAAATGTGGTAAGCATTTATATATGGGTTTAAACAAATATATAGGAGTGGTTTGATCGAGTTTGGATGAGATTTTATAGATATTGTATGGTCTGGACTATCGTCTGTTTCTGTTTGGAACGAGATTTCGACTTAGTTGCTGATGGAATTACCTAAAACTTATACTAATAGAAATTGTAGCTCACTGTGTCTAGTTTCCAGAACATCTGACAGATACTCAATCCGACTTATAGATTGTAAGATATGCAATTTCTACCACCGTACTGTCGTAGTTTCAGATTTTTAAATTAACGGTTAGTTTTCAGAATTTATCAAGTATGAACCTTTTAAATTAATTTATTTGATTCCAGATTTTTATGGTGAATTCCTCATTATGTGTTGAATTTAAATTGATTTTTCCAGAATTTAATATCGACTTTAGAATGTACTGTTTTGAGGAACGAAATCATATAACTTTCAGATTTTTGTATGAAAGATAGTTTTTATAATTTATTGAAAATAAACCCTTGAATTAATTCATTTGAGCCCAGATTTTTATGGGGGATTTCTTGATATGTGCTGGATTTAAGTTAATTTTTCCAGAATTTAATATTGACTTTAGAGTGTACTGTTTTGAATGAAAAATCGTATAAATTTCAGATTTTGTAAAAATCTATATTTTTGTGGATGAAATGTGCTTCCATACATATAAATGAGTTCTCATGGCAATATTGGTTTATTAAAAGGAACTAGTAATTTATGCATGCGATGCACGTCTTTATATATATATATATATATATATATATATATATAATGTACTGTTTTGAGGAACGAAATCATGTAACTTTCAGATTTTTGTATGAAAGATAGTTTTCATAATTTATTGAATATAAACCCTTGAATTCATTTATTTGAGCCCAGATTTTTGTAGGGGATTCCTTGATATGTGCTGGATTTAAATTAATTTTTCCAGAATTTAATATTGATTTTAGAGTGTACTATTTTGAATGAAAAATCGTATAAATTTCAGATTTTGTAAAAATCTATATTTTTGTGGATGAAATGTGCTTCCATACATATAAACACGTTCTCATGGCAACATTGGTTCATTAAAGGGAACTAGTAATTTACGCATGTGATGCACGTCTTTATATATATATATATATATATATATATATATATATATATATATATATATATATATATATATATATATATATATAAATTCCGTCGTTGTTTGGCCTCGAACATAAGACCTCCTTTAAATTAGTTATGCATGCGCATTGCACGTGTTTTTTTAGTTACAATGCATGTATTTGTTTGGTTACAAATGGAATTTGTTTGGTGACAAACTCTCCCATTAAAACGGTAAAGATGTGATTAATGAAGAGTAGTTTGTATAATTAAACCAAGTTGAATTTGGATTTAAGGATTTGGGTTATGATGTGAACCCTAGAAAGATTGTTGATGATATGTGGAGTTATAAGACTCTAGAGGTTGAGTAGGACCCTAACATACCTGCAGTTGAGATTTTGTGGATATTTGGCCAGTGGGGCTTTTGTTGTTGATTTAGTTAAGTCCGACAGGGTACACCAACTCTACGGAGGCTGTGATTTAATTAATAAAAATAAACATAAGGGCAAGCACTAGCGGAGATGTGATTGATCTTGGAAAACGTAAGTAGGTGGTCCCTGTATAGTGGACAGACGAGGTTCGGGACTATAGTCGTGGTTGGGCGGTTTGATTTTGAATGCTACGATTATCATTGCCATCTCCCGAGTTTGCACGTTGAGGGTCTTCTACAGTTGGGTGGTTTTATTCCGAAGGCTGTGACCTATTTGTGAAATTTCGGCATGGAATGTTCAGGGCGACGCTTACATGTTGCTTGCGCGTTGAGGGTGCTAGACTATCTGGTAGATACCGGGACGTAGGCCTATTCACAGAATATTCTAGATCTTGTTTCTATCACCATAGTAGGATTAGTTGCATAACGAGGGATTAAACCCTATAAAGTGGAGAACGGTAAGGGCTTGCACCAGACCTATGTAGAATGGGATGCATAGAATCCAATAAGTATGCATTCATAATCATCATGTGTATTTGTGTTTTCTTGACTTGTGTTATGCATGCTTGTTTTTTGTCTTCTCACACTTGACACTTAGCCGAGTTTCACTTGATGAATTATGCATCATTTATTGTTATTTCATATTTCATCTGTTATTACTGTGTTAATATGTTTCACTTGTTGACTTATGATTTTATTCCTTATATTTCTATTTAAGTTGTATTTTCTTTGAATACCACTAACACCGTTATGATTGACCCTAGTAGTTTTGGGGGTTAGAAATATATCTAGCCTCATGTTTTACAGGTAGGTACAATTAGTATGAAATTGGGAGCTTGTGGTAGAATGTTTAATGTTTATGCATATTTTGTAAAGGAAATGATTGTAAAGAGAAAATTGTATTTATGGTGCCTTTAAATACTGTAGTGTTGTAAAAAGAATTTTAATTCAAAGTGTTTAAATTTCACTGTACTTTGTAAAAGAGTTGATGTAATAAAAAGTTTTAATTTCCCCTGTATTTGGTTGCTATGCTTATGATTAAAATTGAAGTTGATTTCTGGGAATGGTGCCACTTATTTCTAATTTTATTTATTGGAAATTTGGGGCGCTACATGAAGTATAGCTAGGCCGGGTCGGCCAAGGATGGCATTGTAAGTGGCCTTCACATCGACGACCATGAAGTCCATTTGCTCTGTTCAGGTTGTCAGAGCTTTTTTAGTAGTCACATTAAGAGTGACTACTCCTTCGATTGTTACCGGTTCCTCTGAAAATCCGTGGAGAGTGTATCTAACAAGTTTTAGGCGATCTCGGGAGAGCTTGAGGCCTTCGAAGGCTTCTAGGAAAAGGATATTGACAGAACTACCATTATCGACCAGGATCCGACGCTCTTCATGATTAACCATGTTGAGCCTGATGATAAGGGCATCACAGTGGGGATTTCGAACGCCTTCTAGATCCATGTTCGAGAATGTCACTGGAATCCCGACACTCTTAGGCGGTGGGAAATTTTCTACTGAATTAACTTCTAAGATGAAGGTCTCTCGGGAGGAGTTTGATTCTCCCCCATCGGACCTCCATGGATGTGGTGGAGGACGGCCCCAGGTTTGGAGTCTTGAGACTCGGTGGGCCTTTCTGTTCACTTGTTAGCTCCCCGGGGTAGAAGAGTATCGGGCCTGTCCTTCCTGACGAACTTTGCCAATTTTCCTCGCTGAATGAGGGTTTCAATCTCCTCCTTAAAGGCCCAATAACCATCTGTGTCATGGTCGTGGTCTCTTTGGAAGCGGCACCACTTATCTTTGTTCCTTTTCTTACCAGGGGTATTCATCTTCAGGGGAGGATGGAGCAGTCATTCGTTGTTTACTTCTATAAGTACAGCCGGGATGTTGGCATTGAAGGGGGGGTGAACTTTTCAAAATGAAGATGGCGACGCTGGTCGTTATTGTCTTTCTGGAGCTTCTTGGACTTTCTTCATTCGCACCCTTCCGTTTGTTGCAGAATGGGGGCTCCTTCTGATCATGGGGATGCAGGCCTTTTTAGCTTGGATGTACTTCTCACTCCTCAGCAGAAGTTCTGAGAAGTCCCGATGAGGCTTCTTAGTGAGGGATGCCTTTAGGTATGCATGGCTGATGTTGTGCCTGAATGCTGCAGATGCTACAGATTGGTCGAGAGAGGTAATAGACTGAGCTTCGGCAGTAAAGCGCCGAACATAACCTCTTAGGTGTTCACCTTTCCATTACTGAGGGTGTAACATCCCGTATAAAATTTTTAAATGAAAAATATATTTCTTATTTTTACACGTGCAACAAACATGCAATTTCATCTTATGATTTTTTATTCTCAATTTTATTTAAAAGTTATGCACAATTTCCTTTCATTCATTTTTGTTGCATATCAGAACCCATAGGCCTAATAGAAGACTCTAAGCCCATTAAAATAAATTAAATAAATAAAAATAGATCAAGCCCACAAGAGAAAGCCCACTAAGAAAAATTCTACAATTAGTTGTACACTTGTCATGTAAACAATATGTACAAATAAATAAATGACAACTAACAAATGAGAGTGTGTGCTTGTGGGTTGCACGTGTATGTAGTGCAACCCAAAAGTCACAAGAAGAGTTAGCCATGCATAAGAATATGAAGAGTTGGGAGTTTGTGAGAGTAATGGTGAGTGGGCAATTAGTGAAGGGGGTTATGTAGGTTATGAATTAGAACACTTAATTTGAGTAGTAGAAGAGCCTTCTCAAACCCTATAAATACCACCCTCTTTCCTTCATAATCTTGCACCAAAGATCAAAAGAAACAAAAGATAAAAATAAGAAAGAGAGGAAAAGAAAGAGAGAATTGTTTGAGTTCTTGCTTGGAGGAAGGAGAGTTTACTAGAAGAAAAGGAAAGTCCCATTATTGGAGCTAGGAGCAACTTCTAGGAGTCGTCTTCTACTTTAG
Source organism: Hemerocallis citrina (assembly GCA_017893485.1). NCBI lineage: Eukaryota > Viridiplantae > Streptophyta > Magnoliopsida > Asparagales > Asphodelaceae > Hemerocallis > Hemerocallis citrina. Next base: position 73,991,437 of record CM030368.1, on the reverse strand, counting down.
AATCTTCATTTGAGGTGGGTGTCTTCTTGAGCTTTCTAATTTATAGTATCATGTATGTGTAGGTAAATTGATAGATAAACTTGATATGCATATGAGTAGTGATTAAATTGTAATGATGATATTTAGAATGAAAATATATGCTAATTGAAAGATTGTGATAAAAATAAGTTGAATTGATGTTGTTTGATTGCATGGTAGTACATCATGATTAGATTAAATGATATGAATATAGATTTGTACATGAAGTTGCTAATTCATGCAAAGAAAGTTACTGTTTTGAATTTTGTTTACACTTCAGAAAATCTTATCTAATAAAATAGTTGAAATCTAGAACTAAAACTTTTTTAGGAGCATCTTGTATGTGTCAGGAACAACTCTTTAAAACTTCATAAGATTTGGAGTTCGTTTACTACTTTAATAAATTCTAAACTCAAAACAGGTTAGTAGTTGGCTGGTTGCAGGAATTCTGAACACTTTTCAGTTTTTGATTAATTCAGCATTGTAAATTAAATAATTTGGGAAAAATCAGAACTATGAAATTATAGTACACACTTTAACCTTTCTGAAAAGTCCAAGAAATCAAATTTTCACAAAGAATTGAATTTTATATGAATTTTACAAGACTGTACAGTAGTAGTATTTCAGTATCTCGACCCCACTGTATATTTTGAAAAATTCAGGGTTATAGATACAGTATTTTGAGAAAACTTATAACTACAAAATTAAAGTAGACATGTATACCTTAAGTTCGATATAATGAATGCTAAGTTTCGTGAAGTATACAGTTTTCTATGATTTTTACAAATAGCATGAAATGCAGTTTTCTAACTTGAATTTACTGTTTTGCAAATGATACTTAAACGACTTGATTGAAAATATATTCTCGCTGTTTTAAGTTATATTTTGGAAAATTGAAGATCATGTTCATAATTAGATGAAATGTGAACTTAAGAAATACATATATATATATAGGATTAAGATGTTAAGATTAGTTCAAAATAAATCAAAGGAAGACGATGAGATAAATTTTCAAAGATGAATTTTAAAGAGATTATGTCTTAATTTTAATTAACTTGTATTAAGAGAGTTTTGATGAATATGAAAAGTGTATTGTGAAAATAAATAGGTTGAGATTGCTGAATGAATACGAATGAATGAAAGAATTTGAATAAAATATGAATACATGAAAATTGAGAATATGAATTATAAGGGGATGAGTACCCCAAGTTGTTGAACATGAAAAGATGTTGATTTTAGAGGCTTAGTGAGACCCAGGTACCGGCAAAGAAATGAAAATGAATAATTGAATTGTGAGAAGTAACCAGTTGGGTTGACTGTCTCGGTGTTTGGTTTAAGACCGGTGGGTAAGCTAGACTCTAGTTCTTAATAATCCTAACTTAAACTTAAGGATATGCACTAGTTGGAGATATGAAGAAACGAGTGCAAACGTGAGTTATGGACTCCAGAATGATCCTTGGAGAGAGATAATCCCCAGTATTTCGGGACAATGGACGTAAGGACCACAAAATGATCCACGGAGTGGGAACGTTCTGTAGTATTTCGAGATGAGAGCGGGGCTCATGGGATGCTTGTGCAATGAGGGCTCCAGAATGACCTACAGAGTGAAACGATCCCCAGTATTCCGGGAGGATGGACGTAAGGGCCACAGAATGATCCACGGAGAGGGATTGGTCTCCAGTATTCCAAGGGCGAAAGCCAATACTTGCAAGGTATCTAAATCTTGTAGTACTCATTGTAGTAGGCTGCATGACGAGAGATCTAACCTAATGTGGGTGAGTAAGAGTTCCTCAAACTGGTCAAATGAAAAGATGGAAGCTAGGGACAAACAAAGTACCATTCTTTCGCTGGCCCCTTCAATCTGGCCGGGAAGGTCTTGCAGAGGAGCGCGTCTGAGGCTTGATGGATCATCATGAGAGTTTTGAAACTCTCAATATGATCAGCCGGGTTAGACTCCCCGTTATAGGATTCAAAATGAGGCGACTTGAAGGTCTCGGGGACAGGGGCTTTCATGATGGCCCTGGAGAAGGGGGGCCTGCTCCGGCTGAAGTTCTTGGTCTATTAACCTTCTTCGAGGTTGATCTTGCTGAGGCAGCTCACCATCTTTTGAAGGCAGTGATGAACTGAGTTGTCCCTCTGGTTGGATCTAATCGACCCTCGGGACACTCCTTCATGAGTGGTGGCATGGCAAGGGCTATATGCATGTCGATCTTGATTCGAAGCGACGTTAAGGGCTCGCCGGATGCCGTCTTTGAAATTTCAGAATTCTGTTTGGGTGACCGGTGCCCCTCCATCCTGGTGAACCCTTGGTACTGATCGGCACGCAGCGGTGCGGCTTATTCGCTGTCGACGAGTAGGAGACCTCTTTCGCCACCTTGGGGAGGCGAGCCTTCTGGATCTCAGCCTCCGGGGAGAACGGCTCCTCTAGTGTTCTAGATGAGGGACCTCATCACGGAATCGTCTCTCATTCAAACGGGTTCGGATGTCAATCCCTTGTTAGTGGTTGACGATGATTTGACGGAGGTCTCTTGACCCCTGAGGACCTTTAGAGGCCATCGATTCGGTGGAACGATTGTGGACCGAGACATGGTCATGGAGAGGATGTTGTTCTTGATGGTTTCGACGGGAGACCCCCAGCGTAGCCCCTCTGGACATGGGGTGAGCCTGTTGGGCAGGCGACTGTTCAGGTTGAGGCTGCTAAACTTGTTGATCTTATTTAGGGGAAACATCCTGAAGTGGAGGAGGTGGAGGAAGAGGGGTGGCTCTCCGGCTTGATGCCGCCACCTTCCCTTTTCCCTTTGGAGGCATGGATGAAAACAGCTTTTACCGGCGAGTATGGTCGGATTGCTTTTTTTGGTTCCTACAGACGACGCCAATCTGTTGCTGCCAATTTTGGTGTAAGAGCAGACAGATGATTTGTAAATTCTTTTGGAACTAATCAAAGCGAACATTTTTACTACTTGCCGATGTTGACCATTTTCAACGTTGCTGCTGACCTACAAAAAGTTCGAAACACTGAGATTGATCCCGGCAACGAACCCTCCGACGCTCAAGTTAGTAATCTGAAAGATTATGAAACAGTTTTTTTGGAGAAAGATCGTGATTCCCTTTTTTATGGTGGGGGTAGAGGGGTATTTATAGTCGCATTTGTAACAATTTAGAGATAATCATTTATCTATAATTCCAAGTATTTTTGGATAAGAAATAGAATTTAAATTCCTCCATGATAAGAGATTTCGTTTAAATCGTCTCTTAGGGATAATCATTAAATTAAACAACTCTTTAAATGATTTGGGTTTATTTATAATGGGCTACCATCATAACCCAGTAATGCAGATCTGTTTTGGGTTATTGTGCCTTGGAAAAGACCCAGTTCCCATTTATAAAACAGTTTATAGTGAAAATTATTGTTTTACCTCTGAGAGCTTTGAGATTCATACCCGATTTGAATGGGCCCAATTTAGTTCTATTTTTAGCCATATCACAAACATAGCTAAAAATTTTGGGAGGGGGTGAAAACACATCAGTAAATGAAAATAACTTGGAGAATGATGTCCAACTATCTAACAAGAATGAGGGCATGTGGTTGATAAGATGATATGCAGTATGGACCGCATTCCCAGAAACATTGAGAAATATGTCTATAAAGGAGCATGGTCCTTTCAACCTCCAACAAGTAACGGTTCTTGCGCTCTGCAACACTGTTTTGTTCAGGGGTGTAAAAACAAAAAGACTCATGAAGAAAACCACAATAGGACATAAAACAAGTGAACTCAGAAGTAAAATACTGTTTGGTATTATCACTACGCAAAATTTGAATGGAAACATAGGGTTCTTATCTTAGATCATAGTGATTTAAAAATAGAAAAAATTTCGGACTGAGATTTTATTAAATATAATCAAGTTACTCGATAGTAGTCATCAACGAAGGTAACAAAATATATAAATCCACCACCAAAGTGAGATTGAATATGACAAGGTCCCTAAACATCAGAATGAACTAAACCGAATGGTCAAGTCAACCGTTTACTAACTCTAGGATGGTAAGACGTACACAAGTGTTTACCTAATTGGCATGAATCATAAGATAACTACTTAAGAGAAGATAATTCAGGTCTCAAATTCTTCAGATTTTGTAAAGACGGATGTCCCAATTGACAATGCAAATCCAAAGGCATGCAAATACTCAAGCATGCAAATTAGGTAGGAACATAGTCAAGCTGATAAAGACCCTTTGATACACGCCATATGGAAATCATGTTTTTCGTCCCAAGTTTGTGAAACACACAGTGACCAGGACAAAAGGTAACAGAACAATTATGTGTTTCGGTAATTTTACTAACAGATATTAGGTTAAAGAAAAACTTTGGCATATGGAGAACATAACTAAGTAATAAATGGAAGTAAGCTTTACATGCCGACCCCTCCCCCCCCCCCCCCCCTCCGTGTGCCCAATTGAGAAGGTAGAACCATCAGCAAGTCTAACAGGTGGATGAACGGACCTACTAACAGAAGAAAATATACCTGAATTTCTAGTCATATGATCAGAAACACCAAAATTTATTACCCATAATGTTGGAGATGAAGTGGTCAAGCATGTGATACCTGACCTTGTTGATGTGACAGAAGAAGAAGACGAATATCGGGAAGCATGATAGAGTTGGAGAAACTCAATCTCGTTCTCATTTAATTGTACGTTAACTGAATTATGGTCTATTATGATTTGATTGTTGAAGTCTGAGTTGAGTGGTCGAAGTTAGAGTTGATGATTCAAATCGAATTTTCTAGATATAAAAAAAAACTCAGAACATCAGCAACATAATAGTAGTAGAAGGAAACCGGGTCGTGTCTAATCTGGATAGAGCTCAGGAGAAGCTAGGTTGGGTTTGACAAGGGTCAAACTGGTTTGGTTTTAATTCAGATCCAACAAATCCAATCCCTCAAATCAGGGTTTCATTTCCCCCAAATTCTCTAATTTCTAGGGTTCTGAAATAGGGGATTTCTGAAATTGGGTCAAATCTAGGGCAACAGCAGCAGCAACGATGGCGCCGTCGGGTTCGAGTCAGGTTGAGCTCGAGTTGGCGTTAGGTTAGATTCGGGTGAATGCAGCTCCGGGATCGGGTTTGGGAGGTTGTCGATGGAGGTTGGGAATGGGTTTGAATGGAGGCAGGAATGAGGCCGGTGGGGGAGATGATAAAGGTGGAGATGGTAGTCGACAGTGGAGGGAAATATTGAGAGCAACAGTGACAGCAACTGCAGCACCGGCAGGGACAACAGTAACAGCACAAGCATGGCGATCGGGGGTTGTAGCGGTGGCTGTTAGGCATTGCGGTCGCGGCAGCTGGTTAGGATTAGGACTCTGATACCATGAAAATTGTACGTTATTTCTTATTCTACTCATAACTGGATACAACATTTAATGTATATACACGATACATAAGCGCGGGCTCTACCCGGAATATAACAACTAATCTAGGAAACATGGACTCTTTACGGAGGCTCTCGCACCCGAGTCGGACTCATATCGAACTCGGGTGCGGTAGGGGTGCGGCGGAGTGCGTGTCCCATTATTTTATATTAAAAAATTTAATGGGTGCGGCTAGGGTGTGGCAAGGGTGCGGGTTTGGGTCTTTGCTATAAAAAAAAAAGAAAAAAAAAACCCCTAAATCCCACTATCTCTCTCTCTCTATCTAATGTTTTCCTCTTCCCCCTCTCTCTCAAGAACCCTAAATCCCCAAATCCCGATCAAAACCCTAATCCTCTCTTTCGCTGTCGTCGACTCCTAATCTCTCCATTGGCTTCTCCACTCTTCGCCGTCGACTCTGCTTCTCCACTCGTCGCTATCGATTCCTGATTTTCTCCGTCATTGACTCTGCCGATTCCTCCACCATCAACTCCTCTCGTCTTTGACGTCGCCACCTTCTCTCTCCAGTAATCACCATTAAACTTTGTTGCTTCCTGTTGTCAATATCCACCATTAAACTTGCTTTGAGATTGGTGCACATACTTCACTTGTGGTGAAGTTATAAATATAGTTTGTGCTTCCTGTTCTGATTGTATGACCATAATTAATCTTTTATTGCTTCCTGTTGTGATTATATGACCCCCAAAAAATCAGTACAACCTTAATTAATCCTTTTTGCTTCTTTTTCTTTTTCTTGCTTGTTTGCTTGTTTGCTGTGATTGTATGAACTCAAATATACAGAGTATGCTTGCTTGCTACGATTGTATGAACAGAAATTTCTTGGTTAATGTATGATTATTAACAATAATTTTGGTTTTTTATACAAAAGTATAAATATAAATAAATAATATATAAAATAATTATTTAAATATAGGCCGAATCTTAGCCGCTCCCGCATGCTACTATTTTTTTGGAAATTGCCGCATCCCCACACCCGCATCTCCTGCACCCGCATCCCTGCACCCAAATCGGTGCTTCCTAGCAACTAATACAACTACAATAATATATCTAATAATATGATATGGTGTCGTTCATTGTTTTTAAAAAAGTATGCTTTTATGCTTTTTCATGCTTAAGTGACCAAAAAACAAATGCGGTGAGATATACGCTAAAAGATAAGCAACCTATTTAGTGGCCCACCGATTTTATTGTGCCTTTTCAATTAGGTGAGCTGCTTAATTGGCCTAATCCACTTAATCAGTCACTTAAGAAGATCAAGGGTGAAAATAATATTGACAATAACACAACTTAAAACCCTTTTGAACCTGAACCACCCAATATTCAAATGTATAAGTTGATCAGCATGAAACTGATAGTTTTTCAAACCCTAACCCTATCCTCCTCTACAAGCAACCCTTAACTTGAGGAATGTGGACTACTTCGCTAACCTCTCTTTACTAGGTAATTTTTAATGAAGTTATGTTTTAATTGAATATATACTTTTAACGCTATGTAACTCAGTATGTTCTTTCACTTGTTCTTTCACTGTATAGCATTTTTATTTCATACTCCTACAATTATTCAATTATTCTTCATTGCACAGAAAGTTCTACCATTTTCTACTTTTTCTTGTACTTCTTATAATTTTCATGATTTTTTAGAATTATCCTAAAATTTTAAATTTACATCACGTATTTTTTTAAACGCGAAGGCTTAATCACGCTTAAGCGCTAAAAGTGATAAGCGGTCATTGCGCGCTTAAGTAGCTTTAATGCTTTATGCTTTTAAAAACCTTGGTGTCGTTATCATATAATCCCATCTACAAGGACGGATGGTGGGGGTGGCGAGCGGAGGCGACTGCCACCACCAAAATTTCGAAGAAAAATCAATATATACAGAGAAGCAGGTCCGTTCTTTTAAAGTCTAAACTAACCCTTATACATGTAATCACGAAGATTTGAACGGGGTTTTGGGGTATACATGACATAAAAAAAAAAAATTTGTATGCGAATGTTCAGTAGAAATTATTGATATAGCTTTATGCATATCCATACAAATACACATGTAATATCTAAGATAAATAAAAACATGAAGGACATGCACCTTAATAGTTTCTCTTAAGCATATGTATACCGTTGTTAATAAAATGTACTACAAATTGTAGTTTTGATAGCAAATTGCTAGATTATTTTGGTTCCAACTTTCAACCACTCACTACAAACCGCAAGGGCTTTCGCGGCACTTTTACAAGGTTGTCGCGGCGTTTTTTGGCGCCGTTATAGCCCATAACGGCACTTATGAAATCGCCGTCGAAAACACCGTTACAGCGTGCATCGTTATAGCTATATGGGCTATCGCGGCGTTTACCCAAGCCGCCGCTATAGGGGGTCCACCTATAATGGCGTTGCTAAACCGCCGTTATAGGAGCATTTCTGTTTCATCGTTTTAAAAAATAGTTGAGCTATAGCGGCGTTCCCAAAAGCACCGGGATAGCTTTTACTGAATATTAGTACCATACAGCGGCGCTCACCAAGCGCCGCAATAGAGGGAACTACCTTTTAGAAATCTTGTATTTATTGCGGTGTTTCCTGATAAACGCCGAAGTAGGTCAAAAAAAATTTCTTCTGCATTTCATTATAAAATTTTGAATATAAAAACCTGTAATTTATGGCATATTACAAATACCTGTAATCATATTAAATTTAAATGCTTAAATCTTAAAATCAATAATAGCATCATAATCAACAACCAAAAGTCACACATCACAAAAAACAACTCAATAGAAAACAAAATATATAACACATAAACTGTCATACAACGAGAGTCAAATGTATAAGTTGTACAACACTTAGTTATTACAAAACATAGATATAATTCCTACAAAACATTTTTAAAGAAGTCCAAATCCGACAAACTACAGCCGGGAAGTCTCCTCGTGTGGCCTGGTGTTGCTTCCAATTCCATCGTTATTTTGCCATAGTGTATGTGCGTGACTGGAAACCGATTGAATACGTTGGCCATATAAAAAAAACATAAATATTTCATCTTCAATTTATCAAACCAAAGAAGAAAAAGAGTATGGAGGCCAGATCTATGCACTACACTGCAACACTGAAACATATGGAGGACAGATCAAACCAAACTAAGATGAAAATAATGAAAATAATGCAAGGACATAAAATCATATTAAGCTAGATCAAGAATATGGCAACATTAGCAACATAGGGAGACAATAATATTACAATGACAACCATAAGGAAAATGCACTACAAACGGGACGGGATTCTCAGGCGGTTTTTCAATCCTTTACCGGCGTTTATAAACGCCAGGGTTGATCCCCTGGCACTTCAAAAAGTATCGCTGCAAGCGCAGTCCTTGTCCCCGCCAGGGTAGAATATTGCATTTCTCAGCATTTTTAAGTGTCGGGGCTTCGTATGATATCCCGGCGCTTTTCGTTACAATTCCCGACACTTTAAAAAAAAAATTTAAAAAAATCTACCCCGGCATTTGCAAATGTCGAGGTAGTTTTTTTTTTTTTAATCCTTAATATAAGAATAACAAACTAGTAAATAGTTTTTTTTAATTTACTCAACCCAAAAAAATACAGAAATACCAAGCTACTATATGTTAAACAAAATTCTGGCTCAATAATGTTTAAAACTGGATAATTTTTATAATCAATTCTCATCTGATAATCATAATTGAATCCAGTACATGACAAGAGGAATGTATCATTGATTACATTTTCAGTACATGACATGAGGAATGTATCATTGATTATATTTTCAGAGTCGAAGAATGCATCGAAATGATTTGCCTTCAAACATATTCAGGAAGTCGAATGGATGTTTGCACTGAGGACAGGAAGAAGGAAGAATTCTTACTGTATGTGGCCCATCTCAGGATGCAATTCACACAGTAGGCGTGCTCGCAATCTTTAACAAGGGCAGTCTCTTCCATGAGAATCCTATCCAGACAAATCGCACCCACGCTGTAACCACCATCAAACTTGGTCTTCTCCTCATATTCTCCATCTTTGGCTCGATTGAAGTTGAAGTCGCCAGGTACGGTGAAGAGTGGAGAGTGAAGTTGAAGTCGCCAGGTACGGTGAAGACATCTGAGACACCGACCTGGACGAGGCGGCGGGCGTGGTGGCGGCCGAGAGTGCGCTCAGAGGCAGTAAGGGGGACGGCCGTAGGGAGGATGGAGTGGGAAGACCCTCCAACGATGCCGTTGGAAGCAGGTTTCGGGCCATCGACGGATCCGATAGAGGTATCCATTAACAAATAAAATAAATCAAGAAAGTGGAAGTGGTTTTGGTTTTGGTTTTTTGTTGTTGTTGTAATGAACGGTGTTGGGGGATCTGGGGTGGTATTTGTAGTGTAACGCCCCGAATCCCAAATACACTGAATTCGAGATGTTTTACAGCATCTTTACACTTCCTTTAGTACAATTTTACAAGGAAATTTGAACTTTTCACTTTATATCGGAGTTTACATCAATATTACACTTTACATTGCACAGCGGAAGTAAAATTTTACAACAATGAAAATAAATATACAACAACATGGAGTAATCTTTAAGCATTTGTTCCACTTTAATCTTTATCAAGCCCTTTACCTGCATATAAGACTGTGGGTACGTCAGTTTATTCAATCGACGATCATTATACACGGCCATCCTCTCTATGCCGGAAATAGTATAACTTATTTTTCATATTTAGCAAACACAAACTTATCACATTTCAAACTAATGGGACTACCCTATTGATGTCGTGTTGTGATTGTGCACTTAGTCCTTAATGCAATTATTTATATTAGATGACACTAATGCGCACTTGTTCGGATTCTATGCATCCCATACTACATAGGTCCGAGGGCAAGCCCTTAATCGTTCTTCATCTTGGTAGGGTTCAATCCCTCGCCATGACTTAATCTACTACTGTAATTACGGTAGGTATCTTAAATGATCAATGAGTGCAAGCACGTGTACCGAAAACCTGGAGGGGAATCCCACGTCATGTCACTACTCATCGTGAAGAACCTGTGGCAATTCAGCCTCTTTCATGGCACACGATTCTCATGCAGTCACCAAACATCTCACAAGCGTCGCCACCGGGACGGTACCCTGGAGCAGTATCCACATCATGTCACGACGCATCGTGAAGACAGCCTGTGAAATACTCTCACGCCGCCAATCCGATGGCCCTCATACTCGTGTTTTTCTCCAACTTTCATCACGTCTCCACTATGTACTAATCCTTAGTTTTTATTAAAATCATGAACAAGAATCAAAGCTCTAGAGTTAGCCTCTCCACTAAACCGGACTTATTCATTCGTTTCAACATGACCAACCTTGGTCTTTCCTTTCAATTTTCATTTCATTTCATTTTCAACGCCGGGGGAGACTTAGCTACTCTTTTATTTCAATTTTCCATTCACAATTTCCAAAATGAGCATTTCCAATTCATAAATTCATTACGTTGAGTTATCATACTCAAATAGCTTTTCTCTTTTCCAATCATGATTTCTAAATTGTTCAAATAGTCCATGACTATACATAAATTTCATATGTTTTATCAATTATCACTTTCACTTTGAAATTCACATCAGTAACGAATATCCACAATTCACATTTTTCACACTATTCTCAAATGAGAACAATTCACATCCATCACATAATAACATTTCTTTCATTACTACATTAATCTTCTAATCCTTCATTTCAAACTCTTTTTGCAAGGTATAATTTTCACAAAGTACACACATAGAACCATAGTTCTATTTATGTATTTTATTCTCAAATCATAGTCTATTTCATGCAAATAATTCCCAAATAATTTTTATAATGTCCCATATAATTTTAGAAGAATAACCATATTTTTTCATAATTTTTTAACAATTAAAAATCCCAAAAAAATAATTTTTTCAACCTTGCCGATGGCAAGATTCGAACCCAGCACCCAAAGAACACAGCCAACCGCACAAGCCACTAGGCCGCATGTGCTAAGCGGTATAAAGGGAAAGCCGAGGGTATTTAAGGCTCTCGATCGCTGATTCTTGTTTTTAAAAAATTACATGAAACAATATAGTGCCGCAAGGATTCGAACCGGTCACCACAAGAAACCCAACCGCGCACTATGACCACTTGAGCTACAAGCTCAGGTTGTGACTAGTATAATTCCAATTTTATTTAACCCATACTCTCTGTTATCTAGAACATTTCGACGTCCAACAAAGTTGCATATCACATTGTTCTTACTAATATACTGAAAAAAATCCAAATTAATCATTTTCCATCATGAATTTTATTCCAGTATATGAAAATAATTTCTTAAATAATTAGACATAATTCCCTCCATAATTGACACATTTCTACCATACAATTTGGTTAATGTGACATACTACTAATACAATTTTTTTTTCCGACATTATAATTTCATCAATCTCTATAATAATTATCTATTCTTATTCATTTTCCAAACATAAGAATTCCTCTTAATTTATTCACTACCACGCCATTCAAGGTTTCCAATTTAGCACAAAAAGTGACACAATCGATGTACTAACTTTTGCACATAATTTTTCATGCTACTAACAAATGTTCCTTCACATAATTTATAGCCACATTCATATTGCACACAACTTAAATTTTACTAATAACAACACACATAACTTGCATATCAATAAGTTAATCAATTAGAGATCATCCTTTCAATTAAAATGTGCATTCTTATTAGTCATTTTCATGCATTATTTTGATAATTTAATCTAGCATGCATTCCTATGTTAGAAATAGGAAAATTTACCCACCTTGTTGAAGAAAAGAACAATTAGCAAACTCCTAGACGAATGTCCTTGCAACGAGATGCTCCTCCTCCTCGGATGCCGCACTCGAGCCTCCAAAAGCACCAAAACCGAGAGCTCCTTCCCTTTGAATGCCGTCTCTTCTCCTTTTGTAGTTGCAAGCATCACTCCCACACACAACTCAATCTTTTATCTCACAAAAATTACTACTGGATAATATAATTGGACTATAGGTTTGGAAGAGAATAGTTTGGCACAAGAAGAACTAGCCATGGGGGGTATTTATACTAAAAGTCAAAGGGAATGGAGGGCTAGGATCAATTGGTTGGTTGTAAGATGGAGGGCTAGGATGAAAGTAGGAGTTGCAATAACCACCCACATCCAAGTAACCACCACACCATGATCACCACTCAAAATTTGGGTTTCCCTCCAAAAGTCACAACCGGCCATGGAAGAGTGCATTTTGCACGTGTACGTGTAGTGCACGTGCATGCAACTAGGCCCAAAAATTGTACATTTAATTTTTGTATAAAAATAAAATAGTCTTTAAATTGTATTCTACATGACAAGTTGCATAAAAATAGTCCATGGGCTTTAGTTTATGGGCCAAAATAGTTATTTTAAAATAAAATAAATAAATTACATTTTGGGCTTAAAAGAAAAAGGCTTTTTATCTAATTAAAATAAGGCTTTTGTATAAAATAGTTAAAAGCACATATTAAAATATCTTTACTCATCTTGATGAAAATATTAACTAAAATATTGCACGTGCACACTACGTGAAAAATAAATAATTTTTCATTAAATGAAAAATCAGGGCATTACAACACTCCCTCCTTAGAATAGTTCCGTCCCCGGAACTACAGTCAAGAGTGAGAAACAAAATACAACACAACACCAAAAAGATACAAAGATACAATCAAACAAAAAGCTTAGGATAGTCCTTCAACATCCTCTCCTCGGACTCCCAAGTAGCCTCTTCGACCAAATGGTTTCTCCAGACTACCTTGACCATCGGTATCTTCTTATTCCTCAAGACTTTCTCTCGACGATCAATAATCTCGACAGGAGAGTCGATGTAATTCAGGTCCAACTGCAAACCTTCCGGCACTTCAGGCAAATGATGACTCGGGACTGGAATATAACCTCTCAGCATAGACACATGAAAGACATTGTGCACCTGAGATAACTCCTCCGGTAACTCAAGCCGGTAAGCAGTTTTCCCGATCCTTTTCAATATCTTGTACGGGCCTATAAACCTCGGGGCTAATTTTCCGCCTTTGCCAAATCGAACCACACCTTTACTGGGTGATACTTTCAGGAAGACGAAGTCACCAACCTCAAACTCAAGGTCCCTTCTCCGGTTGTCTGCATAGCTTTTCTGCCTGCTCTGAGCTTCTACTAACCTTTTCCTGATCAGAACAATCTTCTCAGAGGTTTGCTGTACAAGCTCAGGACCAAACAACTGACGCTCCCCAACTTCAAACCAACAAACAGGTGTCCTGCACTTCCTGCCATACAGAGCTTCGTACGGCGCCATCCCGATGCTAGCCTGAAAACTGTTGTTGTGGGAAAACTCTACCAAAGGTAAATGCTTTTCCCAACTGCCTCCAAAGTCTAGTATACAACACCGAAGCATATCCTCAAGAATACGGTTGACTCTCTCGGTCTGACCATCGGTTTGCAGATGAAAAGCAGTGCTGAAATCTGTCTTGGTACCCAAGGCTGTCTGAAGACTCCTCCAGAAATGCGAAGTAAACCGCGCATCTCGATCAGACACAATAGTCGATGGAACACCATGAATTCGGACAATCTTGCCAACATACAACTCAGCTAACTTGTCCATCGAAGCAGTGAGTTTCATCGCCAGAAAGTGAGCGGACTTGGTTAGTCGATCGACTATAGCCCAAATTGTATCATTGCCCTTAGGACTCTTAGGCAATCCCGTAATGAAATCCATACTGATGTTATCCCACTTCCATTCCGGAATAGGTAACGGCTGTAATAGACCTCCGGGTCTCTGATTTTCGGCTTTGACTTGCTGACAAACCTCACACTTCGCCACAAATTCAGCCACATTCCGCTTCCAACCTGACCACCAGAAATGCTGTTTGATGTCTTTGTACATCTTAGTACTCCCCGGAAGTACCGACAAAAGAGTAGCATGTGCCTCCTGAAGAATACTCTCTTTCAGATCCGCCTGATTTGGAACACAGCCTATCTCCGAACCACAGCACTCCATCCCTGATTTGAAATCCGAGCAACCTGCCAACACCAACCTGCTCCTTCATCTCCAAGATATCAGCATCAACCTCCTAACTTGCAATGATCCTTCAATTCAAAGTAGGTTGAAGCCTCAACTGAGCTAAAGATGCTCCCAATCCTTGCAAGACAACTTCAATACCTGCTCGATCCAATTCCTCAATCAGATGCTTCTGAGTCGTAATCAAACTGGCTAAGCTGCTCTTGCGACTAAGTGCATCAGCAACAACATTAGCCTTCCCTGGATGATACTTGATCTCAGGTCGCATGTCCTCAAGTACTTCCAACCATCTTCGCTGCCTCAAATTCAGATCCCTCTGCTGATATATATACTTTAAGCTCTTGTGGTCCGTGTACATGTTCAATTTCTCACCGTACACGTAGTGCCTCCACTGCTTCAGGGCAAAGATAATCGCAGTCAACTCCAGATCATGAGTTGGGTAATTTTTCTCATGCGGTCGTAGTTGCCTAGACCCATAAGCGATTACTCTTCCTTCTTGCATTAAGACACAACCAAGCCCACGATGTGAAGCATCGCTATAAACATCATACTCAACACCTGCTCTAGGCAAAGCCAAAATAGGTGCAGTAGTCAGTTTCTCTTTCAACTCCTAAAAGCTTGCCTCACATTGCTCAGTCCACTTAAAGTTCACATTCTTCTTGGTCAGACCAGTAAGCGGCACGGCTATCTGAGCATAACCTTGAATGAATCTCCTGTAGTATCCAGTCATTCCAAGAAAACTTCTGACTTCCTTCACTGTAGTAGGCCTAGCCCAATCTCTCACTGCCTCTATCTTCTGAGGGTCAGTTGCCACTCCCTCCTTAGAAAGGATGTGACCTAAGAATGCCACTTCAGATTTCCAAAAATCACACTTGGATAACTTGGCATACAACTTCTGCTCTTCCAGCTTCTTCAAAACTGCTGCCAGATGCTCGGTGTGCTCATCCTCTGACTTGGAGTACACGAGGATATTGTCGATAAACACCACGACGAAAGAATCAATGAACAGCCTCAAAACTCTATTCATCAAATCCATAAAGATTGCGGGTGCATTCATCACTCCAATTGGCATAACTAAGAATTCGTAATGCCCATGTCGAGTTCTAAATGCAGTTTTGTGCACATCTTCAGCTTTCACTCGAACTTGGTGATACCCTGATCGAAGATCTTTTTTGGAGAAAACAGCTGCTCCTTGTAGACGATCGAACAAATCATCAATTCGAGGAATAGAATACTTATTCTGAATAGTGACCTTATTCAGCTCCCGGTAATCGATACACATTCTCATCGATCCATCCTTCTTCTTTACCAAAAGCACTGGTGCTCCCCAAGGTAATGCACTAGGTTGAATAAAGCATTTTTCCAACAGTTCCTCAATCTGTCATTTCACCTCATCCTATTCCACTGGAGCCATCTTATACGGTGCCTTAGAAATGGGTGCACTTTCCGGTTGAACAGCAATGCTGAACTCTACATCACGATGTGGGGATAACCCAGGAAAATCTTCCAAGAACACAGTCGAATAGTCCCGAACCACAGGAATCCCTTGCACTTTTACAGGAGTCTTTTCCTTGCGGATAGTTGCCACCAGCCTAGAACACTTCTTCTTCCCTTGGAAAGTGACTTCAGGTCCACCTGGAGCCTTCACTGTTACCGTCTTGGTCTTACACTCGATGCTTGCACTGTACACCGACATCCAATCAATGCCAATGATAACATCGACTCCCAAGATAGTTAGCTCGATCAGATCAATGCCAAAGATTCGATCTCCAATTACAATCTCGCAATCAGCATAATACTGATCAGTGGTTAAAGTTTCCCCTGATGGAGTAGCTACTGCAAGATCTTGCCTGGAAAAACCTTCGGTTCAACTCCCAACACTTTAGCAAATTTAGGAGACACAAAAGTATGAGAGGATCCGGTATCGAACAACACAACAACTTTCATTCCATATTCTGATGTAAAAGGTCCATCAAATTCGAAGTATGAA
The DNA here is from genome assembly GCA_017893485.1 of Hemerocallis citrina. NCBI lineage: Eukaryota > Viridiplantae > Streptophyta > Magnoliopsida > Asparagales > Asphodelaceae > Hemerocallis > Hemerocallis citrina. The sequence continues at coordinate 73,974,956 of CM030368.1, read as the reverse complement.
ACATGATCTTTCAAGTCAATATTTCCATTTCATTGAATTCCAAACTTTATACATTCGAATTGAAAACATTTCTTGATATCAGAATGAAAGATAGTAGAAGCTATAACAGTCTAACTCCTACGGTTCTTCTTCGCTTCTCGAAGTTCTCCCCGTAGTTCATCAACTTCATCCTTCAGCACATCTGTCAGATTCTTCCTCTTCTCGAGTTCCCATATACGATGAATGAGAACAGAATAACCGTCCTTTCGCTTTGCCAGCTGAGCCTCCAATAATCCGACTCTCTCTCGCAGTATTTCTACCTGTCTCTGAAGAGAAGTCACAAGACTATTTGAAACTGGTTCTTCTTCTTCGTCAGAAGAAGAGTCATCAGATGAATCCGGAGGTGGGGTAATCTCTCGGGATTTAGGCCATTCTTCTCCGTCAGAATCTGCTTGCCCTGGGTAGTACTCGTCCTCGGAATCTGCCTGTCCAGGATGGTACTCTTCCTCAATGATATGCCAGTCGTCGTCTCCAGCAGGGTCGAAGTGGTCAGCCATCTTAGAAATAGAGAGGAAGAAGCATAAGTCATAGAGCAACACAAATGTAAGTCACTTACATTTAAATCTCAAGACTCAAACACACACTCTAATGTCCACTTCTAGGGTGTCGTTCCTTATAAATTTGTACAAGTGTGGAAAGCATAGAAGCGCGGCTCTGATACCACTCTGTAACGCCCCGAATCCCAAATACACTGAATTCGAGATGTTCTACAGGATCTTTACACTTCATTTAGTACAATTTTACAAGGAAATTTGAACTTTTCACTTTATATCGGAGTTTACATCAATATCACACTTTACATTGCACAGCGAAAGTAAAATTTTACAATAATGAAAATAAATATACAACAACATGGAGTAATCTTTAAGCATTTGTTCCTCTTTAATCTTTATCAAGCCCTTTACCTGCATATAAGACTGTGGGTACGTCAGTTTATTCAACCGACGATCATTATACACGGTCATCCTCTCTATACCGGAAATAGTATAACTTATTTTCCATATTTAGCAAACACAAACATGTCACATTTCAAACTAAAGGGACTACCCTATTGATGTCGTGTTGTGATTGTGCACTTAGTCCTTAATGCAATTATTTATATTAGATGACACTAATGCGCACTTGTTCGGATTCTATGCATCCCATACTACATAGGTCCGAGGGCAAGCCCTTAATCGTTCTTCATCTTGGTAGGGTTCAATCCCTCGCCATAACTTAATCTACTACTGTAATTACGGTAGGTATCTTAAATGATCTATGAGTGCAAGCACGTGTACAGAAAACCTGGAGGGGAATCCCACGTCATGTCACGACTCATCGTGAAGAACCTGTGGCAATTCAGCCTCCTTCATGGCACACGATCCTCATGCAGTCACCAAACATCCCACAAGCGTCGCCACCGGGACGGTACCCTGGAGCAGTATCCACGTCATGTCACGACGCATCGTGAAGACAGCCTATGAAATACTCTCACGCCGCCAATCCGATGGCCCTCATACTCGTGTTTTTCTCCAACTTTCATCACGTCTCCACTATGTACAAATCCTTAGTTTTTATTAAAATCATGAACAAGAATCAAAGCTCTAGAGTTAGCCTCTCCACTAAACCGGACTTATTCATTCGTTTCAACATGACCAACCTTGGTCTTTCCTTTCAATTTTCATTTCATTTCATTTTCAACGCCGGGGGAGACTTAGCTACTCTTTTATTTCAATTTTCCATTCACAATTTCCAAAATGAGCATTTCCAATTCATAAATTCATTACGTTGAGTTATCATACTCAAATAGCTTTTCTCTTTTCCAATCATGATTTCTAAATTGTTCAAATAGTCCATGACTATACATAAATTTCATATGCTTTATCAATTATCACTTTCACTTTGAAATTCACATCAGTAACGAATATCCACAATTCACATTTTTCACACTATTCTCAAATGAGAACAATTCACATCCATCACATAATAACATTTCTTTCATTACTACATTAATCTTCTAATCCTTCATTTCAAACTCTTTTTGCAAGGTATACTACATTAATCTTCTAATCCTTCATTTCAAACTCTTTTTGCAAGGTATAATTTTCACAAAGTATACACATAGAACCATAGTTCTATTTATACATTTTATTCCCAAATCATAGTCTATTTCATGCAAATAATTCCCAAATCTTTTTTATAAAGTCCCATATAATTTTAGAAGAATAACCATATTTTTTCATAATTTTTGAACAATTAAAAACCCAAAAAAAATAATTTTTTCAACCTTGCCGATGGCAAGATTCGAACCCAGTACCCAAAGAACACAGCCAACCGCACAAGCCACTAGGCCGCATGTGCTAAGCGGTATAAAGGGAAAGCCGAGGGTATTTAAGGCTCTCGATCGCTGATTCTTGTTTTTAAAAAATCTCATGAAACAATATAGTGCTGCAAGGATTCGAACCGGTCACCACAAGGAACCCAACCGCGCACTATGACCACTTGAGCTACAAGCTCAGGTTGTCACTAGTATAATTCCAATTTCATTTAACCCATACTCTCTGTTATTTAGAACATTTCAACGTTTAACAAAGTTGCATATCACATTGTTCTTACTAATATACTGAAAAAAAATCCATATTAATCATTTTCCATCATGAATTTTATTTCAGTATATGAAAATAATTTCTTAAATAATTAGACATAATTCCCTCCATAATGGACACATTTCTACCATACAATTTGGTTAATGTGACATACTACTAATACAATTTTTTTTCGACATTATAATTTCATCAATCTCTATAATAATTATCTATTCTTATTCATTTTCCAAACATAAGACTTCCTCTTAATTTATTCACTACCAGGCCATTCAAGGTTTCCAATTTAGCACAAAAAGTGACACAATCGATGTACGAACTTTTGCACATAATTTTTCATGCTACTAACAAATGTTCCTTCACATAATTTATAGCCACATTCATATTGCACACAACTTAAATTTTACTAATAACAACACACATAACTTGCATATCAATAAGTTAATCAATTAGAGATCATCCTTTCAATTAAAATGTGCATTCTTATTAGTCATTTTCATGCATTATTTTGATAATTTAATCTAGCATGCATTCCTATGTTAGAAATAGGAAAATTTACCCACCTTGTTGAAGAAAAGAACAATTAGCAAACTCCTAGACGAATGTCCTTGCAACGAGATGCTCCTCCTCCTTGAATGCCGCACTCGAGCCTCCAAAAGCACCAAAACCGAGAGCTCCTTCCCTTTGAATGTCGGCCTCTTCTCCTTTTGTAGTTGCAAGCACCACTCCCACACACAACTCAATCTTTTATCTCACAAAAATTACTACTGGATAATATAATTGGACTATAGGTTTGGAAGAGAATAGTTTGGCACAAGAAGAACTAGCCATGGGGGGTATTTATACTAAAAGTCAAAGGGAATGGAGGGCTAGGATCAATTGGTTGGTTGTAAGATGGAGGGCTAGGATGAAAGTAGGAGTTGCAATAACCACCCACATCCAAGTAACCACCACACCATGATCACCACTCAAAATTTGGGTTTCCCTCCAAAAGTCACAACCGGCCATGGAAGAGTGCATTTTGCACGTGTACGTGTAGTGCACGTGCATGCAACTAGGCTCAAAAATTGTACATTTAATTTTTGTATAAAAATAAAATAGTCTTTAAATTGTATTCTACATGACAAGTTGCATAAAAATAGTCCACGGGCTTTAGTTTATGGGCCAAAATAGTTATTTTAAAATAAAATAAATAAATTACATTCTGGGCTTAAAAGAAAAAGGCTTTTTATCTAATTAAAATAAGGCTTTTGTATAAAATAATTAAAAGCACATATTAAAATATCTTTACTCATCTTGATAAAAATATTAACCAAAATATTGCACGTGCACACTACGTGCAAAATAAATAATTTTTCATTAAATGAAAAATCAGGGCATTACATGTAGGGGATGTTTTGATTATAATTCGAACTCGCCGGTGATGAACGGAGAAGGAGGGAGACCCGGTAGATCTCGATTTTGGAGGATGATGGGATGATCGAGATTTTGGAGATCTGGATTTCGGAGGAGGAGGGAGATCTGGGATTTGAGAGATTGGAGATGACGGCTAGGATTTTTGGATCTTATTGTTTGACGACGGTTAGGGTTTTAGAGATTTAGAGATTTGAGGGAGATTAGGGTTTTGATCAAGATCGGGAGAGGAATAGTAATATCGGGAGGTGGAGTGATTCCGATGAAGAGGAGAACCACTCCACCTCGACGATTACGATAAAATTAGTATAGGCCTTATAGGATTATTGGCTCTGAAACCATGTTAGAATTAGGGATAAGAATAATTCTTTATTGATTGAATGAATAAACTGAATACAATAGATCTTCTATATATAGGAGAGAAGAGAATACTAAACCAATACATTATTCAATGTGGGACTAAACTAATCTATCATCTAACAGCCATGTTGAAGCAGCTGAAATGCTTGGTTGATCTCGGCAAAAGGCAGCTGGTGTGTTATAAACCCGTCGAAGTTGATTTTGATATACTGTATACATTCATTCTGAGGGACTCTTAGTGACTGACATTGTAAAGAAAAATATATATATATATTGCTCGTGTTAAAAATTTTGAAGCCATATGCTCACCCGTTTATGCATTTATCTGCAAAATTAGAGAGTTGAGATTTGCCTTTGAAATCGCCGAAGGTGCAGCCAGTGATCCTCCTACCATGAAAGAGTTCCATGGGATGCAGCGGAAGCAACTTGGGGCTCGCGTGGATGCCGAGGACTACTATTAAACCCCAATAATATTAGTATTTGTTATGTTAGGGAAACTCAAAAATGAGACAGTCAAATCAAATGAACAACAATATTAGTGATATGGCCAAAAATGGGGTTAAATCGGAACCGTCCAAATTGGGCACGAATCTCGAAGATCCGGGGGTAAAACGGTAATTTCACCTACCAACGGGTCTGAAGCGGGTACTGGTTATTTTTCCCGAAGACCCACTTACCCACAAACGGATCCACCTCAACTGGGTGCGGGTTTCAACCCGTAGCAAACCCGGTCCAGAAGGGATAGAAATAGGGTTTCTGGTTAAATCCTAATCAACGGCCTTGATTCATATCTATCCCTTCACTGGGGATTAGGGATTACATTCCTTATCTAACCACAGGGGGATTACATTCCTAATCTGGTCCCAGCGGCACCTATAAATACCCCCATCCATCTCCATTGAGAGGTAATCAATCTTTCTCCAGTTTTTGCGCTCTTTCATAATCTTCCCTGATTACTGACTTGAGCGTCGGAGGGTGCGTCGCCGGGAACAACCCCGGTGTCTCGCACATTTTGCAGGTGTACGGCAGGAGTCGGCGTCATACTCTGACGGAACAGGTATACAAGTTTACTATTCAGTTTCCCTAAGAATCCACAAATACTATCTGTTTGCCCCCACACCAAATTTAGCGGCAACAGATTGGCGCCGTCTATAGGAAACTAACGATAGCAACCTCCCCTCTTCCCGTTGGTCAGATCCGCTCCGGCCATGCCTCCTAGAAAAGTCAGATCCAGAGGGTCCGACCGAGGACCCAACCCCGATCAGCAACAAGAAATTCCCATCCAGCCTACCCAACAGCAGGGGCAACTTCCTCCTCCAGCAGAAGATCCGCTCCAATAGGACCTTCCTCCTCCTCCTCCGAATCAGCCACCTCCTAAGGGTCCTAACCCTCAGAAACAACCTCTTCACCAGGACCACGTCTCCATCCACAACGCCTCTTCGGACTCTATGGCCTCCCATCATCCTCGAGCTTCGGTCTTCGCAACACCACCTTCAATCAGCAGAAGGATGAGGATCTTCGCCGCCATCTGGATGAAAAGCGGGTCCGAAAGGGAACCTCCCGCCAACACCGTCCGGATGAGCCGTCTCCTCGCCGCCGAGAATACAGAAGGTCCCCTATCCGAAGGGGGCGGAGAAAGTCCCCTGAGCATTACCGAAGAAGGCCACACTCCCCTGTAGGGCGGCAACAGCCTAGGAACAATGAGGCACCCATTACCCGTGCCGAGTTCCAGCAGTTCCAAGTGACCGTCCTACAAGCTCTCAATCTCCGTCCCAACACCAATGCACCCAAGATCCCTTCTCCTCCTCCGGTCCGAAGTCCTCGCCGACGGTCCCCATTTCCTCCTCCAGCTCCCAGTAACTCCCGGCATGAGCAAAGTCCTCGCCGCTCCAGGAGCTACCATCGTCGTAGCCCCCGCTCTCCCTCGTACGAAGACGAGTCTAGAGGCTCAACTGATTACCGTCGAAGGGACGACGCTGTGTACCGCCGTCTCCATGAAATGGAGAGGCGCTTGGGTCAGTTAAACCGAGAGGAGGAACTTAGAGGAAGGACCCTTCGTCCTAGCAGACCTCCTTTCTCCCGAACCATAATGGATGCACCTGTGCCGATCGGCTTCAAACCCCCTTAATTTGAGACCTATTCTGGGGAGACCGACCCCATTGATCACATCGAGAGCTTCAAGACCCTAATGCTCATCCATCAAGCTTCCGATGCTCTACTCTGTAAAACCTTCCCCGCAACTCTCAAGGGTCCAGCTCGAGAATGGTACTCTCGCCTTGCCCCGTCCTTAATATTCTCCTTCAAGCAATTCGAGACCTTCTTCGTCACCCATTTTGTAAGTAGCCGTAGAACTGAGAAGACCAGCATCTCGCTAACCTCCACTAGAAGAAGGGTGAGAAGTTGAGAGACTATGTGAAGAGGTTCACAGCTGAAGCCCGGTCCATAGCATCCCTCGACCAGTCGGTCACTGCAGCAGCATTTCAATTTAATGTCCTCAATTCCAACCTCCGCTCCTCCCTCGCCAAGAAACCCCCACAGAACTTTTCCGACCTCCTCCTCCGAAGCAAAAAGTATATTAGGGCCGAAGAAGCCGAGCACCGCCCCAACTTGGAGGCGTCTTCCTCCGGGTTTAAGAGGAAGGGAACAGAAGAGGAAGGAGCCAAGAAGCTCCAGAAGGATAATGCCGGCTAGCGCCGACCTCCCCCCAGATTCGACAAGTTTACTCCCCTCACCACTAATATCTCTACCATTCTGATGGAAGTCGAAAAGAAAGGAATCATACCTCCTGCTCCGAGGATGAACACCCCTGCCAAGAAAAGAGAAAGAGAAGTGGTGTCGTTATCACCGGGACCATGGGCACGACACCAATAATTGTCGGGCCCTGAAGAATGAGATAGAAGCCCTTATCCAGAGGGGGCAGCTGACCAGATTCGTGAGAAAGGACCGAACCGAACTTCCTCCCCCGCCTCGGGGGGGGGGGGTAATAAACGTCCGGAACGCGATGAAATGCCCGACTTCGAAGAGGAGCGTGTCTTACACCTCATCCACAGGGGCCCAATGGGGGGCTCCTCCAACTCCTCTCGAAAGGCATTTATAAGAGAAGTCAATTCGGTTCGAGCCACCCCTCCTCCCAAATGCCTCGGAGTGCCCGTCACATTCTCAGACGAAGATCTTGAAGGTGTCCACACCCCTCATTGTGACGCACTCGTCATCAGCCTCCACATGGTGAACTTCAAAGTGGAGAGGATCCTAGTGAACAATGGCAGCTCCGTTAACATCCTCTTCCTCGCCGCTTTTAAAGCCCTAAAGCTCTCCCGAGACAGACTCAAGCCCGCCGGCTACACGCTCCATGGGTTCACGGGAGTGCTAGTGACTATTGAAGGGGTGATCACCCTCGACGTAACTGCTGGCAAAACTCCTACTACCCGAATGGAGTCGATGGACTTCATGGTCGTAGATGTCCCCGCAGCATACAATGTCATTCTGGGTCGACCCGGCCTAGCTGCCCTTGAAGCCGTCCCTTCCACCTATCACCTCAAAATGAAGTTTCCCACTCGGGCCGGAGTAGGAGAAGTAAAAGGCAATCTGGAAACGGTCTGCAAGTGCTACATGACCTCTACCCTCGGTCTCGTCCTCTCCTTAGAAATTCTGGAAATCCCCCAAGATGCTGCCCGATCGACGTCTGAGCCGGTAGACGAATTAGAGGAAGTGCTCTTCTCTGAGCAGGATCCAACCCGAAAGTTTTTTGTTAGCAAGACCCTCCCGTCCGCCCTATGCTCGGACATTGTACAGTGCATCCGAAGGAACCGAGACCTCTTCGCTTGGTCAGCTACAGACATGCCCGGAATTTCCGAAGAGCTCCTGGTCCACCACCTCAGCGTTGTTCCGGGGTCCAAACCGGTCCAGCAGAAAAGGCGCAAGTTCGCCCCTGAGCGTCAGCTAGCTATAAAAGAGGAGGTGGACAAGCTCTTGAAGGCCCGGTTCATACAAAAGGTGAATTATCCCGAGTGGTTGTCGAATGTAGTAATGGTGAAGAAGTCCAACGGGACTTGGAGGATTTGTATTGATTTTACCGATCTCAACAAGGCCTGCCCCAAGGATCCCTTCCCTCTTCTGAGTATTGACACTTTGATTGATGCCACCTCGGGACATGAACTCCTCAGCTTCATGGACGCCTTCTCAGGCTACAACCAGATCCGGATGTTCCCCCCAGATATCCCAAAGACATCATTCGTGACCGATCAAGGCCTCTATTACTACAGGGTTATGCCCTTCGGTCTGAAGAATGCAGAAGCAACATACCAACACCTCGTCAACAAGGTTTTCCAAGCTCAAATCGGCCGAAACATGGAGGTGTATGTTGACGACATGCTTGTGAAAAGCATCCGAGGCGCCGATCATGTGACCGACCTCCAAGAAGCATTTGACGTTCTGAGGAAGCACAACATGAGACTCAATCCGAACAAGTGTGCGTTCGGTGTCTCGTCAGGAAAGTTCCTCGGCTTCATGGTTACCCAGCGAGGAATTGAAGCAAACCTAGAGAAAATCAAGGCCATATTAGACATGGCACCCCCCAAGAATGTTAAGGAAGTTCAGAGGTTGACAGGCTGCTTGGCCGCCATAGGGTGTTTTCTCTCGAAGTCAGGGGAGAAATGCCTCCCCTTCTTCAAGGCCCTCAGGGGGGCTAAAGGTTTCGAATGGGGACAACAGCAACAGGAGTCCTTCGACCAGCTCAAGGCTTACCTCATCAATCCTCCCCTCCTCAGCAAACCAATTCTTGGCAAACCCCTCTACCTCTACCTGGCAGCCTCCAAGCAGACCCTCAGTACTGTTTTAGTAAGGGAAGAAGACCGGGCTCAAAAGCCCATTTACTATGTGAGCAAAGTACTTCGGGATGCCGAGCTCTGCTACCCGAAGATAGAAAAGATGGCTTATGCCCTGGTGATGGCCGTGAGAAAGCTTCGCCCGTACTTTCAGTCCCATTCGGTGGTCGTTCTTACCGACCAACCGCTGAAGCAAGTCCTCCACAAGTCAGAGACCTCGGGTCGCCTTATGAAGTGGTCTATCGAGCTGAGCCAACATGATATAACTAATCAGCATCGGACCGCGATCAAGGCTCAGGCCCTAGCAGAATTCATAGTTGAAAGTACCATCCCCGAGTTCAGTCAAGCGATGAAGGGACCGCCTATCTGGTCGGTTTATGTGGACGGATCCTCTTGCAATGAGGGAAGCGGAGCCGGGGTCATTCTGGCAGGCCCAGACGACTTCATCCTCCAATACTCCCTCCGTATCAACTTCAAGGCCTCGAACAACGAAGCAGAATACGAGGCACTCATAGCCGGTCTTGGAATGGCTCGAAATGCAGGGGCCCAACACCTCCGGATCTTTAGCGACTCTCAGCTAGTCGTCAATCAGGTCCTCGGCGAGTATGAAGCACGCGATGACAGGATGGTTAAAAACTTAGCCAAAGTCAAGAGCCTCATGGCACTATTTGAAGAAGCCCTCATCCAAAGAATCCCCCAAGAAGAAAATGCTCAGGCCGATGCCCTCTCCAAACTAGCCTCCTCCTCCCTTCAAGGTCTCGAGCAGACCATCTTGATAGAAGTCCTTCTGAAGCCAAGTATAGAGGACGAAACTCCCAACTCTATGGAGTCGCAGCCTGTCCTGCTTGAAGACAATTGGATGAAATCCCTCGTCGAATTCTTAAGGGACGGACTCCTCCCCGAGGATCCCAAGGAGGCTCGAAGAGTAAGAACCCGAGCTGAGCGGTACACACTAATCGGAGGCATCCTATATAAACGCTCTTTCACACAGGTAGACGACAGGCCATACCTGAGATGCCTCTCCCCCGGTCAAGCCGACTACGCCCAGCAAGAACTGCATGAGGGCATCGGCGGGGCACATTCGGGTTCCAGAGCACTAGCCCGCAAAGTGTTGAATTACGGATATTTCTGGCCCACTCTCCTACGAGACGCCGAACGACACGTTCGGCAGTGCAGCTCCTGTCAGAAGTACTCCGACATCCGGTGCCTCCCACAAGCTCCGCTCACTTCCCTATCAAGTCCGATCCCCTTTGCAATGTGGGGGGTGGATTTACTAGGGCCATTTCCACCGGTTCCCGGACAGTTCAAGTTCTTGGTCGTGGCGATCGACTACTTCTCAAAGTGGATAGAGGCCGAGCCCTTGGCCACCACGATCACTGAGAACAAGGTTGTTCAGTTCTTTTGGAAGAGCGTGATCTGCCGATTCGGCGTCCCTAGGGTCCTAATAACAGACAACGGAACCCAGTTCACCGGGGCTGCCTTCCGAGCTCTATGCAAAAATCTTGCCATCCAACACCGGTTCTCCTCCGTCTCTCATCCTCAGTCGAATGGCCAAGCCGAAAATGCTAACCGACAGTTCCTCTCCGGCATTAAGAAGAGATTAGATAAGTGTTCCAAAGGCTTACGGGTCGATCAGCTTCCCAACGTGCTGTGGAACTACCACACCACAAAATGGACCCCCACAGGAGAGAGCCCATTTAATCTCACCTATGGGTCCAAGGCCATCATCCCCCTAGAAGTCGGAATACCTTCTCCTCGTCTAATAGCTTATGAAGAAGAGAAAAACGCCAGAGAGCTCTGAGCAAGTCTAGACCTGATAGATGAGATCCGAGAAAGAGCTGCCATTCGTCAACAAAGCTACCGAAGAAGGATCGAGATGGCATACAACGAGAAAGTCCGTCTTACTGACCTCAAAGAAGGAGACCTGGTCCTCAGGAAGTTAGCCATCTCTTTCCCCGGCCAAAAGAGTAAACTCGCTCCGAACTGGGAGGGACCTTACAAGATCGTCAAAGAAGTTCGGCCCGGCACGTACAGGCTTAAAGACCTCGAAGGCAGGGAGTTCCCTAGGACATGGAATGCCGGCCATCTCTTAAAGTACCAAGGGAGAGCACCAACGCCTCTCTAAGCACTTTGAGATGTCGAACCGTTCCTCCCCTGTTACTTGTAATGATTTTCTTTTATCTTGTAATAATGGCTCGCAACTTTAGAAGCAGCCGGCCATTAGTCATCAATAAAGAAAGTTTTTTTATTTTACTTGTAAAAATTGCTTACATCTCTCTGCCTTTACTCTTCACTCCACCGATGGTTCGGAGTCCAACACTCGGCTCGATCCTACTTCGCAAGTTCGCTCGTAAGCGAGCTATAAGTAGGTCGCCATTCGGAACTGCTCCCACAACCATTGAACAACTCTCCCGATGGTTCGGAGTCCAACACTCGGCTCGACCCTACTTCGCAAGTTCGTTCGTAAGCGAGCTAGAAGTAGGTTGCCGTTCGGAACTGCTCCCACAACCGTTGAACAACTCTACCGATGGTTCGGAGTCCAACACTCGGCTTGACCCTACTTCGCAAGTTCGTTCGTAAGCGAGCTAGAAGTAGGTCGCCGCTCGGAACTGCTCCCACAACCGTTGAACAACTCTACCGATGGTTCGGAGTCTAACACTCGGCTCGACCCTACTTCGCAAGTTTGCTCGTAAGCGAGCTAGAAGTAGTTCGCCGTTCGGAACTTCTCCCACAACTGTTGAACAACTCTACCGATGGTTCGGAGTCCAACACTCGGCTCGACCCTACTTCGCAAGTTCGCTCGTGTAATATTCCGGACGGATATTAACTCATATAAATTACTATTTTATTATTATTTCGTTATTATTTTATTTTAATTCCAAAATCAGATTATTTTGGTGATTTTTCGCCGGTTTGCCCACAAACAGTGTCTAAGCGCATCTATCGGTCGGTATGCATCCGAAGCGCATCAAATTGATGGCGCGATCCTCCGAATTAATAATAAAATTTATTTTACTATTATTTTCTAAATTAAACTATTTTATGGGGATTTTATGGGGATTTTATGAGGATTTTATAAGGAAATTTTTGTATACACATACATGTACACATACATACAATTGTATGGTACTTGGTACATCATACAAGTATGTAGTATGTACTTTTGACAATATACTCATTCTTGTCATGGCAACTTAATAAGATAATTAGGGTTGATTAGGAGGTTTCAAAGAAGGTTTGTATGCATGAGTAGAACTAAAACCCTTCTAGAAACCTTATCCCTCCACCTCACCACCCTACACCATACCCCTCCCCCCTAGAAGCATGGCCGGCCACCCCCTCCTTGGGGTTCTTGTGCAAATGTGGTGCACTTACCACCTCCCATCCCCTCCTATAAACACCCCCTCATTCTCCTCCTTCTCTCATTTTAGAAAACAAAAGATCAAAAAGATAGAAAGAAAGAAAGGAAAAGAAAGAGAGGTCTCATACTAACAAAAGAGAGTTTTTATTGTAGGGTTCTTAGGAGTTCTAAAAAGCTAGGGGAAGGAGAAGGTAGCAAGCTAGTCCTTCCAAAAAAAAAGGCTAAGGTGGGGGTTTCTTCATGCTTCTTTGGTTGTTTGTTTGTTTGTTTGTTTGTTTGTTTTGTTGTTTGACTTCTTCTCCTACCTTCTTGTTTTGTTTTCTTTTGTTGTTGGGTGAGTTTTGTGATGGGTGTGTTGTGGTTGTTATGAATGATAAATAAAAGTAATAATAGTGACTACTAACATATAAAGATCACATCTTTGGTATTGTAGTTGTTGTTTTGTATGTTATTGGACTAAAAATTCACATATGGCATATGATCTTGAACATACAACTGATTGGAGGTTGTAGGACTTGTAGGACTTAATACAAATAAGCATATGAACATTTTACAACCATTGTGGGTTGTAGGACCTTGATTGAACATTGGACTAATAATAATAAGTATATGTTTATTGTAATAAAAAGATCTTTTTGTTAACCACTAGTTGTAGAAAATTAAAAAGATCTTTCTTTTTTACTAAACACTAGTTGTAGATTAAAAAGATCTTTTTTTTTATTGATCACTAGTTGTAGATTAAAAAGATCTTCTCTTTTTTTTATTAATCACTAGTTGTAGATTAAAAAGATCTTTTCTTTTTATTGATCACTAGTTGTAGCTATTAAAAAGATCTTTCTTTTAAATCACTAGTTGTAGAAATATATTAAAAAGATCTTTCCTTCTTAATCACTAGTTGTAGAAATAATAAAAAGAGATCTTTTCTTTCATATTTACTAGTTGTAAAGTAAAATAAAATAAAAATGATCTTTCTTTTATCACTAGTAATAATAAAGACTAGTAAGCAACTAAGTAGTAGCATGCTAAAATATAAAGTAGTAGTATGTGATTAAATGAGGTAGTAGTAGCATGTTGATTAAATAAAGTAGTAATAGTATGTTGATTAATAAGGTAGTAGTAGCATGGTTGGTTAAATAAAGTAGTAGTATGTTGATTAAAGGAAGAAATTGTAGTAAGTAATTATAGATGTTTTATGTCCATAAAGTAGTAGTAGTAATAAGTTGTATGTTGTGTTCTTGATAAGAATGAAGTAGTAGTAGTAGTAGATAATTGTGTGTTATGTTTTGATTAAAATAGGAGTAGTAGTAGTAGTAAAATGTTGTAGGACAAATTCTAAAGTTCCTACCATGTTTAGATTAGCCTATTTATGCTTAGAATGTTGTAGGATGCCTAATAAAAATATCCTACCATGTTTTTATGCTTAATTAGTTGTAAGATGTTTTCTAAAAATATCCTATCATGCTATTTCATGTTAGAATGTTGTAGGACTTTTTCTAAAAATATCCTACCATGTTTCATGCTTAGTTGTAGGATTTCTTCTAAAAAATATCCTACCATGTTTCATGCTTAGTTAGTTGTAGGATTTCTTCTAAAAAATATCCTACCATGTTTCATGCTTAGTTAGTTGTAGGATTTCTTCTAAAAAAATATCCTACCATGTTTCCATGCTTAGTTAGTTGTAGGATTTCTTCTATAAATATCCTATCATGTTTAGAATGTTGTAGGATGTTTTATAAAAAATATCCTATCATGCTTTATGTTTAGAATGTTGTAGGATGTTCTATAAAAATATCCTATCATGCTTTATGTTTAGAATGTTGTAGGATGTTTTATAAAATTATCCTATCATGCTTTATGTTTAGAATGTTGTAGGATGTTTTATAAAAAATATCCTATCATGCTTTATGTTTAGAATGTTGTAGGATGTTTTATAAAATTATCCTATCATGCTTTATGTTTAGAATGTTGTAGGATGTTTTATAAAAATATCTCATCATGCTTTATATTTAGAATGTTGTAGGATTATTTCTAAAAATATCCTATCATGATTTATTCACTCTAAAAATATCTAGCATACTTAATGATGTTTAGAATGTTGGGGGAGTAATTCTAAAATTGCCTATCATATGTAGGAATGACATATATGTTGTAGGTTTCTTTCTAAGATTACCTATCACATTTTTTAAGCTTAAAATGTTGTAGTATGCTTCCTAAAATTAACCATCATGTTTTAGGAATGCTATTTCATGTTAGAATATTGTAGGACAAATTCTAAAGTTCCTACCATGTTTAGATTAGCCTATTTATGCTTAGGATGTTGTAGGATAAATTCTAAAATTCCTACCATGCTTAGATTAATCTATTTATGCTTAGAATGTTGTAGGATGCAATCTAAGAGTTTCCTACCATGTTTAGATCCACTCATTTATGCTTAGAATGTTGTAGGAATCAATCTAAGAGTTTCCTACCATGCTTGGATTAATTTCATTATTCTTAGGATGTTGTAGGATCCATAATAAAATTACTTACCGTGTTAGTTTAATTGTAGGTATGTAATATACCATGCTAGTTAATTGTAGGTATGTGATATACCATGCTAAGTTAAATTGTAGGTAAGTGATATACCATGCTAGTTTTATCTATGCCATGCTAGCTTAATTACAAGTAAGTTGCATACCATGCTAGTTTGATTGTAGGTATGTGATATACCATATTAGCTTAATTGTAGGTAAGTGATATACCATGCTAGTTTAATTGTAGGTATGTGATATACCATGTTAGTTTAATTATAGATATGCCATGCTAGTTTAACTACAAGTAAGTTGTATGCCATGCTAACTTAATTGTAAGTAAGTTGTATGTCATGCTAGTTTAGATTGTGAGTAAGTTGTATACCATGCTAGGTTATATGAATACTCATGTTTACATGGTACCCATGCTTAGATAAGTGTTCGTTCATGCTATGTTAGTAGATGAGCATGATTCATGCTAAGTAGGTATCGTGCTAATTATTGATCATGTTAAGTTAATGACATCCATACTATGATATTCATGCTTAGATTAAAGAAACTACCCACGGTTAGTTGTAGTGATGTTATGTTGTGTTCTATACCATGCTAAAGTTCAAATACTTGCTTAGAATGTTGTAGGAGTAGTGTTAGAATTACCTACTATGCCTTGGAATGTTGCTTGTTCATACTAGTTGGGTTGTGGTGATTAGTCATGATAAGTAGTAAGCTTTCATGATCAATTTGTAACCTACGCTTGACTATAGTGGACTTCATGTCTAGGTCGTAAGTGATTTTCATGCTTGAGCTCGATGTAAGCATAAGCATTAATCACATTCATACATAGGAGTATCATGGTGATTGTGTTATATGATTAGATTGTCGTAGGAAGATGCTTGCGGTTGTATGCCATGCTTAAGGCACTATAGGTTGAAGTAATAAGGATTGGGAAGACCACTAGTAATAGTTAGTTGATAAAGGCCGTTTTGTCGCCTTCGGTTCTTCCTTAGTAGAATACCGATCATAGACTACTAGTAGATTCTTCTGTTGCTTCTAACAATAGAAGATTAAGTCTGTTAGTAAGCACGTTTGGTTGCTTCTAGGGTTGGTTACCTGTATGGTTGTTTGCATATGGTTGTGCTCGTACGTGGCTCGACTGGCCCGTACGTAGCCGTGGGTCTCATACGTAGCTTACTTGGCTCGTATGTAGGTTATTGTCTCGAACGCGGCTCGACCGGCCCGTACGTAGCTGTTGGTCTCATACGCGGCTTATTTGGCTGGTATGTACGTGGTTATCTCCTACGAGGCCCGCCTGGCTCCTAGGTAGTTATTGTTTCATACGTAGCTTATTGGCTCGTATGTGATTGTTACTCGTGTATAGCTTGTTAGCTAGTACACAGTTCGTTGTGCTCGTCTAGGGTGATGTTACCGCCCTAAGGGCTATCGACCATCAAGACATATGTTTTCTACCCTAAAGAACTGTGGAGGAGTCACTCCTTGTGTACCGTCGAATCTTAACCAGGGTAGGTTGATCGAGGACCGGAGTATAGACGAAATCCAAGTCTAGGGTAGCGGCATGCATGTATATTCGCACAGCCAAAGTCTTGGATCGATGAGCCACGAACCGGATCCTGAGGGATTCTGGTAAATCTAGGTTGAGCAGCCTAGTAGAGTTGTCCTGCGGAGTCTACTTTAAAGGCCTAGCATGTTGAGTTTATAATATTGTCATCCCTAGGATTGTTCGAGTCAGGGACATCATTGGGATAGTGACTTACAAGGATCATTTTTAAACCCTTTTGCCGGGAGAGAGGAGTCGGTGGTAGGGGGCCCCCTTACACTAACTCGTCCCTTGAGGCAGATCATAGGTGGTGTATTGGGTTATACCTTCCCGTCAAAGGGATACGCACGGTGCCGTCTCACAAGTTGAGGACACGGGTTGCGTATCTCGCTCTGTTAATTCCTGAAATACCATGGCTGGGGTGCCACAGGATGCATGGTGCAGTCCTACACTTGCTAGACCCCAGAGGGTGCTACAGGGTAGGCTTCGAGCTATCCTGCGCTTGCGAAACCCTATAGTTTGATTTTGGAACGATGCCCGATATACTGGGATCGAGTGAGGTCCGGCATGCCGGGTAGTAGTGGAAAACGGAGACACCATAAGCAGACTGCATGGGGGGGGACTTGACCCCTTCTGCAACCTCACAGAGTCATGGAGTATTGTCAGGAACAGGTTGTGTACAATTAGAGTTCATAACGCGGGTTCAATCCCTATATATGGAGAAACGGCTTGAGATGGGGTCGCATGTAGTATGGGCTACATGTTGCTTCGGAGACTTGCTGACATTAGAATAGGAAGCGTCCTAGTTCTATTTAAAATATCGCATTAGAGTCTAGTCATAGCACTCACGAACACTTAAACTACACCAACACCATTGCTATATTTTGTATATTGTTTGGGAGATTCGCTGATATATGATCAGCCTTTAAGCGTCAGTGAATACTGACGTCCCCACTTCCATAGGTACTGGATCGCCAAGGTACAAAGGCGAGGTTCAGGAGGACTCAAGGCAAGTAAAGCAAGGAGTCAGTGTTATGTTTAGTTCCGCTGCAGTATATGTATTGATTATCTGTTAGTTGAGAGGTACTCTGATGTAAGATGTTGAAAGTTGTAATACTTAGAAATGTAAATGTAATATTGTAACTCTATTGTAAGATATTACAGTTGTACAATATTCAGACTTGTAACACATTGTGTATTGAATAAAGAGTTTTAAATTCTCCTGTTTTTTCTGTGTATTGTGACTAATTGAAGAAAAGGTCTTGGCTCGTGTCACGGTTTCCCAGTATCGGAAATCGGGGCGCTACAGCTCGTAAGCGAGCTAGAAGTAGGTCGCCGTTCGGAACTGCTCCCACAACCGTTGAACAACTCTACCGATGGTTCGGAGTCCAACACTCGGCTCGACCCTACTTCGCAAGTTCGTTCGTAATAGAGCTAGAAGTAGGTCGCCGTTCGAAACTGCTCCCACAACCGTTGAACAACTCTACCGATGGTTCGGAGTCCAACACTCGGTTCGACCCTACTTCGCAAGTTCGCTCGTAAGCGAACTAGAAGTAGGTCGCCGTTCGGAACTGCTCCGACAACCGTCGAGCTACTCTAGCGGTGGTTCGGGGGTCCAGCGTTCGGCTCGACTGCGCTCACTTAACGACCCAAGCCGAGCGGACGAGGAACCGACCTTCGTATATGGAGAAAAAATTCTGCCGAATCAGTTTCGCCGTTAGATCATCTC
This sequence comes from Hemerocallis citrina, assembly GCA_017893485.1. Taxonomy (NCBI): domain Eukaryota; kingdom Viridiplantae; phylum Streptophyta; class Magnoliopsida; order Asparagales; family Asphodelaceae; genus Hemerocallis; species Hemerocallis citrina. The sequence goes on along the minus strand of CM030368.1, from coordinate 73,956,584 downwards.
AAATTGCGTGCTAGAACGTGATGAGCGGATCAGATCGTGCCACATTACCACAAAACGACAAGATAGTGTTTTTTGGGAATTCGTGCCTCCCACCTCGTGATGCGTACCGCGATCATGATCGACCGTCTAGATTGTGCCACGTAGACTGGGTCTGAAGTCCAAGCTGACACACCTCGGAAGCGCAAAATCACCTCGGAAGGCTCCGAGCAACAAAACTCAAGTTCCCCATCTAAAACCTACAAAGAAGACAACTATGGGTCCTTATGGTTCGGCGTCAAGAATAAGGCGACCACGGCACAACGATGAACAAGGCAACTTCGGTTTTATTAAGACACTTGGTAAATTTACAAGGCAAACAATTACAGCAGAAAAGCAACTAAATAAATTACAAGGCATGTTATTACAACAACAGAGACGATGCAAGAAGTAAAAGGCTCGACGCCATTCGTTCAGTGCCTCCTCGGAACAGGGATGTTCCGATTCAGAGACAATCGTGGTTTCCGTCTTTTCACCTCCGAGCTTGTCTCTAGGCCGACGAACTGGGACGCCGCCTCGCCACTAACCCTAACGGTTGCTCCGACCGAGGCCCCGCTCGAGCTAACAGCTACTCCGCTTTGTGCGTCGGCCGCTGTCCGACCAATAACTTGGCCACGAGCGCTAGCTCGTAAAAGGTGATCCCCCGTTCTCTCTCCTCGCGAGTGCAAGAAGTGCTGCGGACATTAGCTCTCACAGGCTGAGGCTTCAGTCGAGCCACCTCCTCCTTGAGCTCAACGATCCTGTCCTTCAGAGTGTCGTCCTTAACCATTATCTTAAATCGAGGGAGCTTGGCCGAACTGGGGTACTCAACGCTGTCGGATATGATGCGACGTAAGTTGGTCACCTCGATGCTCTTGTCGACCGTGATCCTCTGCAGTTGTTCGACCATCTTTTCTAGCTCATCTCGCTTGGCCAGCACCGAAACTAGCTCTGCCTCTTTCTCCGATAGCTCCTCCTCGACTATCCGGAGATGGTGCACCTCGGCCAGAAGCTCGCTGTTCTTCTTCTCCACATTGAACATCAGCCTCCTGGTGAGCTCGATTTCACCGATGAGGCGAGCCTCGCAAGATTGCTTAAACAGCTCGGCGCGACGCCGAGCTGCTGCGGTATTTGGGGCGTGTTCGAGGATCTGAAATACAAGGACGTCACGGCAAAGAAACTATAGACCGACCCAAACACTTGCACAAATTTGAAACAAAGATTTTCATTCATAGAAAGAAGCGGTGGCCAGTCCGCAAAAAAGGCATTACATTTTTGAAAAGAAAACAAAAAAAAAGAAGACGACGACAAGATCAGGGGTCCACCTGCGGCGTCGGTTCGATCACAGGCGCCTCGCCAGATGGCCCCCCATTTTCTCGCCCCGGCCTGTGGGTCTGTCACCACAACATCGGCGACCACCTCCTCGTCGTCGTCGCCCTCACCCTCGTCACCTTCGCCTCCCTCCTCCTCGCCGTCTGATGGGGACCCGGGCCACAGTCTGTAGCCGACCCGCTCGAAGCCGAGGACGCGGTCCTGAACATGGTCGAGCGCCCTCTGGTAGGACTTCTCCATGTTCGAGGCCATGTGCTTCTTCGCTTCAGCCTCGACCTCGGCCTTGATCTTCGTTGCCAAGGCCTTTTTCTCCGCCTTCACATCGGCCAGAGCCTTCGCTGACGCAGCCAGCTCCTCAGCGAGCCGCCCCTTGACTTGCTCCAGGTCGGCCACAAGATCGGCAACCTGTGTAGCGCCCCGATTTCCATACACTGGGAAACCGTGATACGAGCCAGGACCTTTTCTTCAATTAGTCACAATACACAGAAAAACAGGAGAATTTTAAAACTTTTATTCAACACCCAATGTATTACAAGTCTGAATGTCATACAACTGCAATACATTACCATAGTGTTACAATAATGCCTTTACAATCTCAGTTATTACAACCTTCAACATCTTACATCAGAGTACAAGGAATGAAGAACAACACTTGGTAACTCTCACTTGAGTACTTCTCAACTAATAGATAATCAATACACATATTGCAGCGGAATTAAACATAACACTGACTCCTTGCTTTCCTTGACTTGAGTCCTCCTGAATCTCGCACCTGTACTTCTGCTATCCAGTACCTATTGAAGTGGGGACGTCAGTATTCACTGACGCTTAAAGGCTGATATCAACGCAGCGAATCTCCCAAACAACATACAAAACATGGCAATGATGTTGGTGTAGTTTAAGTATTCATGAGTGCTATGACTAGACTCTAATGCGATATTTAAATAGAACTAGGATGCTTCCTATTCTAATGTCAGCGAGTCTCCGAAGCAACATGCAGCCCATACTACATGCGACCCCATCTCAAGCCGTTTTTCCATATATAGGGATTTGAACCCGCGTTATAAATTCTAATTGTACACAACCTGTTCCTGACACCTACACGTGACTAATTTGAGGTTTCAGACGTGGTCAAGTCCCACTAATGCATTCCGCCAGTGGTGTCTATGTTCGCCACTGCTATCCGGCTAACCGGACCTCACTCAAAAACAGACAAACCCAATGTATCAGGCGTCGTTCCAAAAATCAAAATCATAGGGTCTCGCAAGCGCAGGGCAGCGCGAAGCCTGCCCTGTGGCACCCTTTGGGGTCTCGCAAGCGCAGGACTGCACAATGCATCCTGTGGCACCCCCAGCCACGGCACTTCAGGAATTAACAGCGCGAGATATGCAACCCGTGCTCCCAACTTGTGAGATGGCACCGTACGTATCCCTTTGACAGGAAGGCGCAACCCAATAACACCACCTAGTCTGCCTCCAGAGATGAGTGAGTCGTAAGGTGCCCCCTACAACCGACTTCTCTCTCCCGACAAAAGGGTTTAAGTAAAATGATCTTTATAAATCACTATCCTAATGATGTCCCTGACTCGAACAATCCTATGGATGACAATATTATAAACACAACATGCTAGGCCTTTAAATTAGGCTTCGCAAGACAACTCTACTAGGCTGCTCAACCTAGACTCACCAGAACCCCTCGGAATCCGGTTCCTGGCCCATTGATCCAAGACCTCGGCCGTGCGAATATACATGCATGCCGCTACCCTAAACTTGGATTCCGTCTATACTCCGGTCCTCGATCAACCTACCCTGGTTAAGATTCGACGGTACACAAGGAGTGACTCCTCCACAGTTCCTTAAGGTAAGAAAACATATGTCTTGATGGTCGATAGCCCTTAGGGTGGTAATATCACCCTAGACGAGCACAACGAACAGTGTACTAGCTAACAAGCAATACACGAGTAACAACCACATACGAGCTAACAAGCTACGTATGAAACAATAGCTACCTACAAGCCAGGCGGGCCTCGTAGGAGATAACAACGTACATACCAGCCAAATAAGCCGCATATGAGACCAACAGCTACGCACGGGCCGGTCGAGCCGCGTACGAGACAACAACCTACATACGAGCCAAATAAACTACGTATGAGACCCACAGCTACATACGGGCCAGTCGAGCCATGTATGAGCACAACCATATGCAAACAACCATACAGGAAATCAACCTAGAAGCAACCAAACGTGCTTACTAGCAAACTTGATCTTCTATTATTAGAAGCAATAGAAGAATCTACTAATAGTCTATGATAGGCATTCTACCCATGAGAAGCCCGAAGCGACTTAATGACCCTTAGCGCTTTAAGCATGACATACAATTGTAAGCATCTACCTACGACAATTTACTTATGGTACATAACCTAACCACCAACCATAACACTCTTACGATGTTCTAAACATGATAGGTTAATTAAACATCAATCCTACAACATTATAAGCATGTATAATGATTCCTACTACAATCTAAGTATAGATAAATGAATCTAGCATGGTATACAACTTTCCTACAAGCATGTAAGCATGGATAAATTAATCTAGCATTATATACCACTTATCTAAACATAGATAAATTAATCTAGCATGGTATACTACTTTCCTACAACCATCTAAGCATAGATAAATTAATCAAGCATGGTATATGCTTTCCTACAATTATCTAAGCATAGAAAAATTAATCTAGCATGGTATCCTACTTTCCTACAATCATCTAAGCATAGATAAATTAATCTAGCATGGTATATGCTTTCCTACAATTATCTAAGCATAGATAAATTAATCTAGCATGGTATATGCTTTCCTACAATTATCTAAGCATAGACAAATTAATCTATCATGGTATACTACTTTCCTACTATCATCTAAGCATAGATAAATTAATCTAGCATGGTATATGCTTTCCTACAATTATCTAAGCATAGATAAATTAATCTAGCATGGTATATGCTTTCCTACAATTATCTAAGCATAGATAAATTAATCTAGCATGGTATCCTACTTTCCTACAATCATCTAAGCATAGATAAATTAATCTAGCATGGTATATGCTTTCCTACAATTATCTAAGTATAGATAAATTAATCTAGCATGGTATATGCTTTCCTACAATCATCTAAGCATAGATAAATTAATCTAGCATGGTATATGCTTTCCTACAATTATCTAAGCATAGATAAATTAATCTAGTATGGTATCCTACTTTCCTACAATCATCTAAGCATAGATAAATTAATCTAGCATGGTATATGCTTTCCTACAATTATCTAAGCATAGATAAATTAATCTAGCATGGTATATGCTTTCCTACAATTATCTAAGCACAGACAAATTAATCTATCATGGTATACTACTTTCCTACTATCATCTAAGCATAGACAAATTAATCTATCATGGTATACTACTTTCCTACTATCATTTAAGCATAGATAAGTTAACTAGCATGAATAACTACTAAGCATGAATATCTTACTAAGCATGGATAACTACTAGTATGAACATACAACATTCCTAAGTATATACATACATACTTCTAAACATGGTAAGTAATTTTAGCATTTATCCTACAACATTCTAAGCATGTATGTCATTCCTAAACATGATAGATAATTTTGGCATGAATCCTACAACATTCTAAGCATGAATATCATTCCTAAATATGATAGGAATTTTAGAATGAATCCTACAACATTCTAAGCATGAATATCATTCCTAAACATGGTAGATAATTTTAGAATAAATCCTACAACATTCTAAGTATGAATATCATTCCTAAGCATGGTAGATAATTTTAGAATAAATCCTACAACATGTATATCATTCCTACACATGATAGGTAATTTTAGAATAAATCCTACAACATTCTAAGCATGAATAAATTAATCTAATCCAATCTTAGCATGGTATTTACTTTAACATAAGCACAACATCCATTTAATGTTCATATGCATCACTACAATTTAACACAACATCCACTACCACATAACATCTACTACCAAAACTTCTACCAAAAATCTTTATCTAGTCATAACAAGCATCTACTACCACTTCCATAAAACATAACCCTTTTCTACAAATTTGTGTAGATATCTACTACAACCATTTTATTTGGAACATACATATCTACTACTACTACTTTATTTACCCATAAGTGTCTACCAAAATTTACATAACATCTATAACTACTTCATTTTGATATCTACTACTACTACTTTATTTAAGCATACTACTACTACTTTATTTCAACATACTACTACTATTTTATTTAAACATACTACTACTATTTTATTTTAATATAAAGCATCTACTACTTAGATATCTACTAAATCTTTATTAGCATTTATTTATCACTAGTGATCATAAAAAAAGAGATCTTTTTATTCACTCTACAACTAGTGATTAGATTAGTTTCTTTTTCATAATTAAAACTAACATCTAATTTAGGTTCTTTTTACTTAAGATTATAAAAGAAAACAACAATAATAAAAATAAGGTAAGAACCTTCATTTGGTTCAACCAACATATGCTTATCTTTTTAGTCCAAGTTCAATACAAGTCCTACAACCAAAAATGGTTGTATAAAAGGTTCATATGCTTTGTTCATGAGTTCACATCAAGTCCTACAACCCCAAACGGTTGTATGTACAAGTCCATATGCCTTATGTCATTTTAGTCCAATTAACAAACACAAAACAACAACTACAACTATAAAGATTTAATCTTTATGCTTATTTAGCACTACTACTTGTTTTCATTCATTTCTTGTGGTTATTATCTTTAACATTTACAACATACAAAATAAGAATCCCATACAACAATACTTATCACAACAAACCAATCCAAAAAGAACCAAAGGAAACAAAACAAGGAAGGCAAGAAGAAGAAGAACATCAAAACAACCATACAAACAAACAAACAAACAAACAAAAGAGAAACCCCCACCTAGTTTTCTTTGTTGGAAGAACTTGCTAGCTAAAGCTTCTCCTTCCTCCTAGCTTTTAGAAATCTCTACTAAACCTACAAGAAAAAACTCTCAAGTTAGAATGAGGTTCTCTCTTTCTTTTCCTTTCCTTTCTGTCTTTCTTTTTGATCTTTCTAAAATGAGACAAGGTGGAGAAAGGGGGTATTCATAGGTGGGAAAATGGGTGGAGAGTGCAAATGTGCACACATACATTTGCAAAAAGGGCCTCCCACAAAATGGGGGGCCGGCCATACCTATGGGGAGGTGGGATGTGGTGGAGGTCGGAAGTGGATGAGGTGTAGTGTGGGTATGGTGTTATGTGAGGGTTTCTAGAAGGGTTTCCTTAACCTCTTCATGCACACTTAACCTAGGTTAACACTTATAAACCCTAACAATCTAATAGGCTTTATCATAACAAGGACAAGTGTTGTCCAAAAATACACAACGCGCAATTTGTATAATGTACTGATCGACATACTACACGTATGTGCGCATATATGTCTGTATACCGAAAACCTTCGCATAATCCGTATAAAAATAATTTGATCTCGAAAATAATAATAAAATAAATTCTATTATTAGTTCGGAAGGTCACTGTATCAATTTGGTACAATACGGATGTATACTGACCGGTATCTGGGTACAGATAATGTCTATAAACAAACCGGGTGAAAATCACCAAAATATTTTAATTTTGGAATTAAAAAATAATAATAATAAAATAATAATAAAATAATAATTTATATAAGGTAATATCCGTCCGGGATATTACAACCTGGACCTCCAAGCCCTCGGCTCGCCTCTGCTCGGCCTCAAGCTGCCGAACCGCCTTGACCTTTTCTGCCCTGTCTTTATCACTGACGGCCTTCAACTCTTTCTCCTGTTCGGCGAACGTCTCAAGGAGATGGCTGAAGTGACAGGTGGCCTGTGAAGACAAAACAATGGTGAGCACAAGATAAGAGCCGAGTAATAGACTTGAAGAAATTCTCAAGAGAAACTTACCGATACAAGCGACCGGGTGACCTCATAAGTGTCGTCGCCGACCGTTCCCTGCCTGCAGCGCGGCTCGATCCTTCGGGGTCGCCAAGTGTTTGACAGCCTGCATCGACATCTGTGAGTTGCCGAGGAAACCATCATGATTCTTCACTCGCCAGTTCGGAACGAATAGCTGCTTGTGCTGCTCGGTCAAGATCACCTCGGCCTGAGCAGTCAGCGGCGGAGCCTCAAGCGACAACGCCGCCGAGACGTCGAAGGCCCTACCGACCGGGGGCAGAAGCAACAGGAGCCGAGGGCTCTTCGGCAACAACCACCAACGACGAGGGCACCTCGGTGATCGGGGGAGGCGGAGTGGTAGTTGAAGCAACTTTGAGCTGCCGACCTGACGAGGCGGTCGTGCTCGGCCTCTTCCTCTTCCTTCCATCAGCCACCTTGCCCCTCTCGTTCATCATGGCCGTAAAGTCCATCTTCGGTGCTTCTGCATCAAACAAAAAACAAATTGAGTCAGTAAACCGAGCTAAAGACTTAGAAAAAAATGATAATACGAGATGTCAGGAGCATACTCGGGTCGATCGGACTAAGGCCTGACCCGAACAGCACCTCCTCGGTCATCTCCCTCCAACTCAACATCGGAAGGGCCACGATCTTCCTCGCCACTTCCTCCTCGGCCGCATTCAGTTCCGGGTCGGCCCTCGCAAATTTGGGCACCTCTGGCTTCCACCGGCTCGGAATTTGTAGCACCGACGCCTCCCTCAATATGAAGAACTTTTCCTTCCAGCCTTTGATCGAGTCCGGGTTTTCTATGATCCGAACACCCTTCCTCGGTGCCAGGTAGTATCGATGCTCGGTCTTGTGCATCCGGTTTATCCGATACATGCTTCGGAAGACCGTCAGGTCCGGCTCGACTTCGGAAGCATTCACATGACGCCATGTGTTCGGCATAAATTGGGTCGGTGCGAGGCAGTACCATCCGGGGACCTGGCGAATGAAGGGATGCAGCAGGAAAACGTAGTCCGGCGTTCAGAGAGTCGTAGTCGAACATGCACATATCCGACGACGACAGCTTGGAGTTCGCCCGCATCCCAGCACTGGGGAGAATTAGCTTGTACTCCGGAAGGATGGCGAACCCCTTTCTGATCCGAAGGAGGTCCCTCTCGGATAGCACCCATCCAATCTCATCTGCCTCGGTAGTCAGAACCGGGTTATTCTCTTCGTAAACTTCCGACTGGCCGATGATCGCCTTCTTCATGAGGTCGCCCTCGTACTGCCTAACCCCAGCGTGCCCTGGACAGTACACAAGGGTATCGGCCCGTCTCAGGGGCTTGCCTTGGATTCTCCACAATCACCTCGACCACGGGAGATTGGGCTACTACCCTCCTCTTCTTCTTCTCCTTCCTCACCTCGGCCACAGACGGCTCGGCTACTTGCTTCCCCTTCCTTCGGATCTCCGTCTGCCTCCTCTCCTCGGCACCACTATCGCCCGAGGACGAGACCTCACTCCCCGAGTTCACCCTTGACATCTCTATAAAAAAGCTAAGGCAAGTAGACTGACCTTGAAGTGACGTTCACGGTCGGAATAAGCTCGCCGGAAATCGCCTGGCCCACGCGACAGCTAATGTCACCGCCTTGGAGCAAAAGTCGCCGCTAGCAGAGAGCGCAGAGAGTGAAAGTAAAAGTTTGGAGTAAAAAGGTGAAATGAACTTGGGGGTGGGGGAGTGAGAGCTTATAACCCCAGTATGATGTTGGGCCTCCTTGGGAATCTAAAAAGCCCACTAAGAAGCCAAAGCATCAAGCGAAGAGTTACGACGTTTTGAAAAGCAAAAACTCCTCAAATCACTTAAGTCCACGACTCGGCCACCGGTCTGCCAAGCCGAGCTATCGAACAGCCTGGCTGAGCAACCGAGCTATTGAGTCCCTTCAAAACATCTAACTCCATACCTCGGCTAAAGGCACCGAGCATCCGAACCGAGGGGACGAGGAACCGACCCTCATATATGGAGGAAAATCCTTCCGAGGACAAATCACCGTCGGATCTCTCCAAGATTCGTGTCAAGACACGATGGGCGGTCCAGATTGCGCCACGCTCACAAAATGACAAGATAACGTTTTTTCGTGATCTGAACCCACTCCTCGTGATTCACGCAATGATGGGCGCTCCAGATCTGACCACGTGTACCTTCCGAGCCGCCTACCACCAGGTCTGCCTAGCCGAGCTACTGAACAGTCTGGCTAAGCAGCCGAGCCACTGGGTCGGAGGGTGGCGACGCTTCAAAGCCAAGACTCTTCAAAACGTCTAACTCCGTACCTCGGCTGAAGGCACCGAGCCTCCAAACCAAGGGGACGAGGAACCGACCCTCGAATATGGAGAAAAATCCTTCCGAGGACAAATCACCGTCGGATCTCTCCAAAATTCGTGTCAAGACACAATGGACGGTTCAGATTGCGCCACGCTCACAAAACGACAAAATAACATTTTCTCGTGATCTGAACCCAGCCCTCGTGATTCACGCAATGATGGACGCTCAAGATCGGACCACGTGTACCTTCCGAGCTGCATGCCACCGGTTCGCCTAGCCGAGCTACCGAACAGCTTGGCTAAGCAGCCGAGCGACTGCGTCGGAGTTTGGCGACGCTTCAAAGCCAAGACTCTTAAAACCTGTAACTCCATGCCTCGGCTAAAGGCACCGAGCCTCCGAACCGAGGGGACGAGGAACCGACCGTCGAATATGGGGAAAAATCCTTCCGAGGACAAATCACCGTCAAATCTCTCCAAAATTCGTGTCAAGACACGATGGGCGGTTCAGATTGCGCTACGCTTACAAAACGACAAAATAACATTTTCTCGTGATCTGAACCCGGCCCTCGTGATTCACGCAATGATGGACGCTCAAGATCTGACCACGTGTACCTACCGAGCTGCCTGCCACCAGTTCGTCTAGCCGAGCTACTGAACAGCTTGGCTAAGCAGCCGAGCTACTGCGTCGGAGTTTGGCGATGCTCCAGAGCCAAGAGACTTCAAAACGTCTAACTCCCTACCTCGGCTAAAGGCACCGATCTGCCGAGCCGAGGGGACGAGGAACCGACCCTCGTATATGGAGAAAAGATCCGCCGACCATCCTCAGCCGTTGGATCTTGACAAAAAGCGCGCTCGTCATGATGGACGGCTCAGATCTTGCCACGTCCACTAAACGATAAGATAGTATTTTTTGGGGATCCGCGCTGAGATGGATGCTCAGGATCACGCCACGCAGTTCGGCTAATCCGAGCTATGTGCCGACCTGCCGAGCCGAGGGGACGAGGAACCGACCCTCGAATATGGAGAAAAAACCTACCGACCATCCTCAGCCGTTGAATCCTGTCAAAAAGCACGCTCGTCATGATGGACGGCTTAGATCTTGCCACGTCCACTAAACGACAAGATAGTGTTTTTTGGGGATCCGCGCTGAGATGGACGCTCAGGATCACGCCACGCAGTTCGGCTGATTCCGAGCTATGTGCCGACCTGCCGAGCCGAGGGGACAAGGAACCGACCCTCGAATATGGAGAAAAAACCTGCCGACCATCCTCAGCCATTGGATCTTGTCAAAAAGCACGCTCGTCATGATGGACGGCTCAGATCTTACCACGTCCACTAAACGACAAGATAGCATTTTTGGGGATCCGCGCTGAGATGGACGCTCAGGATCATGCCACGTAGTTCGGCTGATTCCGAGATTGGCACCGAGCAGCCGAGCCAAGGAGACGAGGAACCGACCCTCGTATATGAAGAAACTATCTGCCGAGGAGCGCGGATTGTCTGATCGCCCAGAAAATCGTGCTCGCCGCTGATCAAGGGCCCAGATTGCGCCACGCCATAAATCGGTATTGAAAATTAATTTTTATTTATTTTAATCGCTTTATTTATTTAAAAATTGCGAAAAATTACTAAAAATTCGGGAAAATTAACTAAAAATTTTAGAAAATAATTACAAATTCAGGAGAACGTTTTTGAGCCCCTGAAGGAACAATTATTACCTAGAATGCGTTGTTAAGACCCCCGAACGACTAGTTAACACATCGCAAAATTAAATAAATAATTCGAGAAAAATAAATAGGAACCACCAAACATCCAGAGGAGCTTAAGAACAGCTTACAGCTTGAAAAATCACCTCACTACCCCCTTCGAGATTCAAAACCCTCCATTTAGACTCCGATACAACTCCACTAGCCATTAAAAACAGCTAAACTACTCCTCAAAGGCTGATCAAACTCAGTCTTTAGGAGTGGGGGGCTCGTGATATGGCCAAAAATAGGGTTAAATCGGAACCGTCCAAATTGGGCACGAATCTTGAAGCTCCGGGGGTAAAACGGTAATTTCACCTACCAACGGGTCTGAAGCAGGTACTGGTTATCTTCTCCGAAGACCCACTTACCCGTAAACAGATCCACCTCAACTGGGTGCGGGTTTCAACCCGTAGCAAACCCGGTCCAGAAGGGATAGAATTAGGGTTTCTAGTTAAATCCTAATCAACGGCCTTGATTCATATCTATCCCTTCACTGGGGATTAGGGATTACATTCCTTATCTAACCACAGAGGGATTACATTCCTAATCTGGTCCCAGCGGCGCCTATAAATACCCCCTATTCATCTCCATTGAGAGGTAATCAATCTTTCTCCAGTTTTTGCGCTCTTTCATAATCTTCCCCGATTACTGACTTGAGCGTCGGAGGGTGCGTCGCCGGGAACAACCCCGGTGTCTCGCACTTTTTGCAGATGTACGGCAGGAGTCGGCGTCATACTCCGACGGAACAGGTATACAGGTTTACTATTCAGTTTCCCTAAGAATCCACAAATACTATCTGTTTGCCCCCACACCAAATTTAGCGGCAACAATTAGTATTTGTTATGTTAAGTTAGCTACATAGAAGACTAACCGTCTAGAACAAATTATATGGCTCCAGGCACAGCTACTAAAACAACCACATAAAACCCCAGGAAAATAATGTGGATAACTTTAACTAAGTTTGATCAAAATTAAATTTTCAGCATACTTATAACCCAATTCAATATAGATAGTTCATCTTCACACGCCTTCAGCTAAATCCATTTCACCCTTTTTATTGTCTATTTTGATATACTCCCTCCGTTTCACTTTAAGTGATATTAAGAATTTTTTTCTCATTTCACTTTAAGTGATATTGTCCCATTTTTTTTCTTTTTTTTTCAAGAAGATCCTTATTTATGTTGAAATTTTATCTTAACCACTCATCTTAATCTTATCAAACATTGTCAGAAAATTGTAGTTTCAACATTCTAGATTTTATTTTCTCCAAATGTGTGTGCAAAACATTAATTACAATGTTTAGAAATCAGAATTTGTATTGAGAAAACATTAATTACAATTTCTTGAAATCAGAATTTGTATTGAAAAAAGAATTACTAATTAAATCATGGAGACTTATTAATAAGGGTGTAGAGGGAAAAAAATGTTTATCTCACCATTCCTTAATCTGTGTGCAAAATTCTTGAATATCACTTAAAGTGAAACGGAGGAAGTACGTGGTTAAGGGCTATAATTGTTGGAGTGACAATTGCACTATTCATCATAAGTTTACCTGGTGACTTTGCATATGTTATATTAAAATGTAACAATAATATTGTACAGCAGGATCAGCCCAATCAGTATTAAGTAAATGTTTCAGAATGAGGCTAAAAACTTAATATGTCACACAGGTACATGAGAGAATTGCACAAGGAGACTATTTAAATTCAGCACACATAAGCATTGCCAATGCATCTATTTTGCAGATGACTGAGGCATGCATAAACTTCTGTACAGTATAATAGAAAAACAATCATCATAAGAGAAAATACATCAAAGAAGGATCCATTAAGATGTCCTACATGTTAAGGAAATCCCTAGGGTTTCGGTATACAAGAAGGGCAAAAACAACTAGAATTTTCCAGGTAACCTTCAAATTAGAGTTAGTTTAGGAAATGAATTTCACAAATTGGAAAGCTAACAATTCAATAATGAAAAAGAGAGAGAGAGTAAATTATCAAAGAAACAAACAAAACCTGAAATAGTTAAACACATCTTTTTCTCTAAATGTGTTTACTATCATCCGGAAATGCTAAGTAGATCTGCCTAGACCCCGGATTCACCATCCACGCAAAATCACTCCTTTCCATCCTCACTCTCCCCGTAAACTTGTTCTCACCCTCCATCATCATCGCCGCCGCAACCGCAGCCGCCCTAAACAAAAATCCCAAAAAAGAAAGAAAAGAAAGAAAAAAAAGAAAAAAAAATCCAAACCCAAACCCAACAAATTAAGAAACTAATTACCTCTGCTGGCTTTCACTCTGCTGCATCATCAAATTGAACCCCTTGTTCGCCGCCGAGATCCCAGTCGGCGAATACGGGAACGCAGCAACCGCAGCAGAAGACATCAGCCTTTGACTCTTGGACCTCATCAGCATCAGCGAGGCGAGCGGCGAGCAGGCAGCGGCGATGAGAGCGAAAAGCGGCGGGCGGCGGGCGGCGTTCAGCGAGCGGCAGCGGTGAGAGCGAACGGCGATCCGTCGGTGCGAAATTGAAAAAAGAGAAATAGCTAGGGTTTCGGAGAGATAAAGGCACGAATAGGAAAATAGAGAGAGAAGTGGGGAGCGTGGGATTTTACTTTAGACAGGAACATTCCCCGGCTTTTTTTTATAAAATGCCGGGGAATCTTTGAACCTGCTGGCGTTTTTTTTACAAAGCACCGGGGAATGCCCCGGCTAAACACCCAAACGCCAGAGTAGTATCGCCGGATATTCCTACATCCTTTGTAGTGATGCTGCGCAAACCACAAATATAAATAAAACAGTTCACGAGTTATAGATACCTCAAGTGTTCAGCACACTCTTGCCCTTCACAGTGTAAAGCAATATAGTACGCAGAACAAAGGCTATAGGACAAACATTCATCAAATAGTTTGTATGTGTAACAAAAGCTATCAAAATAACCATTGGGATCAGTTCCAAAGAAAAATAATGTAGAAAGTTAAAAGAATGTTTTTATAACTCACATATTTAATTAGAAGTGTACGAATATAAAACAGCTTTCGGCATCCCAATTCTTCTAATAAGTAAGATGAACATATAACTGCAATAGGTTCATTCCAAATAATTCAGCGGACAAACATCAATTTTCTCTTGATAATATATTAAAACAATAGTTGAAAATACTAATACGATGTTTTAAAAATTATTTGAGCGATAATTATGTTTGGTGAAGGCAAACGGCAAGTAGTATTACCTTTTTTTCTGCAAATATAACCCAAATGGAACCATGCAAGTATTGTTTGGGTAGGTCCTGGGTCACAGAGATGGGAAGAAGCAATGCATCTTGTTCACATATCTAGGAAGACACGATGAATATGACTAATGGCTTTTGAAACGGTCATTATTCACAGAACCCACATTTCCTGTAAACATTCAATTCCAGCGATGTTGCAGAAGAGTGAAGCCAGCAGAAGACCCACTCTTCCTGTAGGTTTTGAGGCATAAGCAATTAATGGACATAATTCTCAGGACAGCAAATTTAAGTTAGCTCTCTAACCTTTAAAGATGCAGCTTCTTGAGCAACTTAGATTTAAAAACTAAAGAGCATAGCACCATCACGCTACGAGAAGAGCATCAGACAAAAGAAGCAGGTAGAGCAAGAAGCAAAGAAACAATTCATTTGAAGATATCAGTAAGGCGAACAATCGCACCTGATGCAGAACCACGAGCATCACTACACAACACTGAAACACTGAAACATACATTCATGAACACCCCAAACTCTATACAGGCATTTTGTTAGTAAAGAATTGGCCTATGGAGGCCAGATCATGCATGTCAATCCTAATATAGCTGTACAACTTGTTGCTTAACTTAACCTTGTCCAAAACCTTGACCAAATATTAGAATTAGTACTAACGGAAACAACTGCTTCCTTGATTGGGTAAACGAATGATGAAGTCACTGAGTAAGAAATGCGCAAGCAGTGATTGTCAAGAGAAAGATCTAACTACCTTATTAATGATACATCCAAAATATCATTTGTAAACAGTAGCTATAATGAATTATTAATTAGAGAATAAAGGTCTTGTATATGCCATATGCTAAAAAGTCCAAAATAAATGTTTAAAGTTCAAACCGTGTATTCAAATATCCCACATTTTGGATTGGATTTTGGCATTGATACTTTCGATATGTTTAATATACCAACAAATGAGTTATTAACTGATCCTAGAATATAGTTACATAGAATGTCAAAAAAACATCTACCTGGAAAAGGGAACTCATTATTTCTCAAAGCTTATAAACATACCAACGTTGACTCCCAATTAATTTAAATTAGTTAAAAGTGAGTATTTAGTTGTACAATACTAACCGGTGCTTGAGTTGGAATTTCTTGTGACTGTTGCCCGATTAACGTCGCCATTTGAACCATTTGAGCCTCCATACGTGGCATTGTTGCCTTTAGCTGATCAACACCGTTCTGTGTGGGCCCGACCCCAGTGGAAGAACATGTACGAGAACCGAAGATGCTGGTGGGTGTTTGATGAGGATATCGGTTCCAGACGATTTGGGAGTTTCTATCAGCGCAGGCATCGTCTTCATCAGCTGTTTTATTCAGTTTAGGACTTTTATTTTATTTCCATTTTTATGTAATCTTTTTTTTTTTTTTTGTAATTTTTAGATTCTGAGAATATTTTGGAGATGTGTTTCAAGTTGTAATTGAGCCTATTTAAAGGCCCTGAGATGAATGAGAAAGGCATGCCATTATTGATAAAAAAAACCTGTGTTGAGTTTTGCTCTTCATTTTTTCTCTCTTGTGTGATACAATCGAGATACAAATTAGGGTTTGTGATAAATCCTAATCTAGTTTTAGAATTAGTGATTAGTTCTAAAATTTATCCCTAATTAAAAATCCCTAATACAATTTCCCTAATCCCAAATACCAAAACCCTAATCCAATAACTCCCCCCGACTACAACCCAAATTACCAACTCCCCCCGACTACAGCCGCCTCCTTCTTCCTCTCCCTTCCTTCTCCTTTCCCCGTAACCACCCAACTCCCAAACCCAAACCCCTTCTCCATCTTCTTCGGATCTCCAACCACCCGACGCTACCCCCTCTACCACCAGAACTCCCCTCCGATCTCCACGAGCGAATCCAACTCCAAAACCCCCAAATCCCCCCCTCGTCGTCGACCTCGACACCCCATCGCCGTCGACCTCTAACCCCTCGTCTTCTTCCTCTCTCCCGCAACATCCAACAAACCAAAACCCTCGACCCCAGATCTCCACAGTCTCGATCGCAATCCATCACCAGCGCCGCACCCGTGCGCCTCTGCCGTACCGCCGTGCCTCGCCGGCGATGTCGCCTCCCCGCTCGCCGCCATCAAGCCACGTCGACCTGATCTGCCAACTGCGTTGGCTTAGTTGCTGCCCGGATCTGCCAACTGCGTTGGCTTAGTTGCTGACTTTTGCTCCCTGTGTTGCTGTGTGTTGCTGTGATCTTGGTCGCTGTCCGCTCCTACATCTACGAAGGTTTCTTCGGATTCGGTATACTCTTTCTATCTCTTCCGTATTTATGTTTTACTGCCTTATCATCTAGTATATTATCTGATTTGACTGTCGACCACAAAATACTGAGATTGAGTGATCCACATGCTAGATTAGGGTACGAATTGGTATTGCTCTTTTTACTTGCTAACATATAGGGATTTAATTATTGATTGAGGTTGAATTATTAATTGGAATTGTTAGCATAATTCAGTTCTTGAAAATCCATCAAATCCGCTAACTGTTTTAAATTTCTAACTTAGATCAGAACTTTCATGTTGGTAAAATTAACCCATTAAAATTCTTGGAAAATTTTCTATTTTAGGGTTGATTTTACATCATTTTGGTATTAGAGCACTGTATTCGGTCTATCCAATCACCTCACTTGAATGTAGTTAGATGTGCTTTGTCCCAACCAAAAGAAGAAGATGATTGGAAGCGCACTGCTATATTCCACACCTTTACGACTATAGGTGGCAAAAACTGTAAGGTGATTGTTGACAGTGGGAGCTGCGTCAACGCTGTCTCTTCTGCGGTCTTAGCAAAGACCGGACTTAAGGCTGAACCTCATCCACGCCCATACAAAGTATCTTGGATTGATGCAACAGCACTCCAAGTAACACATCGATGCTTAGTCCCTGTGGACTTCAAAGCTTACAAAGAGAAAATTTGGTGTGATGTGCTTAAAATGGATGTGGGTCAAGTCATTTTAGGGAGACCTTGGTTATACGATCACGATGTGACCATATATGGTCGATCCAACCAATGTGTGTTCCAGCACGATGGACTAAAAATAAAGCTCATTCCCGTGAGGTCACGAACTAGTCCAGCTGAAACAACACCGGCTCCCTCGAGAAAGGGCAAGGAGGTAACGTATATGGGTGAAAAGGAACTTACAAATGAAATTGAAAAGGGGGCTACCATTCTTTTACTCACAGCGAGAGAAGCCCCTAAAGATCCTGAGTCACTCATCCCGCCCCAAGTTACTCCTGTCCTTCAGGAATTTGTAGATGTGTTTCCTGCTGACCTCCCCAACCAGTTGCCCCCATTGCGTGACATCCAACACGCTATTGATCTGGTTCCGGGAGCGAGTCTTCCCAACTTACCACATTATCGGATGAATCCGACAGAGCATGCTGAGTTGAAACGGCAAGTTGATGAGTTATTGGCAAAGGGCTTCATCAGAGAAAGTTTAAGTCCTTGCGCTGTTCCTGCTCTATTGACGCCAAAGAAAGATGGAACTTGGCGTATGTGTGTGGACAGCCGTGCCATAAACAAGATCACGGTGAAATACCGTTTTCCCATTCCTCGTTTGGATGACATGTTGGACATGATGTCTGGTGCCACAATCTTTTCCAAGATTGATCTTAAAAGTGGCTACCACCAAATACGTGTTCGTCCTGGTGATGAGTGGAAGACCGCCTTCAAGACGAAGGATGGCCTGTACGAGTGGATGGTCATGCCATTTGGAATGACAAATGCCCCGAGCACGTTTATGAGAATCATGACGCAAGTACTCCGTCCCTTTATGGGCAAGTTCCTTGTGGTGTACTTTGATGATATTCTCATTTACAGCCGATCCGTTGGGCAACATCTTGACCATTTGAGACAGGTCTGCGGTGTTTTGAGGAAGGAACAGCTTTATGCTAATCCTACCAAATGTACCTTCCTCTCCGATCAGACTATCTTTCTGGGATTTATTGTGTCTGCCAGAGGAGTATCTGCTGACCCAGAAAAGATACGAGCTATTACAGAGTGGCCTGAGCCCCGTAGTATTCGTGATGTGCGGAGTTTTCACGGCCTTGCCACCTTTTATCATCGGTTCGTGCGAGGATTTAGCACGATTATGGCTCCGATAACCGACTGTTTGAAGAAAGGTGAGTTTGTCTGGTCGAAAGAAGCCACGAATGCCTTCGAAGAGATCAAGAAGAGAATGACTCAGACACCTGTCATGAGGTTGCCTGATTTCACTAAAGTCTTCGAAGTAACATGTGATGTTTCTGGTATTGGTATAGGTGGAGTCCTCAATCAAGAGAGTCATCCTGTTGCTTATTTCAGTGAAAAGCTGAATGAGGCAAGACAAAAATACTCCACCTATGACAAGGAGTTCTATGCGGTCATTCAGTCACTTCGCTATTGGCGACATTATCTCCTACCGCAAGAATTCGTTATCTTCTCAGACCATGAGGCCTTAAGATTCCTTAATTCTCAACAAAAGTTGAATCCGAGACATGCTAGATGGGTAGAGTTCCTACAGGAATATTCATATACCATTAGGCATACGAAAGGGATTGATAATAAGGCCGCGGATGCGCTAAGTCGTTGTTACATGATCTTGTCTGCTCTGCGCACCGAAATTATTGGTTTTGAGAGATTGAGAGATGAGTATGCCTCCTGCCCAGATTTTCACGAGATCTACACCTCTTTGAAGGAAGGCATAACTCGGGTGATAGATGATTATTTCTTGAAAGATGATTATCTCTTCTATCGCTCCAAACTGTGCATTCCTAGTACATCCTTACGAGAGTATCTTGTTTGGAAATTGAACGCTGGTGGCCTTACTGGACATTTTGGGCATAGCAAGACCATTGATGCTGTGGAACATAGGTTTTACTGGCCGAAGCTAAAGAGAGACGTTGTGAGACTTGTTAACAGATGTCACACCTGTCAACTTGCCAAGCAACAAAAACAGAATACAGGCCTATACACTCCCCTACCTGTTCCCAGCCGCCCTTGGGAAGACGTGAGTATGGATTTCGTGTTAGGCTTACCGAAAACACAAAAGAAACACGACTCCATTCTTGTCGTCGTGGACCGTTTTTCTAAAATGGCCCACTTCCTCCCGTGCTCGAAAACTTTTGATGCATCCCGCGTGGCTCAGATCTTCTTTGATAATATTGTGAAGCTACATGGGTTGCCAAAAACCATTGTGTCTGATAGGGATGTGAAATTCACGAGTTATTTTTGGAAGACCCTATGGCACAAGTTAGGTACAAAATTAAAGTTTTCGTCAGCGTTCCACCCACAGACAGATGGACAGACTGAGGTTGTCAATCGGAGTCTTGGCAATCTCTTACGTACTCTTGTGGGAGAGAACTTGGGAACATGGGATTTGAAATTAACGGTTGCTGAATTTGCATATAGCACATCTAGGAATAGAACCACTGGCATGAGTCCACACGAAGTTGTACATGGTTATCGTCCTAGACAGCCTATAGATCTTGCCCCCATGTTAGAACATCACCGAGTCTCTGAGTCTACATCTGCATTTGCATCCCGCATTCATGACTTACATAGAGAAATTTCCAAGAAAATTAATGAAAATAATTTTAACTACAAGTTAAGAGCTGATATTAGAAGGAAATTCAAAACTTTTAATGTGGGTGACGAAGTGATGGTTCGGATTCGTCCGGAACGGTTCCCAGCGGGATCCGTTAAGAAATTGAACGCACGTGCTGCAGGTCCATTTAAAATTCTTCATAAAATCAATGATAATGCCTATGTTGTTGACCTCCCCGAAGGCTTTGGCATCAGTAAAACTTTCAATATTGAGGATCTAGTACCCTATGAAGGCCCAGAATTTAACCCTAGAAATCCTCTTATAGATGAGCCTACCCTGCAGCCTACTGGTGAGACTCCCCCATTACCCCCACTACCAGATACTACTTACCCATCGACAGAAGAGTTGGATAATATTTTAGATGATCAGATAATCTCTACTAGAGATGGTGGTATTCATAGATATTTGGTAAGTTGGAAAAACAAGCCGGAGTCGGAGAACACTTGGATAGATCGCGGAGAGCTCCAGCGCTTGGATCCAGACCTCTTGGAGCACTATGACAGGAGGACTGGTTTTGACTCGACTGGGTCGAGCCTTCTCCCACCCGGGAAGAATGATGAGGACATCGGTTCCAGACGATTTGGGCGTTTCTATCAGCGCAGGCATCGTCTTCATCAGCTGTTTTATTCAGTTTAGGCCTTTTATTTTATTTCCATTTTTATGTAATCTTTTTTTTTTTTTTGTAATTTTTAGATTCTGAGAATATTTTGGAGATGTGTTTCAAGTTGTAATTGAGCCTATTTAAAGGCCCTGAGATGAATGAGAAAGGCATGCCATTATTGATAAAAAAAACCTGTGTTGAGTTTTGCTCTTCATTTTCTCTCCCTTGTGTGATACAATCGAGATACAAATTAGGGTTTGTGATAAATCCTAATCTAGTTTTAGAATTAGTGATTAGTTCTAAAATTTATCCCTAATTAAAAATCCCTAATACAATTTCCCTAATCCCAAATACCAAAACCCTAATCCAATAACTCCCCCCGACTACAACCCAAATTACCAACTCCCCCCGACTACAGCCGCCTCCTTCTTCCTCTCCCTTCCTTCTCCTTTCCCCGTAACCACCCAACTCCCAAACCCAAACCCCTTCTCCATCTTCTTCGGATCTCCAACCACCCGACACTACCCCCTCTACCACCAGAACTCCCCTCCGATCTCCACGAGCGAATCCAACTCCAAAACCCCCAAATCCCCCCCTCGTCGTCGACCTCGACACCCCATCGCCGTCGACCTCTAACCCCTCGTCTTCTTCCTCTCTCCCGCAACATCCAACAAACCAAAACCCTCGACCCCAGATCTCCACAGTCTCGATCGCAATCCATCACCAGCGCCGCACCCGTGCGCCTCTGCCGTACCGCCGCGCCTCGCCGGCGACGTCGCCTCCCCGCTCGCCACCATCAAGCCACGTCGACCTGATCTGCCAACTGCGTTGGCTTAGTTGCTGCCCGGATCTGCCAACTGCATTGGCTTAGTTGCTGACTTTTGCTCCCTGTGTTGCTGTGTGTTGCTGTGATCTTGGTTGCTGTCCGCTCCTACATCTATGAAGGTTTCTTCGGATTCGGTATACTCTTTCCATCTCTTCCGTATTTATGTTTTACTGCCTTATCATCTAGTATATTATCTGATTTGACTGTCGACCACAAAATACTGAGATTGAGTGATCCACATGCTAGATTAGGGTACGAATTGGTATTGCTCTTTTTACTTGCTAACATATAGGGATTTAATTATTGATTGAGGTTGAATTATTAATTGGAATTGTTAGCATAATTCAGTTCTTGAAAATCCATCAAATCCGCTAACTGTTTTAAATTTCTAACTTAGATCAGAACTTTCATGTTGGTAAAATTAACCCATTAAAATTCTTGGAAAATTCTCTATTTTAGGGTTGATTTTACATCAGTGTTGGTCCTAGACCTATCCCACGCACACGATCGGGACACTCGAGTCCCTCAATTCGGAGAGAACTTGACACTACAGCGTCAATAGATCGGCGAAAGAAGAAGATGACATTTTCTCAATCTTCTTTTTGGCATCCTTCTGCAAAAGATACCAAAGACAAATTTAATTTTCTAAATTATGTTATTTAAAAGATTAAATACCAAACTAAAATTAATTTGAAAGCTTTTTGTTTACCACAATATTGGCTACCACGTCATCCCTAAATTTTCCATCCTTCCCCGTGTGGGTAGTTTCAAAAAATCTACATCGCCGACATTCTCTCCCTCATTTGATGCTTCCTATATACAAGTAAGATCAGTTTTTAAAACTGTAATAAAATACTTCAAATAAAATGAATTGGATGTCTTAGTCATACAATCAAAATTTATTATCCCTATTGCTAATTGGAATAGATGTCTATATACCTCTATTCAAGTGTTCCTAGTCAAACCATTACTCAAAAAATATCCTGAGTTTAGAGTATGAAAGTCAATTGAATAAGAAGCAAAATTTAATCAGGTGCTTAATATTTTATCACCACTACTTTGCATAGTCACAAAGTTCGGGATTTATTTCAGAAATTTGCGAATAATTCGTGACTATTTCTTTAGCCGATCCAATTCGCGACTTGTACGGCACTTCGCAAATAATTCGCGGACTTCGCTAATAATTCGCAAAAATCGCGAACGAACGAATGAGTAATGCTACATCCACCACCAATTTCACTACCATTGTGTTCACTACCTTAGGTGGCACACTCCAGTAGGTAGGAAAAAATAGAGTAGGTGGGAGAACTCTCCAATAGGAGTATGCCACCTAAGGTAGTGGACAAAATGGTTGTGAAATTGGTAGTGGATGAAGTATTACTCCGAACGAATAGTTCGCGAATGCTCAGTAACCCAGTTAAAAAACCCTATTTCCACTTTTCCAGTAGCGTTTCCTCTTCTCTTACTTTTCCTCTTTGCTTCTTGCCTTCCCTGTGGTGCAGTCGCGCGTCTTCCCCGGGTTCCCCTAATCTGGGACGTCTGTTTCTTCTTCGTTGCTAACTTCTCCTATCCTCCTTGGCATTTTTAACCTCTTTGGTTATTTGGCTGGTTCCTCTGCTTCAGGTATTTTTATCATATTTATTGCTTTCTACACTCAATTTTGGTTTTTGGATGATAAGGATTCTACTTATTACGACATTTTTGTTAGGATAAATTGCGAATACATACCCTATATAAAGGTGTAACAGAACCCTATATAAATTGCGAACTATCTCTAATTTTGGTTATATTTTCATCTCCTTTTCATTTGTGACTGTGGTTGATTTTATTAGTTGGTTATTAAAGATTCTCCAAGTGATATAGAAAGTTGAGATTTGAATCATATGATGCTCTGTAGAAAGATGAGAATGAATAGTGGTGAAGAATGAATATCTCAAATATAATGGATACTTCAATTCTTTCGGTAAACATAACTGCAATTGGATTTTGAATGCGAGGAACATGAGGTACATGAATTGGTAACTTGAGTTTTTGAACTTCAGGTGTATAATGTTTTTAAAATGGTAATCTTTCAAATGATTTTTTGCTTCAGGGTAAACCCTGCAGTGCTTGACATCTAAAGCGAGATTATCTTCTCGTACTTAAGTTTTCACACATATTTTGGTGGCTACAAGATGGATGATATCCTGTTCAGTAGAAAATCTGATGAGTTGGAGGACCTTTTGGAAAGTAGCTTCCCCGACATGACTGTCATGAGGAACATTGATGAGGTATGAAAGATATTTTTGCATCTCTCTAGTGTCCTTTATTGGCATATGTCTTGTACGCTTAAATACTGAAGTATGTTTTTTCCGAATAGTATTGTAAATTTCTTGTGGTTTCTTCAATTGGTTTTATTCCCAGGGAAATGTTGCTTCATTAGAATAATGATGCAATCATAAGTAAAATTCAGGGTTCCACAAGTCCATCCTAGGGAGAAAGCATGCAGCTATGAAGCACAAAGCCAAAAACACTTCAATTGGTTTTATTGACAGGAATCTGTCGTATTTCAACAGATCTCATGCTGAAGTGTTACATGATTTATTGATAGGAAATTATCCTTATAAAACAATAAGTGTTACATACACAAGTGCATTATGTAATCTTAGCAGTCTTACTGGTTAATTTTCCTGCTTGCTCTTTTCTGCTTCTATTCTCTCCAGTTTAACTGTTGTCTATAATATGGAGTCTTCTCTCCAGTTTAATGCATTATATGAGTTAATAGTTATGCCTGATATTCGTGAGCTTGGTTGCTCAAGAGGCATTTATAATCAAGAAAAGGAGAAGCTCCTCCAATGAAGCTATTATTCATTATGCAAATATTTACATCATGCTGTCAGAAAACCATACATGTTCTCAAGAGTTATATTCCATTTATCTTATCGCTGTTGCATTCCTTTCAGTAGGGAGTTGTGCTCGAGGATGCGTCTGGGTTCTCACTAAATGGGGATTTAGAAGTTCACTACAAATTAGCAGCTTCATTACCTACATCACATCCTAGTTTTGCCCCTAAAAAGAGTCTTGAAATGCTGGCTGAGTGGCAACCACCTCCACTTCCCCGTGGACCCATAGAGCTTGAACTGGAGTTGAACAAAACAGACTTGTGAGATCAGGTATGCTGCTTAAGTGATTTCTTTGTCAAGAACACATGATGCTATTACTAATAAATATACTTTTGCTTTGGTTAAATTTTTTATTTCTTTCTTCCCGAACTTATGCCGATTTTTTCCCGAATTTTTCAAATTTTTGCCGAATTCCGAATATTAAATCTTGCCGAATGATTCCTGCCGAATTTGTGACAATGCTACTTTGGGAGGGTATTATATACAACATCATGCCTTTGCATAGTTTTTCTCATGTCTTCTCCCTTTTGGAAGTAAATTTAAAGTGAGGATTTCATTGTGATCTCAGTGCCTTGTTCTTTGTCAGACCATTTGCTCGAGAACATTTATGAAAGCACTACAACTAATTGTACAAGAAACAAATTTTCATGTATATTCAAATTTAATCTCCAGTAGTTTGTGAGTTGTGATTTTGCAAAGGTGCAATATATCACATCATCATGCTTTTATATGGTAGGAAATTTTCCATTTTTGTTTTAAAGAAATTAGTGAAGTCCACAAGCTGGAATTCATTTTGAAGCTCACGTTTAATGTTTAATGTACAGTTTAAGTTTGGAGTTCCTGCTCCTCAGCCTGCAAATGACTTAATTCTCAAAGAGCCATGCCTGGAGAACTGCCCAAATGCCAACCTTCGCAAGGAGCGGAGCAATAGCAATGTTACTCCTCAGTGCCCGCAAGTTTAAAATGAAACTGACAACAGCCCCAGAAGATATCTGAACTAGACTGAAATTGTAATTATTGACAAGTATTATCTATCACGAGATTATTCATAGATTCAAATGGCAATTATAGAGCTCAAGGAGAAAACAAAAGAACAAAGAAACAAGACAGAATTAAGTGCTGATTGTTAACAGGTTATATAAGAACCGGCCAAGCAATGTTCAAATCATATTAATGGCATCACAATTTCTACATTACCAGAACCACTAAAAAATTAAGGACCTGATTAAAGAAATCAAGCCTCATTATGCATAATGTGTAGCTCTTCAAATGACATCCTACTCAGATAATGACATGAGCCTCATCATGCTGAATTGCAGTTTGTACCATATATCATACTGGTGGTAGTACTCATAATAGGAGCAATCTCAGAACTTGCATAATTCAAGGATCAAAATGAATAGGTGTCCTTTATAATAGACTATGTATATAACTATAATGAAAAGACTTCAAAAAAATTGAAGCGTAGTTTACCAGCTCATCTTGAACTACCGCAGCAAAGCTGGCGCACCCAGTAGTGTGCTTCAGTTTCAACATCTTTTGGCTTTTTATACCGATGTAGCCTTTCTCTGTTAATAATTATAATTCGCAACATCAATGAAAATATATTAAGGAAGCTTAATAAATAACTATTTATTTACACTACAATCATTTGATATGCTAATACTAAAATATATAATTTGTTCGGGAACTGTTGTGTCATTATAGTTGTAACCACTGTTTTCCCAAAAACGTATTTTTGTGTATTTTCTGTATTTAGAAATTTTCGCAAATTATTTTTTATGGTTTTTAAATTCTTTTGCCAAATTGTACTATTGGATCTTCTATTAAAATCTGTCAATAATTTTATTTGTTTTCGGTTACTATTAGTATTATTATTATGTTTTATGTTTATGATTATTATTGTTGTTGTTATTATTATTATTCAGTATTATTATTATTACTGTTATTGTTTACTTTTCTTATTATTATATTTTTTATTGTATCTTATTATTATTATTGTCAGTATTATTATTAATTTTTACTGTTATTTTTAATACTATTATTATTATTATTATTATTATTATTGGTATTGTTTTTATTATTATTATTAGTATTTCTATAAAATCCTGATTGTATTTATAATTATTTCAAATAAATTCCATATTGTAGTACAATTTTTTGTTATATAAACCTACAATTTTATTGATTATTTTATTTTCTAATGGATTTTTATACCCTACTTTCCCTATTGGATATTTTTCCATGACCCTATAAAAACCCATATCCATGTATCCAATAACCCATCTCATACCCAAAACCCATTATTAAAAACCCAAACCCATTTACTATCCCAAAACCCAACTACCCTACTCGCAACCTAACTACCAAACCCGATACCCTAACTATCCTGTTCAGCCATCACCTACACCACCTAAAACCCTATTTCTTTTACCCTATAAAAACCCATGCAAACTCCCTTCCGCCGCTTCGTCTTCCCTTTCCTAGTCTCCCTCCCGATCCCTCCCTCCCTTTTCCCGTCCTGCGGCGACGCCTGAGTGCCGCTACACCGCTGCACCCCCCCCCCGACCTTCAGCCGTCTCCCTCTCCGTCCATCCTCTTCCTGTCTCTCCTCCTGGCGCCGCGAAGCCGCAGCGCCGCCCAGCACTCCGCCCTCCTGCACCCCCCT
Source organism: Hemerocallis citrina (assembly GCA_017893485.1). NCBI lineage: Eukaryota > Viridiplantae > Streptophyta > Magnoliopsida > Asparagales > Asphodelaceae > Hemerocallis > Hemerocallis citrina. The sequence goes on along the minus strand of CM030368.1, from coordinate 73,929,334 downwards.
GTTCCGGCGCTCTCCCTGCAGCGACGCTCTGTAGCGCCGACAGCCCCGTGCCCTGCCTCCTATCGCATCGTCGACAGCGGCAGTCCCCTGGCTGTCGTCCCGGCACTGCACCTTCCTTTCGTCCATCACCTTGCTCGCGACCCTGCACAGCCCGATGCTTTTTCCCGTGCTCCTCCTGTCCGTGCCTGCAGCAACCTCGCAAACCCCCCTTGGCGTGCGGCACCTTCAGCGACACATCCCCTGCTGTGTTATCCCGTCGCGGCAACCGCAGCGACAGCAACTTCACTGCGCCGTCGCTGTGCCGACCCCCCTTGCTGTGGACTCTTGCTGTCGTGTTTTGGTGTGGTGTGCATGTGCATCTCCCGTGCACGTGTTATTGGTTGGAGTGGTTCTCGTTCGTAGTTCGTGTTCGTGTTCGTGTCTGGTTTGTGCGATCGTGAGTTTGGTTTGTGGTTCTTTGTCCGTGATCTTGTTCGTTCGGTTGAATTTGTGTCCCGGGAATCCGTTCCAGTTATTCTTGCTTATGCTTCGTTTTTGTCGTCGTCTCTCAGGCAAGTAACTTGTATTCAATTCCTTTGTATGATACAAGTCATAAATACCGCTTGTAGTGTAGTTGGGTTCTAGAGACAACTCTGGTGTGATGTATTTTGATGAGTATTGTCTCTATATGCTATTTGACCATAGTTGCCTCACAACACAAATTTGACATGAAACAACTTAGGATTTGACCGTTCTTGATGTGATCATATATGTGGGTTAATTATGAGAATTTGTGCGTTTGTTTGGATCTATGTGATATACTTGTTGTGGACATGCTATATACCCTATTTCATGATATTTGGACATTTAGTAGACTCTATAACATATTTGGTTTTGTTTGGAACGAGTTTCATATGTTGTATATTGATTTGTTGTTAAGAAGAAAATCTGTATACTGTCGGTGATCAGTTTTGATTACTATTTTAGACCATATTAAGGTCAGAATCTTAACTTTAGTATTAAACATAATTTTTAGAGAAATCCGTCTTCTTTCTAAAATCTCTGACCTTGATCGATTTCGTTTTCGTATGTATGAAATATGATTATTTTACTACAGAGGTGTATTTCATTTCCAGATTTCGTTTCTTGATGATTTCGATGACTAAACTATTTTGATACTAGTGTTAAACATATTATTTTGATCAGAAATTTTGGAAAGTATTTCTATAATTGATTAGGGATTATCAAGAATTTTGATAGATTTATTTGATAAGATTTACATACCGTTTCATACTTTTTTATAAAAACTATACTTGTTGGATTTTACTCGCTGTTCTGTAAAGATTTGTATTTTCACCCTAATTCCTTTTCCTGTATGAAAAATATTTATGAAATATGAAAGTTATATTATTTTGTTTATTTTCATCTCCCTTTGGAGGATTTGGATTTCGTTTCACGGTTTGCGAGATATTACAGTTTTCGTGTAGCAGTGTTGGGAATTCTATATTTATCAAACTATCGTTTCTTGATATTTTCTGATTTTTGTTGACTGAACTAATCTTACTGGAAAATTTTAAAACTTTATATTCTGATACTGGACATATAAGGGAATACTCCAGATTTTTCCTGGATTTATTTGAGGTGTTTTGATGCTGTTTTCCTAACTTTGAATTTGATTTACTGATTTCTGGCTGAACGTATTTTCTGCATTCAAATCAGTTTTAAGTTATGTTTTTGTGAAATACTATATGACTTATTTATGTTCGATAGATTCGGTTGGAAGTCTATTTTCTAGACCTTTCGACGGATTCAGATTTTTATATTTATAACAACGGAAATCTCAGTTTTACTGCAGTATGGTCTTGCTGTCCTGAACTAGAAATTTGGTTATTTTATTCTTGTATGTGTTATCTTGCTCTCGTACATGCTTATCTTGCAACTTAAACTTGTTACATGATCATGCAATATTATTCTTGATATACTTGCCCTATTTCGTGACACATACATGCTTGTTTGACACTAATAATAAATAACCAAGTCAAGGTTTAAAAGGAAAGATCTAATAGTGGATAATTCAGGAGCGTGTACTTGGAAGGGGATCTATTGATCGTACGTGATATTTGGTGCTTGATATCTGGTTATTTGGAGCCTGACACGTGATTATTTGCACTTGCACACTTGACACAGAGCTTGATATTTTGGATATTTGGAGCATGTTTGGAGCTTGTTATTTAGTTATGTGGAGCTTGTTTGGAGTTTGTTTATCTGGTTACTTGGAGCTTGATACTTGTTTACTTGGAGCTTGTCCCTGAGTACACTGTCCTCTATGGTCCACTATGAAATCTAAAGCGAAACTATTTAAATGTAGCAACCATGTAGTAAAAGGATGGATACATGAAGTGCTACCAAGATAGTAATAAATGCAAGACTTGACATGACATAATACATGGTACATGAATACCTGTTACATGCTTGCCTGTTATATGTTTACCTACTTTTCTTGACACTTGCTACTTGATACTTGTACTTGGCTACTTGAAACTTATACTTGATACTCGCTACTTGTACTTGATACCTGATACTTGATACTTATTGTTTGTTTACATGATACTTGTTCACTTGACACTTGATACATACTACTTGTACTTGTTCACCTTACTATGCTAGTTGTTATACTTGATATCCTGCCTATTCTATGTTATTTGTTAGTTTTTCCCATGTACTTGTATCCTGCATTACAAGCGGCCTGTAACTTGCATTGATGGTTATCTTGTTTCTTTTTTCTATCTCTGTAATTGTTAAATTGCAGATTTTGGAGAACAGATTCCAGATGGTATTGGTGAGATGAAGTATTAGTGCTGGATTATGCTATCATTATTTCTTGTAGCTTGCTTCAACAATTGCATTTTGATACCTGGATTTATTGTATTTGGGTAGTGTGACCCAGGATTTTGACTTATTCAGATCATGATTATTTGACGTTAATATATTTTGGTTTCAAGTATTCTTGTTGGTATTTTGGTTCATATGTACATGTTAGTTGATTTTTTTTGCTTCCAACTCTGATTATTCTTGTGAAATGTTGTAAAGATTCTTGAACAACTTATGGATGATGAAAATCATTCGCTGGATTTAGTCACGTATCCGTTTTCCGTATTCTTTTTGGGAAGCAGGGCGTGACAATAGTTGTCCTGTATTTTTGTTGGATTATCACAAATTCACGATGAAATTAGTGCATAGCCCCTACCAGTTAATTCTTCAATTTTCAGGCAGCTAGCTAAGAATAGATTTATAACACTGCATATATAATCACAAATTCACGATGAAATTAGTGCATAGCCCCCACTAGTAAAAAGCCTATTAGTTCTTTCATTTTGAACTCGGTACAGAACATTTTCAACTGGTGTAGCCAAATTCGTTCTTTTGATAGATACATACATTGTTATTTGTAAATTTGTATACATAAATTGTTATTTACATCCGTGATTCTCTTACATATGTGTTTCATGGAGTAAAATTATCATAGCAGCTGCAAACCAGATAAATATTTTTCCAAATTACATACTATCAGTGCATGAGCTCTTCAAATCCACTGTTATTAGATTTTTCCTACTCTACATATAAAGAAAACTAGCATACCCACGCATAAACTCTGATTTTCTTTTGTTAATTTTTAAACTAATGCCTGCTTATGTGCTATAGTTTTCGAGTCCCTCACTATCTGTATCAATTTATTGTTATCCAATTGTCGTTAAGACTGCTTAAAATTTTTGTCGTTTGAATTTATTTCAGTACCTTTTTAACATCTATTTGTCTGAATAATCTTATGTGGTATACTATCCCTTCTCCTGAAAACACATTGAAGCATATTCATGTTGGCTTGGCTTTGAGTTTTTTTTTGTGTGATTTGGGAGTAAGATCTTATTGTACAATATAATAAAAAAGGCCTATATATAGACATACAAATTTGGAGCAAAAGAGGCCCTTTAAGAATGAAATAAAAACAGCCCACAGAGTGATGTAGAATATATGTTGCTAAATATAACATATGCGCTAATACTTATGACTTGTTGGTCCTCTATCTTTCTAAATTCCCTTGTATGTGCAAGTAAATGCATAACAAATTCCATATCCCTCCTTGCCTATTTTCTGGGTTTTTTACTTCCTTTCACCAATTTTATTTTGAGGCAACACTTATGCTTTTCTTGGTCATGATCTTGAAGAAGCACAATATTAAGTCTTTTTAGTTAACCCCTCATAATGCTTGACTGGTTGATCTGTTGCTTGAACCTTCCTCATTAAAGTAGGAACATATTTACTAGTCATTTTAGTGCTTCCTCTTTAATTTGTATATATAACTAAAAGTGTCCATGTTCCTGTTTCCTGACCCTTACTCATTGCCCTTGAACTTATGAACTTAGAATGTGGTCAAGTGAACATTAACTATCTAAAGTAATTTTGATTTTCTTTGTCGGAACGCAACTGTGCATATTCTTATTTGAGCAAAACTTGGATAATGATACTCAAGGTGCAAAATGAAACTGTGAATCATAAAATATAGATGCATGCTTGACAAGGTAGCTTGAAAATTGACACTGTTTCAAACTTTTTATTTTTTCAGGCATTTCATTTGACATTGAACATGATATCAACAGAGACACATTCAATTGTCACGAAAGTAATTGAATCTTGTAAAGGATGTTAAAGAAGAAAATGGAAGAATTCTGTACAGCGTTATGCAGTCACTCATCATTGGTAATAATTCTAAAGCCGTAGCCTTGGAAGTGGGATTGAACTGCTGTGCCTACGAAGCTAACTAACTGCAATCTGTAATCTTAATTCAATCATTTACATGATTAAAAATGTTTTCTCATGTATTTCCTTAAATCTGTAATCTTAATTCAATCATTTTAGCCTTGGAAGTGGGAAATAGAGATGTAGCTATTAGTTTCAATATTAACTTGTTTAAGAAAACCCCATTTACATGAATAACATAAAATATCAACATATTCCATTGCAATCTTTATAATATAGATAACTTGGATAAACATGAACTTAACCGCTACTTGGTCATAAATCCTAAACAGTGTGATCGCTAATTGTTGTATTGTGTCACAACCCTTGCTTCCAATTTCCAAAAACTCCGAAAAGGAGACAAGCATGAGAGAGATGAGAACATACATTTGCTCTAACCAATCTCATTTCTATTATTAACCAATCTCACAAGTGTATATAACTAAACCCCAACAATATTACTAAACAAGAATGCTAATCTTTACCGAAATTGGACGATTAGGGCAGAGATCGGCGGGTGAGGGATGAAGAGCTTGACGGTGAGGGGTCCGCAAAAGTGAGGAGGAGCAGCGAGGTGTACGAGGTGGAGCGGCGGTGACTGATGAGCCGGGGCGAGGGAGGTGTGGCGCGATGGACAAGAGGAGGCAAAGTAGGAGCGTGTGCAGCGCGAGGGTGGTGCAGCGCGAGGGAGGTGATGAGGGGGAGAGAAAGGAGTGGGTTTTAGAGCGGGTTGGAGGGTAGAAAGCGGCTTGAGAATTAGGTTTGGGAATTGGGGAGAAACGAAAAGAGAAAGTGCGGGGTTTTAGAGTGGGTTTAATGAAAAAAAATATTAATTGGTCTATCACAGCGTGTTACATATAAACTGCCGTTATATGATAGGTGTATTATATTTTAAAGGCAAGTTATATATATATGTGTGTTCTATCGGTTCTACTCATTAATAATTATAAATCTACAAACGAACAAATCTCAATATTATCAAAAAAACTATAGAATTCTATAATCTTTAATTAGACCTTTCAAAATTTAAAATTAACTAATTCTCAAATTTATTTCTTGCGATACAAAACTGTATGAATCTTACAAGTCGTGAGTCGAAACTTTCTTATATGAGTTGAGTTATGTTGTGCGTGGTGAATTCTAGTCTAGCAGAAAGTTACGTAATTTTTAGATATCGATTGTGCACTTTTCAATTGTGCCGCTTTCTTTTAGTTTTACTGTTTAAAATATCGATCGAGTTACCAGTGATACATGACCGTATTGCAAATCGCGAGTCAAAACTTACTTCTTCAAATTGTGTTATCAAATGTATGGAGAATCCTATCATATCACAATATATATCAAGCTTATTCTCTATTTGTTAGATAATACTAACATGATGATTACTACGTACTGTAATTGATTGTAAAAAAATACAATTAACATAATGAGATTTTTGATTAATGTATGCATAACAAAGATTTTATTAGTAATGAGATAAGGTATAAAATATTTAATAAAAAAGGAAATTTATATTTGATAAATTATATGTATTATAGAGTAATATTGTGTATAGTAATAATGATAATCCTATTCATTAATGTTAACTGCTTCATAAATATAGAATCAAAATTCTTTCATGCATTCTTCATGGTAATATTCAATAACCAAATTTCGTGCTATCTACATGTAAATTTCGTGCTATCTACATGTAAAATATTATATACATATATATATATATATATATATATATATATGGGTAAAATGGATATGAGCAACTTGCTCATTTAGTAAATGAGCAATTGATTATGTAGCATGCATGTGATACATTGGACAACTAACCTTTTTAAAGATTGTCTAATCACATGTATGCCACATCATCAATTGCTTATTTACTAAATGAGAAAATTGCTCATACCCCTTTTTCCTATATATATATAAGAAAGTAAGACAAATTATTTTACAAAATCTATCCCAGTGTTTGTCACGCAAACGCCGGGATAGGTATTTATTTTATTTTTTAAATAATGCTATCCCGGCGTATATAGCGTCCACACCGTTATAGCTATTTTATTTATTTAAAAAACTAAATTAAATTAGTATTCGCACGATATAGAAGGGTTGTCCCGACGTTTATATGTAAAACGCCGCTACTGTTTGCACCTATGGCGGCGTTTCTGCTAAGAGCCGGTATAGAGTGTGTGTTTTCTTTAAAAAAATTTCTTCCACATCTATCGCGGCGTTCTTTGGAAACGCCGGAAAAAGTATGCCGCTACAGGCCTTGCGGTTTGTAGCGATTATATATGAATGTTGGTTACTCTTAAGCATATGAACCAATTGTTACTAAAAAGTATTACGGTACAAATAGTAGTTCTGATACCAAATTTCTAGATAATTTTTGTTTCAACTTTCAACCATTATATATCAATGGTGTATACATACACGTATACTAAAAAAACCTAAAAAAATAATACAGAATATGATACAAGCATGTGTGGTTACACATAAAAATTTATTTAAACATATGGGAGAGTTTTGGTTTTGGGGGTTCAGATCGGGCAGGTTTAGGAAGGTTCGAGAAAAATTAAAGCCAGCCCGATATGAATTCGAGCAAGTTTTCCAAATCTCGCAAATTCTATATTTTCGGGTTGAGTTCGGGCGTGAACCTGCCCGGTGAGCACCCTTATATGAAACCTTGTCAAATGGCCCACGAATAAGGTTTTTTTCCCCACAACTGTAACACCCCGAATTCCAAAAGTACACTGAATTCGAGATTCCACAGGATCTTTACGCTTCATTTAGTACAATTTTACAAGGAAATAAAACTTTTTACTTTACATCAGAGTTTACATAAGATCTTTTACACTTTACATTTTACAGCGGAAGCATATATATCACAAATAATTTACATGTAATGACAACGGAAGCAATTTACAACATTACACAAAGATATAACAGCGAGTTATCTATGAGCATCAGTTCTCCTTTAATCTTTATCAAACCATTTATCCTGCATACAAAACTGTGGGTACGTCAGTTTATTCAACCGACAAAAATTATACATGGCCATCCTCTCTATGCCAGAAACAGTATAACGATTCTCAATTCTTAACAAAGCACAAACTTTTTCACAAACAAAACTAAAAGGGTCTATCCTGTTGATGTCGTGTTGTGATTGTGCACTTAGTCCTTAATGCAGTTATTATATTATATGACACTAATGCGCACTTATTCGGATTCTATGCATCCCATACTACATAGGTCCAAGGGCATGCCCTTAATCGTACTTCATTTTATAGGGTTCAATCCCTCACCATGACTTAATCTGCTACGGTAACTACAGTAAGTATCTTAGATGTTCTATAATCTACGAGCCCATGTCCAGGCAGCCTGGAGGAAATCCCACGCACTGACACGACGCATCGAGCAGGCAACCTATGAACAATTCAGCCTCCGCCATGGAACAATGGTACCACCCATAGCCACTCAAACATCCCATAAGCGTCGCCACCGGGACGATAATTCTGGAGTAGTGCCCACGCCATATCTTGACGCATCAAGCAGGCATCCTGTGGATCACTCTCACACCGCCAATCCGATGGCCCTCATACTCGTGTTTTTCTCTTACTTTCACAACATCTCCACTATGTATCTAGTCCTTATTTTATTATAATCATGAACAAAATCAAAGCTCTAGAGTTAGCCTCTCCACTATACCGGACTTAATCATTCATTCAACATGACCCAACCTTGGTCTTTCATTTCAAATTCCATTTTAATTCATCTCTTTCCAATTGCCGGTGGGAGACTTAGCTACTCTTTAGTTTCAAGTTCAATTCACAATCACCAGAATTGAGCCTTTCAAACCCAATAGTTCATTTTCATAATCACAAATGATTTTCCTTTTCATGTTCACAACTTCCACAATCATACAAACTTTTCATAGGTTCAATAGAATAATTTACTTTATTTCATGTACACATTCATGCGAAGGCAAATAAAATTTACTGCTTCTAAATTGTCACAACAAATAATCTTTCAACAATAGTAGATTCATTATCTCTATTATAAAGCAACTTAGAATTCTGAGATATCAAAAAATGATCTGGACAGTCAACTTAGAGCATACTCAGTCGACTTGTTCAGCTAAGGAAAGTTCTTCAATAAACTGCTCAGAAGAGTCGACTGCTGCACATGGCCAGTCGGCTATTCTACAGCGTTCAAATTTAATTATAATTTACTGGGAAGTCGACTGTCATCCGAACCAATCGGCTGTTCTGTAGAGTTCAATTGAAACTTTTAATGTTCAGCATAGTCGACTGCTACATATATTCGGTCGACTGGTCAAAGTTAATTTCGAATTAAGGAATATCTCTTCCTTCTGTTCTTCAATTAGCACACATCATTTTATTCAACTACAGTATATTCAATGTCAACATAAACATGCGATTCTTATCCATTTACCAGCATCACAACATTGTTTATGATTAAATGTAGGTTTCACAATACCAGTATTTTCTTTCACCCAAATAAAATTTCTAATCGTGCATTTATCCTTTACTCATTATTTGTCTACGGAGATAAATATTGATCCTGAATTAACATGCTGGGAAAAGTCAAGTTAACGGCACACATTAAAATGCATCATTTCATGGAATTTCGAACTGTACATATTTTATTTCATCGTATCAGTCGACTGTCAACATGATCGGTCGACTGTACAGGTAATCTCCAGTTTCTCTAAATGTCTTAGTTCTTTACCATTCATTCACACTAGTATAATGCACGTGCGATGCACGTGGAGTGGAATGAAAAGGACTTTAAAAAAAATCTATAAACACGTGCGCTGCACGTGTTGACACACACATACCAAGAAATAAAAAATTGTTTACTTGTTTGTGAACCCCCACTCTCCCATTATAATAGTTAGCTCCCCCATCGCTAGGACGCAAGGAACAATAAAACCCAAAAAAGCCCATCAAGAAAAGACGTAACGCACCATATATAAGAGTATCCACAGTCGTTTGCTATTCTCATTGCTAAAAATAGCATTTAGCAATAGCAATTGGAGTAGTTCGCTGCAGTGGTCAAAATCCTAAAATTTAAGTAGACGGATGAACATCATCCGTTTTTATTTTTTATTTTTTTTTTTAAATTTTTATAATACTTATCGGTGATTTAAAAAAAAAGTCAACAAAAAAAGTCAAACCATTCTAAACGGATGATTTGGATGGTTTTGCCTTTTTTTTTGAATTTTTTTTGGGTTTTATAATATAAAAAAATCAAAAAGAATTAAAAAAATAATAAAAAAAAGTCAGAAACTGAGCCAAACGGATCATCTTCATCCGTTTGCTCAGTTTTAACTTTTTTTTTTTTAATCAAAGAAAATAAAGAACGGATGATCTTCATCCGTCCAAGGCCATAAACGGAGTATCATCATCCGTCTTCTATATTTAGCAATCTTCTATCCAGACATCTAACTTTAGCAACTTACTGTACATTCCTATTCTAACTTTTGAGTTTTTAGCAAACCACTGCACATTGGTTTTCTAAATGGATTTCTAAATTTTGAGTATTTAGCAAACCACTGTGGATGCTCTAACCAACCATAGCTAGCAAAACAAACATCAATCATAAAGTAGACACTAAAAACACTAATGAACTCTCCAGAGCCCAATCAAAAAACAACTAAACCACTACAAATTCCCTCTTCATAGAACCCTACAACCCAGACTGTAGGATACATAAGCATCAATGCATCCATACTGAACCTGCTCTTCAGACAAACTCCTTGCTTCCCAATTGCTCCCAGTAACATTCTTGGGTTTCTCCATATAAAGTCCCAAAATCTCACTTGCATAGCCCTTCAACCCAGACCTCCACTAGCACAGGTACCACACAATGCCGAAATAATCCCTACAAAGTCGCCCATTTTCCACAATGAAGCCCATAGTCATTCATTAGCTTCTCGACGTCATCTCCAACCCCAACACCAACAAAAGTGATGCTGGTATCAGCAAGGAAACTCTTGATAGATTGGGGAATGCTGTCCATATAAAAGAGTTGGATGATTAGGCACTTGTCATCAACACAGAGCTGCAACGTTGCGACCTTGTTGCATTGGCCCTTGTCGTAGTTGGGCCTCCACTCACAGTCCAGGCCCACAACAATGGGGTGCCGTCTCAAATGGGCTGAGCGAACGGTCTGAACCCATGAGTCAACTGATGAGGCATCAAACCGAAATTACTCAAAACAATACCATGCATGCATTAATTAATTTCAAAGATCGACCACTACATTAGCCAAACACACTTATTTATTCATAGGTCATATATAGCCAGATGGCTCCTTCATTTTAGAGCTTGGTTTCCCCCACCCTAGTGCAGACCCTGGAAGTAGCTGTGGGTTGCTCTCAAACCCAGACCTTGAAATGTATGACCCTTCATTTTATACTACTTACAATGAGAGAAGGATTCAGGGTTTTGCATCATTTGCCTTGAATTGCACGTAATTTAACTATCCATCTACACTTTGAGATGCTTGTAGTTGATGAATGTTCAGATGAACGTTCGGATAATGTACTTGACTACACTATATATTGACCAGACATACAAGTCATGAGCTGAACATGCCATTCTAGAATGCAAACAAAAATTAACTAAAGCAGATGTCATACACATTTTACTTAATTCCATTACTTCCAAAGATAAAACCATTATTACAATAGCCAAGCACACTTATTCATATCCATAAACCACAGTGACTTTAACCTAGACAAAGCTCATTCATTTTGGAGCTTGGTTTCCCTCACCCTGGTGCAGACCCTGGAAGTAGCCTTGGGGGTTGCTCTCAAATCCCGACCTCGAAATGTAGGACCCTTCGCCGCCCGGAGCTTTCATCATCCCACCGCTGCCACCGGATTTGCTTCCTCCACCACCACCACCACCACCTTTTGATGCACCACCACCTCCTCCTCCTTTGCCTCCACCACCACCACCACCTCCTTTGCCTTCCATTTTCTTATGGATGGTTTGATCAAAGAGAATTCTTGTTGTAGTTGGTGAGTTGGGTGAGCTGTGAAAGATAAATGGGGTGGTATTTATAGGGGGAATAAGCTTAAGGTATGAGATATATGTTTAACACCGCCAATAATGGATGTGGGAATTAGTATTTTGCATGCTCATGCACAGGGTAATTTAATTTAGTAGGAATTGGAGACGGTGATTCCAATGGATTCGGAATGTGAAGGGCCATAACACTAACAGGCCATGATTTGCATATACATATAGATATTTTTTTCATGCAAATTACATTTTTACCCTTGTATATTTTTTTTAGCCTTTTATGTTTGTGAGGATATAATAGTAAAAAGCCAGCAAATTAGGGCTTTGCTTAATAATAGTATAGATTTTTCACCTTATGTATAGCATAGAGGATTTCAATATGACCATCAATTCATCAATCAAATTTTCACACGCATGATAACAAAACAATCTCAATCCTAACATGATTTCTATTCTAGAAGTCATGAGAAACACCCACCTTTTGAGGAAATAAACGAAATCCCGCAAAGCTTCCTAGTGCGATAGTATGACTCCTCCTCCTTGCCCCTTGCCAAAACAAGAACTCCTTCAGTAGTGATGACCGGCCTCCAATAACACTCACTCACAACTCTCTTAAAAATATATTTTCTTCTTTCAATAAAATTTTAGTGTAGAAGACAATTTAGTGAGAGGGGTATTTATACTCAATCTTTGGGTGAGATGGAGGGCTAGGATTTAGTAGATGGTTATAGGATCAAGGGTTAGGATGAGAGTAGGAGTTGTAGTAACTACCCACACACTAGGTAACCACCCATGCACTAACCCCACTTCTTTCAAAACCGTCCAAAATAGTGTGCTCATGCACGTGTACGTGCAATGCACGTGCATGCACTAGTTCTCTATTTTAAAGTTGTACATTATAAAAAATACTCTTTAAAAAGGTGTTCCACATTACAAGTTGTAATTAAAATAGAAATAATTCATGGGCTTAAATTGATGGCCAAAATAATAGTTTTACAAAAATAAATAAATTAGATTTGGGCTTATGTTTATTTGAAGATAAGGGCCTTTATAAAAATAATTAAGAACACATATACTTATACATATACTCACCATCCATAATGAAAATAATTATAAGATTTCATATTACGAAAATTGCACGTGCACACTACGTGCAAAAATAAATAAATTATTTTCATAAATAAAAATCGGGGTATTACATCACTCCCTCCTTAGAATAGTTCCGTCCCCAGAACTACAGTCAAGAGCGAGAAACAAAAGCAAGCATAAGAAAATACAAAAATACAAATCAAGCAAAAAGCTCAGGATGATCTCTCAACATCCTCTCCTCAGACTCCCAAGTAGCCTCTTTAACCAAATGGTTTCTCCAGACTACCTTGACAATCAGTATCGTCTTATTCCTTAAGACTTTCTCTCGACGATCAACAATCTCGATAGGAGACTCGATGTAATTCAGATCCAACTGCAAACCTTCCGGCACTTCAGGTAAATGATGACTCGGATCTGGAATATAACCTCTCAGCATAGACACATGAAAGACATTGTGTACCTGAGACAACTCTTCTGGTAACTCAAGCCGGTAAGCAGTTTTCCTGATTCTTTTCAATATCTTGTACGAGCCTATATACCTCGGGGCTAACTTCCCACTCTTACCGAAACGGATCACGCCTTTTCTGGGTGATACCTTCAGAAAGACAAAGTCACCAACCTCAAACTCAAGGTTCCTTCTCCGGTTGTCTGCATAGCTCTTCTGCCTACTCTGAGCTTCTACCAACCTCTTCCTGATCAGATCAATCTTTTTAGAGGTCTGCTGAACAATCTCAGGTCCAAACAATTGATGCTCCCCAACTTCGAACCAACAAACAGGCGTCCTACACTTCCTGCCATACAAAGCTTCATACGGCGCCATCCCGATGCTAGTCTGAAAACTGTTGTTGTAGGAAAACTTTACCAAAGGTAAATGCCTTTCCCAACTACCTACAAAGTCTAGTACACAACACCTAAGCATATCCTTAAGAATACGGTTGACTCTCTTGGTCTGCCCATCGGTCTGGAGATGAAAAGCAGTGCTGAAATCTGTCTTGGTACCCAAAGCTGTCTGAAGACTCCTCCAGAAATGCGAAGTAAACCGCGCATCTCAATCAGACACAATAGTTGACGGAACACCATGAAGCCTGACGATCTCACCAACATACAACTCAGCTAACTTGTCCATCGAAGTAGTGAGTTTCATCGCCAAGAAGTAAGCGGACTTGGTTAGTCGATCAACTATAACCCAAATCACATCATTGCCTTTAGGACTCTTGGGCAATCCCGTAATGAAATCCATACTGATGTTATCCCACTTCCATTCCGGAATAGGTAATATTGTAATAGACCTCCGGGTCTCTGATTCTTGGCTTTGACTTGCTGACAAACCTCACACTTCGACACAAATTCAGCCACATCCCGCTTCAAACCTGACCACCAGAAATGCGGTTTGATGTCTTTGTACATCTTAGCACTTCCAGGATGTACCGACAAAAGAGTAGCATGTGCCTCCTGAAGAGTACTTTCTTTCAGGTCTGCCTGATTCGGAACACACACTCTCTCCAAACCACAGCACTCCATCCTTGATTTGAAATCCAGGCAACTTGCCAGCACCAACTTGCTCCAACATCTTCTGAATTTCCGCATCAACCTTCTGACTTGCAATAATCCTTTCGTTCAGTGTCGGTTGAAGCTTCAACTGAGCTAAAGATGATCCCAAGCCTTGCAGAACAACTTCAATACCAGCCCGATCCAACTCCTCTACCAACTGCCTCCGAGTTGTAATCAAACTCGCCAGACTGCTCTTGCGGCTAAATGCATCAGCAACAACATTAGCCTTCCCAGGATGATACTTAATCTCCGGACGAATCTCCTCAAGTACCTCCAGCCATCTCCGCTGCCTCAAATTCAGATCCTTCTGCTGGTAGATGTACTTCAAGCTTTTGTGGTCCGTGTACATGTTCAATTTCTCACCGTATACGTAGTGTCTCCATTGCTTTAAAGCAAAGATAATCGCGGCCAACTCCAAATCATGAGTCGGGTAGTTCTTCTCATGCGGTCTTAGTTACCTAGACCCATACGCAATTACTCTTCCTTCTTGCATTAAGACACAACCAAGCCCACGATGTGAAGCATCACTATAAACATCATACTCAACACCTACTCTAGGTAAAGCTAAAATAGGTGCAGTAGTCAGTTTCTCTTTCAACTCCTGAAAGCTCGCCTCACATTGCTCAGTCCACTTGAAGTTACATTCTTCTTGGTCAGACCAGTGAGCAGTACGGCTATCTGAGCATAGCCCTGGATAAATCTCCTGTAATATCCAGTTAAACCAAGAAAACTTCTGACTTCCTTCACTATAGTAGGCCTTGCCCAATCTCTCACTGCCTCTATCTTCTGAAGGTCAGTTGCCACTCCCTCCTTAGAAAGGATGTGACCTAGGAATGCCACTTCAGATTTCCAGAAATCACACTTAGATAACTTGGCATACAACTCCTACTCTTCCAGCTTCCCTAAAACTGCTGTCAGATGCTCGGTGTGCTCCTCTTCTGACTTGGAGTACACGAGGATATCGCCGATAAACACCACGACAAAAGAATCAATGAACGGCCTCAAAACTCTGTTCATCAAATCCATGAAGACTGCTGGTGCATTCGTCACTCCAAATGGCATAACTAAGAATTCGTAATGCCCATGTCGAGTTCTAAATGCAGTTTTGTGCACATCTTCAGCTTTCACTCAAACTTGGTGATATCCTGATCGAAGATCTATTTTGGATAAAACAGCAGCTCCTTGTAGACGATCGAACAAGTCATCAATTCGAGGAATAGGATACTTATTCTGAACAGTGACCTTATTCAGCTCTTGGTAATCGATACACATTCTCATCGATCCATCCTTCTTCTTTACCAAAAGCACTGGTGCTCTCCAAGGTGACGCACTAGGTTGAATAAAGCCTTTCTCCAACAGTTCCTCAATCTGCCGCTTCACCTCATCCTGTTCCACTGGAGCCATCCTATACGGTGCCTTAGAAATGGGTGCACTTCCCGGTTGAAGGGTGATGCTGAACTCTACATCACGATGCGGGGGTAACCCAGGAAAATTATCCAAGAACACGGTCGGATAGTCCCGAACCACAGGAATCCCTTGCACTTCCACAGGAATTTCTTCCTTGCGGATAGCTGCCACCAGCCTAGAACACTTCTTCTTCCCTTGGAAAGTGACTTCAGGTCCACCTGGAGCCTTCACTGTTACTGTCTTGGTCTTGCACTCAATGCTTGCACTGTACACCGACATCCAATCAATGCCAATGATAACATCGACTCCCAAGATAGTCAGCTCGATTAGATCGATTCCGAAGATTCTATCCCCAATCACAATCTCGCAATCCGCATAGTAACGATCAGTGGTTAAAGTTTTTCCTGATGGAGTAGCTACTGCTAAGATCTTGCCTGGAAAAATCTTCGGTTCAACTCCCAACACTTTAGCAAATTTAGGAGACACAAAAGTATGAGAGGATCCAGTATCGAACAAAACAACAGTTTTCATTCCATTCAAATAAAGTTCCCCTGTTACATAATACACACCCATTACGTAACAGTTCACTAAATAAGTGGAAAAAGAAACAACATAAACCTCTAAACATCTGTCCTCGTACCAGTGATGACATGATCCACCTCATCGGCATCAGCTTCCGTCAAGGCAAATACTCGCCCTGGTTGGTACGGTCTCTTCCCCTGCTGAGTTGGTCCCTTCCGAACAACATCCTGCAACTTCGGGCACTGGGATCGGTAATGACCTGTCTCCCCACAATTGAAACAAGTCACCATAGGAGGTCTCACCTAATTGTTTCCGAGTCTCCCATCTATGTTGACAGCATTTGCTCCCGTGGGTTTGAACCTCTAGGCTGACGGCTGTCCCCTGGCATTCCCTGCAGTTGCGGGCCTCTTTCCAGTGTTCCAGTTGTTCTTTCTACTCTGAACAATGTGGAACTGCTCCATGTCTGCTTCCGCGGCTGCTGCTCGTTTGACTAGCTTGTCAAACCTCCTGATACCGAGAGGTATCATCCGGGACCTCAAGCTCGGCCTCAAACCATGCTCGAACTTACGAGCCTTCTTCGCCTCATCCATCACTAACTCAGGAGCATATCTTGAGAGTTGAGTAAATTTAGTCTCATACTCCTTGACTGACATGCCACCTTGCTATAGTGACAGAAACTCGATAGCCTTTTTCTCCATCGGAGGGGAAATAGTGACTGCAGAATTCTTCCAAGAATTTCTCCCAGCCAAAAACTATACCTCCCATTGTCCGCTTCATCGACTGCCACCAAACAGCCGCATCCTTCTCAAGCTGCAGAGTCGCCAACTTCACCTTGCTGCCCTCAGGGGTTTCTAGCACTTCGAAGATCGTCTCTACTTGACGAATCCAGTTGTCAGCCGCATCAGGGTCTGATTTCCCTTCGAACACAGGTGGTTTCATCCGTTTGAACGATTCCACGAGTTTAATTGCCTCGGGCACTGGATTCACAGGCCCCCTCCCTTGGTTCTGATTCATGGCCACGGCGTTGAGCGTCTGATAGACCCCCGCAAGTTCCGTCTCCAAGTCCAGACCTTCACCATTTCTAGCTCCTCTTCTAGCCATATTCTGATGCAAAAGATCCATTAAATTCGAAGTATAAGGCATGAATTTTAAATCAACTTGCATTTCATTAAGTTCCAAACTTTATACATTCGAATTGAAAACATTTCTTGACGTCAGTATAAAAACAGTAGAAACTACAACAGTCTAACTCTTACGGTTCCTCTTTGCTTCACGAAGCTCTCCCCGTAGTTCATCAACTTCTTCCTTCAGCACATCGGTCATATTTTTCCTCTTCTCGAGTTCCCATACACGATGACTGAGAACTGTAAAGTCGTCCTTGCGCTTTGCCAACTGAGCCTCCAATAATCCGACTCTCTCCCGCAGTGTTTCTACCTGCCTCTGAAGAGATATCACAAGACTACTTGGAACTGGTTCTTCTTCTTCGTCAGAAGAAGAATCATCAGACGAGTCCGGAGGTGGGGTAATCTCTCGGGACTCAGGCCATTCCTCTTCATTAGAATCTACTTGCCCTAGATAGTACTCTTCCTCGATAATATGCCAATTGTCATCGCCAGCAAGGTCGAAGTGATCAGCCATCTTAGAAATAGAGAGGAAGAAACATAAGTCATAGAGCAACACAAATGTCAGTAACTTACATTTAAATCTCTAGACTGAAACACACACTCTAATGTCCACTTCTAGGGCATCGTTCCTTATAAATTTGTACAAGTGTGAAACATAGCTCTAATACCACTCTGTAACACCCCGAATTCCAAAATACACTGAATTCGAGATTCCACAGGATCTTTACGCTTCATTTAGTACAATTTTACAAGGAAATAAAACTTTTTACTTTACATCAGAGTTTACATGAGATCTTTACACTTTACATTTTACAGCGGAAGCATATATATCACAAATAATTTACATGTAATGACAGCAGAAGCAATTTACAACATTACACAAAGATATAACAGCGAGTTATCTATGAGCATTAGTTCTCCTTTAATCTTTATTAAACCATTTATCCTGCATACAAAACTGTGGGTACGTCAGTTTATTCAACCGACGAAAATTATACATGGTCATCCTCTCTATGCCAGAAACAGTATAACGATTCTCAATTCTTAACAAAACACAAACTTTTTCACAAACAAAACTAAAAGGGTCTATCCTGTTGATGTCGTGTTGTGATTGTGCACTTAGTCCTTAATGCAGTTATTATATTATATGACACTAATGCACACTTGTTTGGATTCTATGCATCCCATACTACATAGGTCCGAGGACAAGCCCTTAATCGTACTTCATTTTATAGGGTCCAATCCCTCGCCATGACTTAATCTACTACGGTAACTACAGTAAGTATCTTAGATGTTCTATGATCAACGAGCCCATGTCCAGGCAGCCTGGAGGGGAATCCCACGCACTGACACGACGCATCGAGCAGGCAACCTATGGACAATTCAGCCTCCGCCATGGAACAATCGCACCACCCATAGCCACTCGAACATCCCACAAGCGTCGCCACCGGGACGATAATTCTGGAGTAGTGCCCACGCCATATCTTGACGCATCAAGCAGGCATCCTGTGGATCACTTTCACACTGCCAATCCGATGGCCCTCATACTCGTGTTTTTCTCTTACTTTCATCACATCTCCACTATGTATCTAGTCCTTATTTTATTCTAATCATGAACAAAATCAAAGTTCTAGAGTTAGCCTCTCCACTATACCGGACTTAATCATTCATTCAACATGACCCAACCTTGGCTCTTTCATTTCAAATTCCATTTCAATTCATCTCTTTCCAATTGCCGGTGGGAGACTTAGCTACTCTTTAGTTTCAATTTCAATTCACAATCACCAGAATTGAGCCTTTCAAACCCAATAGTTTATTTTCATAATCACAAATGATTTTCCTTTTCATGTTCATAACTTCCACAATCATACAAACTTTTCATAGGTTCAATAGAATGATTTACTTCATTTCATGTACACATTCATGCGAAGGCAAATAGAATTTACTGCTTCTAAATTGTCACAACAAATAATTATTCAACAATAGTAGATTCATTATCTCTATCATAAAGCAACTTAGAATTCTGAGATATCAAAAAAATGATCTGGACAGTCGAATTAGTCTTATTCAACTTAGAATTCTGAGATATAAATTGTCACAACAAATAATTATTCAACAATAGTAGATTCATTATCTCAGTCGACTTATTCAGCTAAGGAAAGTTCTTCAATAAACTGCTCGGAAGAGTCGACTGCTGCACATGGCCACTCGGCTGTTCCGCAGCATTCAAATTTAATTATAATTTACGGGGAAATCGACTGTCATCCGAACCAGTCGGCTGTTCTGTAGAGTTCAATTAAAACTTTTAATGTTCAGCATAGTCGACTGCTACATATATTCGGTCGACTGGTCAAAGTTAATTTCGAATTAAGGAATATCTCTTCCTTCTGTTCTTCAATTAACACACAGCACTTTATTCAACTACAGTATGTTCAATGTCAACATAAACATGTGATTCTTATCCATTTACCAGCATCACAACATAGTTTATGATTAAATGTAGGTTTCACAATACCAGTATTTTCTTTCACCCAAATAAAATTTCTAATCGTGCATTTATCCTTTACTCATTATTTGTCTACGGAGATAAATATTGATCCTGAATTAACATGCTGGGAAAAGTCAAGTTAACGGCACACATTAAAATGCATCATTTCATGGAATTTCGAACTGTACATATTTTATTTCATCGTATCAGTCGACTGTCAACATGATCGGTCGACTGTACAGGTAATCTCCAGTTTCTTTAAATGTCTTAGTTCTTTACCATTCATTCACATTTTTCACCTTATGTATAGCATAGAGGATTTCAATATGACCATTAATTCATCAATCAAATTTTCACACGCATGATAACAAAACAATCTCAATCCTAACATGATTTCTATTCTAGAAGTCATGAGAAATACCCACCTTTTGAGGAAATAAACGAAATCCCGCAAAGCTTCCTAGTGCGATAGTATGACTCCTCCTCCTTGCTCCTTGCCAAAACAAGAACTCCTTCAGTAGTGATGACCGGCCTCCAATAACACTCACTCACAACTCTCTTAAAAATATATTTTCTTCTTTCAGTAAAATTTTAGTGTAGAAGACAATTGAGTGAGAGGGGTATTTATACTCAATCTTTGGGTGAGATGGAGGGCTAGGATTTAGTAGATAGTTATAGGATCAAGGGTTAGGATGAGAGTAGGAGTTGTAGTAACTACCCATTGTGGTTTCCTAGTTCTTTTCCTGACAATCATATATATCAAATACAAGAAGAATTTGTATAGACATTTAAAATATAGTATATATGAACCTGAAAATGAATTAGTCAAGCTGCTCATATGGACTGAACGACAAAGTTAAAGCATGCTGAATAAACAAGGAAAGTGCAATAGTTACCACATACTTCTGTAGAAGAAAAATATGGTAACTGATTAATATGAAGAAAAAAAAAAAATTGTTAACCATCTAAACTCAATCGAAACAAAGCCAATAAATGTTATAGATAAGCACTAGGGAAATAATGTTTAGAAGAAAAAAAATAATTAAATAGGTTAATTCAAATAATTTCAAGAACATGCACTTCCAGAGAAAGCCATCCATTATCTTTTGTTCCTTCCTCTCAAAAAGCACATAAAATATTTTCATCCAATTGACTGATGTGTTTGACAAACTAATAACGAAACAATTTTATCGAAGTTGATAAAAAATAGCACACTGCCAAACATGCAAGCTCTAAAAAGATTCCACATACAGGACAGAATAACATCTGAAAATCAGAATATAATGCATTCTGCAGTTAGCATAGGGTATAACACAAGGAAGAAAGAATATGGGTTTACCAAAACTGAAGCCATATGTAGCCATTTGGGCTTTATTGACCATGATCACTCCAACAGAGGTAGTACATAGAACTTCCACGAGGCAGCATCTAAAGCTGCTTTCTTGTCTGCCCTGCTAGCAGATGCCATTTCTTTGCACTAGTTCTTCGACAATCTTAGAATTATTGCAGAAATCACCAGGAATCAACTTCCATATGAAAACTTTGTTGCTTCTATTCGAAAGAGGCAAAACAGACATGATAATTAATAGCTAGTCTTAGTCCTGTGCAAATTGCACAGACTTTACCAAAAGATATATTAAAATATCAAAAATTTTCAATACAAAATTCAGCATGAACCAATTTGAATTATAAGAAAATTAGTTGGTGATCTGTACAAATTGCACAGACTAAAATAATTTTGTGAGAATCATAAAATTATATAAAACTCAAAAATTTAGAGATGTCTCTTAACTATTTTGATTACAATATAATCAAAAGATAACAAATCTACAGATTAACAAATTCACATTTTCAAACCAACCAGCATCAATCTATATTTCTATTCAACTGAAAGAAAAAGAAAAAATTCGAATAATTACCAAAGTTGGGTTGTAGCTCTTGCCGGACTCCTTGATGTACTCCGCTATTTTCATCTCCACCGTGTGCTTCTCAACCCGTCTTCCCTCTCAAATCAAACATAATCAACATCAGAAACACACTGAGGGTACAATAATTGATAATAAGCTATATTTTTATATATATATTAACCAATTCAAAATTTCAAACCAGTATCACTCAATATTTTTATTCAATATAATTGACAACATAATTTTAGTTAGTGTCTTCTAGTACATCTACATATAGATGACAATACAATTTTAGTTAGTATCTTCTAATTTTTTTTCTTCATAACTGTTTTTTAATGTTATCAACATTTGTCTATAAGGCTAAAAAGAACTGTATAATTTATTTATTTTTTATTTGTACTTAAAACAACTATGATGATTCCCTAAAAAATAAAAATGGACAAAAAAATAACTATAGTTGCTCTTAAACTAATTAGATTTCAGAAATTAAAATATCTGGAAATCCAAAATATTCAAAAAAAAAAAAAAAACAAACCTTACACACCAAAATCTACCAAACAAAACCTCTTTCTAACAATCTTACTAAAACCTTCCGATACAACAAATTACAACCCGAATTTAAAACTAATCATATGAAAAAAAATGTCAATCATATTCTCAATCAACTCCACTCCAATCAAGTATCGGAAACTACCACCAACACCACTCCATACCTGAAAAGATGAGGCATTTTCCGGCATCTTGATCTCATTCGCATGCTCGATCAAAGCTTTCCTCTTCTATGCAACTTCCTCCATACTATACAATGCCACCAAACCACCACGACAAAAATAAAATTCATTTCAACGAAACAATTGAGAACAAAGAAAAGTCAAGAAAACGAAATTATTTTTACATTAGTCCAGAACAATATACTAAAATAATTTTTGGGGTAGGGGTCGATAAAGGGAAACAATAGTCGATAATTTCGTTTTCTTGATTATTTTTACATTAGTCTGAGAAGAGCTACATGCTGTGTTACCATGTACAAATTGCACAGACTAAAATAATTTTGAGGAATTCATAAAATTATATGGAACTTAAAAATTTACAGATACCCCTTAACTATTTCAATCACAATATCATTAAAAGATGATAAATCTACAAATTAACTAGTTCATACTTTCAAACTAACTAACATCATTCTATATTTTTATACAATTAAAAGGAAAGGGGAAAAAAGTTGAATAATTACCGAAGTTGGGTTGTGGCTCTTCTCAGACTCCTTAATGTACTTCGTTATCTCCTTTTCAACCGCGTGATTCTTAACCATCTTTCCTCTCAAATCAAGCATTTTCTTTCAAATCAAATATAATCAATATCAGAAACTCATTGAGGGAACAATAATTGATATATAATTAGATATATATCAAAATATGACAAATGTATATATTAACCAATTCACATTTCGAAACCAACATCATTCTATATTTTCTATTCAATTGAAAGGAAACTCCATAATTCTCGATGTGTGTAACTCTCCAACAATTTCAGCACCAAGGCATAGGTAAACCCTAGAACCCAAAATTTTGAGATGCCAAGAAAGAGGTATTTTCAAAAATCACTTACAATCATGTCAGATTCCTCCATTCTAAAGCTTACTTACAAATACTCATATTGTCCGCGAAATTCCTCAATATTTGCTTTTAACTGTTCTATATTACTCCTTAGTTGTACCTCTACAAAATGATTAAACAAAAAAATATACATATAGTAGTACAATTCACCAAAACACAAGATGTCGAAAAGATATCACTGTCTGCATATTGTTTCCCTTCTTATTCCAGCATATTTCGAGCTTACTACATCAAATTTTTATCTTATCTTTTCATCAACTATTTGATGCAAGTCATGAACTTTCTTATATATTCACTCATTTGCTCACTTTTAACCTAAGAAAATAAAATAATAAAATGCAACAATAATAAAATGGGTTAAACTATTGAACTTTCATGCTTTTTACCATCATCCACAATCCATTAATCTTCGTAATTGAAAATTTAATGATGATATTTCTTAGAATTCAAAAGTCCAAAAGAAAATAGATAACAATTAGAAGAAAAACCCTTATATGCACGTCAGTTCATTCCAATCTCACACCTGATGATCCCCTTTCTTCTGATCTGAAACCATATATTATTATGTTTGCATCCGATCCTGAATCTCAAAGCTTGACCACACTATCTTAAAAAACAGAAAAATACTCAGACACAAACAAATTAAATATAACTGTTAAAAAATATAAAAACTGAAACAACAATTCTAATAATAAATTATTAAGCAACATACATCTAAATCAAAACAGAAATAAATCTTTTTTGTTGTCAATTTTTAGTTTGTTTTTATTTTTTTATAAAACCGTGCGTAGTGCACGTGTCAGTTAAATATGAATTCCTACTTTTCTTTTCCTTTCTCTAATTCAAAATAAAGAAAGGAGAAAGGGGATACTCCTATTAGTATAAGATATTTTTGGGGTAACATTAATTAGTAAAATAATTTCTAATTAACAATTCCTTAAAATTATTTTAGTCTGTGCAATTTGTACATGGTAACACAACATGTGGCTCTTCTCAGACTAATGTAAAAATAATCAAGAAAACGAAATTATGGACTATTGTTTCCCTTTTACATTAATACTAAAATATATGGTTCGGGGCAAAAGATGCTAATGTATAATAATCGGACTATTGTTTTAGTCTGATTAATTCATACTAATTAATGTTACCCCAGAAATTATTCATACAATAGTCCATAAAAGGGAAACAATATACTAAAATAATTCATACAATCTACAAATAATTTTTACATTAATACTAACATACATGGTAACAATAATAATATTTTTACATTAGAAAAATCAAGAAAATGAAATTATTTTTACATTAGATAGAAAAATCTTAAATAAAAGGGAAACTTACGATGGAAGGTAGAGACGGCAGGGGTCGGGGCGGGATCGACGACGGATGGCGACGATGGAGGGTAGAGACAAGCGGGATCGGGGCGGGGTGGATGGCGAGCGGCTGTAGGGACGGACGGGTGAGGAGATGTGGGTGGGTTTTGGGGTAGGGAGAGTTAGGGTTTGTGGGTTTTGGGAAGATGTGGAAGAGGAAAGGTTTTTTTGTGTGTTTTTTAATTAATTCTGTTTTGACAATTGGTGTGGGCTGCACGTGTCAGTTCCTACTTTTTCTCTCATTTCTCAATTTCAAAATAGAGAAAGGAGAGATGGGGTAGGCCTATTAGCTTAAGATATATATAAATAAATTTGATTAAGGTAATTAAAAGTGCATTTAGATAGAAAGTATTTTTTTCCCTTCTAAAACTACCATATTTAGTATTTTCTCAAAATACATAAAGTGATGGGTTGAACTTTTCAAAACGCATTTTGTCTGGTTAGGAAAATAATGAAGTTAAAAATGATTTTTTCCTCACAGTATGGTACTCCTACGTTTTCATCCTAAATTTTCAACAAAAGTACTTTCAAACAGAGCCTAAATCAATAATTAGGGATAAAATAAAAGAAATCAAACAAATGACATCAAGATTCGTACCTTCAATCTCCACCATCCCCTTCTTCCTCCTCATCCTCCTCCTCCACCTCCTCAGCATACCCACTGCCCATCTTACAAACTCTCTGCCAAACCCTCTCCTCCACTGGCACCACCGACATCCTCGGCTGCTTGAAAAGCACGAACCCCTTCATCACCCCCTCGTTCCCTTCCTCCTTAATCTTCCCCAGGTCCACCGCTCTCCTCATCTCCCCAACCGACCTCACATCCACCGCCCCTCCTCCTCCTCCGCTTTGAGATTCGTACCAGGTCTTGATGACCTCGACGATGCCGATGATGCGGCGATCCGTGTGGCCAGAGTGGTAGACGAAGAAGAGATTGCCCTTTTTCATGGATTTCATGTTGTTCTGTGCTTGCCTCTTCTTGACGTCGTCCCAATTGGAGATGTCGCCGTTAGATTGCTGGTAGAGACGGGCGGGATTGGGGCGAGGTGGATGGCGGGCGGCAGTAGGGACGGATGGGTGAGGAGATGTGGGTGGGTTTTGGGGAAGAGAGAGTTAGGGTACGTGGGTTTTGGGGAGATGTGGAAGAGAAAAGGTTTTTCTGTATGTTTTTTTAATTAATTCTGTTTGACAATTGGTGTGGGCTGCACGTATCAGTTCCTAATTTTTTTCTCCTTTCTCTATTTCAAAATAGAGAAAGGAGAGATGTGGTAGGCCTATTAGATTAAGATATATATAAATTATAAAAAAATATGGTACCAAAAAAAATTAAACATAATGGAACATATATAGTAAGAGAAAGAGAGAGAGATGAGCAAATGGTGAAGAGATACATGAGCCTGTGTGCGAAGGAAGGAAGTTGGACCTTTTCTCAACTGAAAGTATTAACCTGCCTTTTATATGGATCTACTCTATTAATTTGATTCAAATAAAATTCAGTTTATCAAATAATGAACCTTAAATGTTATAGATTTGACTCTCATAGCCAATGCATTTAATTTATCTACATCATAAAAGTTTCCAAGAAAATTTTTCACAATAATGAAATCCCCATGATGTTTTCACCATAGATAATAGATAACTAGCTAAAACAAAAGAACTCCTCAATATACATAATGAAAGCATGGTATATAGATAAGAGTATTGCTTCTTGTAAGATGAACAATATTGTTAGAGATTATAAAATAGCGTTAATATCCTAGACTAAGGTGCTTGAAATCTTTACCTTAGGTATCAAGATTGGAATACCTATACTACTATCACAAGCCAGTATTTATAGGATAAATACTGGTTTGGATACTGGTTTCTCAACCCGCGGCCCGATATTCATACAATTAGTATATGTAGCACACGTGTTACCCATAGAATAATATTACACATAATATTATTCATATAGTGAGAATATACCTATATATCCAACAATCTCTTCCTATATTCTCAATATATAAACATACTGGATTATCTCATCAGTTTAACATAAAGCTGACTGGCTGATAGCAGTCTTTAAATAGAAGAAATGCATCACACCAAGTACAGTTCATAAGGACTATATCAATTATAAATCTGAATATTTCAAAAAAGACTAAACCAAAATAATTAAATAGTTCTAAACCATATCACAACAAAATAGTTCACAATGACTTTCAAAATCAAACAAAGAAAATAAACTTCAAAAATGAAATAAGAGTTTTAAGCTCAATGAATACAAGAGTCTTAAACTAAAAACAAGTTTTACCAAGCAAGTAACTAATTTATTCTCGAGAGTTATAAACTGAAACTTTATCCTTGCACATTGTTTTATGTTTACTCTTTCATTTTGAGCAGATCATTATTTTGAAATCTATGTTAACAGATTCAACTCCTCCATCTTTACTATCATATTACAAATAAGAATATCATGAGACATATCTCTAAGAATTCTAGCGAATTTAATAAAGTATCTAGTTCCATACAAAAAATTAGTACGATTTAAAATTAGCTTAGCAAAAATATAACACAAGCATCAGAATCGAGTTTCTTTAACAAATAAAGAACAAGAACTATTATATTTTCTACACACGAACTATACTATGTTTCATATTGGAAAGATAGAATAGTCAAATCAATTATGGTTAAATTCAGAATCATCAAAAATTGGAATGATACCTGAATCCATAAAAGAGATATATCATCAAAATTGGAATGATATAACGACAATTCTAAACATCATAAACACATCGACAAGTTTTCACGCTTTCTTTTGGAATAAGGAGATGATTCTAAATAAATTATGAGAATAAATAGCATCATTAAAATTGGAATGAAATTATATATTAATAAAATTTACATTGAACTTTTCAAATTATTTAAAGCATGCTAACAGCCTAAAATTATTGCTTAAGTCTGAACTTCTCTTTGGCTCCAACTGGATTCTAAATTTCAAAACAACTAGGATGTTAAAGTTTTTGAATCAATAGCTTTTAACTCTATTTTTCCATAGTTTTGCTAATTAGATCACATTTGAAGTCTCTTAGCAAGAGCATTAGCCATACTTTGTTTCAATTGCACTTTATCTATGAGAAAGTTCAACTAGGCTTCGTTTAGCCTTAATGTACTCCTCTTACCATTATAGAGTGAATTATGAGCTACAGTGCATTGTAGCTTGTTAGCCGCAAAACAGAATTAGAGAGTTTACTTTAAACTTCTCAATGGATGTCTAGCATCAAGTCCTTCAATCCATTCAGCATCTTCCCATGCAGAGAATAACACATAGATGTCTGATTTCATGAATGATAGCGCAATACCTTTTCGCCTTTTGATCTCTATAATATTTCTGCTCCTTCTAGTGTAAACACATGTCCATTAATTTTCGACTTTCACTAAATTATGGGCATTATAATGCATCGGATCATCTATTCAATTTTAAAGGATGACTAGAGTAGCACAAAGCAAACTCTTGAGTACCTCTCCGGTATCTCATTAGCCTCTTATGGGGCACTCCAATGTGTAGTAATAGGATTACTAGTGAATCTGCAGATCATACCTACCTCAAAGGCTATATCAGGTCCAG
Organism: Hemerocallis citrina; assembly: GCA_017893485.1. Classification (NCBI taxonomy): domain Eukaryota; kingdom Viridiplantae; phylum Streptophyta; class Magnoliopsida; order Asparagales; family Asphodelaceae; genus Hemerocallis; species Hemerocallis citrina. The sequence continues at coordinate 73,900,834 of CM030368.1, read as the reverse complement.
TGTAGATCTATGTATACATGAGACTTTCAATAAGTTTAGAATGATCTAACTGTCTCATAGTTGCACTATTATTAGGTGTCAACCATTTATCATAATCATAAGGTATTTCAAAATACACTTTCAGTCATTATATCCCAACTTTTGGAACACATTATTAATTTGATGAGTTTGACTAAGGATTATCCCTTGCCAACCAAAACTCACCCTTATACCTAATATGGTGTCCACAACACCTAGGTGTTTCGTGCTGAATTCTTTAGACAGCAGAGTTTTAACTTCATTTATAATAGAGATGTCACTTCCAACAAACAAGCATGTCAACAATAAATAAGTAAATAATAGTCATTATATTTGACACACCACAAAGTTAAAAGCATTTATCTGAATTACTTGATTCAAATACTAGGCTCTTTAGGATTTTGTCAACTTATTTGTGCCTCAGTTTTAACACATGTTTTAAAATATATAATGATTTTAGCAATTCGTAAATATTGTTCACTAGACATATTAGTACAAAGCTTTCTAGTACAAAATTGTTCAATACAAATTTTTTCAATAGAAAATATCAAGTACAAAACTGAATTTAAACATCTTTTATGAATAACAAAAGTTTCAATAAATGTAAGGGCAAGAAGAATACTTATTGTAGCTATTTGTCAGACATGTGAGTAGACATCAAACAAATCTACCCCATTTAGCTCAGTCAATCCTTTCGCTAGTAAAATTAAATTAAAATTGCTACTGAACAATCAAAATTAAGTTTCTTCTACAAACCCCACTTACTATACTTTTAGCCCTTTTCGGTAAATCGACTAATTCAAAATATTATTGTATAACAATAAATTCATTTCATTATCTACTAAAGACTCTTCTTGGCTCATTTGCTATTGAAGTTTTAAGTGTTAGTAGGGCTGATTCTTGATTTTAACTGTGAATCATATACTGTGTCTATAGGACTAGGTAATTTCATAAATTTATCTTTGATGAACACATACTCAAAGAACTCTGCAAGTCTAGATTCTTCTAACATAAATTAGATAGATCCAACATCTGTTCATAGAACTACATTCTGCACTTTCTAAGCACACACAAATATTTTTTATAGGTCCTACTTTAGGCCTTCCAGGATCATGTACTCCAACAAATGTACCGCACCGCATGTTTTCACTTTAACAAAATTATTTGTATTTCTATCTCAAAGTCTATAAAGTGTAAATAATTTAGAGTGTAGTAACATATTAGGAATATGATTAACAATACAATATCATCCATAATTTCACGAAGTCAAATAACAATCAATAATATAGAATTTAATATTTCACTAAGTATTTGATTCTAACTTATATCAATACCGTTTTGACTGTTGTGAATAGAGTGCACTAGAGATTATGCCAAATGCAAACTTCTCTTAAATTATTAACACATATTCACCACCTCTATCAAATCTGCAACATTTTGATCTTAGCATTTAACTAGATTTTTAATTTATTAAAATAACGAGTGCTTCATCCTCCATATATATGACAAATATTCAATAATCATCTCCAAGAGTAACTAAATACTTTTGACCGATCATTATCTCATCTAGTCACAAAGCTACTGAGATAAAAAATATCTGAATGTATTGACTTAAGAAATTGTGTACTCCTATAGACCATAATAAATGATTTTCGAGTGATCATAATCTGAGCACAAAATTCTTAATTTTCATATTTAATAAGGTGTCATTTAGCAGAGTTATGAGTTTTAACAAGAACAAACAATTTAATTTATAGTTCACATGTCATAGCATATTATGTCGTATTCAAGGACTACATAAATTAGAACTACTATTATCAGTTACTTTGTTTGTTAAACTCAATTTAGACATGCAATAGACTATATTATGCACATTGAAATAATAATAATAAAATATGAGTTAATACAAAATTACTCTTTTACATTTCACAAAAATGTTACAATGTCAAATTGCTAAAACACATTGAACGAAGAGTTCTTTCCTATATTCGTTCTTCATCATCTTCGAAACGTTAAACGAGATAATGAAAAATATTTTATAATTCAATTTTGCACACATAGTACACTGAATAAGAAAGAACAAAGCGTACCTAATAGAGTCATATCATGCATTACAAGATGCTCTCACCTAAGTTACAGACATTTGTAATAGATTTTATACATCATTCTTTATTAGAGAAGAAAATATTTGATCTCACACAAACTGCAAACAATGGGTTACCCAATAAATCTATGCACACATTATGACAAGACACACTTAACAACCCTAAACATGATAATTTTTGTCATGCCCCGCTTCCCAAAAGAATACAGAATACGGTACGTGACTAAGCCCAGCGGATAATTTTCATCATCCATAAGCTGTATGGATCTACTTGACTCATCACAATAGTAAATATAAAAATATACTCAACCAGGCGTGCACAAACATTTATAATCCAACAGTATTTATTCGCAACAACAGCGGAAAATTTGCTTAATGCAAACAGATTCGCATTCCAAACAAATACGAAATCTGAAACAAAACAATATCCTGGGACTACAAGCCTAAATACAAGTCTCAACATAGTACATGAATAAAATAGTTCAACAAAACATTAAGCAAATTTTCCAATGTGCAGATCAAAACTATTGCTTACCAACTCCAGTAGGCAAGCGCCCAAAACCAGCTCATATAGCAATTACGAGGAAAAAGGAAGACAAGAAAACATAATACCCGTTAGATGCAAGTTTCGGGCCGCAAGCAGTACAAGAAAGAAAATGAAAAGGGAAATATGAAACAAAAACAGGAAGTACTAACATGTAGATAAGCAACAAAGATGATAGTCTATAGATAACCGGAAACAGTCGATAAATAGTGAAGAGTATAACAGTAACATTAACAGTGAAGTCAACGGTAGCAGTAACAGGATGACAGTAGCAGTAACAGGATGTGATAGTGAAACAATTATTCTTATGTCTAAAGTTCATTACTATCTAGGTAGCACTTCATGCGTTCTAAATTATACTACATGGTTGCTACATCAAACAGTTTTGTTTTAAGATTTTGTAGTGGAACCTATAGGGCCATATTCAGAATAACAGTAATTGCAAACAGCATGGATCATGCCCTCATGCATCCAGAGAAAAACAGTGGGTACCACAGTAACAGTGGGAAAAACGAGTTTCCTTCTGAATACGCATTTCTATATTGTCCACTACTAAATCTTTCCCTTAAAAAGCCCGGCTTGATTAGTTTTTACTATTATTAAACAAGTGTGAATGAACACAAACAGGGCTAAAATACATGGCAAGAGCAAGGACAAGTCTAAGATGAATAGGAAACACAAACGGGTGACAAAAGCAACCTATAACAGTCAAAACAACGAAACTTTTAGTTCTGGACAGTAAGACACTACTGTACCAAATCTGAGATTCCTGTTGCTAATGAACTGTAAATTTAGATCCGTTAGAAAATCTGGAAAGTAGACTCTTTGCCGAATTCAACGCATATATACAAGTCATACATCAGTGTAATATCCCGGACGGATATTAACTCATATAAATTATTATTTTATTATTATTTTATTATTATTTTATTTTAACTCCAAAATCAGACTATTTTGGCAATTTTTCGCCGGGTTGCCCACAAACAGTGCCTACGCACGTCTATCGGTCGGTGCGCATCCAAAGCGCATCAAATTGATAACGCAACTCTCCGAAGTAATAATAAAATTTATTTCACTATTATTTTCCAAATTAAATTATTTTGGAAATTCTATGAGGATTTTTACAAGAAGATTTTGTATACACATACATGTACACATACACATAATTGTATGGTACTTAGTATATTATACCTAGTATATGGTATGTACTTTAGGACAATACACTATTTCTTGTCATGGTAACTTAATTAGAGAATTAGGGTGATTAAGAGGGTGAAAGAAGAGTTGTATGAACAAGATTAGAACTAAACCCTTTCTAGAAACCTTATCACTCCACCTCACCTAGCCTACACCATACCCTCCCCCTCTAAGAAGCATGGCCGGCCCCTTCTTTTGAGGGTATTTTGTGCCATTTGGTGCACTTACCACTTCCATCTCCTTTTATAAAACTCCCCTCATTCTCCTCCTTCTCTCATTTTAGAAAAAAAAAACAAAAGAAAGAAAGAAAGAAGGAAAGGAAAAGAAAGAGAGAACTATTAACTAGAGAGTTTTGGTTTGTAGGTAATAGAAGACTTCTAAAAGAAAGCTTAGGGGAAGGAGAAGGAATAGCTAGCTAGTTCTTCCACCAAAGTTAGAGAAGGTGGGGGTTTCTTCACACTTGGTTTCTTCTTTTGTTTGTTTCGTTGTTTGTTTGTTTGGTTGTTTGTTGTTTGTTGTGTGACTTCTTCTTCTTCTCACCTTCTTGTTTTGTTTTCTTTGTTCTTTTTGTGGGTGTGTGGTTATGAGGTTGTGTTGAATGAAAGAGAAAGAAAGTTAGTAGTAGTGACTACTAACTCAAAAAGTTCATAGCTTTAGTATTGTAGTTTTTGTTGTATGATATTGGACCAAAGGACTCACATATTGCATATTGTTGAAATATACAACCATTGTTGGTTGTAGGACTTGGTGTAATAAATTAAAAAGATCTTCTTTTTATTCTTAATCACTAGTTGTAGATATTAATCAAAAAGATCTTCTTTTATTTTACACACTAGTTGTAGCTAATAAATTAAAAAGATCTTCTTTTTATTCTTAATCACTAGTTGTAGCTATTAATCAAAAAGATCTTCTTTTATTTTACACACTAGTTGTAGCTAATAAATTAAAAAGATCTTCTTTTTATTCTTAATCACTAGTTGTAGCTATTAATCAAAAAGATCTTCTTTTATTTTATACACTAGTTGTAGCTAATAAATTAAAAAGATATTCTTTCCTTAATCACTAGTTGTAGCTATTAATCAAAAAGATCTTCTTTTATTTTAAACACTAGTTGTAGCTAACTAATTAAAAAGGATCTTTCTTTTATTTTTAATCACTAGTTGTAGAAACTAATAAAAAGATCTTTTCTTCTCTTTAATCACTAGTTGTAGAAACTAATAAAAAGATCTTCTTTCTTTTTAAACACTAGTTGTAGAAACTAATAAAAAGATCTTTTCTTCTTTTTAATCACTAGTTGTAGAAACTAATTAAAAAGATCTTTCTTTTATCTTCAATCACTAGTTGTAATTAATTAAAAAGGATCTTTCTTTTATTTTTAACTACTAGTTGTAATTAATTAAAAAGATCTTTTCTTTTGTAAAGTGAAGTAAAATAAAAATGGCCTTTTCTTTATCACTAGTGATAATAAGGTTAGTAAGCAACTAAGTAGTAGTAGGCTAGAATAATAAGTAATACTATGTAATGAAATGAAGTAGTAGTAGCATGTATGTTGATTAATAAGGTAGTAGTAAGTTGTATGTTGTGGTTTTGATAAGGAAGTAGTAGTAGTAGTAGTAGTAAGTTGTATGTTGTGATTTTGATAATGAAGTAGTAGTAGTAGTAGTAGTAAGTTGTATGTTGTGATTTTGATAATGAAGTAGTAGTAGTAGTAGTAGTAAGTTGCATGTTATGTGTTGATCAAAGTAGAAATAGTAGTAGTAGTAGAATGTTGTAGGATATTTTCTAAAAATATTCCTTTATGTTTTGTGCTTAGAATATTGTGGGATCACTTCTAAAAATAATTGGAAGCCATATCCATGCTTAGTTAGTTGTAGGGTTGCTTTGAAAGAATATCCTACCATGCTTACCATGCTTAGCTAGTTGTAGCTTTGCTTCTAAAAATATTTAGAAGCCATGTTCATGTTTCACATGTTGTAGGATCTTTTCTAAAAATGGTTAGAAGCCATTTTTATGCTACTAATGTTGTAGGACCATTTCTAAAAATGTTAGAAGCCATATTCATGCTTAATTAGTTGTAGGATGTTTTCCCATCATGCTTTATGTTTAATTAGTTGTAGGATTGCATTTAAAAATATCCTATCATGCTTACCATGCTTAGTTAGTTGTAGCTTTGCTTCTAAAAATAATTAGAAGCCATATCTATGCTTAATTAGTTGTAGGATTGCATTTAAAAATATCCTACCATGCTTACCATGCTTAGTTAGTTGTAGCTTTGCTTCTAAAAATAATTAGAAGCCATATCTATGCTTAATTAGTTGTAGGATTGCATTTAAAAATATCCTACCATGCTTAGTTAGTTGTAGCTTTGCTTCTAAAAATAATTAGAAGCCATATCTATGCTTAATTAGTTGTAGGATTGCGTTTAAAAATATCCTACCATGCTTAGTTAGTGGTAGCTTTGCTTCTAGAAATGCTTAGAAGCCATAATCCATGCTTAGCTAGTTGTAGGATTATTTATAAAAAATATCCTACCATGATTCTATGCTTAATTAATTGTAGAATGTTTTATAAACTTATCCTACCATGCTTAACGTTTAGAATGTTGTAGGATTCTTTTCCTAGCATGCTTGGTAATGTTGTAGGATTCTTTTCCTATCACGTTTAGTAACTCACTTATACTAGAATTTTGTAGGATTCATTCCTAAAGTTTCCTATTATGTTTAGTGACTTAGTTATGCTTAGAATGTGTAGGATTCAATCCAAAAGTTTCCTACAATGTTTGGATAAATTTTATCGTGCCTAGAGTGTTGTAGGATCCATGATAAAATCATATACCATGCTAGTTTGATTGTTGGAAAGCGATATATCATGCTAGCTTAATTGTAAGCATTTGGCATATCATGCTAGTTTAAATTGTATGCAAATTGTATACCATGCTAGATAAATGGTAGAGAAGTGTATACTATGTTAGTGAATGGCCATGATTCATGCTAAGTAAGTAGTGATCATGCAAATTATTGATCTTATTTAGTTAAGGATACCCATACTAGGATGTTCATACTTAGGGTAAAGAAACTACCCATGGCTAGTTGTAGTGATTTATGTTGGATTCTATGCCATGCTAGAGTAATACATGATTAGAACATTGTAGGAGTAATGTTAGAATATCTGCTATACCTTGGAATGATTGTATGTTATATTAGTTATCTATCCATGCTTGTGTTATGGTGATTAGTCAAGATAAGTAGTAAGTTTTCATGCTCGCTTGACTATAGTAGACTCTATGTCTAGGTCGTAGTGATTTTTATGTTTAAGCTCGATGAAAACACAAGCATTAATCATATTCATACTTAGGAGTGTGATGGTGAGTAGTTCTATTTTGAAATTGGATTACTTTAGGAAGATGCCTACAAGTGTATGTCATGCCTAAAACATTATAGGTCGAAGTAGTAAGATCGGGAAGACCACTAGCGATAGTTAATTCGATAAAGGCGGTTATGTCGCCTTCGGATTCTTCCTTAGTAGAATACCGATCTTAGACTACTAGTAGATCCCTTTGTTGCTTCTAATAGTAGAAGATTAAGTTTGTTAGTAAGCACGCTTGGTTGCTTCTAGGATTGATTACCTGTATGGTTGTTTGCACACGGTCGTGCTCGTACGTGGCTCGACTGGCCCGTATGTAGCGGTGGGTCTCATACGTAGCTTAGTTGGCTCGTATGTAGGTTGTTGTCTCGTACGCGGCCCGACTGGCCCGTACGTAGCTGTTGGTCTCATACGCGGCTTATTTGGCTGGTATGTACGTGGTTATCTCCTACGAGGCCCGCCTGGCTCGTAGGTAGTTATTGTTTCATACGTAGCTTAGTTGGCTCGTATGTGGTTATTACTCGTGTATAGCTTGTTAGCTAGTACACAGTTAGTTGTGCTATCTAGGGTGATGTTACCACCCTAAGGGCGATCGACCATCAAGACATGTGTTTCTACCCTAAGGAACTGTGGAGGAGTCGCTCCTTGTGTACCGTCGAATCTTAACCAGGGTAGGTTGATCGAGGACCGGAGTATAGACAGAATCCAAGTCTAGGGTAGCGGCGTGCGTATATATTCGCGACGGCCAAAGTCTTGGATCGATGAGCCACGAACCGGGTCCTGAAGGATTCGGGTAAATCTAGGTTGAGCGGCCTAGTAGAGTTGTTTTGCGAAGCCTAATTTAAGGCCCAGCATGTTGTGTCATAATATCGTCATCCCTAGGATTGTTCGAGTCAGGGACATCACTAGGATAGTGACTTATAAGGATCAGTTTACTTAAACCCTTTTGCCGGGAGAGAGGGGTCAGTTGTAGGGGGCCCCGACACTAACTCGTCTCTTGAGGCAGATCATAGGTGGTGTACCGGGTTGTACCTTCCCGTCAAAGGGATACGTACGGTGCCGTCTCACAAGTTGAGGACACGGGTTGCGTATCTCGCTCTGTTAATTCCTGAAGTACCGTGGCTAGGGGTGCCACAGGATGCATTGTGCAGTCCTGCGCTTGCGATACCCCAGAGAGTGCCACAGGGTAGGCTTCGTGCTACCCTGCGCTTGCGAAACTCTATGGTTTGGTTTTTGTAATGACACCCGATACGTCGGGATCGTCTAATTTGAATGAGGTCCGGTTAGCCGGGTCGCGGTGGGAACATAGACACCACGGGCGAAATGCAACAGTGGCACATGACCACATCTGCAGCCTCGCGAGTCACGTGTAGGTGTCAGGAACAGGTTGTGTACAATTAGAATTCATAACGCGGGTTCAATCCCTATATATGGAGAAACGGCTTGAGATGGAGTCGCATGTAGTATGGGCTGCATGTTGCTTTCGGAGACTTGCTGATATTAGAATAGGAGCATCCTAGTTCTATGTAAACATCGCATTAGAGTCTAGTCATAGCACTCACAAACACTTAAACTACACTGACACCATTGCTATATTTTGTATATTGTTTGGAAGATTCGCTGCTATATGATCAGCCTTTAAGCGTCAGTGAATACTGACGTCCCCACTTCCATAGGTACTGGATCGCCGAAGTACAAAGGCGATATTCAGGAGGACTCAAGGCGAGGAAGGCAAGGAGTCAGTATTAAGTTTAGTTCCACTGCAAAATATGTATTGATTCTGGATTAGTTACGAGGTACTCTGATGTAAGATGTTAAAGGTTGTAATACTTAGAAATGTAAAGGTAATATTGTAACTCTATTGTAAGATATTACAGTTGTACAGTATTCAGACTTGTAACATATTGTGTATTGAATAAAAAGTTTTAAATTCTCCTGTTTTTCTGTGTATTGTGACTAATTGAAGCAAAGATCTTGGCTCGTGTCTCGATTTTCCAGTATCGGAAATCGGGGCGCTACGATCAGCCACAGAAACAGGGTTGAAAACAGCGTTTAATACATAATTATGTTCAGCCAGAAAATGCAAAATCTTGTTTATAAGCATGAAAAAGAGTTGAAAACATCATAATTAATTCTGAGAAAAATCTGGAAGATTTCCTAGTATATCCAGTCTAATACATAAAATGTCATGAAATTATATTACAGATAGTATAGTCAATAAAATTGGAAAAACATAGTAATGCAATAAAATTTCAATTCTGAAAGTTCAGACACAGCAGTACCAAAACAGAGATATTTCGCAAAATACAATTTGAAATCCAGATTCGTCAAAAGGGTGATAAATTAGACAAATCAAGATACGGTTCATATTCACAAAGTTTTCATAAAAAATGAACAGAATCAGGTTGAAACTTAATTCTTTACTGAATAGCATGCAGTTTGCAAATATATCGATTGGTTTTATAATTATGAAATGAGATACAAGAGTCATTAATTAATTCCACAAAAGTTAGGGATTTATCCCAGTCATGTATAAACATACTCAACAAAATATAGAGTTCAAATTCTACTTTTAATATCAGTTTTAAAATAATATTTCATACAGAATACATATAGTTCAGAATCTGGAATATACGATATGACTACAGTAAAACAGATAACTCATGCATCAAAAATCGGAATTCAGATCCGTCGAAAGTTATGAAAAATAGAAAACAAAACCTACAAACCAAGTTCACCAATTTATTTATTTTACTGATGTCAACAGGGTCGAAATTACCGTACAAAAATAGGGCGGCGGTAAAACAAAACTTCTTTTCTGCATTTTATCGAATAGTTTAATTTCAAACGATCCAAACTAAGATGGCATACAAAGAATGGTATATGGGTTACTCAAATCAGCATAGCATGTGAACAATCTACAAGAAGGGATTACATCTAACAAAGCATCCATATACAGTTACTACAACATATGATATGTCACAACCAAACATACAATCAAGATGTTCATGTAATCTAAATTGTTTTCATGCAACGGGTGACAACTACTGTGAACTACTCATGATCAAGGGATGAAGGAACGGATTAACTAACAAAATATGGTCATCATGAGGGTACTAAACAATTTCATGCGAGACTACTTACGATATTTAACTTGTATGACAAAAAAAATACATACAAGCTACTTGCCTGATAACGACGATGAAGATGAAGAACAGAATTACGGGAATGGATCCCGAACAAACGAACACAACCCACGGACAAGAGAACACACGAACCAACACCAAGACAAAAACGTGCACAAGAGATGCACGTGCCCACCGCCAACACACTCACAACAACAACAAGAGCGTCAACCACAGCAATAAGGGAAACAGTAGCACGGCGGTTGTCGACCACAACAGCAGCGACAGTAACACGGCACAACAAGGGCGGCGACAGCACAGCACAGGGACAGCAGCGAAAAGGATGTCGGTGCTAGGGCGGCACTCAGCTGATGACGCAGCAGCGAGGCAGCAATGGCTAGGGGATCGGGGCGAGGAGAGCGGCGCTGCTCGACAGGAAGATGACGACAGTGGACGAAGAAGGAGACGGACAGCGGCTAGGGGAGCACGGGGGATGAGAAGAGCGCTAATGAGGGCACTGAGGGGACAGCGGTGAGGCAGGGATGGGTTTGAGGGAAACGGAAGGCGGTGAAGTTCGGGAGGTAGGAGAAAGAAATGGGAGGGGTGACGGCTGTTAGGGTTTAATAGGATCTAGGTTTAGGGTATAGGTTGTACACAGTGAATGTTTATAGGGTTTAGGAGTAGGTAGGGTTATTAAGTTAAATAGGATAGGACCCAATAAGAGAATAGGGTTTTGGGTTTATGGGTAGTATCCAATAGGAAAGAAAGAGTCCAATAAGAGACAAATAGGTCATGAAATAGGTTTAAACAATAAACAAGATCAAGAAAAAATTTGTAGATAAAAAAAATGAGAATATAAAGGCTGGATCAAATAGAAATGAATCACAAGGAGAACAACAACACACAATCAAAAGAGACTAAAAGAGATACAATCAAAAATAAAATAAAATAACCATGAATTTAATGAAATACAAATAAAAATAAAAAAATGACTCATAGGGGTTACAAATCCTACCCACCTAACAAGAAGAATTTCGTCCTAGAAATTCAACAAGAAGTATATAAGGTAACCCTGAAAAGAAATGAAAAACAACAATAAAACAAAAACAGCAAAACAAAAGCAACACAAATAAATGAGGAAGCCTCCACTGGATATCCTCCTGCAGCTCCCAAGTCGACTCACCCGGCGAGTGAGGATTCCAAGAAACACGAACAAGCTTGATCACCTTGTTCTTCATAACCTTCTTCCACCGGTAAAAAATAGCAACTGGTGGAATTTCACAAGACAAATCTGACCTCACAGATCACTCCGAGTAGTCAATCATGTGGCTCTCATCACGGATATACTTCCTCAGTTGTGAGACATGGAAGATGTCGTGCAATCCAGATAAAGCCGGTGGCAATTTAAGATGATAGGCCACCTTTCCTACTTGTTCCACGTTGTTAAACGGTCCGATGAACCTAGGGCTCAACTTGCCTCTGCCACCAAAACGAATGACATCTCGCCACGGTGATACCTTAAGGAAAACATGGTCTCCCACCTCAAACTCCAAGTCTCTCCGATGAACATCAGCCCATCTCTTCTGTCTGTCTTGCGCAGCTTAAAGATGCTTCCTGATCTGACTCACTGCATCCACCGACATGGTGATCAACTCCGGGCCCAACAACTTCCTATTGCCAATGTCATCCAAACTCACTGGCGACCTACACTTACGACCATAGAGTGCCTCGTACAGAGCAGCTTTAAGACTGGCCTGAAAGTTGTTATTGTACGAGAACTCTACAAGATGCAAGTGGTCCTCCCAATAACCTCCAAATTACATCACACAGGACCTCAACATATCCTCTAGAGTCTGGAAGGTCCTCTCTGACTGTCCATCTGCCTGAGGGTGAAAAGTTGTGTTGTACTTTAACTTACTCCCCAAATGTCTCTGAAAACTCTTCCAAAATTGTGATTTGAACCTCGTATCCCCGTCGGATACAATACTGACTTGAACCCCACGAAGTCTGAAAATTTCTTACATGTACTTCTTAGCTAGGCTCTTAATAGACTGTGCAACTCTGAAGGGAACGAAGTGAGCACTATTCGTCAACCTGTCTACAATCACCTAAATGGCGTTGTGACCTTTAGCTTCCTCGGCAAAGCGGTCACAAAATCCATGGTGATGTGTTCCCACTTCCACTCTGGAATGGGAAGAGGCTGAAGAAGTCCGGTGATCCTCTAATGCTCTGCCTTCGCCTGGTGGTAGATCAAGCACTGCGACACAAATCTCGCCATGGCCCTCTTCATACCATGCCACCAAAAATGAAGCTTCAAGTCCCGGTACATCTTCGTACCACCAGGATGATTAGAGTACGAAGATTGGTGGGCTTCCTCAAGCAACTTCTGACGAACCTCACCTTTCGGAACACACAATCAGGACCCAAAACGAAGTGATCCATTTGAGTGAACAACCATATCGGTCCTCGTACCTGCTTCCACTTCAGCTCTGAACCCTTGCAATTGCTCATCACCTGCCTGAGCCTCCTTAATATGCTCAACAAGAGATGACTCCAACTGAAGCATCATGCAACTCTGATCAGAACCTGGCAAGATCACATCCAAATCCAACCTCCTCATCGGCTCAACAAGCTCTCTCTGCTTAGTCAGAAAAATGGTGACTGGTCTCTTACTTGAAGCATCTGGTACCAAGTTCACTCTACCAGGATGGTATCGCAAACTGATGTCATAGTCAGCCATCAACTCCAACCATCACCTCTGCCTCATGTTCAGTTCCTTCTGAGTGAAGACATACTTGAGAGTTTTGTGGTCAGTAAAGATTTCCACTTGGTCACCATGCAGATAGTGTCTCCATAACTTCAAAGCAAAGATCACCACAGCCAACTCCAAATCATGGGTAGGGTAGTTCTTCTCGTATGGCCTCAACTATCAGGATGCATAAGCAACAACTCGACCCTCCTGTATCAACACTGCACCTAGACCCTTGCCAGAAGTGTCACAGTGAACCACAAAACCACCTGAACTATCCAAAATTGTCAACACTGGCGCTGATGTCAACCGACTCTTCAACTCTACAAAAGCTTCACTACAAGCTCCATCCTAGACGAACTTCTAATCCTTCCCAGCTAGCTTAGTCAACGGACCAGCTATCTTCGAAAAGTCTTGGACAAACTTCCGATAATGCCCGGCTAAACCAAAGAAACTTCTCACTTCCGAACTGACTTAGGAACAGGCCAATTCTTGACTGCAAAAATATTGGTCGGTTCAACAGAAATACCATCGCCTGAGATAATGTTCCCCAAAATGGTAACTCAATCAAGCCAGAACTCACACTTGCTGAGTTTCCCATAGAGCTGATTCTCCCTCAAGATTTGCAGAACCAACCTCAAATGATCAGCATGATCCTTTCGATTCCGAGAATACACCAGAATGTCGTCTATGAAGACCACCACGAATATGTCTAAAAATGGAGAGAAAACTCTGTTCATCAGAATCATGAATACTGTTGGTGCATTCGTGACTCCGAAAGGCATTACTAGGAACTCATAGTGTCCATATCTGGTCCTGAACGCAGTATTCTGCACATCAGCTGTCTTCACCTTCACTTGATGATAACCAGAGCGAAGGTCCAACTTCGAAATGATAGCAGCTTTGCCCAGCTAATCAAACAAATCATCAATCCTAGGTAGTGGATGCTGATTTTTCACTGTAACACTGTTCAGCTCACGGTAATCCATGCACAGACAATGACTCCCATCCTTCTTGCTGACAAACAAGACAGGAGAGCCCCACGGGGACACACTGGGCCTGATAAAACCTAAGTCCAGCAAACCTTGGATCTGCACCTTCACTCTGCTAGCTCAACTGGTGCCATCTAGTAAGGACTCTTCGATATCGGTGCAGTACCTGGCTGAATCTCAATACCGAATTCCACTCTCCTATCCGGGGGAAGTCCAGGCAACTCCTTTGGAAACACATCTAGAAATTTCCGCACTATAAAAGGCGCAGCCTCATAGCCTGAGTGCAACTCCATTGCACAACCTGCATCGACAACCACTTCCTGACCACGCCTAAGGGGTAACTCCCCAGCATGGAACTCAAACTCTGCATGGCCTGGCATCCTGAAAACAACCTTCTTCGTTCGACAATCAATGATCGCGTGGGTCTCACCCAGCCAATCCATGCGGAGAATCACATCAAACCTTAAACTACCGATCACAATCAGATATGCTATGAAATCCGCACTTCCAATCACCATGGGGATCTGCTTGCACTCTCGGGAACAGACGACAACACCACCACCTATGGTGATGTTCCAGGCTTCCGGCATCACAGTGCACTCCAACTGATGCTGGTCCACAAAGCGGGAGGAGACGAAGGAATGGGTTGCCCCAGAATAAAAAAGAACACGAGCAGGAAAGGAATGAACAAGAACGATACCTAAAATAGAGTCAAAACGAGGAAAGAGATGAACAGATGATATATAACCAAGAAATATGAAAAGATGGTGCAGGAAAGACAACATGAATGAAAGATGCAAAAGAAATAAATAAAACAATGAACAAATAATAGAACGACAAAAGAAAACACCAAAGAATACCTGCAACAACTTCTTCCGCATCTCAGCTTCCTCTACTGTCAAGTTAAAAGCCTGACCTCTCCCTGGAGCAGTGGTCCTCTAACCGACGATCTGACGCTGAGGGGGAAGTAATGGTCTGACCTGACTATGGACTGGCGTGACTGCGGCCTGGTCGTCCCTCCTCCGAAGACAATTTTAAACTAAGTGGTCGATAGCACCACAACCGAGACACCAGTGGTTGGCCTTCCAGCAACCCTTGCGCAAGTGCCCAGGGGTCTGGCAAAAGTTGCAAACAACATTCCTCCGTGGAGGAGCAGGATGGTAGGGAGCTATCCTGATGGAAAAGACCGGAGCTGGCCTTCTGATCGGGCCGTCAGTAGGCTTGGTAGCAATAGCAGCGGGGTACTGTACAACCCGCTGAGAAGGGGTCTCCTGAGCTCGAGTTTTCTCTGTCGCTCGGGCTGCCTCCAAAGCATCTGCATAGGTACGGAAATGATGGGCGGCCAAGTGCATCGGAATACCCTGATCAAGACCCAAAAGGAACTTCCGAGCACGATCCTCCTCATTCGCCACCAAGGTGGTACCGAAGCGGCTAAGCCTAGGGAACTCCGCTGCATACTCGTCCACAAACCTAGAGCCCTATCCCAAGAAAAACTTGCTGTTACAATACTACATGTAGAATATGTAAGAAAATCTCAAAACACGACACTAATAAATTAACCAGACAACCAACCAACAGACCTGCTTCAAGGCAAGAAACCGATGCTCCATTTCTACCCGGGTTATGCCGGGGAAGAATTTCTCCAGGAAGCTCTGGGCGAAAGTGCCCCAAGTAATAGGCCGCTCTAGCCTCTCGGATTCTGCCCTCCACCAGATGTGGGCCAAATTCACTAACTGGACGTATACCACATCCACACGGTCGGCATCGGCGACCATAGCTGCTTGTAGCAGACTCTCCGTCCGTATCAGCCACTGCTCAGCCTCGAGTGGCGTCTTAGTACCAGCAAACCTATCAGGGTGCAACCTCATTAAATTTGCAACGGTACCCGGAAGAGGGGGCAAGACTTTTGGGGTAGGCACAACAGGGGTCAGAACAACATTCCGGTTAGCAGCCTCCAATGCGGCCTTAACCAGTTCGCTGTACTCCTACTGCATCTGAGCAATCTGCTGGAGTACCTGAGTAACAGCTTCCAACTCAGGATGGTCTTCTTGCGAGCGAAAAGACGAAGAATTCCCACGAGCCATAGTCTGCACAAAACCCAAAATAATTAGCATTCAGATCAAGTTGATTATCAATGTTTGTGCAATGCATGGCCTGTTGGCAGTTAAGTAAATCCTGATCGAGTCAAGCCTGTCTAATGTATTAGTCAGACTAACACATTAGCCAAACCTGAGGCTCTGATTCCACTCAAAACCTTGTCACGTCCCGCTTCCCAAAAGAATACGGAATACGATACGTGACTAAGCCCAACGAATAGTTTTCACCATTCATAAGCTGTACGGATCTACTTGACCCATCACAACAGTAAATGTAACAATATTCTCAACCAAGCATGCATAAACAATTATAATCCAACACTATTTATTCGTAACAACAATGAATATTCCAAACAATACGAGATCTAAAACAAAATAATATCTTGGGACTACAGGCCCAAATACAAGTCTCAACATAGTACATGAATAAAATAGTTCAACAAAACACTAAGCAAATTTTTCAATGCACAACACAAAATTTTTGCTCACCAACTCCAGTAGGCAAGCGATCACCAAAAACTGCTCATATAGTAATTACGAGAAAAAAGGAACAAGAAAACATAATGCCCGTTAAATACAAGTTCCAGGTCGCAAGCAGTATAAGCAAGAAAATGGAAAGGAAAATATGAAACAAAAACATGAAGTACTAACACGGAGATAAGCAACAAAGATGACAGTCTACAGATAATCAGAAACATTGGATAAACAGTGAAGAGGATAATAGTAACAGTAACCGTGAAGTCAACGGTAGCAATAACAGGATGACAGTAGCAGTAACAGGATGTGACGGTGAAATAATTATTCTTATGTCTAATGTTCATTACTATCTAGGTAGCACTTCGTGCGTCCTAAATTTACCAAATGGTTGCTACATCAAACAATTTCGTTTAAGATTTCGTAGTGGAACCTATAGGGCCGTATATTCAGACAAACAGTAACAGTAATAGAAAATAGTTTCATGGATCATGCCGTCATGCATCCAGAGAAAAACAGTGGGGAAAACAAGATCCTTTCTGAATACGCATTTTTATATTGTCCACTACTAGATCTTTCCCTTAAAAACCCCAGCTTGATTAGTTTTCATTATTATTAAACAGTTATGAATGAACACAAACAGGGCTAAAAGACATAGAAAGAACAAGGACAATTCTAAGATGAATAGGAAACACAAACGGGTGACAAAAGCAACTTATAACAGTCAAAACAACGAAACTTTCAGTTCTAGATATCAAGACACTACTGTACTAAATCTGAGATTCTCATTGCTACAGAACTTCAAATCTAAATCCGTCAGAAAATCAGGAAACTAGACTCTGCCGAATCCAGCATTTATACAAATCATCCATCAGCCACAAAGACAGGGACGAAAATAGCGTTTAATATATAAGTTATGTTCAGCCAGAAAAAATACAAAATCTTGTTTATAAGCATGAAAAGGATTTGAAAACATCATAATTAATTCTGAGAAAAATCTGGAAGATTCCCTAGTATATCTAGCCACAATACATAAGATATCATAAAATTATATTACAGATAGTATAGTCAATAAAATTGAGAAAACAGAGTAATGCAACAAAAATTCAATTATGAAAGTTCAGACACAACAGTACCAAAACAGAGATAATTCACAAAATACAATTTGAAATTCAGATCTGTCAAAAGGATAAAATAGAAAAATCAGGCTACAGTTCATATTCACAAAGTTTTCGTCAAAAATGAACAGAATCAGGTTAAAACATAATTCTTTACTGAACAGTATGCAATTTGCAAATATATCGATTGGTTTCATAATTATGAAATGAGATACAAGAGTCATTAATTAATTCCATAAAAATTAGGGATTTATCCCAGTCATGTCTAAACATACTCAACAAAAAATAGAGTTCAAATTACTTTTAATATCAGTTTTAAAATAATATTTCATACTGAATACATATAGTTCAGAATCTGGAATATACGATATGACTGCAGTAAAACAGCAATAACTCATTCATCGAAAATCAGAATTCAGATCTGTCGAAAGTTATGAAAACTAGAAACCAAAACCTACAAACCATTTTCACAAATTTATTTATTTTACTGATGTTAACAGGGTCAAAATTACTGTACAAAAATAGGGCAGCGGTAAAACAAAACTTCTTTTCTGCATTTTATCGAATAGTTTTATTTCAAACGATCCAAACTAAGATGGCATACAAAGCATGGTATATGGGTTACTCAAAATAGCATAGCATGTGAATAAACAATCTATAATAAGAGATTACATCTAACAAAGCATCCATATACAATTACTACAATATATGATATGTCACAACCAAATATACAATCAAGATGTTCATCTAATCTAAATTGTTTTTGTAATGACCCGCTTCCCAAAAGAGAATACGGAATACGGATACGCAACAAAAGCCCAATGAATAATTTTCATCATCCATAAGCTGTTCAAAAATCTTTACAACATTCATAAGAATCATCAGAGTCGGAAGCAAAAGAATCAACCACATGCACATATGAACCAAAATACCAACAAGAATACTTGAAATAAAATATATCAATCTTAAATAGTCATGATTTGAATAACACAAATATCCTGGGTCATATTGCCCAAATACAAGATAAATATCCAAGTAGTAGATACAATTATTCGTGAATAACAGGAAAATAAATAAGTGTAGTAAGAGCTCTAGTAACTAATATCTCATCTCGCCTATTCCATTTGGCAGCTGATCTCCAAAATCTGCAATTCAACGAATACAGGAAAGAGAGAAAGAGGGAAAGAGAAAAAAAAAAAACAAGTACCCGTCAATTGCAAGTTACGGGCCACTTATAATGTAGGATACAAGTACATGGGGAAAACTAACAAATAACATGAAATATGCATGATATCAAGTATAACAACTACCATGGTAAGGTGAACAAGTACAGGTAGCATATATCAAGTGTCAAGTGAACAAGTGTCATGCAAACAAGCATCAAGTATCAAGTGTTATGTATCATGTAATCATGTATCAAGTCTTATAGTGATTACTATCTAGGTAGTACTTCATGCATCCATCCTTTTACTGCATGGTTGCTACAATCAATGCAATCTCGTTTTAGATTTCGTAGGGGACCATACAGGGCAGTATACTCGGGTATTCACAGAATCACAGAACTTGGCCGGTAAACTTGATCAGTAAACTTAATCGGTAACTTGATTGGTAACAGAAATTAACTTGATCGGTAAACTTGATTGGTAACAGAATATTAACTTGATCGGTAACTTGATCGGCAAACTTGATTGGTAACTTGATCGGTAAACTTGATCGGTAAACTTGATCGGTAACATGTCATACAGGAAACACAAGTCTCCTTCTGAGTACACATTTATGCACTATCCACTACTAGATCTTTCCCATTAAAACCCCAGCTTGGTTATTTATTATTATTCTCAAATAGGCAGGTATAAGCATGAAACAGTGTCAAACTAACATAGTATAATCAGTATCAGGTCTAGGGTGAAAAATAAGCATGCATAGATGATAGACAGTCACATAAATGAGCAAAACAGTATATGTTCATATTCAGGACAGTATTGAAATAGTGATTTCCGTTACTAAAGAAATCCAAATATGAATCCGTCGGAGAATCTAGAAAATAGACTTCCACCCGAATCCAGCGCATACAAATAAGTCATATATTAATTCACAAAAACATAGCTCAAAACTGATTCGAATATGGAAAATAGTTTCAGCCAGAAATCAGGAAAATGAATTCAATAACAGGAAAACAGTATGAAAACCCAATAAATAAATCCATGAAAAATTTGGGGTATTCCCCTATATATCTAGTATCTAAATATAAGGTTTCATAATTTTCCAGTAAAATTAGATCAGTCATCGAAAATAAGAAAACGTCAAGAAACAGTAGTTTGGCAAATCTGGAATTCCCAACACTGCTTTACAAAAACTACGATATCTCGCAACCAGTGAAACGAAATCCAATTCAGCCAAAGGGATATGAAAATAGATAAAAATATACTAACTTTCATATTTTACAAGCATTTTTCATATAGTAGAAGGAAATATGGTGAAAATACGATTCTTTACAGAACAGCGAGCAAAATATAGCAAGTACAGTTTTCATAAACAAGCATGAAACGACATCTAAAATGCATCAATAAAATCCTCCAAAATTCTGGGTAATCCTAACTAGATAAAGAAACACTGACCAATGTTTTGGATCAAAATAATATATGTAGCATCAGTATCAAAATCATTTTATCATCAAAATTATCGAAAAACAAAATTTGGAAAAGGTCGACACCTCTGTAGTAAAACAGTCATAACTCACTCATACAAAAACAAAATCGAGCAAGATCAGAGGGGTTGGAAAATAGACGAAATTCTCTAAAACTCATGTTTTATATCAAAATTAAGTTACTGACTTTAAGACAGTCCAAAACAGCAAACAAAACAGATCCTCGACAAAATACAAATTTTTTCCTTAAAAACAAAATCAACATAGATTCAAGAAAATTAATCCAAACACACCCAAACATGAAATCGAGTCTACCAAGTGTCTAAACATAAAAAGTAAGGGTATCTAGCATGTCCACACCAAGTATTTTACATGAATCTCAACCAAAACACGAATTCTCACAAAAGTCTCACGTACATGATCAAAATCAAGAATGGGTAAATTCTAAGTTAATTCATGTCCATATTGTGTCGTGAGTCATCTATGGTCAAATTTTCACAATAGAGACAAAACCCATCAAACCTAACACAAACAAGAGTCGTCTCTAGATCCAACTACACTATAGGTGGTATTTTTGACTTGTATCAAATAAATGAATTGGAGTACAAGTTACTTGCCTGCGAGATGACGAAAACGACGATCCAACAAACAAGAATAACGGGAACAGATTCCCGAGGCAGGAACTCCAAAGAACAACGAACCGAAGCACGTGCTCTCAACTTGCACACCAAACAGCTAAACAACTTCAACAACAATGGACTACGAACCGATCACGAACAACGAAACCCAATGAACACAACCACGAGAAACAACCCAACGAGCGAGCCACACAACCACAAGCACACTCGCACTGCAAATCCTACGATTTCAACCTAACAAGACAGCACACGCACACACACGAAGGTAAGGGAACCTCCGGGTGTGTGAACTGCGGTGCAGCGAAGCGTTGCTGTTTGTTGTTGCTGTAGGTGGTCGAGAGGCAGCGCGCGGCCATCGATGGTCGTGTGACGGTGGAGGGAGGCACCGGAGGGAGTCTACAGTAATTGCTACCATCGGTAGCCAGGGAAAGAAGCGGAAGATGGGAGTCGACGGGAGCTGCTAGCTTTGAGGCGTCGCTGCGACTCGTCGACGAGGTGGTAGGAAGGTGCGGGGGGGTGCGGTGTGACTGCGAGGGGAGGCTGAAGGTGATGAAGGGACGGGAGGGAGACGTGAACGGGAAGAGGAGGGAGACAGGGCTATATGGGTTTAGGCGGGTGGGGTAAACACAGGGGTAGACGAAGAGGTAGGGGGGTATTATATAGGTAGGGTTATAACCGGGTGTGGGTTAATAATTGGGTTGGGTTTAGTTATAAAATGGGTATGGGTAGTTTACTGGGTTGTGGGTATTATGGTATTTAATTGGTATTTAGAATTTAAATAAAAACATGGTTTTAAAATCCAATGGGAAAATAAACTAATCAATAACATAAAAATAATATTTATAACAAAATGTAGTTTGCATTAAAACATAGAATTTGTTTAAAATGGATACAAATACAATTAGCACATATAAATGGATTTTCAATAACCAGCCAAAATTAATAATAATAACAACAATAATAACAGTAATAATAATAAGATAAGTTATAACAAAATAAGAATTGTATTTCAATATAAAATCATAGAAAATAGTTACAATTAAAATTATTGATCGAAAAACGATTTTAATAGGAGATCCAAGAATCCATTTTGACCAAAAAAAATTTGAAAGTGGAAAAACTAATTTACAAAAATTTTAAATACAGAAATACACCCAAAATACGGAAAACGGAAAATAAGGGTTACAGTTTTCATGCAATGGGTGACAACTACTGTGAACTACTCATGATCAATGGATGAAGGAACAGATCAACTAACAAAATATGGTCATCTTGAGGGTACCAAACAATTTTATGCGAGACTACTTACGGTATTTAACTTGTATGACAAAAAAATACATACAAGCTTCATGCCTGATAACGACGATGAAGATGAAGAACAGAATAACAGGAACGGAACCCGAACATCGAACACAGCCCACGGACAAGAGAACACACGAACCAACACCAAGACAAAACACGTGCACAAGAGATGCGCGTGCCCACCGCCAACACACACACAACAACAACAAGAGCATCAACCACAGCAACAGGGGAAACAGCGGCCCGACGGTTGTCGACCAAAACAGCGACGATAGAAACACGGCACAGCAAGGGCGGCGACAACACAGTACAGGGACAGTGGCGACAGGGACGTCGGCGCTAGAGCGGCACTCGGCTAACAACACAGCGGCGAGGTAGCGACGACTAGGGGATCGAGGCAAGGAGAGTGGTGCTGCTCGACAGGAAGACTGATGTGAATATTTGCAGTGTACAAAATCGCAACAAGTAGTATAGTTAAGTGAATAGAGTATCGAACCCACAGGACTAGTTATTTTATTGAGTACCGAATTTACTAGATGAATCACTATTTGGATAATCGAAATTAATAAATGATAAAATAACTAAATTAAATTAATCCAATTAAAGCTAACTAAATTAGTGAAGAGGAAACGGGCTGTGAAATTCTTATAATTTGTTAATGGCAAAATTAATACTAGGGCTTTTGACATCGCCTAGTTTATCGCACACAATTTATAACTCCATATTAATAAAAATATTATTTTTTCAAGTTGTAGACCAAAATTCCAAAATTATTCAATACTCTCTCTCAAGCAGTATCAAAATTATTCTCAACTAATAATTTGTCTTAGTTCATTCACAAATTATTAATTGAAAATTCATTAAGATCTATGGATTTCTTAACGGTCACATTAACAGCAGTTCGCTCCTATAACGGTGTTTAATTTTTATTAACCACAAATTACCAGTTTGGTCTCTTCATGATTTAAAACATCATACAAATGTCTATCCACCAATTGTACACATTAAGAATAAAAATCAACAGACAACCATGGAAAAATAGAAAAACAATATGAAGTTAAAATTGTGTTCCCAAAACTAGGCTACATCGAAGCCCTAGAAAAATAATATTTAGTTCATAATGGGTTTATTGCAACTAACAAATACAGTCTTGGATTGCATTATAAAAATTTGAGAGAGAAAAGAGATACAAAAAGATATAAAAATATTGCAAACTGAAATCCTAGAAACCCGAGCCAAAGTCGTTCTCTCTCCTCTGTCTCTGTCTCAAAAACAGACCGAGCCACGTCACCTAACTATTGCCGTCAACTTGTTGCTATTTCCTGGCGCTCGCCTCGAACTGCATGTGCAAGGACGACTGACGTTAGTTGCTGGCCCACTTCATTTTGTCCTTCACGATCCACGTGCGCCCAAGCCTCCACGTCAATTCCGCTGTTCGTCATCGTTTTGCGTGCACACCCTTGTTTCTCTCTTCACGCCCATAGACAGAGAGAGACTCTCTCTCTCTCTCTCTTCTCTGTCTTTAAATTTTTATTATTATTATTTTTTATTTGAAAGCAGCTGTCACCTCTTGCCCTCTATGTGTATGCCTTGGTATGTATTTATAGGCGAACGGAAAGATGAATTAGGGTTTACTCTTTGCAGAAAAATCCCCTCCTTTTTCATTTATTTCCTTCCTTCTTTAATCTGATCTTTATTTCTTTCTCCTTTTTCTTTTCTTTCCTTTTCTTGCAAACACGTGCTGCATACACAAAAAAGAGTACCAGAAAATAGGGTTTAAAAAATAAAATAAAATAAAATAAATTATTTTAAAATTAATTAAACTAACTAAAAATCATATTAGCTCATTTAAACCCTTTTAAAATTATTAATCGCACTTTTAGCACAATTAGCAAATTAAGATTCAACATAACAATAAAATTAATAAATCAATAATTTTGCTTTGTTTGTTGATTTTTTCCAAAAATCTTTACTTTTTGCATAAAAAATCTCATTTATTCAAAAATAATTAATTAATTGAAATCTTATAGAAATAAGATGAATTATAAACAATATAAACGAAAACAAGCAATTTTAATGGGTAAATGAGTACAAATATTTGTATAAAAATTAGACACATCAAATACCCCCAAACTTAAGATTTTGCTTATCTTCGAGCAAAAAGTAAAATCATGAATAAGGGAATAATAGGCTCAACCCATCACACTAAAAGGTCTTATCATGTAAGCATCAAAATTTCAATTAAAAATATAAACAATAACAATTAAAGTAAAATCAAGCATACTCACTTTCTCCAGTGCAATAATCTATTCATAATTCCAAACTCAATCATATTTTTCATGCATTTAATATAATTATAGTATGTAACAACTTCATCTGTGATTTCCCCTTCTCACTACTAAAAACCGAGTAGCAAACTAGAGTTTTTTTTTGTCTCTTTTCTAAGTTGTCACTTGCCTTTTGACGCGAATGCAAACATTTGTGATGAATTCATCCGGTTACTCAATAAGTCACAAACTTAGAGTGCTTTGCATACTCATATTTCAAGTTGCCATTTGACGGGAAAGTAAACATTGGTGATGAATACCCCTAGTTACTAAGCAACTCAAACCATTGGAGTAGATTGACTTTATTCATAAATTTTATTTTTCATTATTACTCTATTTACTTAAACTCTGTTTAGGACTAGATTAAAGGGGATAATCACAAGAAAAAGCATCACATTTGTATTTTATGTATAATAGCATGACTCACACAATTTTGTAAGGAATTGTGAACTTCAATAAATCTAAAGTAAATAAGTATGCTTAATCTTGCTTTATAAGCAATTGTCAATTCTAATATATATATATATATATATATATATATATATTATTTTAATGCTTATCACAATAAAGAACTCAAAAGTTTAATGGTGAGCCTAATTGAAATCTCTTTTGTTTTGTTTTTTTCTTTTCAAAAATATAAAATAAAAATAAATTTGTAACCCTTCCCCCAAACTGAATATCACATTGTCCTCAATGGGAAAGGAAAAGAAAAACAAAAAAAATGCAAAAAGTTTAGAAATACGCCCCTGATTCGTCTTAAAATTTCTACACGCGCGACATTCAGTATTTTTGCGATATCTGGAGCTGTAGATGTCCAAATTGGCTGATTTTTTTTTTGCTGGAAAACTAAGACAATTGTCTACAATTTCTCTTTGAATCAATTTTCCACATTCTGACTCCATACTGCTCCAAAACAGCCATCAATGTAGGTGTACAAAACAGCTCCGCCCGGTGACTTTCAAACTCATGCACTCCTACAAGATAAAATCAAAAACTAAAATCAAATAAACTAAAAGATAAATCAAATCTAAATGCAATAAAAGAAAACATGGGTTGCCTCTCAAGAAGCGCTAAGTTTTAAGTTTTCAACCAGACATGGAGGTGAGATGGTTATGTAACGCCATGATCCAACAACATCAAGACATCTTTTCTAATTCTTCTCTTCAAGTGTGGATCAGGTTCAAGCTCTAGTTTGAGTCGTTTCTTGCATGATGATGATGTCTTTCATTTCCCCACCTCCTTGAACTTTTGTTGAATACATGACTGTTCTTCAGGAGGAAACTTTATGGAATTAAAAACATCATACGTTACTTGCTCATGCTGCGTTTGTTCCTCCACAATTTGTTCGTACTGTTCTTCCTTTTCAACCACATTTTGTTCACCATTTTCTTCTTGCGGTTGCTCAGTTATCCTCCCGCTTCCTAGTGTTATAGCCTTGACATGCTCCTTGGGATTGACAACTGTGTTGCTTGGTAATGTTCCTGCAGTTTTTTCGTTAAGAATATTTGAAATTTGACTAATTTGTACCTCAAGATTGTGAATGGAAGCCGAAGTTGAATTTGCAACATCTTGGATTGCCAAATCTGTCTTTTGTATGTATTGTTCTGTCTTTTGCATGTAGTGTATAAACATGTCTTCAAGTGTCGGCTTCTTTTCTTGCTGTGGAAAATTTTGAGGTGGTATAACTGCTCCTTGATTGTTGTTCCATGGACAATTAGGGGTGTTTCTCCATTCTTGATGATACGTGTTCGAATAAGGATTGTTTTGGTGTTGAAAGTTAGACACGTAATTTGCTTGATTGAAATTTGATTGAGAAAAAGGGTTCTCCACTTGGCAATGTGACTTGAATGATTTCCTGCACAAAGATCATAAATCATATTAGATTGAATTGCATTAAAATTTATATTTCCTACTTGTTTAGATAAAATATCAATTTTTGTATTTAAAGTAGAAGTAGGATCAAGTTCAAAAACTGCAGCTACTTTTCTTGGCATTGTTCTCTCTAAAGACCACTGGTAATTATTTGATGCTATCTCCTCTAAAAGATCATAGGCTGCTTTGTAAGTTTTGCTCATAAGTGCAACACCAGCTGCTGTGTCAACCATAGATCGATGTGTAACTCCTAAACTATTATAGAATATTTGAATTCGCAGCCATTTCGGTAGTTCATGATTAGGACACTTTCTTAATAACTCTTTGTAGCTCTCCCATGCATCATACAAAGACTCGGTTTCAAATTGAGTAAATGTAAAAATATCATTTCTTAGCTTTGCTGTCTTTGCTGGTAGAAATACTTGGTTAGAAATTTTTGTATAAGTCTCTCTCAAGTAGTAATACTACCGGGTGGTAGATAATGTAGCCAAGCCTTCACCTTATCTCGTAGTGAAAGAAAAAAGAGTCTCAATCTGATTGCATCATCTGATACTCCGTTGTGCTTTAAAATGTTACAAATTTTCAGAAAGTTTGCAATGTGAGTATAAAGATCCTCGTGCGGTAGTCCCCAAAATTGAATAGTCTTATGAATCAATTGAATAATGGCCGATTTAATTTCAAAATTGTTAGCTTCAATAACCGGCCTCTTTATGCTTGATATTGTTCCATGAATTGAGGACATAGCATAGTCTCTCAAAGGCCTTTTTTCATCGTTCACCATGATAATGTGCTTGTATGTCCTGAAATATAAGTATTGAAAAAAATAGAAAAAATAAAAACAAAATAAAATAAGAAAAATAAATAAAAGTAAAAGTAAGTCAAAAGAAAATAAAGAGGTAATAAAATACAAAAAAATCCAAACTAGTAATAATCTAGCAATTTTCAATATCAATAAAAGAATAACTAGTCCCCGGCAATGGTGCCAAAAACTTGATGTGAATATTTGCAAGTGTACAAAATCGCAACAAGTAGTATAGTTAAGTGAATAGAGGGTCGAACCCACAGAGACTAATTATTTTATTGAGTACCGAATTTACTAGATGAATCACTATTTGGATAATCGAAATTAATAAATGATAAAACAACTAAATTAAATTAATCTAATTAAAGCTAACTAAATCAGTGAAGAGGGAGCGGGCTATGAAATTCTTGTAATTTGTTAATGGCAAAATTAATTCTAGGGCTTTTGACTTTACCTAGTTTATCACACACAATTTATAACTCCATATTAGTAAAAATATTATTTTTTCAAGTTGTAGACCAAAATCCCAAAATTATTCAATATTCTATCTCAAGTAGTATCAAAATTATTCTTAACTAATTATTTGTCTTAGTTCATTTACAAATTATCAATTGAAAATTCATTAAGATCTATGGATTTCTTAACGGTCACATTAACAGCAGTTCGTTCCTATAACGGTGTTTAATTTTTATTAACCACAAATTACCAGTTCGGTCTCTTCATGATTTAAAACATTATACAAATGTCTATCCACCAATTGTACGCATTAAGAATAAAAATCAACACACAACCATGGAAAAATAGAAAAACAATGTGGAATAAAAATTGTGTTCTAAAAACTAGGCTACATCGAAGCCCTAGAAAAATAATATTTAGTTCATAATGGGTTTATTGCAACTAACAAATACACTCTTGGATTGCATGATGAAAATTTGAGAGAGAAAAGAGATACAAATAGATATAAAAATATTGCAAACTGAAATCCTAGAAACCCGAGCCCAAGTCGTTCTCTCTCCTCTGTCTCTGTCTCAAAAATAGCACCGAGCCACGTCACCTAGCTATCGCCGTCAGCACGTCGCTATCTCCTGGCGCTCGCCTCGAACCATGCGCAAGGACGATTGACGTCAGTTGCTGGCCCACTTCGTTTTGTCCTTCACGATCCACTTGCGCCCAAGCCTTCACGTCAATTCCGCTGTTCGTCATCGTTTTGCGTGCACGCCCTTATTTCTCTTTTCACGCCCATAGACAGAAAGACTCTCTCTCTCTCTTCTCTGTCTTTAAATTTTTTTCATTATTATTTTTTATTTGAAAGCAGCCGTCACCTCTTGCCCTCTATGTGCGTGCCTTGGTATGTATTTATAAGAGAACGGGAAGATGAATTAGGGTTTACTCTTTGCAGAAAAATCCCCTCATTTTTCATTTATTTCCTTCCTTCTTTAATCTGATCTTTATTTCTTTCTCCTTTTTCTTTTCTTTCCTTTTCTTGCAAACACGTGCTGCATACACAAAAAATAGTACCAGAAATTAGGGTTTAAAAAATAAAATAAAATAAAATAAATTAGTTAAAATTAATTAAACTAACTAAAAATCATATTAGCTCATTTAAACCCTTTTAAAATTATTAATCGCACTTTTAGCACAATTAGCAAATTAAGATTCAACAAAACAATAAAATTAATAAATCAATAGTTTTGCTTTGTTTGTTGATTTTTTCCAAAAATCTTTACTTTTTGCATCAAAAATCTCATTTATTCAAAAATAATTAATTAATTGAAATCTTATAGAAATAAGATGAATTATAAACAATATAAACGAAAACAAGCAATTTTAATGGGTAAATGAGTACAAATATTTGTATAAAAATTAGACACATCAAAGATGATGACAGCGGACGAAGAAGATGACGGGCAGCGGCTGGGGGAGCATGGGGGATGAGGAGAGCGCTGAGGGGACAGTGGGGAGGCGGGGATGGGTTTGAGGGAAATAGCAGGTAGTGAAGGTCGGGAGGTAGGAGTGAGAAACGGGAAGGGTGACGGTTGTTAGGGTTTAATAGGATCTAGGGTTATGGTATTGTTACTGCTAAATCTGGTGTGGGGGCAAACAGATAGTATTCGTGGATTCTTAGGAAAACCTAAATAGCAAACCTGAACCTGTTCCGCCGGAGTTTGACCGCTGACTCCTGCCGTTCACCTGCAAAAAGTGCGAGACACCGGGGTTGATCCCGGCGACGCACCCTCCGATGCTCAAGTCAGTAATCAGGAATGATTATCAAAGAGCGTAAATTGGCAAAAGATTGATTACCTCTTAATGGTGATGGATGGGGGGTATTTATAGCCACCGTTGGGGTCAGATTAGGAATATAATCCATGTGATTAGATAAGGAATGTAATCCTTAATCCCTAGTGAAAGGATAGATGTGAATCAGGGCCGTTGATTAGTATTAATCAGAAATCCTAATTCTATCCTGCTGGACTGGGTTTATTTCGGGTTTGGAACCCGTACCCAGCTGAGGTGGATCCGTTCGTGGGTTATTGGGTCTTTGGGAAAAAGACCCAGGACCCACTTCGGACCCATTGGTAGACAAAATTACCATTTTACCCCTAGGCTTTAAGATTCGTTTCTGATTTGGACGGTTCCGATTTAACCCCATTTTTAGCCATATCACGAGCCCCCCACTCCCGAAGACTGAGTTTGATCAGCCTTTAAGGAGTAGTTTTACTGTTTTTATGGCTGGCGGAGTTGTATCGGAGTCCAAATGGAAGGTTTCGAATCTTTGCATGAGGCAGTATGGTGATTTTCTAAGTTAGTTGCGTGCTCTGAGTTGTTCTTGAGCTCTTCTGGTCATTTGGTAATTTTTATCTATTTTTTCGGAACATTTACTTAATTTTGCGAAGTGTCGATTCGTCGTTCGGGGGTCTTAATAAATGGTCCTAGGCAATAATTATTTACTCGGGGGATCAAAAATATTTTCTCGACTTTATAATTATTTTCTAGGATTTTTAATTAATTTTCCCAAATTTTAAATCATTTTTTCGCAATTTTTAAATAAATAAAACGATTTTAATAAATAAAATTTAATTTTAAATACCGAATTATGGCGTGGCGCGATCTGGACCGTTGATCTTGTGCGGGCGCAAATTTCTGAAAGATCGGATGGACACGGTCGCTCGGCAGCAATTTCTTCGCTTTTGTGGGTCGGATGAGCACTTGCTCGGAATCCGAGCGAAGTGGCTCAGTTTTTCTCTCACGCGAGTGGCTCGGATCGCTAGTCGCTCGGCTTGGAATTCCGAGTGACGTGGAGCGATCTGAGCCGTCGGATCTCGGCACGAATCTCGAGGCGGGCACAGTTCCCAAGAAAACACTATCTTGTCGTTTAGTGGACGTGGCGTAATCTGGACCGTCCATCATCTCAGGCGCGATTTTCGCAATGATCCACCGGTTGGAGACGCTCGGCAGCGTTTTTCTTCACTTTCGAGGGTTGAATTGGCACTTGCTCGGAATCCGAGCGAAGTGGCTCGGTTTTTCCCTCGCGTGAGTGGCTCGGGTCGCTAGTTGCTCGGCTCGGACTGCAGAACATCGTGGAGCAATCTGAGCCGTCGGATCTTGGCACGAATCTCGAGGCGGGCATAGTTCCCAAGAAACCACTATCTTGTCACGTAGTGGCACAGGCAAGATCTGAGCTGTCCGATCAAAATCTTATGCGAATTTTGAGGGGAAAGTCATTTTTTCTCCAATTCGTAGCTCGGATTGGCATTTGCTCAGAATCCGAGCTATCCTCTTTGTTGTGGAGGTCGGATCGCCTGTCGCTCGGATTTTGGTTCCGAGGGACGTGGGGCGATCGCGGCCGCTAGATGATGGCAAAGATCTCAATGCTGGCTCAGTTCCCCTAGAAAACACTATCTTGTCGTTTAGTGGCGCTGGCATGATCTGAGCCGTCTGATCGAAATCTTACGCAAATTTTGAGGGGAAAGTCATTTTTCTCCAATTCGTAGCTCGGATTGGCACTTGCTCGGAATCCGAGCTATCCTCTTTGTTGTGGAGGTCGGATCGCCTATCGCTCGGATTTTGGTTCCGAGGGACGTCGGGGCGATCGGGGCCATTGGATGATGGCACAGATCTCGATGCTGGCTCACTTCCCAAGGAAACACTATCTTGTCGTTTAGTGGCGCTGGCATGATCTGAGCTGTTTGATCGAAATCTTACGCAAATTTTGAGGGAAAAGTCATTTTTCTCCAATTCATAGCTCGGATTGGCACTTGCTCGGAATCCGAGCTATCCTCTTGGTTGTTAAGGTCGGATTGCCTGTAGCTCGGATCTTTGTCCTGAGGCGCCGAGCTGTTTTACTTGGGTCGAAACGTCGCTTCCTTTGCCAACAGTTGCGGCTCTTCGTTACTTAGTCGTTTGGGCTTTTGTAACCCTTCAAGGGAGGCCCAAGAGTTGCGCCCTTACGTTACAAAGCCCAAGAGGCATCTCTTTTACTATAAGTTTTCACCCCCTCAACACTTATCCTCATTTCTCACTCTTGGTTTTACTTCTTAGCGGCGAAGTTTTTAGCTCTTGGGTGGTGCTGCTAGCTGTCGCGGCAAGGCGCTTTAAGCTCCGGCGATCTTTTCCGACTGTACTAGTCACTTCAAGGTCAGTCTCTCTCCTCATTTTTGTAAAATGGTTAAGTTTTCTTCCACGGACGAGACCCCCTCCTCGGACCTAGGCATCAGCCGAACAGTGAGGCCGAGCAAGGGTAATGGGAAGGAGGTCGTCGAGCCGACCGAAGAGA
Organism: Hemerocallis citrina; assembly: GCA_017893485.1. Classification (NCBI taxonomy): domain Eukaryota; kingdom Viridiplantae; phylum Streptophyta; class Magnoliopsida; order Asparagales; family Asphodelaceae; genus Hemerocallis; species Hemerocallis citrina. Next base: position 73,868,692 of record CM030368.1, on the reverse strand, counting down.
CAACGGTCAGGCTGAGTACAGATAAGGAGGTAGCCGAGCCTCTCCAGGAGGTAATGGTCCGAGCCAACAAGGGCAAGGGGGTGGTGACGATAATCGAGCGCCCGAAGACTGTAGGGGAGTTGGGTCGGCACCCGAGCGTCTTGTCTAGTGTTGGCGGTGTGCGGAGTTACTCTGGTGATTTGATGGAGAAGGAGACGCATGGCACCGCCAATTCGATTGAGGAGAACGAGCCGAGGGAGACTTCCGAGGTAGATCATATTTCCTTGATCTTAACCAAGGTGGATTTGCATAGGATTCGGAGTGGGTTCCGAATCCCTGCGGAGTATGCTCTCCTTCTCCCCGGCCCTGGCATCCGAGCATGCACATCTTCTTCTGCTGATGTTTGCATATTTCCTGCCGACGCTTTGCATGTCGGTTTTTGGCTGCCATTGCACCCTTTCGTCATCGAAGTGCTGCAATGGTATGGCTTGAGCCCGGCCCAGTGGATGCCGAACACTTGGCGGCACGTGATGGCCTTCGCTCTTCAATGCCAGGAGGTCGGCGCGCAGCCCTCAATGTTCCTACTGCGAAGCATCTATCGACCCTGCTAGATGAACAAGAATGAGCAGAGGTACTATCTCTCGCTGAGGAAGGGCGTGAAGCTTATCGAGAACCCAGACTCGATCAAGCACTGGAAAGAGAAGTATTTCCTCGTCCGGGCTCCCGACAGCGTGGCTGAGGACGGGGTTCCGAGGAGGCAGAGATTGTAGAGAAGCTCCTCGGTCTTCCGACCCTCAACTACAAGGATATTACCGAGGAGGTCCTATTCCGTGGGGGTCTCAGTCCGATCGACCCTAGTATGTTTCTCCTTTTCTTTTCTTCGCTTTGTCTTTGAGTTAAAAATTCTTCTAACTTTTTTCACTCAGTCTTTGCAGAAACTCACGGCATGGACTACAAGGGTCTCATGGCCAAGGCCCAGGTGGCTAAGGAGCAGGAGGCGCGGAAGAGAAAGAGGACCGTGTTCGGGCCCAAGGCGGCCGAGCGCCCAAGATCCCCTCAGTCTCTCCGACCATCGAGCGGCAGGATGTCGAGGCTCCTCTGGTCGAGCCTGATCAAGGCCTCGTCGTGCCGTCCGCCCCACCTACCTCAGATGCGCCGACCCCAACGGCACGAACAGATGCTCCAGGGTCTTCGGGTAGAGCGTTCAACATTAGTGCGGCACTGGCTCTCGATGTCCCGCCCCTCACTGCCGAGGCGGAGGCAATCCTGACTGAGGAGCATAAGCGCATCTTCGTCCCCAATTGGCAGGTGATGAAGGTTTATGGGTTCCTAGGGGACGGCAACATCTGCATGCAGGCGGTGAAGCACTTGCCAACCCCTAAAGACCGAGCGGCGCTCAAGGCAGGCGAAGTTGGTGACACCACGATGCAGATTGCTCGGAACACCAAGTTTTTGTTTTTGTACTAGAGGACTTTCTTCAAAAAAAATTTCAAGTTTTTGTGCTCGTGCTTAACTGCTTTTTGTATGGCTTGTAGACCCTCTGCCACTTCAATTACTTGCTCGAGGAGTTCGCGAGCAAGGAAAAGGAGATGACTGTTCTGAACAACCGGGAACGGTCGGAGCGGTCTAAGGCGGTAAAACAGCTGGAGGCCGAGCAGGTGCACTCCGCTTCGCTCGAGGCCGAAGTTTCCGACCTAAGGGCTAAGCTCGCCGAGGCGCTGAGGAGCTCGGCCGCCGAGGATTCCAAGGTCGAGACCATGGAAAAGGAGATGGCTCGACTCGAAGGGGAGCTGTCTAAGGCCCTGAAGGCATCGGAGGATGCCCTGAGCGATCATGCATCGAAGGTGGCAGCCGCGGAGCAGGCGGTTCGGGACGAGGCCGAGGCTCACATGTTGACCAACATGGAGGAGGCGTACGGTCGAGCGCTGAAGCATATCGCCGCTCGGAACCCCAGATTTGACGTCTCGTCCTACAACTTCTACGACCCCGTAGAGGGTGAGGAAGCGCTGCCTCTGGCCGAGCTCGCTCCTAGGTAGGAGGGCGAAGACTCTGAAGACAAGGTGGGCGCCGAGGGTGCGATTGTACCCGTGTCGAACGATGATGAGGTCGACCCCTGACTTTGTCGCCTCTTCTCATTTTCTTATTCTTCCCCCCCTTTTTTTGTAATGCCTAACTACGGACTGGCCACCGCTTTTTGTAAATCTTGGAATTTTAATGAAACGGTTTCCTTTTTGGTGTTTTGGATGAATATTTCAAAATTTCGCAAAGTGTTCAACTCTTTTTGCTCGGATTATGTCCTTAAATATTGAAGACTTCTTTTGATATTCCTCCACTTTTTAGGTCGAGTTGGGTCCGGTTACTGAGGTCTCCCATCTTCGTACTGAGCTGAAGAAAACGAAGCGGGCTGTTTCTCGCAGTCGGGATAACTCATTTTACGACTTCTTGAAATTGGAGGACATTAAAGCAACTGCGAGAGGGTATTTTCGCGAGTTAAGGAAACTGCGGAAGCAACCTCGAGAGACTCGTCTCGAAGGCGAGATAGAGTTACTCCGTAAGGAGCTCTTCGTTGTTGACCAAAGGAATAGTGAACTACTGGCGGAGGTTCATCATTTGGAGGTAACGGTGAAAGAACATTCGGCAGAGGAAGAGGAGTTAGCTTTGAGGGTGGGGAAGTTGATGTCCGAGCGCGATGAGTTGACGGCATGGATTGACAAACTGAGAAGGATCACGATCGACAGGGGTATCGAAGTGACTCATCTCCGTCGTATTGTGGCCAATAGCACTAACGTTGCAGGCTCGTCTAAACTTCCCCGTTTCAAAGTATCGACGGAGGGCGATATTCTGAGAGATAGGATCGTCGAGCTAGATAAGGAGATTGCAACGCTGAAACCTCAGCCCGTAAGGATCAATGTTCGCAGTACGTCATGTACTCGCGAAGAGAGCGAAAGAGGAATCTCGTTCTACGAACTTACGACTCATTCGCCCGCCGTTAGGCGGAGCCCAGCTGACACTCAGAGTGGTGTAGCTGTTTTGTCTAGTGGCGCCTCGGTTGGGGCCATAGCCAGAGTCAGCGGTGAAGGGGGGTCTCCCTTCGCTGGTTTAGAGTCGAGCTCAGAGGTAAGGCGACGCCGCCCTCGTGTGTCTCTGAACCGAAGCGTTCCCCTTCCAAAGAAGCGCTAAACAAGTTGTATTATGCTCTTCAAGTTATTGTAAAACTCTGTTGTAGTGTCAGCCTTGTCTGAGCTCTTAATTTAAAAAAGTTTGTTTTGCTTCTGCTGTTCGAATGTTGCGTTGGCTGGTATTAGTTTAAGTATAACTCCTCCAACTTTTGACCACTACTCAAAATCAGAAGCAAATCTTCCTTCTTATGGGCGAACCACTTTTGGCTTGCTTAATAGCGAGCTTCGAAGTGGAGTCGAGCTAGGTGTTGGACTCCGAACTCGTCGCTAGAGTTTGTTCAACGGTTGTGGGAGCAATCCCGAATGGCGAACCCCTTCTAGCTCGCTTAAGAGCAAGCTTGCGAAGCAGAATCGAACCAAGTGTTGGACTCTAAACTCGTCGTTAGAGTTTGTTCAACGGTTGTGGGAGCAATTCCGAATGGCGAACCCCTTCTAGCTCGCTTAAGAGCGAGCTTGCGAAGAGGAGTCGAGCCAAGTGTTGGACTCCGAACTCGTCGTTAGAGTTTGTTCAACGGTTGTGGGAGCAATTCCGAATGGCGAACCCCTTCTAGCTCGCTTAAGAGCGATCTTGCGAAGAGGAGTCGAGCCAAGTGTTGGACTCCGAACTCGTCGTTAGAATTCGTTCAACGGTTGTGGGAGCAATTCCGAATGGCGAACCCCTTCTAGCTCGCTTAAGAGCGAGCTTGCGAAGAGGAGTCGAGTCAAGTGTTGGACTCCGAACTCGTCGTTAGAGTTTGTTCAACGGTTGTGGAGCAATTCCGAATGGCGAACCCCTTCTAGCTCGCTTAAGAGCGAGCTTGCGAAGAGGAGTCGAGCCAAGTGTTGGACTCCGAACTCGTCATTAGAATTTGTTCAACGTTTGTGGGAGCAATTCTGAATGGTGAACCCCTTCTAGCTCGCTTAAGAGCGAGCTTGCGAAGAGGAGTCGAGCCAAGTGTTAGACTCCGAACTCGTTGTTAGGATGAACAGTAAAAGCAGAGAGGTACACGCAATTTTACAAGTAAAATATGAAAAAACTTTATTGATAACTAATAGTTGGCTGCTTCTAAGTTGCAAGCCGTTATTACATAAGAGAAATAAAGGAAAAAAAATACAAGTTAAAGGAGAAGAACGGTTCGACATCCCAGAATACTTAGAGAGGCGTTAATGCTCTCTCTTGGTATTTCAAAAGATGGTCGACATTCCAAGTCTTGGGGATCTCTCTGCCTTCGAGGTCTTCTAGATGATATGTCCCGAGCCGAACTACTTTGGTGATCTTGTAGGGTCCCTCCCAATTTGGAGCTAGTTTTCTCTTCTAACCAGGAAAAGAGATTGCTAACTTTCTGAGGACCAAGTCCCCTTCTTTGAGGTCGGTAGGACGGACTCTCTTATTGTACGCCAACTCGATCTTCCTCCGATAACCCTGTTGGCGGATTGACGCTCTTTCTCGTAGCTCGTCGACCAAGTCTAAGTTTACCCAAAGTTCTATGGCATTCTGTTCTTCTTCTTAGGCAAGAAGGCGAGGAGAAGGTATGCCGACTTCCAATGGGATCACAGCCGCGGACCCATACGTGAGGTTGAATGGCGACTCTCCTGTGGGGTTCCGTTTCGTGGTACGGTAGTTGCACAACATGTTAGGGAGCTGATCGACCCATAAGCCTTTAGAGCACTTATTCAGCCTCTTCTTAATACCGGAGAGGATCTGTCATGGGAGACGGAGGAGAAATGTTGTTGGATGGCGAGGTCTTCACATAGAGCTCGGAAGGCAGCCCCGGTAAATTGGGTTCTGTTGTCTGTTATGAGCACTCGAGGGACACCGAATCGGCAGATAACATTCTTCCAGAAGAACTGAAGTACTTTGTTCTCGGTGATTGTGGACAAGGGCTCGGCCTCTATCCACTTCGAGGAGTAGTCGACTGCCACGACTAAGAATTTGAACTGGCTGGGAGCTGGTGGGAATGGCCCTAGTAAATCCATCCCCTACATTGAGAAAGGGATAGGACTTGATAGGGAGGTAAGTGGAGCTTGTGGGAGGCGACGGACGTTGGAGTACTTCTGACAAGAGCTGCATTGCCGAACGTGCAGTTCGGCGTCTTGTAGGAGAGTGGGCCAGAAATATCCATAATTCAACACCGTCCTGGCTAGGGATCTGGACCCTGAATGTGCCCCGCCGATGCCTTTGTGGAGCTCTTACAGGGTGTAATCGGCTTGTTCCAGGGAGAGGCATCTCAAATAAGGCCTGCCGTCCACTTGTGTGAAGGAGCGCTTGTATAGGATGCCCTCGATAAGTGTGTATCACTCTGCTCGGGTTCTCACTCGGTGAGCTTCTTTAGGGTCTTCGGGGAGGAGGCCATCCCTTAGGAATTCTACTAGGGGTTTCATCCAATTATCTTGAAGCAGGACAGGTAGCGACTCCATCGAGTCGGAAGTTTCATCCTCTATACTTGGCTTTAGGAGCACCTTGATCAAGACGGTCTGCTCTAGATCTTGGAGGGAGGAGGAGGCTAGCTTGGAGAGGGCATCGGCTTGGGAATTCTCTTCTCGGGGGATTCGCTGGATGAGAGCTTCTTCAAATAGGGCCATGAGATTCTTGACCTTGGCTAGGTACTTAGCCATTCGGTCATCTCGTGCCTCGTACTCGCCTAGGACCTGATTTACGACTAGCTGAGAATCGCTAAAGATCCGGAGGCGCTGCGCCCCTGCCTTGCGAGCCATTCCGAGGCCGGCTATGAGTGCTTCATATTCTGCTTCATTGTCAGAGGCCTTAAAGTTGATGCAGAATGAGTATTGGAGGATGAAATCATCTGGGCCGGCCAGAATGACCCCGGCTCTGCTTCCCTCGTTACAAGAGGATCCATCTACATATACCTTCCAAATAGGAGGTCCGTTTGATGCTTGACTGACCTCGGGAATGGTACTTTCAACTATGAATTCAGCTAAGGCCTGAGCCTTGATCGCGGTCCGAGGCTGATATGTTATATCATGCTGTCTCAGCTCGATAGACCACTTCATGAAGCGACCGGAGGTCTCTGGCTTGTGGAGAACTTGTTTCAACGGTTAGTCAGTAAGAACGACCACCGAATGGGACTGGAAATATGGGCGAAGCTTTCTTGCGGCCATGACTACGGCGTATGCCATCTTCTCTATCCTCGGGTAGTGGAGCTCGGCATCCCGAAGTACCTTGCTCATGTAATAGATGGGCTTTTGAGTCTTATCTTCTTCCCTTACGAGGACGGCGCTGAGGGTCTGCTCAGAGGCAGCTAAGTATAGGTAGAGGGTTTCCCCGGAAACAAGTTTGCTGAGGAGAGGAGGATTGACTAGGTAAGCCTTCAACTGATCGAATGAGTCTTGCTGCTGCTGACCCCACTCGAAGCCTTTAGCGCCCCTGAGAGCCTTGAAGAAGGGAAGACACTTCTCCCTTGACTTGGAAAGGAAGCGCCCTATGGCTGCCAGGCGACCCGTTAGCTTCTGAACCTCTTTAACATTGTTTGGGGGAGCCATGTCTAATATGGCTTTAAACTTCTCGGGGTTGGCCTCGATTCCTCTTTGGCTGACCATGAAGCCTAGGAATTTCCCCGACGAGACTCCGAACGCAAATTTGTTCGGATTGAGTCTCATATCGTGTTTCCTGAGTACGTCGAACGCCTCTTGTAGATCGGCCACATGATCGGCCCCGTGGATGCTCTTCACAAGTATATCATCAACATATACCTCTATATTTCTGCCGATCTGTGCTTGAAAAATCTTGTTGACGAGGCGTTGATAAGTGGCACCTGCATTCTTCAAATTGAAGGGCATTACCCTGTAGCAGTAGAGGCCCTGATCGGTTACAAAGGAGGTCTTCGGGCTATTCGAGGAAAACATACGAATCTGATTGTAGCCTGAGAAGGCGTCCATGAAGCTGAGGAGTTCATGGCCCGAAGTGGCGTCAATCAAAGTATCGATACTTGGAAGAGGGAATGGATCTTTGGGGCATGCCTTGTTGAGGTCGGTAAAGTCGATACAAATCCTCTAGGTCCCATTGGACTTCTTCACCATTACTACATTCGAGAGCCTTTCGGGATAATTTACCTCTTGTATGAACCGAGCCTTCAATAGCTTGTCCACCTCCTCTTTTATAGCTTGCTGGCGCTCGGGAGCGAACTTGCACCTCTTCTGTTGGACCGGTTTGGACCCCGGAGCGACGCTGAGGTGGTGAACTAAAAGCTCTTTGAAAATTCCGGACATGTCTGCGGCCGACCAAGCAAAGAGGTCGCGGTTCCTACGGATGCACTGGACTATGTCGGAGCATAGGGCAGATGGGAGGGTCTTGCTAACAAAGAACTTTCGACTCGGATCCTGCTCAGAGAAGAGCACTTCCTCCAACTCATCCACTGGCTCGGACGTTGGTCGGACAACATCTTGGGAGATTTCAAGAGTTTCGAGGGAGAGAACTGGACCCATAGTAGAGGTCATGTAGCATCTGCGGGCCGTTTCCTGATTGCCTTTTACTTCCCCTACCCCTGCCCGGGTGGGGAATTTCATCTTGAGGTGATAAGCGGAGGGGATGGCTTCGAGAGCAGCTAAGTCGGGCCGACCCAAAATGACATTGTAAGCTGCAGGGACGTCCACGACCATAAAGTCCATCGACTCCGTTCGGGTAGTAGGAGTTTTGCCAGCGGTTACGTCGAGGGTGATCACCGCTTCAATAGTCACGGGCACTCCCGTGAACCCATGGAGTATGTAGCCAGCGGGCTTAAGTCTGTCCCGGGATAGTTTGAGGCCTTTGAAAGCGGCGAGGAAGAGGATGTTAACGGAGCTGCCATTGTCCACCAGGATCCTCTCCACTTTAAAGTTCGCCATATGGAGGTTGATGACAAGCGCGTCACAATGGGGGGTTCAGACGCCCTCAAGGTCTTCATCTGAGAATGTGATGTTTACTCCGAGGCCTTTAGGAGGAGGTGTGGCATGAACCGAATTGACTTCCCTTATAAACGCCTTTCGAGAGGAGTTGGAGGAGCCCCCCATTGGGCCTCCATGAATAAGGTGTAGGACACGCTCCTCTTCGAATTCGGGCGTTTCATCGCATTCAGGACGCTTGTTAGCCCCCCGAGGCGGGGGAGGAAGATCGGTTTGGTCCTTTCTCACGAACTTGGTTAGCTGAACCCTCTTGATGAGGACTTCTATCTCGTTTTTCAGGGCCCGACAATCATTGGTATCGTGTCCATGGTCCGGGTGATAGCAGTACCACTTCTCTTTATCCCTCTTCTTGCCAGGAGTATTCATTTTTGGCGCAGGAGGTATCACCCCCTCCTTCTCAACTTCCATGAGAATTGTGGAGATGTTGGCGTTAAGAGGAGTAAACTTTTCAAATCTGAGAGGAGGTCGGTGCTGCCCGCCATTATCCTTCTGAAGCTTCCTGGCCCCTTCCTCTTCTGTTCCCTTTCTCTTGGACCCGGAGGAATGCCCCTCCAAGTTGGGGGGGTGCTCAGCTTCCTGGGCTCGAATATACTTCTCGCTTCGGAGAAGGAGATCGGAGGAGTTCTGCGGGGGCTTCTTGGCGAGGGAGGAGCGGAGGCTGGAGTTGAGGACATTGGATTGGAATGGTGCTGCATCGACTGACTGGTCGAGGGATGCTATGGACCTGGCTTCCACTGTGAACCTTTTCACATAGTCTCTCAGCTTCTCACCCTTCTTTTGGTTGAGGTAGAGTAGCGAAATGCTGGTCTTCTCAGTTCGTCGGCTACTCACGAAGTGGGTGATGAAGAGGGTCTCAAATTGCTCGAAGGAGAATATTGAGGATGGGGCAAGGCGAGAGTACCATTCTCGAGCCGGACCCTTGAGAGTAGTGGGAAAGGTCTTGCACAGCAGAGCATCGGAAGCTTGATGGATGAGCATGAGGGTCTTAAAGCTTTCGATGTGATCGACGGGGTCAGACTCCCCGGTATAAGTCTCGAATTGAGGAGGTTTAAAGCCGATTGGTATGAGTGCCTCCATTATGGTTCGGGAAAAAGGAGGTCGACTCGGGCGAAGGGTCCTTCCTCTAAGCTCTTCTTCTCTGTCTAACTGACCCAAGCGCCTCTCCATTTCGTGGAAATGGCGGTAGACAGCGTCATCTCTTCGACGGTAATCAACCGAGCCTCTAGACTCGTCGTCGTACGAGGGAGAGCGGGGGCTACGACGACGGTAGCTCCTGGAGCGGCGAGGACTAGAAATGTGATGGGGGTTGTTAGGAGCTGGAGGAGTTAGGGACCGTTGGCGAGGACTTCGGACCGGAGGAGGAGTGGGAATCCTCGGAGCATTGGTGTTGTTGGGTCGGAGGTTGAAAGCTTGTAGGATGGTTGCTTGGAATTGCTGGAACTCAGCATGAGTGATGGGTGCGTCATCGCTCCTGGGAGGTCGCCGACCAGTAGGAGAGTGGGGTCTTCTTCTGTGATGCTCGGGGGACTCTCTTCGCCCTCTTCGGGTAGGGGACCTTCTGTGGTCTCGGCGGTGAGGAGATCGCTCATCCGGATGTTGTTGGCGGGAGGATCCCTCTTGGGCCCGCTTTTCATCCAGACGGCGGCGAAGATCCTCATCCTTCTGCCAATTAAGGATGGTATTGCAAAGGTCGGAAGCTCGGGGATTGTGGGAGGCCATAGAATCCGTGGAGGCATTGTGTATTGAGACGTGGTCCTGATGGAGAGGTTGTTTTTTGCAGGTTGGGTCGCGAGGTCCCTGCACCGGCATTTTGAGGACCGGGGGACCCTTAGGAGGTTGCTGATTCTGAAGAGGAGGCTGGTACTGTTGGAGAGGGTCCTCGGCTTGAGGAGGAAGTTGCCCCTGCTGCTGAGCGAGTTGGATGAGGACTTCCTGTTGCTGATCAACGGGGTTGGGTCCACAGTTGGACCCTCTAGATCTTACTTTCCTAGGAGGCATAGCAGGAGAATATCTGACCAACGGGAAGAGGGGAGGCTGCTATTCGTTTGATTCCCACAGACGGCGCCAATCTGTTACCGCTAAATCTGGTGTGGGGGCAAACAGATAGTATTCGTGGATTCTTAGGAAAACCTGAATAGCAAACCTGAACCTGTTCCGCCGGAGTTTGACCGCTGACTCCTGCCGTTCACCTGCAAAAAGTGTGAGACACCGGGGTTGATCCCGGCGACGCACCCTCCGACGCTCAAGTCAGTAATCAGGAATGATTATGTCACGCCCCGCTTCCCAAAAATACGGAATACGAGTACATGACAAAAAACCAGCGAATGACTAACGTCACCCATAAGCTGTTTAATCGATCAACTCAACAATATAAACAGTACAGAACAATTGCGCAGGCAATAATAATGATCTCATGAACAAAAATACTTGGAATAAAATAATATAAATGTCCAAATACAATAATAATAATCCAACGTCTGGAAACAATACTAAAATCCGGGACATAGCCCAAAACAATACTAATCCCAATCCAAAAATAAATACAAGTCTCAATACATTAAGTCGTTTAAACGATAAGCAAATTAAAAGCAGAAATCTTCAAAATGTTTGTTCTCCAACTCCAGCAGGCAATTCTCCTTCATTACCTGTGAATACTTTATCTAAAAAGAGAAAATAATTGTCCTTAGAGCAAGTCATGGACAGCAAGTAGAGAAAGCAGGGAACAATGGAATAACGGTATAACAATGAATCAATGAATCAATAGGAATCAATAAAATGGGACATTAATCATGATAGTCGATAAAATGGCTATAATAATGATGCAATATCAATAACAATAATCAATAATCAATAACGGTAACACTTAGCCAATATTCGATATCAATAGGAACAATATGCAGTGTCGATGTAGTGTGATCCTTAAGTCTATTAATCATTTTAAATCCTAACTAATGTAGCACTTCATGCATCCATCCTTTTACTACATGGTTGCTACATACAAACAATTTCTTTTTAGACTTTGTAGTGGGCTCTATAGTTCATGTACTCTTCAACATTAAACATTATTCACCTTTCGGTGTACGGTACGGTCATCGGCAACGATACAATACACGATAGATTGGATTACAGCCATAACCACAATCATCGATAAAACAATAGCCGGAACATTATTTAGGGAAACACGGGCCCCTCCTCCAAGTACAGTCCCTATATTGTCCACCACTAAAAGTCAACCCTTAAATCCCGGCTTGTTAATTATTTATCAATGCAACAATTACAAAATGCAATTAAGGGACAAGGGGTAAACAATAGTATCAACAAGGAAACAATAGGTTGATAACATGGATAGGACGGTTACATTAGTGACAATAACTCATTGGGAACATACAATGCAACATACATTCATTAAATCATGCAATAATACAACATAGGAATTATTAATTCATTAAAAAGAGTGATCTAAAATTCTGGACAGCACGCGCAGTCTGTACAAAAGTGCAGTTTCCCGCTGACTTAAGAATCGAAAGTTGAATCCATCAGGAAATCTGGAAACTAGACTTCCATACGGTTCCAACGCATACTTAAAGTTCACATTCTGACAACATTAGCTAGGTCAAACACATAATTCTTTTCAGGTCTTATGCTCAGGCAGAAAGGTGACATCTTGTTATTTTAATTGTTGAATCAGCAAAAACTAGGTATTAAAATCAGTAAAAATATAACCTATACTCCTAAACATGTTAAACATCAATCTGGAAATTTTCATAGCAAAATTCTATCATTTGATCAACCTTTTTACTGTTCAAACATGAAGGGTACGAGAATCTGAAAATCTGGAATGAAAAAGATAAAACACAGCTACAGTAAAACGGGCATAACTCTTGCTATACAACTCGGAACTCGAAAATTCTGGATGTTATTGACATCTAGACATTCGGGGCTACATTTCATATTCAGAAAATATTTTATTTTAAGGTCATTTACTATTTCGAAAACAGCGATCAAGTTCAGGTCAGCAACATGTATAGTTCTTAGGGTATATTTCTTGGACATAAAATTAGTTAAACATGATGGGTTTCGATTCTATAATCAACAATTCGTGTAACTAGCATCATAGGTGTCCAAACATGATAAATAAGGATTAGAACACACACATATACAAATCCAACATCAATCAATCATCAACCGACATACAACCTAACGAATGTCTCTACAATAAATTATTTGTGTTGTGACTTGTATGAATAACCCTATTAACAATTCTATATGCATTAATTAAAGATCCAAACTTTAGAGTCAAATTGGCACGATGTCAAGAGTATCGGGGTTAGCTCGTGTAAACCCACAATAAACCCAACGAAAGGGATAACAAAGGGAAATACGATAACAAAAGATCTACTTGCAAGAATTTTCAATAAAACTTGAATTTGAAACGAATAGCAATTCAAGTGGACGGTGACTTGCCTGTTAGATGATGAAACCAAATACCAAGAATAACGGGATGACAATCCCGAAGCAACGAACTCACGAACTAGCAAATTCCCAAAGCAGCACGTGCAATATACGTGCAATAAAAGAATCCAATAGCAAAAAGAGACTGCAGCACACCAGCAAAGAGACAGCAGCCACAACAGCAGTAAAGGGCAAGGTATCGGGCGGTCGCCGGCGTCGCAGGCGGCGGCGGCTGTGTCGCAGGTGAGCGGCGCGACGGGGACGGGACGACGGCGTCGCAGGTGGCGTCGCCGACAATCAAAACAAGGAGAGGAAGGAGGATGGGTCTTTGGGCTGTGGCTAATGTCGAGGGGAGAGGAGGGGGAGTGTCTGGTGGTGGCGCTGGTGGTGGGTGGCGACTAGGGGGTCGCCGGAGGTGAGGTGAACGAAGTGGGAGATCGCCGGAGACGGGGGTGATTGGGTTCTGGCGTCGCCTGGGGTTTTTGGGTGTCGATCGAATCGGAAGAGGAGAAGGGGGTTGACCAAGGAAGGATGGCGACGAGGGGGGTGTCGCCGGAGGTGGGCGGCGCTCAGGAGAACGCCGGAAGTGGAGGGGATGGCCGGAGTTGTACGGGATTGGTTGGGGAAGATGAACAGTAATAGGAGAGAGAGAACGGAAGGAGAGAGAATAGGAGAGAGATTAGACGACTAGGTTTTCGATTTGTGTGCAGAAATTAGGGTTACAGTAGCGTTGCATTTATAGGATACAATTAGGGTTCAATTAGAAGATAGATCAAAATCTACACGGTTCAGATAAAAATACCCATAATTCAAATGAACAAAATCCACAATATAGATAACTCAATAAAAGAGAAAGATAGTTCATGAGCGAAAATTCCAACCCAACTAGATAAATAAATAACACAATTGAAATAATAGGAATTTAAAATAAAATGGAACTCGCCAAGAAAATCAGATCGGGTATACAAATAAAATATTTCGACTGATGAATTTTTATTTCAAGAAATAACAATTAGTAATTATAATCATAATAATAATAAAACCGTACAATAAAATAACATTCAGGTTTAACAACTTTATTAAAATACTCTAATAATAATATACATGATTTTGGCTGAAATACAATTAACCGATAAATTAAGATTTTAAAATACGCCCTACTCGAAATAATAATAGTATTTTCGATTGGAAAATATTTAAATAGAAAATCTCAAAACAAATTTGACACAAAATAAATTTATAAATGATTAAAATACTGAAAATATTCCGAAAATAAGTATTTACGGAAATGGGGGTTACAGATTATGAAAGAGCGTAAATTGGCAAAAGATTGATTAGTTCTTAATGGTGATGGATGGGGGATATTTATAGCCGCCGTTGGGGTCAGATTAGGAATGTAATCCCTGTGATCAGATAAGGAATGTAATACCTAATCCCCAGTGAAAGGATAAATGTGAATGAGGGACGTTGATTAGTATTAATCAGGAACCCTAATTCTATCCTGCTGGACTGGGTTTATTTCGGGTTGGGACCCGTACCCAGCTGAGGTGGATCAATTCGTGGGTTATTGGGTCTTTGGGAAAAAGACCCAGGACCCACTTCGGACCCATTAGTAGACAAAATTATCATTTTACCCCTAGGCTTTAAGATTCGTTCCTGATTTGGACAGTTCCGATTTAACCCCATTTTTAGCTATATCAGGTATAGGTTGTACACAGTGAATATTTATAGGGTTTAGGAGTAGGTAGGGTTATTTGGTTAAATAGGATAGGACCCAATAAGAGAATAGGGTTTTGGGTTTATGGGTAGTATCCAATAGGAAGGAAATAGTCCAATAAGAGAAAAATAGACCATGAAATTAGTTTAAACGATAAATACGATCAAGAAAAAATTTGTAGATCAAACAAATGAGAATATAAAGGCTGGATCAAACAGAAATGAATCACAAGGAGAACAACAACACACAATCAAAAAGGATGAAAAGAGATACAATCAGAAATAAAATAAAATAACCAGGAACTTAATAAAATACAAATAAAAATAAAAAAATGAGTCACAGGGGTTACAGTTTTCAAAATGTGATTAATTATGATCTGAAATTTCAATCATGTGATCAAACGCATGAAACATTAACACATTCATTACATGAAAATACTGAAAAAGATTAGAGTAGATCATACCGACACTTCACGTTAGAATTGTTTTCCAATTCGGTGGAGAAGCCTACGCAGTGCAGATTTATTCTACCAAGACACAAATCCATCATCTCCAAGATACACAATTTGTAAGTAATTTTGAAGTTCCTACATTCGTCAAATTGTTAAAGATTAGCCCACTTAATGAATTATTAGCATTATTTATTTTTAACAACAATATAATTGGAGGCACAAATTTATAGTCAAAACCTATAATTTAACCTATAAAAATAAATATTTGATCCTTAGCACATAGCCAGAACATTTATTGAAACCTGCATTTATTTAAACAATGGTTAACACGATTTTGAACTTTGGCACTTAGCAACAACAAATAATTAAAGTATCAATGCAGGTTAAGAACTTATCATTAATTTCATATCTGATCCAGTCCAATCATATTTGGATATGGTCTAAACTTTATCCTCACTGACCACACTATCTCCAACAATTACATCCACATCTCTTGTTGTCCTTTCACTTTCCCACTGTTAATGTAACCCTCGTTCCCATAAATACGTATTTCCTGAATATTTTCGGTATTTTGATTATTAATAAACTTATTTTGTCCTAAATTGGTTTCAGATCTTTTACTAAGCGTTTTATAATCGATAATTATATTTACTTTGAATAACAATGTATTTTCTATGTATAATTGATCGACTATATATATTTTTGTTCGGATTATTTTAATATAAAGTTGATAAGCCAAATTCTTATTTTGTTGTATAATGTTATTATTACTATTATTATTATTATTATTGCTATTATTATTATTATTATTATTATTATTATTATTATTATTATTATTATTATTATTATTGAATTATTGTCATGAATGTGTTGAATCCAATTATGTCATGTATGTATTATCATTATTATCAGTATTGTTAATATTTTTACTATTATTATTATTATTATTATTATTATTATTATTATTATTATTATTATTATTATTATTATTATTATTATCAGTATGATTATGATGATTATTATTACTGTTATTATCATTATTGTTATTATTTTTATTATTATTAATATGTGTTGTTATTAGTATTATTATTATTATTATTTTCATTAAAGCCCATTGATTTTGATTTATCATGTATTATTAATTATTTAATTTGAAGCCCAAATTTTAGCCCATCTCCTATTGAATTCTAACCCAAACTCAAATCCACATCTTATTGGAACCCCTTTTAATACCCAAACCCTTTAACCCAATTCTCCTCCTATCCGTTTTGACCAGATCTACCCCAACTGCACATCCTCGTATCCCCTGATTTCTCTCTCATGCTCCCCCACTATCTCAACTATCCCATTATAATATTTATATATTATATTTATTAAGATATTAAACCCTTCCCTTCTCTCTTTCTTTCTCCTGCTCTCTCTCTCCTCTCTTCTTCCTTTGTTTCAGATCGAAACAAAGCTCACCCCCAACCTCGATGCCTCGCCTTCTTCACCTTCCGCTCGAGCGTCGCACCGCCATTCCCGAGCACCCCTGCTCCTTCCTCCTCTGTCCCGCGCCTCCTCGACCGCAAGCCAGTCGAGCACCCCATCGACGCTCTTCATCGCCTACGCTCCACCTCGAGCCTACCGCTTGCCCTACCTCGTGAACCCCTGCAACCCTCCGTCCTCCTTCTTAATCCCCTCTGTGCCGAAGCAGAGCTTCCACTGCAACCGCCTGAACCCCGTGCCCTCTTCGGGCCTCACCATCAGCACCTTCATCCTCCTCGACTCCTCCACTTATGCCCCAGTCGCCTCCTCGAGGCACCCCGACGCTACCTCCCCTGTGCTCCGTCGTCGACAGCCCTACCCAGTTCTCCTCACCACTCCCCTATTTTGTCGATCCTCCCTCGACTAGAGCTCCAACCACCCCTATCCACCGCAACACATCATCTTCCTCCGAGCATCGCCCTTCGCCTGCAACCCTTCACCGCAGCTCCTCCATCCTCCTCGACTACACACCGTCGGAGCCTCCCCTGTCCTCGCCACTGTAAACCAGTCGCCATCGACCCCAGGATGGCAACGGTCGATGCCAGTGTTCCCCTCCCCGCTCCCCTCCCCCCCCTCCATCGCCGAATTCAGTGACGTTGCTATTGATTTGGGGGGGGATTGATCTTTTGATCTTGACTATCCGATCTCATCTCATCATCAAGTCTTGACCTGGGCGTCCGATCGTTGATTATCGTGATCATGATCGCTTTTTGATCTGTTGATCTTGGTCGTTGGATTTGCATTGATCATCATCATCATCATCAAGATCTTGATCTCGACCGTCGGATCTCTTTTGATCATCACGATCATGATCATCATCAACATCTTGATCTTCGATCTCATCCATCCGATCATCCGATCTTGATCCCCATCAAGATCCGTGCCCGATCATGATCATCGTGATCGTTTGCTCGTTGCCGTGTCGCCGAGATTCCGACCTTGTTATTCTGCACACATTCGGATCTAATCATCATTTAAAGGCAAGTCCACTTGAACTCGTTTGATTTTTCTAGTTCAAGATTATTGATCTCCGCAAGTATTCTCTTTCGATTATCTTAATATTAAATTGTATACCTTCCGTTGGAGATATCGAGGGTTTACACGAGCTAATCCGAAGTATCAATGACTTCGTGCCAACATCCATTGATTCAAACCCAAGCGTGCATGCACACACGACATGAATAAATTGATTAGAAACTTGTATATAGAAATATATAGTGGTTTGATTACATGTTGATTGATTGAGATCTCGTGAATTGAATCGCAACATGATAACTTGGCTTTGTACACTGTAAAAATTCATCCTAATTGTTGTACATTAATGTTAATGCATTCCATAATTCAAGAACATGTAGATTATCCATTTTGATGAATGTATGTGATGACTTTTTATTATTTCTTGCTGCCTGTTCTGTTTTACACTGGGGTTTCGACCCTGTTACAATAAGAATCAACCAAAACTATATAAAAAAGAAATGTAGCCTAATGAATCTAGTTTTCAAAAAAATTTACGGATCTAGATTCTGATCTGTGAGCTGTGAGATATTACAGTTTTAGTCACTGCTAGTCTGTATTTCCAGAATTGCAATTTAGTGAAACATCGACACAACATTCAGTTGAAACACCATGATAATATTAGTGTAATGATATGAAACTCTCCACAAAATTAGTATACATGCTTAGGATCCATTCCTAATTTTTTTAGATTTTTATCTTGATTTTACACCTTGTTTTCACCCATAGAATTTCGACTATAAGCTGCTGCCAGAACCCTTAAGCTGTAAAGATTAAAGTGATCGACCTAGTTATAGTCAGAATAAATTGAAACTTACTGAATATGAATTGTAGCCCCAGATGTCTAGTTTACAGCCATTTTTACGGAATTGAATTCCCAATTGTAGTTTGGGAGTTATTATTGTTTTAGTACTGTTGTGTTTGCTCTTTTCAGATTCACAATTACATGTGTATTATCATGCATCGCATCATTTTGTTGCATCCTTATCATCTCCTTGACACTCTTATACACATTGCTTGATCATGAATGATTTAATCAAATATTAACAAGTCGGGGTAATAAGGGTTGACTTAGTAGTGGGAAATCTCAGAAAATGTACTCAGTAAGGCCTAATCGTTATATTGTATTATCATGGAAGGAGGAGTATCGATCATAAATTAATGATTTTCAATTATTGATTGTGAATTATTGTTAATGATGCCGAGTACACACTCTGTAGATCCCACCACGATGTCTAAAACGAACATTGTTTTAATGCACCGAACTTGTGGTATGGGACGCAGTAATACGTGCATTAGTTAGGCTAAATACTAATAGACTAGATTGACACTTACATCCTTGAATAATGACTACTGACATTGACATTGTTTATAGATTATTTTTATTGAAAATTGCATTATTAAATCTAGACTTCTCATCAGTCCCTGTTATTACTTTTGGATTTTGTTCTTGCTTCATATTCTTTGATGTACCATGTTCTTTTACTCTTTGCTTTTCACTACTTGCTGTACGTACTTGCTCTAATAGATATTTTTCCCCACTCTAGATGATCAAACTTCAGGTGCACAAGGAGAATTGCCAGAAGGCATTGGAGAATAGTTCTTCTAGGATTGGAGCATAAGCTGCTTTGAATAAAATGTTTCTTCCATGTTTATTTTTATATCGCATTGTTACTTTTGTTGAACTTTGTATCCCGGGCTTTGTTAACCCGTATTTATTGTTTATTTTCAGTTGTTGGTTATGTTGGACTACTGCATGTTTTATCTCAGTACTTGTTTATGTGATTATGTTTTTCTGCGTGGTTATAAATATTTCTTTTCATGTTGTTGAGTTAAGACTAGTACATCTTATGGATGATGTTAAAATCATTCGCTGGGCCTTCGTCACAGACTCGTATTCTCATATTTTGGGAAGCGGGGCGTGATATTTAAATTCAGAACGAATCTTGATGAAGATCAAGATGTTTGGATCTGAATTAGAAGTACAGTAGCTCAAATCCTGTCTTCTCCCAAAAAACCCCAAAATAGCAACTAATTGCATGGTTTATGTCTTGCATACTATGTTGGATACAAAGACGATGAGACGATGGAGGAATCGAGATGATTGGAGATGGAGTGGAAGCAAGGGGAAAAAGTCAATAGTAGTAGTAGTAGCAGGTTGCGGTCGACCGTCCCGGGTGCTGTCGACCACCCTTCTATGCAGGAGTTCCCGAGAAAGGGACGGTCGACCGACTTTGGGGTGCGGTCAACCGAATGCGGTGCTGATGGATTTGGGTCGAGTCTTGATAATTCGTGAGAAGCCCAACTTGCTCTTCAAGTCAGATCGTACGGCTCTTATCGTAGGTTTATCTCTTCAGGAACATCTAATGGCTATTGTAACAAGATATCAAACTATGGTTCTCTAGATCTCTATATATTGTTGTTATTGACCTCCATTGAGAGCTAATAGAGCAAGTACTTCATTGAAGGTGGAGTTTGAGAGTTTCTTCAATTGTAAACAACTAGTACTTGTTGGTCAGGCTTGAGAGAGGGTCGTGGTGAGAATTTTAATATTCTTGTATCTTCTTTAGTTGAATAATATCTCAGATTTCTTCTGCCCCGGTTAAGGCGAAAGCCCCAACCGGGACAAACTTATGTGTACTTTGGTGTGTTTTGTATGATCTCATATATGCTTGGTAGTTTGTGTTCATTGCATTGAATAACTCAATAAGATCCTCAGTCAGTAATTTCGTAACAATTGATATCAGAACTTCAGGTTAAAATGTTTATTCGAGTTTCTTGGAGAAGATGGCAAAACGGATCACGAAGATCAAGCGGTTCAAAGGTAAGATAAATTTTGATCTCTTGAAGAAGGATGTGCATGAAGCATCGGTTCAACAGGACCTGGATTTAGTCCAAAAAGGAGATAAAGGGAAACTAATCAGCACAAAGCAGGAGAATTGGGAGGAGATTTATTCAGAAGCATTGGGTTTAATCTATATGTATTCAATGAGCAAAGTTAGGTATAGGAGAAGTGCGGCGAGTCTTTGGGCAATATACAGAACATACTACTCGGGGTCGTCATTATAGGGTTGGATGCGTCAGAAAGAAAAGTTGTAGGATTTCTCAATGAAGAAAAGTACCGCTCTTCTAGATCATGTAGTGGAGTTTAATATGGAGTTATCTGAATTGTGGGTGTTCAACACAGATGATCTAAGGGTTTCTAATTCGGTATATTCACCACCAAATCCATCCAACGTGATAACCGTTCTAGACGAGAAATCTACCAAGGATAGTTTTTCATATCATGTATGATCAAGGAGTTGGCGGAGGATGCACTTAGGAAGGAGAGTAAAAAATCAGCGTCAACTTCTGTGAGTTGCTTGGAGGTGGATTGTACTTCGAATGGAAGGGGAAATGTATGTAGGGGTAAGGTCTGTGGCCACCAGTGCAAAGGGATTGAATATTACATAAGAGACTGTTGCAAGTGGTTGAGTCAGAGGGGTGCCAAATCCAATACCGCTGAATCAGGTGATGGCTTAAACAGTGCTTTTGTTTCAAGTACTTTAAATGTAAATTCCGGTTGTTGTTTTGGTTCGGTTAGTTCTTCTCAAGTTTGCTCCGAGAGGGAGATGGTTTCTACTTACAAGTTTGCCTCATGTCGTTTCTGAGAACGAAGATTGAAAAGACTTGTGAAGTAAGGGCTGAGAAAACAAATGAGTCGAAGATAATGGATGGAAGGGGACACACACTAGAGGAGGGCATGTATATTCCTTTGATGAAGCGGAACCTTATATCCATAAGAACTCTTGAAGTAATAGACTGTAGATACACAGATCCAGGTGGAGTTTGTACAGTTTGGAAAAATTTTCATAAGGTGATGAAGGGTGAGAGGGGGATTGAGCATGGTCAACACAACCTCTACCAGCTATGGAAGAATAAAAAAACTTGTGCAAGTGTTTCGAAGCCCATTGTTCCTAAAGCACCATCTAGTATGCCATCACTAGAATCATCCGAGCAAGACTGCAACGTTCGAATATCGTTGGAAGGTGGAGAGAATCTTGAGGTAGGTGGAGTTCGTGTGGAGGATGGCACCTCTATAATTACATCTACTGGGGTGTGCCCTTGAGGGGGGTATACAACTGGAGAAAAATAGGTGGAAATGGATACAACTAGCAGAGGAAACCATCGAAACGAGTTGTTTGCAAGAAAAGAAGAAAAAGAGTCTAGAAGTTTTTAAATCGCACAGGTGTGGATTCATTAGTATGCAATCCAAGGTGGAGAATGTTGGGTTTATGTCTTGCATACTATGTTGGATATGAAGACAATGAGACGATGGAGGAATCGAGATGATTGGAGACAGAGTGGAAGCAAGGAGAAACGGTCAGCAACAGTAGTAGCAGCAGGTTGCGGTCGACCGGTCGACCGCCCTACTATGCAGGAGTTCCCGAGAGGGGGACGGTCGACCGACCTTGGGGTGCGGTCGACCAAACGCGACGCTGATGGATTATTTGGGTCGGGTCTTGGTGGTCTTGGTGATTCGTGAGAAGCCCAACTTGCTCACGGCTCTTATCGTAGGGTTAGCTCTTCAGGAACAACTAACGGCTACTGTAACAAGATATCAAACTAGGTATCACGCCCCGCTTCCCAAAAAGGAATACGGAATACGAATACATGACTAAGTCCAGCGAATGGCTTTCACCATTCATAAGCTGTAAGGATCTTTTCACCATTTCACAGGATTAAACAAGGAATAAATAAGAAGAAATCAACCACGCATGCATGAATAAATTAATATACCAACAGAATTTACTTGAAACAAAAGATTAATTCTCAAATAAACTAGATCTGGAAACAAGTTATAAATTCTGGGTCAAACTGCCCAATACAAAATTCATGTAGCAAAATAAAATTTATTCAAAACAATAGGAAAATAAATTGTAGCAAGAACTCCAACCAACTAGAATGTTTGGTCACCCACTCCCTCAGGTAGCTGGTCACCAAAGTGTGTAAGTTTAACAAATTGCAGGAAGAGGAAAGAGAAATAAAATGCCCGTCAATGCAAGTTACGGGCCGCTTGTAGTGCAGGCAATAAGTACAGAAGGAAACAGATAGACAAGTATAGTGTAACAGTGTAAACAAGTACAGAATAAGCATGGTTAAGTGTAATAGAAAAACAGAACGACTAACATAAATCAGAAATAGATTCAAGTAATATGATGAGGTAACGGCGTACAGGTAACATGTGACAGGTGTCAAGTAGCATGCAAATAGGTATACAAGTAACAGGTGTCAGGTAACATGTACAGGTAAACAGGAATGTGCAAGTGATCATGTTATTACAGGTCTTGTACTTAATCTTAACTAGGTAGCACTTCGTTCGTACCAAATTTTACCACATGGTTGCTACATGCATGCAAGTTACGTTTTGAATTCGTAGTGAACTGTATAGGGCCGTGTACTCAGGTATCAGGTAAACAGGTACAGGTACAGGTACAGGTATGACCTATGGGTCCCCTTCTGAGTACACCTTCCTATAAGAAAGTTTGTAGCCAGGTAATCAGGTAAACAGGATCATGTATCATTTAATCATGAAACACGTAACAGTTGGGAACACGACCCCCTTTCAAGTACACATTTCTATATTTTCCACTACTAGATCTTTCCCTTAACCTCGGCTTGATTATGTGTCATTATTATTAAAGCAAGCAAACAAGTGCACAAATAGGGTGAGAAAAACATGGCAAGAAGCAAGGAACAACTCAGGTTGGGTAAAAGAAATACAGGGGTGACAGATAACTCATAATAGATTAGGACAACGAAACGTTCAATTCTGGACAACAAGACAGTACTGCACCAAAACTAAGATTACCATTGCCACATGAATACAAATCTAGATCCGTTAGAAAATATAGAAAATAGACTCTCGGACGAATCCATCACATATATATAAGTCATATACTAATTACAGAATCAGTGCTCAAAATAGCATTATATATGGAAATCATGTTCAACTAGAAATCTCAATGTTGTATTCATAAGCATGAAAATGGCATAAAAACTAACTGATTAAATCCAAAAAAAATCTGTGGTATTCCCTAGTATGTCTAGTATCAGCAAATAAAATTTCATAATATTCCAACTCAGATAGTATAGTTAAACAAATTCGGGAAACAGCAAGATATAGCAAGTTTGCAAATCTGAAACCTTAAACACAGCTGTACTAAAACAGCGATAGATTACAAAGTATAATCCAAAATCCAAATCCGTCAAAAGGGTAGTAAAATAGATACAGCAGGCTACATTTTATCTTTACAAAGTTTTAACCAATAGCAACTGAAATCACGTTGAAATTATGGTTCTTTACTAAACAGCATGTAGATCTGGAAATATAGTAGTTTGTTCACAAGCATAGAATAGTTTGTAAATGTTATTAATTAAATCCACAAAATTTTGGGGTTAATCCCAAACAAGTCTAGTCATACCCAGCAAAATATTAGATCCAAATCTTATCTTTAACATCAGTATAAAAATGAATAACTACACAGAAATCACATAAAATAGAATCTGAAATTTTTAACACATCTGTAGCAAAATGGCAATAACTAGTACCTCACAAATCGAAATTGAGATCTGTCAAAAATTTTGAAAAATAGACAGCAGGGTCTACAATTTATATTCACAAATTAATTTAATTTACTGACCTAAACAGGGTCTAAAATACTGAAACAAAACAAGGCAGAAGCAAAACAGAAATCTTTCTCATGCATTAAATCAAATAGTTCACATGCAACAAATCCAATTAAAAAAAATAAAAAACATGGTATAATAGATGTCCAAAATAATATGGTATGGGTGTCTAACAAGTCTACCTCAAGATACTACAACTAATGCATCAAGCATGCAAGATTCATACAACATGTCATAGATCACAGAACAACATACATACATGCATCAAGAATTTAATTAGATCTAAATTAATTTCATGTCGTGTGTGTAACAAAGGACGACTACGGATGGATCAACAAATAGAGGCAAGATCTAAAAAGGGGTTTTCATGAAAACGAATCTAGAAACAAAAGTCACACTACAGGCGGTATTTAGTACTTGTATATACAACAAAAATAATACAGACGAATTTGACGAAAGAATAATGGGAATGGATCCCAGGAGACGAGCACGATCGGCACGGATCTTGATGATCAAGATGGTGATCGAGATGATGATGATGATCAAGCAGATCCGACGGTCGAGATCTCACTTGGTCAAAACTTGATCAAACAGCAAGCACACAAGAAGAGGTAGTCAGGGTCAGGTGTGTGTGCTATGAGGAGGACGACGGCGGAGAGCGCGGCACAACGGGACAGTGACGGTGCATCGGGGATGAACAGCCGAAAGGGGAGGTCACAGTTACTGTGGGATTCTACAGTCGCTGCTGTGGTTTCGAGAGAAGAAGGGGGACGGAGGGGATTGATGCTGGAGTGCGGCGCTCGGGAGGAGGACGTCACAGGGAGGTCGCGAGGGTGGTCGAAAGATGGGAGTAGCACAGCGATGGGATGAAGAGGGATCGAGTGTGGTGGCAGCACAATGAAGGGAGAGGAGAGAAGGCGGCGGGTGGACTGCAGTGGACGGAGGATGGTTTGGGGTGAAGTCGGAGGTAGAGGACGATGAAGGAACGGGAGAGGGGGGTATAGGCGGTTGTAGTTAACATGTTATTAGGGTTTTGATGTAAGGGTTAAACAGTGGAGTTAATATATAGGATGAATTAGGGTTTAGAGGAGTAACGGTTTAGGGTATTAGGACTCAGCCCAATAAGAAATAGAATAGTGTTGCTGGGTATTAATAGTTATTGGGTATTTGGGTATGGAACCAACTAAGAGTTATATGGTATAGGGTTATTAGGGTTTTTTTTGGATTAGAATTTAAATGACAATTAAATAGGCCATGAAACAAATAATAGAATTTAGAAAATTCACACGGAGACAATAATTTGACAGAAATATTAAATCAAGAAAACAATCAAGGCCACCAAATTGAAACAAAGGCAAAACAAATAGATTTATTGAGAACGAAGAACAAATACATGGTCCAGAAGGAAAAGAAGAATACAATAAGAACAAATACTTAGAAAATAAATACATCCAAAATACAAGAAAATGGAAAACAGGAGTTACAAATCCTACCCACCTAACAAGAAGAATTTCGTCCGCGAAATTCAAACGAGAAGTACATAAGGTAACCCCGAAAAGAAAAAGAAAAAAACAACAACAAAACAAAAAGCTACTCAAATGGATGAGGAAACATCTGCTGAATCTCCTCCTCCAACTCCCAAGTCGACTCACCCGGCGAGTGAGGATTCCAAGAAACTCAAACCAGCTTGATGATCTTGTTCTTCAGCACTTTCTCTCGTTTGTCTAAGATAGCAACTTGCGGAATCTCACAAGACAGATCCGGCCGCACGGTCAACTCTGAGTAGTCAATCACGTGGCTATCATCACTGATATATCTCCTTAGTTGTGAGACATGGAAAATATCGTGCACTCTCGATAAAGCCGGTGGCAATGTAAGACGATAGGCCACCTTGCCTACTCGTTCCACGATATCAAACGATCTGATAAACCTAGGGCTCAGCTTTTCCCCACCACCAAACTGAATGACACCTCGCCACGGCGATACCTTGAAGAAAACATGGTCACCAACCTCAAACTCCAAGGCTCTCCTATGGACATGTGCCCATCTCCGCTGCCTGTCCTGTGCTACCTGAAGATGCTTCCTGATCTGAGCCACTACATCAACTGTCCTGGTGATCAACTCCGGACCCAGTAACTTCCTCTCACCAATGTCATCCCAGCACACTGGTGATCTCCTCTTCTGCCCATATAATGCCTCGAACAGTGCAGCATTATGACTGGCTTGAAAGCTGTTATTGTAAGAGAACTCTACAAGATGCAAATGGTCCTCCCAAGATCCACCAAACTGCAACACATAGGACCTCAACATGTCCTCTAGAGTCTGGATGGTCCTCTTTGACTTTCCATCTGTCTGTGGATGAAAAGTTGTGTTGTACTTCAATTTACTCCCCAAACTACTCCGAAGGCTCTCCCAGAACTGAGACCTGAACCTCGTATCCCTGTCGGATACAATACTGACTGGAACCCCATGAAGTCTGACGATCTCTAGCATATACTTCTCAGCTAAGCTCTCAGTAGACTGTCTGACTCGGAAGGGAATGAAGTGAGCACTCTTCGTCAGTTGGTCGATAATCACCCAAATGGCATTGTGACCCTTGGGACTCCTCGGCAAGGCGGTCACAAAATCCATAGTGATGTGTTCCCACTTCCACTCCGGAATGGGAAGCGGTTGAAGAAGTCTAGAGGTTCTCTGATGCTCTGCCTTCACCTGCTGGCAAATAAAACACTGAGACACAAATAGAGCCACAACCCTCTTTATACCATGTCACCATAAGTGAAGCTTCAAGTGTCGATACATCTTAGTACCTCCAGGATGAATAGAGTACGACGACTGGTGTGCTTCCTTAAGCAACCTCTGACGAACTTCAACCTTCGGGACACACAACCTGGACCCAAAACGAAGAAATTCATCAGCATGAATAACCATATCCGTTCTGGAACCAACCTCAACTTCTGCTCTGAATCCCTACAACTGCTCATCACCAGCCTGAGTCTCTTTAATCTGATCGACAAGATACGACTGAAGCTGAAGCATCATGCAACTCCGATCAGAACTCAACAAAAACACATCCAACTCCAACCTCTGTATCTGCTCAACCAGATCCCTCTGCTGAGTCAAGAACATGGCGGCTGGTCTCCTGCTCAAAGCATCTGGTACCATGTTGATCTTGCCGGGATCATACTGCAGAATGATATCATAGTCGGCCATCAGCTCCAACCAATGCCTCTACCTCATGTTCAATTCCTTCTGGGTGAAGACATACTTGATACTTTTGTGGTCAGTAAAGATTTTCACACGGTCTCCAAGTAAATAGTGTCTCCACAACTTCAAAGCAAAGATCACTGCCGCTAAATCCAAATCATGAGTCGGATAGTTCCTCTCATGCGGCCTCAACTGCCTAGATGCATAGGCAACCACTCGGCCCTTCTGCATCAGAACTGCACCAAGGCCCTTTCCAGAAGCGTTACAGTGAATCACAAATTCACCTGAACTATCTGGAATAGTCAACACTGGCGCTGACGTCAACCTGCTCTTCAACTAAGCAAAAGCTCCCCTGCAAGCCTCAGACCAACAGAACTTCTGATCCTTCCCTATCAGCTTAGTCAAAGGCCCAACTATCTTTGAAAAATCTTGGACGAATTTCTTATAATATCCAGCTAGACCCAAGAAACTTCTCACCTCTGAAACTAACTTAGGCACTGGCCAATCTTTCACTGCAGTAATCTTGAACGGGTCAACTGAGATACCATCACCCAAGATAATGTGCCCCAAGAAGGTAACTCGGTCCAGCCTAAACTCACATTTGCTGAGTTTCCCATAGAGTTGATTCTCCCTCAAAGTCTGAAAAACCAACCTCAGGTCCTCAACATGATTCTCCCGGTTCCGAGAATACACCAGAATATCATCTATGAAGACCACCACAAATTTGTCCAAGAACGGGAAAAAGACCCTGTTCATCAGAATCATAAACACAGCTGGCACATTCTTGACTCTGAAAAGCATCACAAGGACCTCATAGTGCCCATACCTGGTCCTGAAAACACATCACTCGCTTTTACCTTGACCTGATGATAACCTGAGCGAAGATCAACCTTCGAAAAGACGGCTACTCCACCCAACTGATCAAACAAGTCGTCGATCCTGGGCAGCGGATACCGGTTCTTCATATTAACACTGTTCGGTTCCCGATAATCGATGCACAGTCAATGGCTACCGTCCTTCTTGCTGAGAAAAAAAACTGGAGCTCCCTACGGTGAAACACTAGGTCTGATGAACCCCAAATCTAGCAAACTCTGAATCTGCACCTTCAGCTCTGCTAGCTCAACCGGTGCCATTCTGTAGGGACTCTTCGATATTGGCACTGTACCAGGCTGAACTTCAATACTATACTCCATATACCTATCAGGAGATAAGCCAGGCAACTCGTCTGGAAATACATCCAGAAATTCTCGCACTACTAGAGGTGCAGCCTCACAACCTATGTTCAACTCCATCGCACAAGTCTCCTGATCAACTGCAGTCTTAGCTCGGCCTAGGGGCATCTTCCCGGTATAGAACTCAAACTCTGCATGGCCTGGGATTTAGAATACAACTTTTTTGGCACGAAAATCTATGATGGTATGGGACTCACCCAACTAATCCATACCGAGAATGACGTCGAATCCCGAATTCCCAATTACGATCAGGTCAGCCTTGAAATTTGTGCCACCCATAACCACAGGACTCTGCTTGCACTCCTGGGAACATACGACAACACCGCCACCTGTGACAATGTTCCAAGCCTCTGGCATGATGCTGCACTCCAACTGATGTCGATCCAGAATGCGAGAAGAGACGAAGGAATGGGTTGCCCCGAAATCAATGAGAACATGAGAAGGGAAAGAACAAACTAGGATAACACCTAAGATAGAGTCAAAAAGCAAGGGAAAAGAATTGACGATTAAGAGATGAGGAATAACATGACGAAAGATAATATGAATGAACAATGAAAGATAAATGAAAGAAGCAAAGGAAATAACAAAACAACAAAATGCAAAAAAAAAAAAAAATACCTGCAACAACTCCTTCTGCTGTCTCTGCTTCTGCAGCTATCAGGTTGTAAGCCTGACCTCTCCTGGGGGCAGCGGTCCTCTGATCGACGATCTGGCGCTGAGGGAGAAGCAGTGGCCTGACCGGACCACGAGCTGGCGCTTCCTGCTGAACTGGTCTCCCGGCTGGAAGAGCCATTCGCTGCTGCGGGCAATCCCGCACTGAGTGGTCAGCAGTACCACACCTAAAGCATCGGCGGTTGGCTCGCCTACAGTCCCTGCAATCATGCCCAGTCAGCTAGCAGAAGTTGCAGAAACTAGCTCTCCTGGGAGCAGCAAAAGAGTAGGGAGTAGCCATGACTGGATGGGCTAGGATAGGCCTCTGAATCGGCCCACCAGAAGGCCTAACAGCAACAGCAGAGTACTAAACAGTCCATTGGAGAGGAGCCAACCTGCTGTGAGCCTGCTCCCGAGCTCGGGCTGCCTCAAGAGCCTCAGTGTAAGTACGCAGGAGAAGGGAAACGAGATGCATATGAATATCTCGCTCAAGCCTCAGAAGGAATCTCTGAACCCTATCCACTTCATTCGCCACTAGAACGGCTGCGATGCGGCTAAGCCTGGTGAACTCTGTCGCGTATTCATCTATTGACCTGACACCCTATTTCAAGAGAGTCTCATGTTACAACATTGTATAAACAATATGTAACAAAGTTCCAAAATAGAACAATGACCAACCTGTTTCAGGGCATGGAACCGCTGTTTCATCTCAACCCGAGTGCTGCTAGGGAAGAACTTCTCCAAGAAGATCCTGGTGAACGTGGTCCAAGAAATGGGCCGTTCGAGCCGCTCGGACTCAACCCTCCACCATATGTGGGCAAGGTCCACCAACTGGATGGTCACCACATCCACATGATCAGTATCAGCAACTCTCAGTGCAAACAATAACTGCTCCGTCCTGATCAGCCATTGTTCGGCCTCAAGCGGCGTCTTAGTGCTGGAGAATTTATCAGGGTATAGCCTCATGAAGTCTGCGACTATACCCGGACGAGGAGGAAGAGCTGTCTGTGTGGGCACAATGGAAGTTGGGTTTTGAGCAGCTTCCAATGCGGCCATCACGAGATCAATGTGATTCTGCTGTATGTGGATCAACCGCTCACGCACATTCGTAACAGCCTCTAATCCAAGTTGTTCCTCCTGTGGACGGGAAGTGGAACCTCTGCGAGCCATGGTCTGTACAAAATCAAAACAACTAGCATCCAGATCAAATAGATTATTATTTGTTCATGTAATGCATGGTCTGTGTACTGTTGAGCCAATCCCAGATCGAGCTAAATTTTTCTAACATAATAGTCAAACTAATACATTAGCCAAAACTGGTGCTCTGATACCACTAAAAACCTTGTCACGCCCCGCTTCCCAAAAAGGAATATGGAATGAATACGTGACTAAATCCAGCGAATGACTTTCACTATTCATAAGCTATAAGAATCTTTTCACCATTTCACAGGAATAGACAAGGAATAAATAAGGAGAAATCAACCACACATGCATGAATAAATTAATATACCAATAGATTTTACTTAAAACAAAAGAATTAATTCTCAAATAAACCAAATATGAAAATAAGTTATAAATTCTGGGTCAAACTGCTCAATACAAAATCCAAGTAGCAAAATACAATTTATTCAAAACAACACGAAAATAAATTGTAGCAAGAACTCCAGCCAACTAAAATGTTTGGTCACCTACTCCCTCGGGCAGCTGGTCACCAAAGTCTGCAAGTTTAACAAATTGCATGTTGAGGAAAGAGAAACAAAATGCTCGTCAATGCAAGTTACGGGCCGCTTATAGTGCAGGCAACAAGTGCAGAAGGAAACAGACAGAAAAGTATAGAGTAACAGTAGAAAAAATTACAGAATAAGCATGGAATGAGAGTAATAGAAAAATAGAATGACTAACATAAATCAAAAACAGATTCAAGTAATATGATGAAGTATCGGGGTGCAGGTAACATGTGACAAGTGTCAAGTAGCATGCAAACAGAGGTATACAAGTAACAGGTGTCAGGTAACATGTACAGGTAAACAGGATGTGCAAGTGATCGTTTTATTATAGGTCTCGTACTTAATCTTAATTAGGTAGCACTTCATGCGTCCCAAATTTTACCACATGGTTGCTACACACAGGAAAGTTACGTTTAGATTTCGTAGTGGACGGTATAGGGTCGTGTACTCAGGTATCAAGTAAACAGGTACAGTTACAGGTACAGGTAGGACCTAAGGGTCCTCTTCTGAATACACCTTCCTATAGGAAAGTGTGTAGCTAGGTAATCAGGTAAACAGGATCATGTATCATGTAATTATGAAACACGTAACAGGTGGGAACACGACCCCTTTCTAAGTACACATTTCTATATTTTTCACTATTAGATCTTTCTCTTAACTCCGACATAATTATGTGTCATTATTATTAAAGCAGATATACAAGTGCACAGACAGGATAAGAAAAATATGGCAAGAAGCAACCTGACAAAAAAGAGGATAGTAGACTTGATATATAGAACGGATAATTTGAGCACATGTTTCTAAATATTTTGCGACTAAGCTTTACCAAATAGCCAACAGCCAGAATCTAACATCTCTGCCAGGTGCCCTTGGTACTGTATACCAAAGCACAGAAGAATGTACTATCAAATCCTCCTGTAGCAGGACATGGTCAACAGTTTCAATGTTGTCTTGACAACATAAACAGACTGTTCTGAACCCCGCCAATTCCATTTGAGCAAGTTCTCCCTATTTAGGATGGCATTGCATTCTGCAAGCAAATATCTAGGGTGTATTGGAAATTTTGGGTGATACTAGGATACAATAGTTTAACATGAAATTTTTTTATTTAAAGAATATATTAGTAATGTAGTTTTAGTCATTTTGACGAACAAATAATATGCACAAAGACAAGAACAACATAATTGTTCTACTTAATCTCGAAAAGGTATTCTACAGTTCCTAAAATTAGAAAACTATCTAGTTCAAGCCTAACATCTAGTATAGATTTTGAGCTCCAGCTATATCTTGATCATCCTTTATTTGATGAAGATACTGCTACCTTTGATATTTTAACTCCGTGAAATAAAGTCACATAAGTTCCCTATTCTTTCATCCATTGCACATGATGTTTTAGCAGTTCCGCCTACTAGCGTTACAACTTACATCCAAACAAGCATTCAATGGAGGATGCACAATCAGTCCTAAGCGGACTAGAGTTTTTTTTATCGTTCAACGGTAGGTAAAAAAACCCCGTATTTTATTAAAGAAAATTTAACAAAACATACAACCAAAAATAAGGCTTATGAAGTTCAGATCTCAACAAGCTGGGTTCTGAAACTCATACACCCCAACCAACAAACAAAAAATAAAACAAAATCTAGTCCTACTGATCGGCCTCCTCTGCCAGAACAAATTTTCCGTGCCAATTTGGGTTCACTCTCTCATTCAGTCCCTCGCTTGTACGCTGTTTATCCTCTCCAACTATTGTACGCTCTCCCTCGTCGTCCCCAGCAGTGACCCAAATGACAAGTGTAAGCACCATATTAGAGACATCACAGGCACTCCACCAATCTGACAACTCCATGTCAAAATTGAGTCCTCATTCTCATCCCCTCGCTTCACCCTCGATGACTCTCACCGCAACCTCGCAACAAGGGTAGACGTCGTATCTGACCTCTGCGAGCCCTCTGACATGACAGAAACCAAAGACACCCCTCACTTTAACCAACCAAGGTCAAAGTAGAGCTCAAACTATAAAATTGTCTGACAATCATCGCCTACACCAACTAGAATACATTTTGTTGTTAATTGTAAGTCGGTTGTAATTTGAATATTATAGAAAAATTTGGATCTTAGGGGCTCCACCGCGTTAACTCAAATTTCAAAACTTAATTTTAAATTCAAATCTCCCATCAACCACAGCACTCCCAAATCAGAAAATCCCCTTTCCCCCCTGCTCTCTCCCCGACCTCCCCTACATGCCTCCACGGCAGCCCCGACTACCCCCTAGTTCGCCGCTCGCCGCTCGACGCCGGTCCTAGGCAGCACTCCCGCCACCACCCCTGATGCAACTAGTCCGAGCCCCGCTGCGATCTGCGTCGCCATCCACGATGATGCCAACCTCAGTCAGCTCGTCCCACGACAACGATAACGAATGGCGCTTCCAATGACACCCCGCGCAGCACCTTCGACCCCGCCAAAGATGCAACGCTCTCGATCCTAGCTGTCGCATCCCATTCCGACACTGGAGTAAACCCCGAATGGTGGACGCTACCACCGTTCCCCCTTCATCCCACCTCTCTGGTGAAGGCAAGCGCTACAGCGAAGAAAGGTACAACCCCTTCATCCCACTCCGACTGGGCGAAGAAAGGTACAACCTGATAAGTCATGCCACATGCAGCCTGGACGAAGTAAGAGAAGAGAAGCATGACGGTGATGGAAGAGGGAAGAGATCCCATCCGGCCAAGCAACACGCAGAAGAGACCACCCACTGTCTGAGTAAACCAGAGGACCCACGGCCTCCCTCTCATCCCGAATCTCCTCCCTGCCACGTCAGAAAGCACTCCTCCTCTAGGCCACGTAACCAGGTTAGCCAGCCCAAAACTGGCCGCGATTATGCCAGTCGTCCGCTCCGGAAAAGAAAAGTAAGGATTTGGAGAAAAAAACAATAGGGAAAGAGAAGATGTGAGTTGGAAGAGAGAAGTTGAGAGGAAGCACCGGGGGGGGGGGGGGGCTACGGCGACAAAACCCTAGCCGCCGCCTCCAAGCTTAGATCTCGGATTTTTGTTTTTGGTTTTAGGATTTTTAGGGGATAGCTTCTTTCTCTAGATTTTCTAGAGAGAGAAACTCCAAACTGGACGGACTACCGTTGCACCATCTATGGTAGAAAGTTATCAAAGCATTGGAAGCTAGCCCAAAAATGACGAAATATTGTTCAGTAATATGAACTGTCAGCATTCAGATAGAATATATATGATGACTCTTGATGGAGCTTCGGATATAGCATTAGCTAAACCGTAATGATATAAATGACTTGAGACAACAGGGTATTTTTCTTTTTCATTATTTATTATAAAATTATTGTACAGTAATACATAAACATCTAAACAATTTTTAATTTAAGATTAGAAAACTAGTTTCTTTTTTTCTTTTCCTTTTTCTAAAATTTCCGTACTTTTAGGAACTCCACTCCATAGCTGTTACAGTATTACTACTATCGGAGCAACCACAGTCTTGTGCTATTTATGCATAAAATGCATTTTATAGTAAACGACTAGCTGCAGTCATTTTCTATTTATGCATTTTATGCATAAATTGCAACAGTAAATTGCTATATATAGCAAAAGATATATCTATATGTATAATATACGAGACAAAACATGATGTTGCGTCCGACAAAAAAAAATAATTTTTTAATTCGTCCGACGCAACATGAAGTTGCGTCCGACGACTTTTGAAATAAAAAAACCATTTTATAAAAACTCTTCAAACCTGGGCCACCTTGGACGCAACATGATGTTGAGTCCGACGAGGGGCCCACTAATTTTTTTTTAAAAAAAACCTACATAACATTTTTAATTAATAAAAAAATCATAAAAATTCTAAAAATTCGTCCGACGGAACTTTGATGTTCAGTCTGAATTTTTTTATTATTAAATTGGTAAAAAATACCAATCAACGACTGCGGCGAATTGGCAAATGCTATATGCATTTATGCATTTATGCATTTTTTTAAACAATGACGACTGCGGATGCTCTTATATTGGCATACATAAAATTGTTACCAATTGTAACTACAAAAATAGTAAAGTGTACATTATTCAGTTATTTTCATAATAATCTCAACTTTTTTAATAGAAGAGTTAGGATTTGTAATCAAACAAATTCTAACTTTGAAATCAAACAAACTCGTGCATCTCCCGTGCGTAACTAATATAAATAAGATCTAAGGTTCGAATTCATACTACGCCAGAATTTTTATATTAAAAAAATATATTTATTAAGATGTGCATTGCACGTGTAAATTACAATTATTATTATTATTATTATTATTATTATTATTATTATATGATTAAGTTAATGTATTTTAAAAAGAATAGGTAACTCTGCATATTGACATAATGATTAAGTTAATGTATTTTAAAAAGAATAGGTAACTCTGCATATTGACATTCAATCTGCACTGCCACTTGTCCCGAGCTCGTACACATGAGGGCTAGTCCCCTAGCAAATTAAACATTAAAATAGTTTTAGATCATAGGATCTCCAAATTCATTAACAAGAGTAGTTGGATCCCAAATGGGTAAGTTATTAACTAAATATAAAGATATAAATATAATGCAGCTAACTAGCTATATAATTAAGATGGTCACACACTTTTGATGCATGTATAATCAACTCACTAATTAAGTGTTTGATTAGCTGTTGTTCGCTTTAGTAGAAACCAAAAAGTTACAAGTTGATTATGTAGACTCTTAGTTTGGTATGCACAAAACGTGTATATAAATAACAATAAGTTTAAATTGAGTTGTTCAGATTTTCAGGATCAAATAATATCAATAAGAGATCCAAGAGAGATTCAAGAATATTCAAAAAATAAAAGTAATAAAAAAAGATTGTAAAATCAAGAAAAAAAAGAAGATATTCAAAAAGAGTACATGATTGATTAGTGTCCAAGAAAGCTATCGAGACCAGTTGTTATCATTCTATATTTGTGAGATTTTATCTGTATTTAATTGATTGGTGATTGATTAGTTTTTTGTAGGAAAATAAAGTGGATTCGTTATGAACAGCGCGATAACGGTCGACCGCACCTCATGACCGTCGACCACATCGCAGTCGACTGCACTTCACAGTTACGTAAGAAGTAGTCGACCCTTCATCTCTCGACTTTATGTCAGAGAGATGAATGGTCGACTGCACCGTAATTGTGGTTGACCGAACTTTGCATTGTTCACATTTTTGGAATGTATCGTTTCTATTTTTGATCGATACACTTCCCAGTCTACATATTTGGACGAACCCACTTTGTATTCTTCACCTATTACTTCTGAGAAAAATCTTCTGAACTAATCTTTCAACAATCAATCTGAGTGTGTGTGATAACTATTTGTATTCTTCAGTCAGGATCATTAAAGATCTTGAGCTTTTTCTTTTGTTCCACTTCGGTAAGATTGACGGGACTTGTGTTACAAGTCCTTTGGGTGTAATAGGTCTCTCGGCCTGAATCCGAGAATCACTGTATAAGGGTTTGAGTATAGTGGAACGCTTGTGGCGGAGAGTTGCTACAAGTAGGAGATGTGGACGTAGACCAGGGGGTCGAACTATGTTATATCGCTGTGTCACTTATGCTATCTGTGTTTGCTCTTCTTATCTTTTTTTATTTGTTCTGCACTTTATTTTAACTATTTTTAATTCCGCACAATCACCCTATTCACCCCCACTAGGGTGATTAACAGTGGTATCAGAGCGAGGTGCTTATCGAAAGCTTAAAAGCTTAAGCAAAAGGTCCAATGGCTGAAATCCCTCCTCCCGAAAACTTGTACTCATCGGAGCCATTCATCTCCAATGGGACAAGTCTTACACGCTCACCATTTTTTGATGGAAAATGCCATAATGTTTGAAAAGTTCGTATGTCTCATTTTCTACAGATGCTTGGAGAAGTATGAAATGTGTGCATTAATAAGACAGGCATTCCGGTTAGCGACGGAAAGACAACTTTTACAAAAGCAGAGCTAGCGCTCGAGACGGAAAATTCCAAAGCTATGATGGCTCTCTATGCAAGGTTGAATAACGAAGAACAAACTGTAAGACAACATACGAGATCTGAAACAATATGTTGAAGCAGTATGAGGGAACCACCTTTGAGGTAAAAGCTAAAGTAAATTTATGTTTATATAAGTTTGATGTGTTTCGTATGTTGCCAGGAGAAAATGCGGATCAAATGCTCGCCCGCTTCGATATCATTGACCACGAACTTGAGAGCTTAGGTAAGGGGTTGGATGATGACCGAAAGATCAGAAAACTCATAAACTGTCTCATGCCAGAGTTGGATGTAAAGGCTGCTGCAATGAGGGAGACCCTTGAAGAAAAGGGATTCGACTACTACACATTCCAAGAAAAGTTGAAGATATATGAGATGGAGATGACGGAAACCAAAAGATACAGACAAAATATCGAGATTGAACAAAAAACCGAAGAGAAAACCATTGCACTGAAAGTAGAAAAATCCCGACCATCAAAAGCAGATTCAAACCGTGAGGAGTCAGATGAAGATATCGCCCTATTGACCAAGCAATTTTGTAAGTACCTCAAACATAAAAAATATGGCAGGTCCCAAGGAGAAAGAGAGAATGATAAAGATGACGTGTGCTATAAGTGCAAGAAGTCTGGACACATCCGTGCAAATTGTCTTGTCTCATAGTAAAGGAATAGTGACTACTATCGCTCAATCCCGGGCCTGAAAAAGAAGGCATTGAAGGAAACATGGCTAGACTCAGATTCAAGTGAGGAAGAGAAAGGTTACAACGAGGTCGGTATCATGGCTCTTGGAAATGGTGATGTGCAATCACCATCTCAAGAAGAGGTAATCGAAGAACCTACTTATGATGAGCTAGTAGACATGTGTAATGGATTAAAAGATTATGCTAAGAAACTGAGTCGTGAGCTAAGGCAATATAAACAAATTTCAAATAAAACACATGACTCTTGTATCGCTAAAAATCAAAAACTGAAAAATAAAAATCCTTTGATCATAGAAAAATTCTAGTCATTTAGAAAAGATCATGATGTATTGCTAGAGGAAAATGAACTTTTAAAACAACAAATTCAAGAATCCTTAGCAACACGTGATGAACACTTGAGAAAAATTCATGAGAAATCTGTTTATATAGCCAAACTTACAGATGATTTAAAATAATGCAAAAGAAAATTTGATGAGGTAGTGGAAGGATGTAATGAAGCCCTTGAACAAAATAGAATACTTGATGCTACACTAGACACTCTTCATTAGAACACAAAAGACGATGAGATGACTAGAAAAAGACCTTGTAAAAGAGTAATTGAGCTTAAAAAAATTATAGAAAAATATAATGGGCTCAGTTACCTTATTACAAAAAACTCATGATCCTATCATGATAATCGATGGCTTGGTTACTAAAAGCCAATACACCATAAAAAATTTAAATCATCATGTCATACACACTTGCACAATCACCAACATAATCATAAACCAACTCAAAACTATGCACGTATGCATAACTCAAGACATAGTCGTATCACATGTTATTACTGCTGTAGACTAGGGCATATTTCTTATAACTGTTCATTAAAAAGGAATGCTAATTTTGTGTGGATAAGAAAGGATGTAAATGCAGGTTCAAAACAAACTTGGGCACGTAAAATTATACCTACTAATCTTGATGTAGGTACCTCAGTATATTAAGACTAAAGATTGGTGGTACCTTGATAGTGGATGCTCAAATCATATGACAGGTGACAGCAGCTACTTTACATCACTATCAAGGTGAAAAAGGGAAGGACATCATTTTTGAAGATAATAGCACTGGTCAAACCATTGGTAAAGGTAAAATAAACTTTGGTTACTCATGCTCCATTGAGGATGTTCTATTGGTAAGAGGTTTGAAACATAATTTAATTAGCGTCAACCAATTATGTGATAAAGGTTACACTGTCACTTTTGATAATAATACATGCATTGTACTAGATAGCAATAAATCTTGTTTACTTCTCACTAACAGATGTAACAATGTATATGTTATAAATTCTAATGAATTAGCACAGGAAAATATGAGATGCTTTGTCGCAAGAAATGAGGATGGTTGGTTATGGCATCGAAGACTTAGACACACGGCCAGGGACAGTCTCAACAAACTTGTAACCAAGGAGCTTGTGAAGGAGATCCCTAAAATCAAATTTGAGAAAGATAAACGGTGTGAGTCGTGCCAATTCGGCAAGCAAACTAAAAGCTCTCACAAACCCAAGAAAATAGTATCAACTTCTAGACCCCTTGAACTCTTGCACATGGATCTTTTTGGACCATCACAAATACATAGTAATGGAGGTGCATGATATGCCTTTGTAATTGTTGATGATTATAGTAGATTTACTTGGGTTGCCTTTTTGTCACAAAAGATGACACATTGTATGTGTTTCAAAAATTCTGTCGTAGAGTGGAAAATGAGAAAAGCCTCAACATTGTTACTATTCGTAGTGATCATGGTGGAGAATTTCAAAACGAACTCTTCACATCATTTTGTGACAAAAAGGGAATAAAACATGAGTTCTCTTGTCCTCCCACTCCCCAACAAAATGAGGTTGTTGAAAAGAAAATTTGCTCTCTTCAAGAAATGGCCCAAACCATGCTCAGTGAAAAAGATTTACCTGAATCATTTTGGGCAGAAGCTGTCAATACAGCATGTTATACAATTAACCAAGTAATCATTAGGAAATATCTTGAGAAAATACATTTTAAACTATATTATGGAAAAATCTCCAACTTAGGTTACTTTCGCGTCTTCGGATGTAAAGTGTTTATTTTAAACACTCTTGATAAATTGAAAAATTTTGATTGCAAAAGTGATGAAGATGTATTCTTAGAATATTCTCTAAGTAGCAAAACATATCGTGTATTTAATAAAAGAAGGTACACAATTCAAGAATTCATTGATGTAATTTTTTATGAAACTAATTCCTATACCGAAGAAATATTGCATGTTGTTGAAGATGATGAGACAGGTGTTCGGGTTGAAAAGAAACAGGTTCACATTGAAGAAGACCCAAATATGAATGCTCAAAATCAAAAGTCTCTTCAAGATGAAGATGCATCCAAATCGCAAATAGAAGAGATGCTTGCACAACAAATTGATGTCATGGAAGATGAACATGTAAAACATCAAATTTCCACAAATGAAAGACGCTCCACATGGAAAATCATGTCTATCCATCCATCAACTCTTATACGAAGTGATATGTCAAAAGGGGTAACTACTCGTACACAAGATCAAAATTTCATGTGTTTTTCCGCCTTCGTTTCTATACTTGAACCTAAAAATATTAAGGAGGCTTTGCAAGATAATGTCTGGATCATTGCAATGCAAGAAGAACTTAATCAATTCGGAAGGAATTAAGTATGGAGACTTGTTCCTAGGCCCCATAATAGAACTATACTTGGAACTAAATGGGTGTTTAGGAACAAGCTAGATGAATCCTGCACAATCACTAGAAATAAGGCCCGTCTTGTTGCACAATGTTATAACCGACAAGAAGGTGTAGATTTTGATGAAACTTTTGCACCTGTTGCATGGCTTGAAGCCATTCATATTTTACTTTCTTTTACTGCTTATATAGATTTTACTTTCTTTCAAATTGATGTCAAAAGTGCGTTTTTAAATGGTTTTATTTCGGAAGAAGTTTATGTTGCACAACCACCGGGATTCACTGATCCCATACACCGAAACCATGTATTTCGTCTTGATAAAACCCTGTATGGTTTGAAGCAAGCTCATCATGCTTGGTATGAACGACTGAGTTTGTTTCTATGTCACGGAGGCTTCTCAAAAGGAAAAGTAGACACTACACTATTCATAAAATATGTTTCTAAAGATATTTTAATTGTTCAAATTTATGTTGATGATATTATATTTGGATCCACTAATGAAAACTTTACAAGAAATTCTCAAAGTAAATGCAGGATGAGTTCGAAATGAGTATAATGGGTGAACTAACTTATTTTCTTGGGCTTCAAATACAACAAAAAAAGGATGACATCTTTATAAATCAATTCAAATATGCAAAAGAACTAGTCAAAAAGTTCGGACTTGAAAATGCAAATGCTTATAGAACACCTATGACCACTACTACAAATCTGTGTTACAGGAAGGACTAAATTCAGGGAGAGTATTGTATGCCTAATTATTTAATTTTTTACTTTAAATATTCAAAGGCATGTTTTGTTCACACCAAAAGGGGGAGATTGTTGACTCTTAGTTTGGTATGCACAAAATGTGTTTATAAATACTAATAAGTTTAAATTGATGTATTCAGATTTTCAGGATCAAATAATATCAATAAGAGATCCAAGAGAGATTCAAGAATATTCAAAGAAGAAAAGTAATAAAGAAAGATTGCAAAATCAAGCAAAAGAAGAAGATATTCAAAAAGAGCACATGATTGATTAGTGTCCAAGAAAGCTATCAAAACCAATTGCTATCATTCTATATTTGTGAGATTTTATCTGTATTTAATTGATTGGTGATTGATTAGTTTTTGGAAAGAATATAAAGTGGATTCGTTATGAACAGCGCGATAACGGTCGACCGCATCGCAGTCAACTACACTTCACAGTTACGTAAGAAACAGTCGACCCTTCATCTCTCGACTTTATGTCAGAGAGATGAACGGTCGACTGCACCGTAATTGCGGTCGACCGAACTTTGCGTTGTTCATATTTTTGGAATGTATCGTTTCTATTTTTGATCGATACACTTTCCAGTCTATATATTAGGACGAACCCACTGTGTATTCTTCACCTATTACTTCTGAGAAAAATCGTGTGAACTAATCTTTCAATAATTAATCCGAGTGTGTGTGATAACTATTTGTATTCTTCAGTCAGGGTCATTAAAGATCTT